>OW388289.1:25274266-26493830 GCA_936450465.1 Gibbula magus
ATCCATATCTTCTAGACTTGGTACATAACGGTTGCTATCATCAATGATAAAATCATTCATGTTTCCTGTACGAGCGTTAAAATCTCCAGTTAGGATTATTTCACAGTCTGGGTATTCAAACATAACCTCCGAGAGAGAACGCTCAAGGTAGTCGACACCTTTCCATGGCCTAGTGTCTGTCAACACGGAGGAGTTAGCCGGGTGGATATATACAAAGCCTAATATTACATCACGTGCAGTGGAAAACATACATCTATCAAATACAATAAATATAATATCATTGTAAATCGTAAAAACATGCTTCAGATTACAAATGAGTGAAGAATGAACACACACCGAAACACCACCTCTATCATTAAAATCACGGTAACTACAAAATACACGATAAGTTGGAAAGGCGCATGTAATGCTTTCTTTGTGGCAATTATTCCATACTTCAAGAAAGCCAAAGATAGCATAGTTAATACAGAATTGTTTGAATTCATCAAGGCACAGTTTATGTTTCAATCCATGTACGTTCCAGCACATGAGAGAAACACGATCCGCAATGTCAGTTTCATTGTCAGTTTCATCATCAATTTCAATGTCAATTTCACTGTCAATCAAGGCCGGGCCGCTGTCCTACCTTCTGTCACGTGACTTTCTGTTGACATCTGACATCGCTCGCGCACGTGTGTTTGTGGGCGTGTCGCCTGTATCTTTCAAAACAAGAAGTTTGTCGTTTTCCAAGTCGTATGTATATACACGATCGTCAATAATTAGCTTGTCAAACCTTAGATAAGTTCGTTCGCCTTTATCTCTGGCCTCTACAATGATAGACAACTTGCATAGTCTAATCTCTCTCCCTCTCTCCCTCCGTCCGTCCCTCCGTCCCTTCCTCCGACCCTCCGTCCGACCGTCCGTCTCTCTCTCCGCCCCCCTCTCTGTACCCCTATCTGTACCCTTCTCTCTCTATCTCTCTCTCTCTCTATCTCTCTCTCTCTCTCCCTCTCTCTCTCTCTCTCCCTCTCTCTCTCTCTCTCTCCCTCTCTCTCTCTCTCTCTCTCTCTCTCTCTTTCTCTCTCCGTCCCTCTCTCCGTTCCTATTTCCGTCTATCTCTCCCTCTCCCTCTCTGTACCCCGCTCTCTCTCTCCTTCCTCTCTCAGTACATTTTGCTCAAAAACAGCCAAAAACAAACAGCCCCAAAACCGAGCACTTTCAGTTTCTACTTGCAATTCTGAATTACAGAGTGTGTGCCACGTGTGTGTGTTTGTATGTGGAACGATTAGCGGACGGAAATATTGTGTATCATGTTGTGAAGTTTAAGCATTTTGAAAATAGTTGTTCGTAAGTCTTATGGCATTTCTCAGTGTTGTACAATATTATTTCGATAAATATATCATCTCAGTTAAATGACAAAATTGGTTATATGAGTATTTATGCAATGTAGCTAAATTACGCATGTATTTTAATTTCAAAGATATCTTCAACTATTTTACGTCATACCACCGCATGTCGTTATATTTATATTTTATTAACATGTATTTACCGGTATGTGTACGAAATGAGCCATGATAATCTCTCTCAAAACATTCCACAACAACGCAATCAAATGATTGTATATTTAAGTCGTTAAAGGTGCATCCATTGTGTTTCATAAAATTTTATTTTACTTTTGTACGTTCCAACACACCATATGTGCTGTTTACAATACAAACAAATTCACTTAGCTTGCATATTCATCCCCAATCGCCAAACATATCATCTTTACTAGTTTCCAATTAAAATCGAGTAACATCATTATGCATGTGCAGAAACCGAAAGTGCACGTCCTATTTACTTGCACAGTAGTTATATGACCTATTGAACATTATGAACCCAAATTGGTTATTTTGTCTGGTGTAAATAAGATTCCAAAATTACGTTTGACTCATTGGCGCGCGCCACACGCGGTGCATTGTCCGGTTTTCGATCAGAAATCGATACTTTTACCTTCACATCGTCAATATACTAAGTCGAGTATCATTAAAATGGTTGTTTTCGGTAACAGTTGGTACTTCTCGATAAAATAAGACCGTTTATAACGTTTGTCATATTTGACCCCCAACAACACAATGGATGTACCTTTAAGTAGTGATTGTGTATTTAGTCATAATACGTGCTTAGATACACATGTGCAGTTGTTACACTGAGTTGCATAACTACTAGCTACGACAATCTCTGACAGACAGACAGACATACAGATTGTTTTATTTTTGTCTCACTTGTGTATATACAACCAATCGCTCAGCGATATATGAGAAACACTGTGTCAATTTATAAAACATATAATATATTGAATATAGAGTAAAAGCATGTACATCAATAAAAGTAAACTAACATATTGCATACATTATCCATATAAAATATTACGACGTAAACGAAGAATACTATTGCAGGCCTTGGCACTATAAAAAGTTAAAACGGGATTGTTGAGTATGGCATTAAACTGTTCGTTTGGCGGTAGTAGATTAAAACCTTCTAGCTTATTAAAACAAGAAGCTCTGCGAAAAACTTAGTTTGTTCAGGTTGTGTTCACGAGACCTTGAAGGTCTATCCATTGTGCTGTTGGGGGTCACATATTCCAAACATTATAAATAGTGTTACTTTATCGAGTACCGACTGTTAAAAACTACCATTTTGATGATTGTCGACATAGTACATTGACGATATGAAGGTAAAAGTAGTGATTTCTGATCGAAAACTGGACAATGTAACGCGTGAGTCGCGCGCCAATGAGTCAAACGTAATTTTGGAATCTTATTTAAAACAGGCAAAATAACAACTTTGGGTTGATAATGTTGAATAATTCATATAACTATTGTGCATGTAAAGGGAACATGCAGTGTCGGTTTCTGCACATGCAAAATGATGTTACTCAATTTTAATTGGAAACTAGTAATTATGATATATTATGCGATTGGGGAAGAATATGCAAGCTGAGTGAATTTGTTTGTATTGTAAACAGCACATATGGTGAGTTTGAGCGTATTAAAGCCAAATATTTGTTAATGAAACACAATGGATGCACCTTAATTCGGAATATATAAAACTAATCATTAATGGTACCCTCTATGGTCTATGGTTATACTACAGCCTGCATTTAATTACCGACCCATTCTGTAACAACTGTTACGATTTTTGTTCGATAAGTTTTGGTTTTGATATTTAAAACAAAAATTCAGAAGTAAATAACCAAATATTGGAAGTGTGTATTTGTCGGGTTGTGTCCGTGCATACAAAATCTTAAGTTAATGTAATTAATCTACTGCAACATTGTTAATGATAACTAAAATAATTTATGTTTATTTTCACAATTTCCATTTTAAATTCCTCTAGAGCTTTCGGTTTAACAACAGATGGCTGTGGCTACATCACACATCATATGAAATAAAATTACAATTACGTTTTGAGTTGGATTTCAATCATTTGTTAAGATATCAGTAAATCGTTTTTTAATTCCAGTTTTAAATTACATTTAAAATAAAAAGTTCATTACATTGGTGATGAATTGTGATGTTTTAAATGCAACAATAGCATATCACAAAAATGTCAATTTGTGAGAATTACGTTCATAAGACGGAGTCTTTCGTGTCTCACATGTTGCGAATCAATAAATCAATTAGAACGACGACAACCACTGAAGCGTTGTGTATATACCCAATCACAGTGCATCCTAATAAACAAAGTTGTGTATTCTGTTAATTAACAAATATTTCTCGCATTCATGTACACAAATGTATAAATAGCAGGCTGATACCCTCATCAACATAATACAAGCTATTCTATAATATAACAAAGTCATTCAATAACTTATAACATCCTGTTTTTCGCTGACCTTATAAAATGTCCAAATGACCATTCATTGTCAATAAATCATCCCATATTTAATTACTGGCAAAATAAAAAATAATAACGAACCCTTGGTTTCAAATCGTAATTCTCCATTAAAACAAAATGAACAGACAGGCAACTTGCAATATAATTACAATTATCATAAGACATCAGTTTAGTTTCAAAGAGTACACGTCTGCAATCAGTACCGGTAAATATATATGCAACCCACAGTAACGTTATCACTGCCCTATTACTATGCATATATATATATATATATATATATATATATATATATATATATATATATATATATTATAGAAGGTGAAGAACATACTCATTTTACTATTAAAGGCTAGTGCTTTATTGAAAAGACAATTGAAATTGCTCTTTATGATAAACGTTTTATTCCACTGCTGCAGTAATTCCGTTGAGCTCGGGACAGAGTTTCGTATCCGTCACACCGCTGGTATGTTCATGAACAGTGTGAATGTTGTCAACGGACCGATAGCTGTTACAGTGCCCTACGTCGCTCGGTTGTTGGAAATGTGTGCGGACATAGAGTCGAATCCGGGACCTCCGAAATCGTCACGGGGTGCGGGTAGAGCAGGACGGGGCAAGTCAGGCAAGCAAACCAGACTTACATTCGGGGATTCCGACTGTTACGACAGCGATACTGAGGATAATGTGACCGTTCTAAAGTCCATACGGAAAGAACTTTCACATCTTAACAAAAAGTTTGACTCCATGCACAGCGATCTTAGACAAGGTTATGTCGAACTGAAAGCAGAAAACGAATCTCTACGTTCACGTGTGGATCGCCTGGAAGCTGCTCTGGACAGTCAAGAAGCGGAAAGTCGCCGAAACAACGTCATAATACATGGACTATGTGGTTCTCCGGATGAAAACGGGTCTGATACAGAAAATCTGGTGAGAAACTTTTTAGAAAATGATGCTAAATACGAAAACGGCCTTTCTGTTCAGTTTGAAAATGTTAAACGTTTACGAAGTAAAGGCGCCATCAAACCCATTCTGGTGAAATTCAGCTTTTCTAAAGATAAAGATGCAGTTTTAAACTGTGTTAAAGAAAATATTGACAGAGGCGAGGTTAGACTTGCACATGACTATACTCCCAGGGTGCGGCTGGTCAGAAGTAAACTTATACCGGCTATGGTGCAGGGGCGAGAGAAAGGTCTAAATGCATATCTCTCGTATGATAAACTTGTTCTCGATGGCAAGGTGTATGTGTGCGACGAAGACAGCCCCCAGGGTATTAAGCAGATAGGCACCCGTCGATCCAGGAACAGACAGGACACAGCTGATTCACAGAAATCGGGACAAGATGACAAGTCTTCTGGATAGGGCCTCGGCCGTGGTCGGACCAGTGATAACCCGCTGTGTATTTGTCACGATGAGCAGGTACGCGTCGACATCAACAATGTAAAAGGGAAGCTTAGCTTGTGTGCTTGGAACATTCAAGGACTACACTCATTAATGAATGATGCTGATTTTAAATCATATTGTTGTAATTATGATGTTATAGGCCTAGTGGAAACAATGGAGTGTAACAATGATAACATAATGAATTTACTTCCCGGTTACGATTGTTTTGCCTCCCCAGCAAGACGTCAATACAACATCGGCAGATACTCAGGGGGCGTGGCCGTTTACGTGAGACACTGTTACTCCAAACTGTTTGTAAGATTACATGATGAGTGGCGTAATTGTGTGTTCCTAAGTCTATCATCTGATTATGATGTTTTGTCAGTTGTTTTAGGTTTTGTTTACATTTTGCCTCACAGATCACCGTTATATAGTTCACCGGAGCAGAATGACATTGATGGCCTTGACTCGAAACTCACGTGCATTTCGTGTGAAATTGACAAGCCGGAGATCGTGTTGTTAGGTGACTTTAATGCTCGTGTTGGCCAGAATGATGACTTTATTCTAGATGAATACGATGATGTCGATCGTTTTAATCTTGGTGATATTTACAATTTAGACTTGTTTTCGAGGAAAAGAGAATCACAGGACGACGAAACAAATCACTTTGGACTGTTGCTATTGGAACTATGTAAACTTTGGGGGATCCATATTGTCAATGTAAGAAAACCCCATGATACTCATGGATCGTTCACTTGTGTAAGCAACAACGGAACGAGTTTAGTAGATTACATAATAGTGTCCTCTCCTATTTTTGATTTAATTGACAATATTCGTATTTCTTCACGGACTGAAGCAGATCATTTCCCTGTATCATATGACATGCAGGTGTTTATACCCAGGCAAAGTAACGTTGATTGTGTTGTTGATGTTGATACCCAGCCTGTTGTGAAATACAAGTGGTGTGATAGTGGTGAACAGTTGTTTATTGAAAGGTTGAATTCAGCCTCTGCTCAAGATATTATTGGTTCTTTTTTGCACATTGTACACGATGACATTAATGCAGCTGTTGATAGAATTGTAGATTTAATGTATCTTGCAGGTGAAGATTTTAGAGACTATTCAAAACAGATGCATACACAGAAAGTACAACCTGTGTTGTTTGATAAAGATTGTTTGGAATTAAAACATAAAAAATATTTTTATTTGAATTTATTGAGAAATTACAAATCTGAAGAAAATCTGAAAGGTTATCTCCAAGCGAAAAAAACTTTACCGAAATGTTTGCAGAGAGAAAAAAGCGATTTATAAAAATAATATTGTTCAGGAAATTAAGTGTGCAACGGAAGAGAAAAACTGTAAAGTATTTTGGCGTAAAATTAAATCTTTGTTAAGTTCGAGTAGCTGCAACAATATACCTGTTGAGTCTTGGTTTATCTATTTTAAAGATTTATTAAATCCTCAACCTGAGCATGTAACTTCTGAATTTACAGATTATGTTACTGATTTTATTACACATCACGACTCTGTTGAATGTATTGATTGTAATAACACTTGCATTTTGTCAGATCATATCACACAAGGTGAAATACGGAATGCAATAAATTCTTTGAAGTCTGGTAAAGCGCCGGGTCCAGATGGGATCCCCTCCGAGTTTTTTAAAAGGGGCCTTTCTATCATTCCCTATTTAGAAATGTTATTCAATTCAATTTTGGATAAAGGGCATTTTCCTGATGCTTGGAGTATTGGCATGATTATACCGCTCTTTAAGAAGGGTGATAATTCAGATCACAATAATTATCGGGGCATTTCGTTACTTAACATATTGGGCAAAGTCTTCGCATCAATTTTGGATTCAAGGTTACGAAATTGGACAGATACAAATTTTATTATTCACGAGTCTCAAGCTGGCTTCAGGAGAGAATATTCCACTGTCGACAACATTTTTGTGCTGCAATCTTTGTGTCAAAAATATCTTCGTAAGTCAAGACATCGGTTTTATGCCGCCTTCATAGATTTCCGTAAGGCTTTTGATTTTGTAGACAGGTATAAATTATTGTATGTTTTGCATAATAAGGGTGTTGTTGGTAAGATGTATAATCTTCTTCAAGATATGTATAGTAAGGTTAAGGCTTGTATAGCAATTAATAGATGTAAAACTGAGTCTTTCACAACATCTTGTTGCGTTCGTCAAGGCTGTATGCTGAGCCCTGTTTTGTTCACCCTCTTTATAAATGAGTTGGCATTAGAGTTGACAAATAGTAATTTAAGGGGTATTTTTGTTTCACAGGAAATCGAAGATATCCTTCTGTTGTTGTTTGCTGACGACGTGGTATTAGTGGATGATACAATTATTGGTCTACAACATAAACTGGATTTTCTACACGATTATTGCTTGAAGTGGGGTTTAGAGGTAAATTTAGATAAATCTAACATAATAGTGTTCCGAAATGGTGGATATCTAAAGAGCGTTGAGAAATGGTTTTATTCGGGAAAAGAGTTAAAAATAGTTGCATACTATAAATATCTTGGTATCATATTTTCCTCAAGATTGGTTTGATCAAAGGCTTGTGAAACTCTTTCACTTCAGGCTAGGAAGGCTTTGTTTCCAGTTAATAAACTAATCAAAGTTTACCCTTCCCTTCCATATGGTGTTGTTCAGAAAATATTTGATACAAAAATAATGCCAATATTGTTGTATGGTTCTGAAATTTGGGGTTTTACTTACAGGGGAAATATTGAAAAGGTTCAAAGTTTATTCTTTAAGAGATGTCTAAATATTTCTAAGTTTTCACCAACTCGTGTAGTATTGGGCGATGTTGGAAGACATCCGGTTTGTGTAAATTACTTCAGCCGCTGTGTTGGATTTTGGTGCAGGCTTCTCTGTATGCAAAGCAGTCGTAATCCTAAGGCGTGCTACGAAATGTTAAAAGTGCAGGATAGTAACGGTAAAGTAAATTGGGTGACAGGAGTTCGTATGTTATTGTTTTCGGTGGGTTTCTCTTTTATTTGGATCTCCCAGGATTTTGGTAACTATGATTTATTTATGGATACATTTTTGACACGCTGTAAGGATATTCAGTTTCAGGATTGGCACGGTAGATTATCGGGAAGACGTGATCTCTCTTTTTATTCTAGCTTTAAATCTCTGTTAAATACGGAAAGATACGTCATAGAATTGTTTAGTCAAAAGGATCTTCTACGAATATTTTGTAAATTTAGATTTCAGTCACACAAATTGAAGATATGTAAATTACGGTACGATAGCGCTGTCGATACTGACCAACTTTTATGCTCTAACTGTACTATGCGCGCTATAGAAGATGAGTATCACTTTTTACTAGTTTGTCCATATTATAAGCATTTACGAGAATTACTTATTCCTGAATACTATTTTGTATCCCCTTCAAGGGAGAAATTGTATCAATTATTGTCTTCTAACAATCCTGATTACATAAAAAATATGTCCATATTCTTGAAAAGAAATCTCCCAGCGTAAATTGTCATGCGCCTTATTGAGCTGTATTGTATGTGCTTTTGGCCACGAGGCCTCTTCACAGAATAAACTTGTCACTTGTCACTGGTAGTGTCACTGAACATAATTATTACATACAAACGGATATGAATAAACATGCAACATGTGCTAACCCGTCAGATTTGACCTATGTGACACTCAATTAATATTAACGTGATTAAAATGTGATTAACATTTATATTATTTTAATAAATTACCATCCGCATATCATTACAGTAAAGCAAGAATGATTGAATAAGTTTTTATCTATAATTATTGAGTCATACACAGATAATAAGTAGATAACGTTAAATGTGGGATGACTATTTTGTAAAACAGTAAAATATAAAAAAGAAATGTCATGAAGTTAAGATAAAGTGCCGTTAAAAATGGATCATCCTCGATAATCCAGCGCTATTGTTCCGATAAATCTACACACAAGCGCTGGAAAACAGTAAGGGTATTTATCCTTAACCTAGTTACCTCCCTATGCAATGACTCAGCGATACGCTTGCTTTCTAACAACCAATGAGATCACTTGAAATCAAGGGTGAAATAACAAGCAATCTCGTGTCAGGATCTTGGCTTTCGCAGTAGCACAGCACAGCACAGGGATTTTAATCATTTACGTCCATCCGTTTTGATGGACATGAATACACCCTTCTCACGTACAGACTTCTTAAAACTTTCTTTTGAGTTTCTGTCAGGTTTTCTACGCTGAATGTGTTACACATTTTATCGTAATCGAGTGAGTGAGCCATGTTTGTTTCTATAAACAACGGTAGTGATGCGTTTTGATTGGTCGAGTTGTTTACGCAGATAGTGTCTGCGTTTCGTTTCTGATTGGATAACATGGACCCAAGGGAGGTAACTAGGTTAAGGATAAATACCCTTACTGTTTTCCAGCGCTTGTGTGTAGATTTATCGGAACAATAGCGCTGGATTATCGAGGATGCTTGTGGCCTGTTAACATAGGATTAATAACAGCGGTGGAATTAAAGATGGATGAGCTTCATAATGCCAAGAAAATTTAATTAAAAATTAAAAATGTTTAAGGTCAGTCAGTTCATTATAAAGAAAATATAACCATTCAAAGTCGTGGTCATGATCGAAAACAGGACATAGAACCTTGGCATGATGCAGCCATTAAGTCAAACGTATATTTGGACACTTTCATGAAATAGATAGGAAGACAGATTTGCTTCTATAGCTTTTAATAGATCTTATAACGAGTAAATACTGAAATAGAGCCATACATGTCGGCTACTACACATGCATGAGACTGTTCCTTAGTTTTCATTGAAATATATATATATATGTATAATAATATGAAGAAAGTCGAGTAAGATGATATAACGCAAACCAGCACCTACTGTAATATGTACATTTCAGAACCATATAAAGTATCATGCAAAACTGATTATGCATCTTTAAAATAATACATTTGCATACGACCACATTTACAGGTAATGTTTCATTTCTAAGTATCCAGCATCTCACTACCTTTACATATTATATTTTGGAACTATTTCCATGTACAAAAGGAGCGCAGGTGTGTTCAAAGATAAAACAAATAACCAACCAGCCTGATGCTATCATAAGAAAAGATTACCATGTATAATATTATCACTATAACCATGTCTAAACACTACATGATCCTACAGGGCAAGACAAATACTCCCTGGCGTAATGTGCTTACCTTTGAAATGTAACTATTCACTGATAGAACATGGGAGGGTGATAATATGTTTATTTCATTCCTTAATTTCATTAGCCTGAATCACACAAATACATAACACAACACCTGTGAAATGATGAGTTATATTAAGAACTAGAGCAAGCTTTAAACAACTTTTTTTGACAAAGTATGTTGTGTCATCTTGATGATAACCTGTCTTACAGTCTGTTTACTGCTCCACCACTGCTTCTTAACTTGCAGATTTGATAATCAATTAAGTTCAATTACTGGTAGATTTTAGAAATATGTCTAAGTGTTTATCATGGGACTGCCTTTCAATTATCCTACATCAATTTACATATTATCAATCACATTATATTGTTCACTTAACCTCTTAATTAGCCATGTTATTGTGATGTGGGATAATATCGGTTTCTTTACCACTAACCATTTCGATTTCACTACAAGCTATGTATGTATGATCGTATTGACCAGGTGTACATTTAAAGAAAAAATATTCAAAGAGCATGTACATTTCTTTGATTGGCATTCTTGAAGTTAAGGTGATGAAGAAGAGATATACGATTATGTACATTGACATCTGTTTGATATGTCAAAGCTGTTCTCAACTGTTCACATCGACATTCACAGCAATGGGTAACTTGCAGGCATACTGTATTTTTATGTATAGCATATTCCATAGTGAAGTTTAGTATCTCCTAGATCAATCATAGATGGATGGTTTCATACCTGTGACACTAGAAAACGATCGTCGTCTTTGATATAAACAGTACGAGGGTTATAAGCCAATAAGCAATCATATGACGGCATTATGCCGTCTGCACACACGATGTGTGCCAATGAATTACGTAATAGTTTCATCAAAGGCGGCCGCGTTTCCCAGATATCACGCTGCAAAGCCTTTCAAGGTCATTGTGCGTGCTTACGCTCATTAACACAGAGAGAAAAGAAAATACCAATTTGATATATGTTATATTAAACTCTATAATTAAAACATTTTATTTGCTGACTTTTTCATTCGTAAATAATTTTTTGTTATGATTTTAATCAAATGTATACTTCACATTCCATAAGGCTAAGAACGTTTTTGTATATGGTGCTGAGAGAACCTTATAGTTATTAATACCCGGAAAATAAAGGCAATGATTACAGAGATTAATAAGTGAAGAAAGACAACTATAAACCTGTTCTCATTGATAATTCCATCATAGGAGTTGTCCCGAAGTATAAGTATCTCGGCACTATTTTTTATGACAAATTCAAACACAGATAGCATCTACAAGAATGGCCAACAAACACTGTGTTTTACGTAAAGTTAAAGCTTTTAATGTCAATACCTTTACACTTGTTCTTTATAACAAAAGTTTTATTCAAAACGTTCACTGTTGTAGCATGTCAAGTGGTTTGGTTTGGAGGTCTTTCATTGCAAAACGAAAACAAGCAATAAAACATTTCGATGATCTTTCATCCGGTTATTTTGACATGATCCTTTTACAGTCGTATATTTAATGAATAGATTAACTGGTATCACGATTGTAATTCATCATTATGAGTTAAACAATTTATCATAGACCGATAGGCTCATTACAAGTATCACACGACTTACTCTTATTAAAGTGTTTAGGTTTGAATATTAATGATTAATGATATAAATTCAACACATGTTGTTTAAGTGTATTAAATTAAAATACTAATACTTGTTGGTCCGCCTGTTCTTTATTTTTAAGATTGTATTCGGAAGAGTTTCTGTTATTGGAGGAAGTTATATACTGCCATAATACAAATTAAATTAATTATTGTTATATCGCAAGCTAATGCAGCGGTTATCATGATAATAATGCTGTTAAGTTGTTACATTGTATACATCTGTATTTCTTTTTGCAATGACTCTTTTTGTCAATCTCATGTTTTGCTGAGCTTCACTGACTGTGGTCAACCAGGGACTCTGTAATCAGATGGGAGTCCCTGGCTATATACAGGAGCAAGCGTCACGTGCAAATGCCTATCAGAATAACCTGTTAAACGATGCGTTCCGGTCGGTGTTATGTAACATGTGTATTCGGTCTTAAACAGGTCTCCTTGGGGACTGTAACACTTGTTTCCGGTATCTTGTACTGCATCCATATTCAGCTATTCATCTATCAACAATCGCTATAGACACTTTCATATGGGTGTCTAAACTAATTGTTATGATGACAAAGAGGTACCAGTATGCGCAGTAAATTCATGGATGGCGATTTATATATACATGTTCATAATTGCAGACTCGAATAACCACGCTAGATATATCTAGATATTTCATTTTCCTCTGCTTTTGTCAATGACAATTCCTTGTGTATGTGTATTGGTATTTAAAGATAACCCTCTCATCAGAATTGTCGAATATACATCCGAATATACAACCACAGCTAGTCACCAATACACACCATTCCTCACTCAGACAATGTTAGCTTAATTGCGGGTCATAAACCAGGCGAGAAATTACGCGTAATACATACAGATATTTCGTAATTATAAAATCGCTCTGTATGTTACCTTAAATGAATAATGACAATTATCTTAAATTTTGCTTGTATTAGCTCTCTGGGATACCGTTGTTTATATGTACAAGATTCTTTGTCGGCGTAAAAGTGTTAAGTATATGTACCCAGTTAAAATTGGTCATTATTTGATTTAATATTAAACCATATTATGTCCGTTAATACTGTAATGCTATCTCTATATTTTTATAATCACTTATATTATTTACATTTTACTACAGATTTTTCTTCTTTTGAAGCTTTGGCTTATCAATTTTATGTTTGGAACTTACACGTGTATACCCTGCAGTGGTATGCGTGACACGAAAACAATTCACCTATTCATACTGGATTGTTTTAAACCTTGTAAAAACGTCTTCTCGGTACAATACCCTGAATCGATACTGTGAATATGTTTGTAATGTCATTTATAAAATGTCTGGTAGGACAGACGGACGGATATAAGTAATGCATGTTTTATAGATGTATCGTTAAAAATTTATGCAATAGTTATTTGTGAAAGGAGCACTTACAGACAAGTTTAATCAATATATAAGGCCCAAACAAGCACAATTCATGTTTCAGCATGACGGCTTGAGATGACGTGACTTCGATAATTATTTCCTCCGGAGTTTTCATCTAATCGTTTATAAACATGGCAAGGTATTTTAAGATATATTATGAATAAGTAGATTATACATCGTTTGTGGATTGCAAAGCGTCACAAACTAACCATTTGTAAAATTCGTCTTCTATTTGACCAGAAGAATAATTAGAACATCATAGATCATCCAGCGTGTAATAGTCCTTTCTAAAATGTTGTATTTTAAGGAGTGTAATGCGATTCTAAATTTACATAGATTTCGTAAGAGTGACTTATCACTAAGAAAACGTAAATACTAGTCTGGCCCAAACCCCGATCTGAAATGATGTAATGACTTAAATAAATTGATGAATTAATTGTTTCGGACCAATTTGTATAAACATATCCTTTAAAAGTAAACAAAGATATTTACCTCTCACCAACATTTTGATTCAACCAAATATAAGACAATCCACTTGACAATACATATTTCACATATCAGCTAACTAATGCGTGTTAACGGGACATATTTAAGGATGCGTACTCGTTATTGAAAATGTATCTTAAAACTAATAGTTAAGAAATCAAAGCTGTGTACATGACAACTGTGAGCTTTGCCACTTTGGAATTTGTCTGCAACAATATGAAAACAAGCATGATATACTTTAATGTTCTGCATGTGACATTTTATACGCCAGCTGTGTTCATTTGCATCAGTATGATATATATATTAAAGCTATTAGTAGACCGTTTGCTGCGAACGTACTTCATAACACTCACATTCAGTTTTAATGTAATATGCTTCATAAACAAAGCATACATTTATACATTTTATTATTTACAAATACAAATACAAATTAAAAATTGTGTCACATCTTCAGTCGGTTTCACTTTATTTCCACAAACGATACCTATAATGGATATTTTCCGGTTTTTTAAAATAATAATTCTTAATATCTAAAATCAGTGGACACGCTCTTGCGTCATATACAGTAAATATTTGATTGATTCCACCAGTTTTGATTTGTGATCCGAAAACGAATTATGATGGACAGAACATGACATATTTCATTATTTTTATTGAAAATATTAAAATACTTACAAATCATACCCCGACACAATTGCAAAACAGAAAGTATATATATATGGGACAACAATATACAGAAAACCTATGTTAGCTATCTTGATAATACAATTTAATTTGTTGAAGAATGAAAGCTTGTCCAATATACAGTGTGGCGTGGATGTGTCTTGGTCAAAGAAGAGACTACTCTCATCAGAGTTCACAAATACACAACCGAATATACATGTATGCGAAGTCGCGAATACACGCTGTTGAGCCCATCTAAATATAGCAATTGCGGGTCATAAAACATCCTGTGCAATGCACGAGAATGGTGAGTAATTGAACATTTAAATCTGTTCTTACTAACTGTAGAAACACTATCATATTTGTACAAATATAATTTTATGTTATTTATGCTTTAATGAGTGTTTTGGGCGCGTATGTGTCATTTGGATACATATTTGAGAAGTCTATCCATTTTCATCCTCGATAATCCAGCGCTATTGTTCCGATAAATCTACACACAAGCGCTGGAAAACAGTAAGGGTATTTATCCTTAACCTAGTTACCTCCCTTGGGTCCATGTTATCCAATCAGAAACGAAACGCAGACACTATCTGCGTAAACAACTCGACCAATCAAAACGCATCACTACCGTTGTTTATAGAAACAAACATGGCTCACTCACTCGATTACGATAAAATGTGTAACACATTCAGCGTAGAAAACCTGACAGAAACTCAAAAGAAAGTTTTAAGAAGTCTGTACGTGAGAAGGGTGTATTCATGTCCATCAAAACGGATGGACGTAAATGATTAAAATCCCTGTGCTGTGCTGTGCTACTGCGAAAGCCAAGATCCTGACACGAGATTGCTTGTTATTTCACCCTTGATTTCAAGTGATCTCATTGGTTGTTAGAAAGCAAGCGTATCGCTGAGTCATTGCGAAGGGAGGTAACTAGGTTAAGGATAAATACCCTTACTGTTTTCCAGCGCTTGTGTGTAGATTTATCGGAACAATAGCGCTGGATTATCGAGGATGAGGCCACAAGGTGCATGATCAGGAATTTCTACGGCATAGGTTATTTGGACAGCATAAATAAACAATGCTTATTAAGAAGAATTTCCAGTACAACACACCTCTGGTGCATTTTAGGTACATGTATGTCTGTATGTATGTATGTCTCTGGTAAACGGGACATAGAATAGCACAATGTTTATAAATAAGTCAGTGTCAAATCAACATTTTACATTCAGTTTTGTTTACCTAAAGTAGGATTTGTGAAAATTTTTAGAAAGCCAGTTTCTTGTATTTGTTCGTAGACTGATCACATTCCAATTAAAGTCATACTTACGGATTTAAAATCAAAATAGAAAATGAATGTTTTAAAAAATCATTCAACGAAAATGTTTTTGAAAAAATAAAGTTACTTTTCTCTAATTCTTGTCAAAACCTTGTAGTCTTTATGTTTTATAACTTAAATATAATATTTACTTTTCAACATGATAAAAAAATGTTTCTATTAAAATATATTAAAAAATATTTTCATTATTTTCATAATTTTAACAAAAGTTTACTTTCACTTTCTTGTTAGAATACGTCTAACAAGTTTAAGGTTAGTATTTAAATCATATTTAATCAAGTCAAAATAATGTAAAAATAAAAAATAATATTCAACAACTTATTCTTTTAATGTCAAAATAGGTATCAACGTCTAAGATTTTCCTAAATCAAAATGATATTTAATATGTGTAATAAATCAAAGGAAATCTAGTCATAAGGGATAGTTCTATAGATATTGTTAACAGGTCGCGCATGACAAGGGGACATAACTCGTCGTCAGAAAAGTAATTATCTCATTAGCGTGATGGCTGTGGAAAGACCGCCTTTCAGCCGATATTTCCAAAGTAGCTTTGTAAAGGTCGTTCTTTCCGTCTTTGGAAAGGCGTGGAAAGCTGCCTCTTTCCACGGGTGGAAAGATTGGAAAGGTCACTCTTTCCACGCCAAAAGATCGCCTTTCCACTAGTTAAATTAAAGTGTACCCGAACAATAAGCCGTGGGTCAGTAAAGAGCTGAAACATATGCTTAACATGAAAAAGATAGCTTTTATGAGAAATGATCAAGCTAAAGTTCGCGACCTACAGAAAGATTTGAAGATTCAAATAAGGAAAAACAAAGACTCTTTTAAATCTAAACTTGAGCGTAAGCTGCAGCACGGGGACATGCGCAGTGCATGGCAACACATTCACACAATAACCGGATGTGGAAAGCGGAAAAGAGCCATAGAAGTCACTGATGAAGCCCATTATGCTGAACAGTTGAACACATTTTATTGCCGCTTTGATAGCGATGACTCTTCACGGGAGCTAAGTGACGTCATGGATAACATTCCGACCACGCAGGAATACAGCACAGTATATGAAGAGGAAGTGCGTGTTGTATTCAAGCGGATCAATGCACGGAAATCTCCAGGACCAGATCATATTAGTGGTAAGATCCTAAAGGAATGTTGCTCAGAACTCTCTTACGTATTCTCCAGACTGTTTGAACGATCTTTCAATTCTCACGTAATTCCAAACATATGGAAACTTTCAAAGATCACTCCGGTTCCCAAATTCCCCAAACCACTGGAACTCAATGACTATCGTCCGGTCGCATTAACATCCATCATAATGAAATGTTTTGAAAGAATTGTGTTGTCTCGTTTACTTCAAGATGTTAGAGACCTTCTGGATCCACTTCAGTTTGCATACCAAGCTAGACGAGGTGTAGAGGACGCTACGACAACACTACTGAACGCTATCTATAAACATACTGATACACAGAAGTCGTATGTTCGTGTCCTGTTCGTGGACTTCAGTTCCGCCTTCAACACTATTAGGCCCCACCTCTTGATTCAGAAACTGCTGGATATGGATGTACACCGGAATACAATTCTGTGGATTAAGGACTTCCTCCTACAGAGAACTCAGTGTGTAAGGGTTAATGGGACCGTGATATCTTATAAAACCATCAGTACCGGTGCACCGCAAGGCTGTGTTTTATCTCCAGTTTTATTCACCCTATACACAAATGACTGCAGGAACACACAGGACGGTACGTTATTAGTTAAATTCGCTGATGATGCTGCTATTGCTGGACTTATTACCAACTGTGATGAAACCCAATATCGCAATTCCATCTCAAACTTCTCCAACTGGTGCAATAACAATTATCTTGTTCTGAACACTAAGAAGACAAAAGAATTGATAATAGACTTTCGTACTAAGAAGCAAGATCTACTCCCAGTGACTGTGCATGGCTGTGACATAGAATTCGTATCAGATTATAAATACCTTGGAACTATTATAGATAACAAACTAAACTGGAACAAGAATACAGACAGAATCTACGCCAAGTGTCAACGACGCCTGTATTTTTTTAGAAAACTTAGATCTTTTAATGTTAGCACTTCTACACTTGTTTTGTTTTACAGAACTTTTATCCAAAGTGTTCTTTGTTTTTCAATTGAAAGTTGGTCGGGGGCTCTCACTCTAAAACAAAAAAACAAACTCTCCAAAATCATAACTCAAGCAGGCAAAATTTCGGGAACAATCTTTGAAGACATCACATATTTATGTCAGCGGCAAATGAAAAACCTAGCATTCAAAATTTTTTCAGATTCAAATCATTTTCTTCATAACGAATACAAACTTCTTCCTTCAGGCCGCCGCTATCAAACTCCTCGCTTTAGGACTAAGAGAGCCAACGACTCTTTCATCCCACGAAGTATTGCTATTTTAAACAAGTAATGTTATTGTTTGCTTAATTTTAGTGCTCACTATATTCAGGTTTTAGTGCTACTTACATATATATTTTATGCTCTTACAATATTCTACACTTTAGTTGTTAACCATAGTTTTAGTAAATGTTATTTTATTTCTTAAACACTTCATGTTAAACAATATTTTAATACCTTAACATCCTCATGTTACTATGTAACTATTATATATATATTTATGATCAAGTTTCATGTATTATCTTATACTATCCATTTTTAGCCAACGTTGAATGTTCATTGTGATTTGTGAACGCATGTTGAATGGTGTGAGTGATGTGTTTGTATATGTACACCTTGTATTTATAACCTTCATTTATCTTTGCAATCTGTAACGCAAAACAAATTCCCTCCTTGGGCAATAAAGTATTATTATTATTATTATTATTATTATTATTATTATTACATTAGTTCTATTGAGGGGCCCAGGAGCGTTTAGGACGAGTTGGTGAAATATTGATATCAGTTAACCTTGAGATTTGATTTCCTAGCTGGCGCTTAAGTAAACACAACATGTCTAAGAAGTGGACTGTTTTTGTTTTGTGATTACAGAATTTATGAAGAGTCTATACGTGTACATACATGTATGTTAGAGGCAAACATTCAACGAGAATCAAGGTTGAGTTCTTTGCATTTCAAAGCTGACGCCTGACGTGTGTTTTTTTTTCTCCACAGGACTGTTGTATTGTGCATGCTAACGTGATAAGTGGTCACTGTAAAGACAGAGATGCACCTTCCTGTGTAGATCTAAATTTACCTATTCGCCAAGGAAACATGCTCAGGCTCTTGGGAGAATAAGTTTGGCGTATTTTCAATTTTCACGACCTTCAACTTTCAACATATTCTTCTCTAAAGCTTTAAACTGTGCAGATCTTGGTGGTAGTAGCACATATTGCACAAACTGTGTCACTGTTTTTACCGAATATCATTTCTATCTCATCGTATGGAGTGATAAAATGATATTAACTAGAAAATGGCGTAGCCAAGAGTGAAAACGCCACCTTCTCACTCCACGAGTACGTGAAAAACAGTTAAAAAGGAAATCCTTCATCTGTTAATTGAATTTCAAGCCAAAACGTCATAGTCCAGTGTATCTTAGCCACTTAGTTGACTACTCATGCTCGTGTATCAAAGAAGGGCATGTATTGAGGATGTATAATTTTCATCAGTGTGTGAGAGTTTCTAATCTTGTTTTGTTTCCGTAAACAGTCTTGATTTAAGAGCGCACCTTGCAACCGTAAGCATTAAAGAGTTATCTGAAAATGACACATCACACCTTACCCGTCACTGCCACATTAATATTATGATTCAAATACTGTACAGAAACAGACTGATAAGGAGTTTTCTAATTTTCATTCAAATTCAAATCTTGATAAGTACTAATTAATCTTTTGTGATGTAAATACTTTCTTTGCATGAATAAAATACAAAAAAAAAATTCATTTTGTCAAACTTTGTATTTGATGCATTAATAAAAATTAATGTTATTATATTCACAATGGATAACATGAGTAACCAGCAGGACGAAGATAGTCGAGAAGAGTTTATACGTGCGTTGCTATAGTTACTCTGCAGTGGACATGTTCTTGATTTCGCAATTTTTAAGATTGAGTACTACATCATAAATTACGTAGAAACTATTACAGAAAAATCCGTCTAATAATTTAAAAATCATATTAAGTGGTGCGCATATAATCGAGGAAGAAGGTGTTTTTGAAACAATATTGCATTGGATTGTCATGATAGGAAATTGATTTCTCATATGTCATGTTATTGATGACATATCTATATGTGTTGAAACAAAATGTTTTGAATTAGAAATATAACATACTCAATGGGTCTTTAGGAATGACGGCGCCTGTGGATGAAGAGTAATTCAACTGGTTAATGTGACCAAACCACACGGAGTTGGATCAAATACCTGTTCACGCTCGCTTACAGTAAATGGTAAGTTTGTATTATTGACCATCGGGTCACATAGGGATCAAAAATAAGAATTAGTGAATAAGAATGGACGGTTGACCTCTGAACAATATTGTTTGAATTGAGAAAGGTCCTTGCCTAATAACCATTATCGGAAGTGTGAAAAAGGTCAAAACATGCATTATAATCTATATTAAGGAGAACGAGGTCTATGGATATACAACTTTTTTATACAAATGTATATCTTTGCAATAAATAAATAATCTATATTGTCTGGATAGAGAATGGTCCTTGCCTTATAACCCATGTTTTTGGGGGTCAATATCAATTATCTTTTACCTAAAAAATATATCTGGTGAATTTGGAAATGAATATCTTATAGAAAATACTAAACGACCTTCCATTTAATATCATTTTCATTAAACGAGTAACTGATTTAGTATTGAATGAGCGAAAGCGAGTGGTATGGTTTGTGAAAAGAGTCCAGTATTATGTTTAAAACTTATACAAATTATTCAAGCGAAATTGCCGACAGTGTACGTTAATAAATGACGTCATATTTGCAGCTGTATTACGCTAGTTTTATATTATCATATAAATATTACACTTTAATAACTTCCATGGACGAGTAATAAACAAGGTTAAGAAATGATTTGTTATCGAAAGGTTTAGTAGCAATATTAACCAAATGACCCATGGATGATAAATCTTACCTTAAAGAGTTGACTATTAATGTAAACATTTATATAATTTTCTATGGGTGTTCATGTTTCATGATGGCAATGGCAATCCATCATTAAAAGATGCAAAACCTGAATCATAAGACCCTAATCTACATGTAGGTATGTGAGTACTGCATATTTTGCTGACGTATCATTGAATAACCTGATTACATAATGTTCAGTTTCGTCTTTTGACTCTTGTAATTATATCTATTGACACGAGATGCCCATTAAAGACAATATATAAGGAGTCCTCCCATCTGTGTATTTTTAATATGAGACATTCTCATGGTCATGACATATGTATGAGGAGCAATGAAATACAATGGTCTGATGCAGCGAATTGGCTTATGACGTCACAGTGTTACTGTGTTGAGGGCTGTTCCTATCGGCCGCTCGGCGTGAAAACGACCCTTTTCGGACGTAATTACAATGATGACATCATAAAATAAATAGAATATCCGTCAATTCTTGACAAAAACCATGTTTATCTCATCTCGTGAGGCAGAACATTGATGTATTATCACTCGTTGCTGCATCATGTTTGTTACAGCATATGCTCATTTTACCGCAAATCATCAAACACTTGATAAAATCGCACGCATAAATACCTTCTCATTATAGTGAGTAAGCCACATCCTTTTCGATCATTAACTGATTTCATTAGCGGATTTTCAAATCCTTTCATTTATTTTGAATACTTCACAGAAATTCATTTACGTTACAAACATTAAAACTTTCTTGTAAAACCTCCGCTGCAGCATCACTGCATGCCAGAGTGTGGACAACAACGTTCTTCTTCAAAATCTCAGTCAGTATGGAAGAGACATAAGGCGCAACATTTTCTTCTCCGTCAGTTATCAGGAAGAGTATTCCTTCTGCAGAAATCTGGTCATTCTGTTCTAGCATCTAAACGGCAAACATAATTTGGGATGACATTTTGCAATGTTAAAGTAACAGTCAAAGAAAAAGTAAAAGAACAGAAATCACAGCAGCCCAGGTAAATCGGAATACATACATTATCTTCGCATTCTCTTCTCACGGAAGATACACCTTCAGAATTACGGGAGTAACCTTGTGGGAAGAGAATGGTATCTTTACCGAAAAATCAAATCAAGTTGAGCAAAATGAAAAAAGAACATATAGGGCAGGACGTTCTTAACTAAAATCACAATTGTCTTCTTAATGGAAACGAAGGTATGAAAGACTAATGAAATACTTGAAATTCAAAATTCAAAGGACAAACTCCAGCTAGATGAAATACTTTAATATTTTCAGAGAGGAATATGAAACAGTGTTCTAGTGATGTTTTAACAGTGATTTATCCCTGTATTGAGTCTGAATGAATATTGTTCAATAACAATTAGTGTGTTAAACTCTGAAAATACCAAAAAGGCACCATTTCTATATGTGTGTGATTTCAGAAGTTGTGTAACGAATCTGGAAGCCAAATGATGACTAGAAGACCGTTTGCGGGACACCGCAAAAGCAGAGCAGCCCCGAAAACTTAGGGTCCTGCCTTTCCCTGTTCCGCCTTCTCGTCAGCATCAATAAAATGGGATTTTTTAAAACAAAAACTTGTTCATCATTTGAGTTATTACTAACAAGTTTTATCATCAATGGGGTCACTTTTCACAAGTTTGTTCTTAAAACCAATTTCTGATTTCAAAATTGGATCAAAGGATTAACATGGCCTTAACCATTATATCTCATGACCTTGACCTTTGACCTTCAAGGTCGGACCATCAATGATCACTTTTCATTGTGTATAACAATCATGCAATGACTCAAAGTGTTCATAGTTTAAATAAGGCATGTTCACAAAAGCATGCTTATGTTGTGACCTCGCTCTGACCTTGACCTTTGACAGATTTTAGCGAAAAACTGTTCAAATATTGGTCTTTCTCCATAGTTGATATATACCAAATACACAAAATGTTTGAAGTTAGTGTATTTACAAGGATTCTTTTAGTGATTTCAGGGTCATGACCTTCACCTTTGACCTTGAATTTGAACATGTCAAAATAATTCCCCAGGTGTATAAGAAAGAAGCTATGTATATGAGGTGTTGATGCCTTCTGGAAAAAAGTTATTTAGTGATTTCAAAACTGGTGACCTTGACGCTATTTCGTGACCTTGACCTTTAATATTCAAGGTCACACAATCGATGATCACTTTTCATTGTGTATAACAATCATATCATGATTCAAAGTGTTAATAGTTGAATTAAGAAATTAAGCATGCTTAAGTCCTGACCTCGCTGTGAGCTTGACCTTTGACGGATATATCGATGTTTCGAATCTTGGCCTTTCTCAATAGTTGATATACACCAAATAAGAGCCTGATAGCACAAATATTGTTCAAGTTATCGTGTTTACAATTATTTTTTTGGCGATTTCAGAACTCGTGACATTGACCTGTGACCTTGAATGTGAACATGTAAAATAAATTCCCCAGGGGTATAAGTAAGAAGTTATGTATAGGAGTTCTCAAAACCTTCTAGGAAAAAAGTTATAGCCAATACAAAACGCGCCGGCGGAAACTGCGTCGGACAGACTAACAAGATGGACAGACAAAACCTTGACGGACAGTTACAAATTTGATATAACGGTTGAAGCAAATGTGAGACAACCATATAAACTAATAACATTAAAACACTTACATAATGGATTTCACTATTGAATGTAATCCCAGTTTAATTTCTAAAAGACATATTTCAGAAAAAGTGCGAAAATGTAACCGAGACTGTTGATTAATAACTTCAATGTCTAAAGGCGCTGTAGCACGTTTCTTGCACATTATATTTTCTCAAATTTGCCATTTATTATTGAAGTGTATACAATATATATATTGCTGAGTTGCCGGGTAAAACAACTCATTACATGACCCGATAAGCTGTATCCATAGAAAACTGTTGTGCGACATATATGTATAAAGCGACAGTGATGTGGAACACTTCAGTGTGAGGGGTAGATTTGTAGGACTCATGATAATTTGAGAGTTGCGACAGCAAGATGGTTTACCAATCCATCATTGTACCATATTCAAAACTCTACTCCGAGTGTTGAGGTATCGCTACATTCAGTAAGACCACTTGAACTACCTTTGAGCCGCCATTATAATGTTAACACAATGGGAAATGGACTTGCATGGGTTAACCGAACCATGTACACCCGTTTTAGAATTCTTTTTATTGATTCAGAAGTATTATGTGGTATTATGTGGTAACACTTATTTATATTTTCGTGAGAGCATTTTATTTCAGTATTTCAGTTCTATAGCGCCTTTAATGTTTTATTATGTTTCTGTGAAGAATGGTGAGCCTCACCTCTATTGCTTTGCGAAGGCCCCTCCCGATCGCTGTGCCACCATCAAACTTCGATAATGTAGGGAGACCTTCAGCCAACCTCTGTCTATCTGACTCTGATTTCAGGTACCTCATATCAGCCCACACTTTTGCATCATCAGAGAAGACTACGATACCAACATCAGTACCCACAGGGAGAATGTCTCTGATGATCTTGTCCGCCATCTGACGTAGCTTGAAGTAACGGTTATACTGTGGAATTCCAAAACCATGATACTATCAGAACCTTTGAATATTCATTTTCGTCTGTTTATTGTTTTCAGGATGTTCATACGAAATTGATTAACTCAAGCGCTATTCACAAGATACTTGATTCATAGGTTCAATTTAGGGAGAGCAATGCTCACATTGAGTTTCGGGTTAAGCTTGTCAGCGGGATATTATATTCCTAGCAACCATTGTTTCACCGCGACTTCCCGTATTGTGTCGTCTGTGACGTCATACAACGATTGTTGTGATTGTTTGTGACGTCACTGTAGCTTGCCGTCGCGAGAGAAGAAAGCCGCTTCCTGCCTATTTTTACGCGAATGAAACCGAACAGAATCTCTATATTTTACACACGCCTTCTCGTAAGAAAGATGAAGGGCTGGTTAGATTTCGGAGACCTTGATATTATTTTCCGAGTCACAGCATAGCGTTGAATTACATGTTAAGCTTGTCAGCACGCCCTTCACCTGTTTCTGTTTACAGTCTATGTCTTAGCACAAAGATAAGACATCTACTTATTTTTAAGTGATAATTTGCGGTGGCGAATCATGTATCCTTAGTGACAATTTATTGTTCATCATTCTGTTTAAACTGAAATCCAGCAAAAAAATGATACAAACATAAATGCAGATATTTTGAATCCATGAGTGATAGCTACGATATATTTACATTATCTTTCCAAAAGCCAAATTATTTACATTTGGAAACACTATTTGTTCCTTTAATTTCTTGTTTCATCAATGTCGATATGGTGTCTCTTTTAAACTTAAATAATTCCAAACACTCTGTGACAAACTTTTTTCCGCAAGGAGTTTGTATCACCCCATGTGAACATGTGTTGACAACTGACAAAACGTATTCATTACTTCGTTGTAACTCAATTACTTAGAAACTTGAAGTTAATTGTTTCAATTTGTTTTATTTCTGTAGACACCGTGAGAGTATCTCTGATATAACACTTACCAAACATGACATTTATACAAAAATAATATGAATGACCATATGTCTAATTTTACCTTCTCCATTGATCCAGATAGATCCAGCACAAACACAAACCGACGCCCACAGACGTCTGTCCCGTCGACCTTTTGCATCTGACGTTGGACGACCTGAAACGTTGGTGTAGTGTCCTGACCTATGATAGGTGAGCTGTATCAACATCAGGATGTTCTCTGATGATGTCCCAGGTTCCTCTTCCTTTACACATTGTGTTTGTTTGGAGCATCTGCATTGTGCCTTAACTTCGGATCGTTTGGGTCGGTTTCACAGAAGTCTGATATCTTTAGACATAAATGTGACCAATTTTACTAATTACCAATGATTGTTTCCAACAGTATCATTTATATGAACAATATAGTATTTAAAAATTGGTTTATTTTTTTAGTATGAATTAAGAGTTGCAATATGTGAAATTGTAAATTTCACCTTGTATAAATACTGTGCAAACATAACTGAAGTCGCGGCATTAGTTTCAGCATAAGCAAAAATTGCACAATCTTTAGACCAAGGGTTGATACTTTCGTTGTTGTAAAAACATGGTTTATCCGTTGCAATGTTGATAAACCGTCCCTTTATCTCATGGGAACAAGCGGTTGGTTTCAAGTTTTCCTCGTCATTGATATAACCAACAGGATACATGGAACTCCCCTTAGAACCATACACCCCGTATCTAAGATGGGCGAATTCGTGAACCAACACTCGACTTGAAATATATTTACCCTACATTAATGTCAGACAACTGTGATTTCTGTTTGGTCTATTTGACCCTTAACAAATCTCGATATAAACCCATCTCAGCGGACGAGAAGTTGTTCTGACGACAATAAGTAATAGATAGAGGACGAGTAGCAGTACATTATCGAGATATATATAAATATACGGGCTTGAGAGGGTTGGACGAGGCGTTAGCCCTCTCAAACCCGTACATTTATATCCCGATAAGGTACTGCTACGAGTTCTCTATCCCAGAGCACAGTCAAATGCTTGAGTCGTCAAAAAATGTCTTAAAATGAATTTATTTCAAATATTTTGTCAACAAATTTTGGAAACATTCTCTCGAACACAACATGTAAAACATTGACATCTCTCATGTTAATATGCAAATGTTAGGGACATTGACGTCATCTTCGGCACTGTGAGCACTGAATTTCTGAAATTGTCCGAGGTGCATGAGGCGTACATTTTATATAAAGCGTATTAGTCGTGCTACAGCAAAGGCGTCATGCTTGAATCACGCACGTTTTTATTCATCAACATTGAGCAAGAATACATTTCATTGCCTATAAAGACTGAGTGGTTTGTGGAATGAATCAGTTCACACAATGGCTTCATCATGGACAGTCCAAGGACAAGTAAACTATTCATTCAGGAGAGGTAACTTTACTTTTTTACTCCTAACTCTGTAATTTTAAAATTCAAACTAATTTTCATTAAATTGGTTTATTTAATAACAGTTATTGGTTGTTTGTATTTCAAATTTTTTACCAACACGTTAAGTTGTTTGTCTACCTGTATTTATCATTTAATCATGTTAAGTGACTGTTGTTGAGTTGTTATATCTATTGATGCATATGCTAGTGTGCATCCCGTCTATATTGCATGTAAATTCTTTCAGGTTACTGCAGCAAAGGAACTCGAACTGTCTGTAGGAAAGAATGTAACGTCGTACTGGACATCGCTCGTACGCTGTGTAACGATACAGGAGTTTCAGTGAGACGACAATGCAGCCTCCATCCTCTAACACTCCAAGAAGATAATTTTATATCACTTTCTTATTTCTCATTTTTATGTCGTTCTACATAAATTTTGATATTATCTTTTATATCGTGGTTGAAAATATATAAAACATTTGTAACATGGTTTGATGCTTGTCATTGTTTCACTTACTCGTGATATAAATGAAATACACTTGAAAAATCCCAATTGACCTCACATTACTTGCTTTATTTACATGCTTTTATTCTTCTTTTAGGAATATCAAGCTCCTTTATATAGAAGATCCCCATCAACAGAAGCGACTATTTCCTTTCGGAAAGGGAACACAGCAGGTCATTTGTCAATGTAATAAGTGTTTAATTGTGTATTATCTCCATAAATAAAACAATCAGTTGACATTGTTTGTTGTTTTTATGAAAGTCTGTGAACCAGTTTATGAGCATTGTAGCCGAACGCAACCAGACAACCGTACATCTATCAGACTATAAATGTACTCAACGTCCATGATTGGACGAAAGCATTTGACTGTGCTCTAAGTGTTATTGTGTTCCACATCATTCGCAAGAAGGAAAATCCGTCTGATGACATCACATTCTGCCGCTCGCCTCAATCAATGTAGCTATATGTTTAATATAAGGATAAGCCATGATACCGAGGATATGGTAAGGTTGTGGACCCTGATAGGAAGGGAAAACCCTGATAGTCAGGAAAAACCCTCGGATTTTTCCTTCCTATCAGGGTCCACAACCTTACCATATCTGAGGTAGAATGGCTTATCTATATTATCAACCGTTTTTAAGTATAAAAGACGCTTTCTTATCCCGTTATCAAAAACCCCGGATTCTATATAGAGTCGTTCGTAAAATCCTTGTTCACTGTCTCAATCCCAGTATGGCAAGATTTCTATGTAAGGTTCTTCTTGACCGTTGTCTTCTGTGTGCCTTCGTGGCGCAGCAGTCTAAGGCGTTGGATTATGAAAGACAATCATTATAATTCCTTCTAACAGGGATAACAACTGTCTGTGTAAACCCTCCTGGAGGGAATTACAATGTTGTAATACAATTGTCTCACCTTGTCTCGATATGTATGAACACCATTTGCGATGCGTCATGTTGAAGATGAAAGAGTTTTCTAAATGATCGATATACAGTTAACGCCAAAAGAAACGTTAACCCTTTGAATTTAAATATCATAAAAATGTATGTGCTCAGAGGAACCTGGTTTGTTGTGTTTTAACATCCCATAAGTTGAGTCGTTTGTGCTAATATGACAGACTTGAGAATGTACTGACAATTATGTTGTCGCCATAGTTTCATGGGTGGGGTCAATTGTCCTATTTCCGATCATAGAACAATGGGAGGGAAAATCGTCAATTGCACATCAATTACATTATCTGTGCTATAATTCTTGCTCAGTCTGATGTACCGAGTAATTGACTTCGGATTCACTTCTTGCCGACAATTTATATTTTGCCGTCATCACACAGTGTCATTGCTCAAGGCTCAGGTGTAAGACACACTGTTTGAACCACAAATTAAACGTTGTCTTTGTCTAATGTCGTTAAGCGTAGCTTCTTTTGATTTCGTCCCACAAGTGCACAATAGGTGTTCTATAGGTACCATGAATATGTGTAATATGTTTTCAATCGTTTGGCAGCCACAAAACACAAGAGTAACTGTAATTCTACAATTCATAATCTGAATCTACCAAGGTGTACACAATATTTAAGGTTCCCAGTGTATTTTGTTTTAATGAAGATTTTATGATTTTATGATTTTCATAACAGAGTCCCTGTTCTACATTAGTCTACAATTCATAATCTCCATTGGCTAATGAGCCCGTACACAACATTTCAGTGTTTTGCTCTAACTAAGAAGATGCAATATGTGACCTGAGTTTAGAGAGTATGAAAACCTACAATTCTGTACCCAACATTTCAACTTTCTGAGGTTATTGTATTGGACACGAAGATAAAGATAGGTTTTTAGGACTTAACCCTTATTGTGCTTAAATATTATGGGTTAGAGATCCACTAAGTATACAATTATGGATTCTTTGGAGGCTTTACAAAAACATTCAGCTAGTAAATTTCTAGAGATTGTAGTTCTAGAAAAGAAGATGAACCAAGAAAAAGTAAGCATTGCTTGTAAACATACCCCCGTCATCCGCTTTTTGTTCATTGAGCATTATAGCTGTTATTGTCACTGTGTTTAATTGCAAGTTCAAGTGCAAATCCCAGAAAAATGAAAATGTGCCAGAAATGATGGGAAGAACATGGTTAAAAATTGTGCAAAAAGAGGTTCACTTAAAGTTTTTCGAGAAAGTTGACCGGACGGATGGACTCAACGATGGACGGACGGGCCGCTACTTACGCGGGGGGTATATAAAGGCTTCGAGAGAGCTCCTTCGGCCCATATTACAAAATGTGTTTTATCTGAAGCTAATGAACTAACTTTTGTAGTGCTCGTTTAATCAAAGGTAAACTTTAAATCATATCATAGTTAAACTAACATAGAATGTTGAGAGGTCATATGATGTCATTCTCTCTCAAATGAAGTATTATTAGACCATATTAACACCACCTATCAAAACCACCATAAAGCCAGTCCCTGTTTCCCGCCTTGTTAAGTACAAAGTCCGGTGTGAGATGGATATAGCGACTTTCTTTCTCGACAGAGACCTGGCTGGAACGTGTAGGGGTTTTTGCCCTGACAAATACAACATTTATAACAATTTGAAAGTAGGATCTAACATTTAAAAATAATTCGATTTTGCATTTTACCAATATATTATATTCATTTCCTTATGGATGAAAATATTCAAATATACTATCTACACGAAACTTGGCCGTTGTAGTAGAGGAAATTTTTTTTGTAATATGTTGCAATTTCAATTGAATATGAATATGATCCATGTGCAGTTTACCGTGACCCCGTGAAATAATAATTAGTCCAACATTGGTATTAAAAAGATTAAAACTCATTTTACCATGGACGGATGAGGACTGTCCACTCTGATGTAAGCTTCTCTGAAGGTCAAGGAAGATGATGTCCATTCTGGTTTTGTAGTCACTGTCTTGATGAAGAAGTAGTTCCGGGTTGTGTTGTGCAGGTATTCGGAGGCAGAAATAAATGCTTCCTTTAAGAAATTCGAGTAAAAAATATCGTTAAATTGTGGACATGAACATACTTTTCTTTCTTACATGTACATGTTAAAATAATATTCACTACACAAACTCAAATACATTACAAAAGTAAGTTGTAAGACACAAACTATTAACGTTTGCAAGGAAAGGGTTCAGGAAGTCTATGACACCTATGACAGTGAAATGACAATTTAAAGTCCTAACATTAAACTGCCGTAGTCAAAACCATCATTTCGCATGCACTGTTGATGTGACGTCATATAATTTACTGTACCGAAAGCATACACGTACATACACGTATTGCATTGGATTGTCATGATAGGAAATTGATTTCTCATATGTCATGTTATTGATGACATATCTATATGTGTTGAAACAAAATGTTTTGAATTAGAAATATAATATACTCAATGGCTCTTTAGGAATGACGGCGCCTGTGGATGAAGAGTAATTCAACTGGTTAATGTGACCAAACCACACGGAGTTGGATCAAATACCTGTTCACGCTCGCTTACAGTAAATGGTAAGTGAGAAAGCATACACGTACATTTAGATACACTTGGCAATCGATGTCATACATCTGACATTCGACAAAATCAATTTTCTGTTCACATAAATATATCATAATATAAACTAGTGTCCAAAAGAAACGATACCACGTCTTTGAGCGGCCATTACAGGAAAACTTAACGACACAGAAATTTATAATTGGTATAATTCTTTTGAGATTTCTTTCATTTAACATGTGTACAAAATTCATTTCAATCAGTACTTTGCATTCATTTGTGCAGGTCTGTATCGACGTGAGGGGTCTGAAAATGAAAATTTCATTCACGCAAATGACTGAGACAAATGTTGAAAATGTCAAAAGAGGCGTCACTAAGTCACATTTGTATTCGGTATGTCCATGCCGAGCGTCAGAACGGGCAAGTACACGTCTATGGGTTGATGACGTCAGACGTTGGTTGACGTCAGAAGATAAGCTATGTCATTCATCAAGGAGGCAATTGGCTGACTTGATGGACGCAATTCAGAGAGTAAAGATCACTAATTCTTCGGTAAACACGCTGTCTACCATTGCTCTTGAAGATGCAAAATCGGCTCCCATATGAGAGCATGGCCAGTGCTCAATCTCTCTGTTTCCAACGTTGAATTCGTATGTTTGTTTACTCGTTGTTGAGGCCTCAGGAACGTTTTGTGGTATGGACGACGTGTTCAGATATCATGAGTCTTCAATCTCTTTTACCAAGTTTGTCTGCTAATCACGTGTCTGAGTGACGTCTTTGACGTTAACGTCGTAATAATGAATGGGTTTCGGAGATGAAATACCCGGATGTGGCGGTCTTCAATAAGCGAAATCACCTTCTTCTCGACCTGCATGTTGTCCGATCTCTATCACGTAACCGTTGCGTTAACCTGATGACTGCTATGCGCGCGCAACCGAACCTTCTGGCGTCGTCGGCGTGTGAGACTCGTTATGTGACAATTCCAACGACTCTCTCACTCTCAATGGCTGTCAAAACCGATATTTTCTTGTGTGCTTTTTGTTGCTTTGATACCAACGTGTATGGTCAGCCGTTTTATACACTTTATCTGCAGTTGCAAACTATGCTACCTAAAATAATGTCATTTTCACAAAGTGCACCATTTCTCCGGATGTGATAAAATGTTCTCGGTATTTTCGATTGAATACACTGCATTTGGGATGTGGGATACGCAAAACCATGTGTTCATACGAAAAAAATCACTTTGTAAAAAGATATTTTAAAAAATAGATGGTATCGTTTCTTTTGGACACTAGTTTACATGCATAAATGTAGTAGAATTTTGTATTACTTAAACTTAATTTCGTTATCTTGTGAAGACATAATTATTTTTTTTCTGTATTGTTTGGAAACCTCACACCAATTCTGTAATAATCGTAACCCTATGCTAATACCTGTATCTTAGTATTTTCTTTAGTACTGTAGATACTGAAGTAAGATATTTTTCTGCATATATCCTATCATCACGTGCAAAAAGAGAGAAAGTAGATTTTGAATGTGTGTGATAGACACATGTTTTGTAAAACAATTACTCACAATTTCATGTCTAGATGCTGATGAGTTTGTACTGTGCTAAGCATGTAAAAGTGACAACTTTGCAACTGTATTTTCCAACAAGCACATGTTTATCGTGGGTTGTCCATGAGTATACTGTAAGTAATGTTGTTGTTTGTAGCCACCCCTCCACTGGTAGACACTCACCTGGGTAATTGGTGATGTGTTTGCTGGACTGAGGTTGGCAGGAGCGACAGTAAGGGCGGTGACGTCCGATGTGTAGCATCCGCATGGGCTGTGGTGTCTAGCAGCTGGATGAGCTGTGATGTGTAACAGTCTGAACAGGCTGCGTGTGTAGCGGTCGGGACAGAATGCGTGTGTAGAGGTTGGGACAGGCTGCGTGTGCAGAGGTCGGGACAGGCTGCGTGTGCAGAGGTCGGGACAGGCTGCGTGTGCAGAGGTCGGGACAGGCTGCGTGTGCAGAGGTCGGGACAGGCTGCGTGTGCAGAGGTCGGGACAGGCTGCGTGTGCAGAGGTCGGGACAGGCTGCGTGTGCAGAGGTCGGGACAGGCTGCCTGTGCAGAGGTCGGGACAGGCTGCGTGTGTAGAGGTCGGGACAGGCTGCGTGTGCAGAGGTCGGGACAGACTGTGAGTGTAGTGGTCGGGAAAGGCTGTGTGTGTAGCAGTCGGGACAGGCTGTGAGTCTAGCGGTCGGGACAGGCTGCGTGTGTAGAGGTCGGGACAAAGCTGCGTGTGTTAAGGTCGGGACAGGCTGTGAGTGTAGCGGTCGGGACTGGCTGCGTGTGTAGAGGTCGGGACGGGCTGCGTGTGTAGAGGTTGGGACAGGCTGTGAGTGTAGCGGTCGGGAAGGCTGCGTGTCTAGCGGTCGGGACAGGCTGTGAGTGTAGCGTCTGAACAGGCAGCTGGATGAGCTGTGATGTGTAACAGTCTGAACAGGCTGCGTGTGTAGCGGTCGGGACAGGCTGTGAGTGTAGCGGTCGGGACAGGCTGTGTGTGTAGAGGTTGGGACAGGCTGCGTGTGTAGAGCTGCGTGTGTACAGGTCGGGAAAGGCTGTGTGTGTAGCGGTCGGGACAGGCTGCGTGTGTAGAGGTCGGGACGGGCTGCGTGTGTAGCGGTCGAGACAGGCTGTGAGTGTAGCGGTCGGGAAGGCTGCGTGTCTAGCGGTCGGGACAGGCTGTGAGTGTAGCGTCTGAACAGGCAGCTGGATGAGCTGTGATGTGTAACAGTCTGAACAGGCTGCGTGTGTAGCGGTCGGGACAGAATGCGTGTGTAAAGGTTGGGACAGGCTGCGTGTGTAGCGGTCGGGACAGGCTGCGTGTGTAGAGGTCGGGACAAAGCTGCGTGTGTAGCGGTCGAGACAGGCTATGAGTGTAGCGGTCGGGACAGGCTGCGTGTGTAGCGGTCGGGACTGGCTGTGAGTGTAGCGGTCGGGAAGGCTGCGTGTCTAGCTGTCGGGACAGGCTGTGAGTGTAGCGTCTGGACAGGCTGTTGGATGAGCTGTGGTTTGTAGCAGTTAGATGAACTGTGAGGTGTATCAGTCGGATGGACTGACGTATATCAGTCGGATGGACTGAGTGTAGTGGTCAGATGGACAGACTCTAGAACCGTTTCTTATTTGTATTGTAGTTTAAAGTGAACTATGTTGTGTAGGAGTCAGTAAAGGTATTAGAGTGGTTTTCAATTATCTGTAATCAGTAAATGTGTATGTCATCAGTAAATGCGTATGTAATCAGAAAATGTGTACAAGTGTGTATGGTGTCCTGGTTATGAGGTGCGAGGATCTGGTATATAGTGTGTGAATTGCAGTATATTGTGAGATGTATGCAAAGGTGTATATGGTGGGCCATGTGTGAAGTGTTGGGAGCATGTTCTAGTCTGTGAGTATGTGATGAGACGTTACGTGAGTTTGTGTGAAGCTACGTGAGTATAGCTACATGAGTACATGTATGTGTGAATTTGTATTTTCGAGTGGATGTATGTATTTGTCCATGTATGTCCATTTGTTTCAAATACATGTTCTGTTTTTACTCCGGTTTGTGACAACGATTTTACATGTGATGTCATAAGGTAAGTTAAGTCTGTTTTATAAATATGGCAATATTTTGGATAACATAGCATTATTAACAATAACACATTTCAATACTTATTCCTGCATTCGGGAAAGGCATCACAAATTAATAGAATATGATATTCATCTTTAGTTTGTCCTGAAGAACGATATGAACATGGTAAATCGTTCAGAATATTTCTATCTTTTCTAAAACATTTAATTTATAGAAACGTCTTAAAAATGATTGATCATTAAGGATACTGATGAATTCTTCAGGTCAAAAGACAGATTTACAATAAGGGTAATGGCTGAGGAAGGTAGATGAATAAATTAATTCTGACCACTGCTTTTATACATTGCTTAAGCATTGATTTCTTTAATACGCGAGTTGTCAGACTGACTATATATACACACAAAGAACTTCATCAAGCACCACCTCATATTTTCAGATTTGTGTGACTACATGTATGCCCAACAACTGTGAAAATCTTGTGAAATTAATCGAAGAAATGCTGTTATTTTATGAAAGTGCATCATCTTAGCTAAACAAAAAGACAACACTGAATACAATGTGTAACATGTATCTCATTGTATTGCCAGATGAACATGAACAGGGGTTTTACTTGAAAACTCACTCCTGTACAACACTTGCTCTGTGAACTTCAAAAACGGCGTAAATGTTTAAGCAGTTGGACAATGTTCTTTGTTATCTTAAGGAAACAAATGACCATCATGTTATCAATAACGGGTGTATCCGCCACGTGGCCGGATGATTGCTTCAAACATACTCCACATGCTTGTGGTGAGTCTCTTGATTCACTGCAGATGTAACAGCTGCCACTCATGATGTATAACTGCTTCTTAACCGACTAAATCCTGTACTGGTGGGTCCATGGCTTGTACTCGGTGTCCAATCATATCCCAAATGTGTTCCAGTGGATTGATATCAGGGCTCATGGCAGGCCATGGAAGTTTGGATACTGTATTGTTCTTTAGAAAATCAAGCACAAGTCGAGAACCTTGAGGCCGAGCGTTATCATTCATGAATACGTATACAGGACAAGTGGCCAATGGATGATTGTCAAAATTTGGCACAAGAACAGGCTGCAAAATTTCCCGGATGTAACAATCGCCATTGAGATTACCTCTCGAAGTCACCAAATCGAGCTTACAACCGTGAGAGATGCATCCCCAGACCATTACATAGCCACCAACGAATGGGACTGATGCTTGGATGTTCTTTGGTGCTGTGGTTTGACGATATTTCTGGACAAGTTGGCTTATCACAGTGTGGTGAATGTCCAACTGTCGTCCAATAGCTCTACAAGACATTCCGGTGGAACTCATTCCAATAATTTGCCATCTTTTTGCTTCAGTGAATCCCCTTCTAGCCATGTTCAGAGGTAATAACACAATCATTTGAGCATTTCTAAGATTTATAGTGATTTCAAGAACGATTTAAAACTGCAATTTAAGAAATTCGTGGGTGGTGTGCTTCACTTGCATTGTGGGTTGTGTTTGTGCTATTGACCTCACAGAAAACCCGAACACTGTTGAGAGGAAATGCAGTTCCATACCAATTACCATATAACAATACATATCCGTTACTATGTTTATTTGTATCACTGAACATATTAGGTGGTGCTTAATGAAGTTCTTTATGTATATATTCATCGAAATACCCTCAACCTTCACGCATGTTGGCAAGGTCAGAGCTTAGCAATTAAAGTGAAATGGAGTATCTTGGAGTCACAGACCTCTTACGTAATCAATGGTGTTAATTTATCGATGAGTACTAACTTGCTGAAAATTACCATGTTAAATTTGTTAAATGCTAATGATTTCAGTATAGTAAAGATGTAAAATCGTATTTATTTATCGACGTCAAATATTAAATGTAAGTTTTGATCATATCTATAGCAGTCAAAAATAAGTTTGGGTTGGTAGTGTTTAATTGGTCAAATAACTAGGTTACATGTAATCTCGGCTTCTGCACATGGTCGTTGCTCAATTCTCCTTGGAAATAAATAATTGCCACGCATTTGGGGATGAATTTGAAATTCGTAAGATGATTTGAACAAATGTAGTGTTTTGGCACGTATCAAAGCCAAATATAATTTTATGAAAAATATTCTTTGTTACTTTAACCAATTCAAAGACTATTATATTCTCCCCATTTATATAACGTCGCTATTTATGATTATCTAAGTAATTACTATATAACACATGTCACATGACCGATTCGTACTCATTGTCGTTGTTACAAATTTTCATACATATGAGATGTGTCAGTAGGAATATTCTATTGGAGTGTGGAAAGTCAAACTCCAGAACCAGATGTGTGGTATTTATTGTCACATTTACATTTCTTGGCTGTTTTCCTTGTTCGTACATAGTGTGAACATGGATTATGAGGCATGACCAACTTCAAAACTTTGAAGATGATACATTGAACTTTATTCGTTGAATTATTTTTTAATGAATTAAAAAATATTGTTTGTTAATATTCTGAGTTTGCAATGCTGTGTGTGTTCAGAAAGTTCGACCCGTTTAGTGAAATTGATTTGTTTTTCAAAACAAAGTAAGAGTAGGAATAACAGTAAAAGCCAGTGTTAGAATATTGTCGGCCTCACGTTAATATGTAAAAGCGCTAATACGTTGAGATGAAATTAACTTACTACATTCCCAATGAAGCGGCCATAAATGTCAGCAATTTCCATCACTCAGATCCGTCCACTGCTTATATATTAACACGTACACGTGATGTTGTGTTTGACACAAATGAATGTCCAAGTGCATATAGAAACTAAAAGCGAGTGTATGTATACACTTGGGAATTAATCAAGCAACATTAAAACTTTCAGTCCCTTTTTAACAATAATTGAGAAAATGCCAACAACCATATTATTTGTGCATGAATTTGAGATTATTTGAATTCAGTCTGTTAATCAAACACTTTTTCTCGCTTTAGATACCGTACGTTGTGACCGTATTTGTTAATTAGGACAAGTTTTTCGAAATTGACACTTTCATAAGGTTGTGAGGTGCTTACTGCTTTAATTAGTGACTTTTGTTAAATAGTAAGTTATCACTTCATTTGAAAGAATGACACTAATCACATTACAGCAACAAAATTGACTTTCATTTCATAATTGAACTGGGATTTTGACACCAAAATACAAAATTTAAAAGTGATCTAACACTGCTAAATGATTGTTGTACCTAAAATCATTAACCGTTTTCCTGACACATTGTCTTTTTCCAGATCAGAACGATTTTGCTCTTTAAAAAAATTGGGGGTTGCTTAATTAATTTCCAAGTGTATATATAATAGTTTATATGTTAGTGTTTTTAGATGACGTTTGCATCCTCTTTTAGGATTTACAATCCTTGACAAAAAGTCGAGTTTGAAAATTAACGATAGCCTCCTTTAAGTTGGGTTTTATTTCTGGAAGACTTGTATCGGGAACAAAACAAAAAATTACATTCCAAAAAATGAATAAACAACAAGAAAGAGTTATAATGTTTGTGCGTATATTGTTCTTAAGTTATCTTGCAAAATGGTTTATCTCATATTCAATTAACTCTCCACTGTACCGAAACGGTAGCACGTGGTCCTGTGCATAGCTCAGTCGACCGCTATCAGTTAAGTTCAGCAACAACGGGCGTGGCTCGCTGGATGGGTGGGTTACCCGCCTCATTGCTGAATGTAATCTGAGAGTTTGAACGTGATTCCTTGCCCCACACTGAGACATGAGTTGAGAGGCTAATGGTGTCACCTTGGGCAAGGGACTATTCGAAATGTGCCTCTGTTCACTCAGCAGTACAATTGAGTACCTGGTTTGGAAGTGCAGGCAATGTGACTGATAACCTTCGAGCGCCTTAATTGGTAGCCCAGGTTGTATACTCCAAAGGGAGTTGAGAATGAAAAGGAAGGATGTTGGTCCTTACACCAGGGTAATAATGTGTGTAGCGCTTTGAGCATTGCCCTTTGTGTTGTGAAGTTCAGCGCGATATAAGTATCCTCATTATTCATTATTATCATTACCATACACGTACATTTAATAAATTCATCGGCAAAAGAAACTTATCACTTTTAAAATAAAATATTTCGAATTATAAGATACTGCATTCCGTGGACTGGTAACAATCATTATTCCATAATTTTCGGTAAATTTAATACAATCATTTAAACGTAATAATACCCTGCGTTTGCGTCTTACTGAACCGAATATAATTTTAAGACTAATACTATAAATGACTGTTTTGTTTTACTTGCTTATGCTTTTTATCCAACCGGTATGTAAAACCGTGGGATACAGTCATCACCCCGTCCGTCCGTCCGTCTGTCCGTCCGTCTGTCCATCCGTCTGTCCGCCCGTAATCATTTCGTTTCCGGAGCAGAACACGAAAACCGTTCATGATATCTTTCTGAAGCTTTCCATGTGTATTACCCACCAACTGAAGTGGTGCCTTTTGATATTTTCAGATTTCTGAAATTATTTTTGTTTCCTTTCCATAGAAACTTGTTGAATTTGGCCTTTGTCAGAGACAAGTTCGTTTCCGGAGCACAGCTCCAAAACCGTTCATCATATCTTCCTGAAACTTTGCATGTGTATTACCCACTAACCGAAGTGGTGCCTTTTGATATTTTCAGATTTTTTTCTGAAAAAATTATTTGTTTCTGCTTCCATAGAAACATGGTTGGTTGTTGTTGATTTTGACTGCTTCTGGAGCAGAAGTCTAAAACCCTTAACATACCTGAAACTCAGCATCTGTAATACCCACTAACTGAAGTACGGTAGTAGATACACAAGTATCTGTCAAAGATGTGTTTTACAAATTTTGTCGAACCGGTGGGATATGTCATCTTCTGATGACTCTTGTTATCATTGTGTTTCCATAAAGCAAAACAAACAAGCCGAAAACGAAAAAACGAGACTTATGCAACGTATCCATATCTTTATCATTTTACAAATTCAAAGAAATACATATCAACAAATTAAAACACGTCAGCTTTGACAAGTCTTTTCACTGACGGAATGCAAAAATAAAATAGGGAGTAAAACAAAAGATTTTAAAAAATACATTAAGATTATCAAAAGGGTTATAAAGAATGTAAAAGCACTCAGAAGTTAAAAGGTTAAGAAGAATATCAATATATTCTGGTAGAATATTATTACGATGTCTTTGATGTTTTAAATAACGAACCTGTTGTCAGCATGTGATTGCTAATCCATGTACATTGGTGTACATCATACAAAATAGCGAATGATTGGCTGCGATCGCCGACGAAACAACAGAAAACGAAGCTAACCATATTCCTAAATTTCATTGGTTGAATATAATGTTCTTTACTTCCATTGGCCCAATGTGTCTAGACTGAATGTCGCCTATATATGTATCTTAAATTAACTAAGGGCCAGTTCAGTGTCATCAGTTACGTCATATGACAGGACATTGGCAATAAGCTTGACGCGCCACCTCTTCTATAATTGAGTGATAGATATCTGGCATCAAAGAAAAGGTGTTAATGCATTAAACGTAATTAAAGACTGTTAAATTCAGGACTATTTCTCAACAATATAGAATTGAATTCAAAACTATATATTTCTCTTCATCGATTTTACCCAAATAACATGATAATGAAAGAACAGAATCTGAAAGAAAATGTCTATCGAAAAAGAAAACGCCCTTTTCATTTCGATTTGAAAATAATCATGGTTTGTTATCGTATATCATTGCAGGCTTTACAATCTTTTTTACCCATCGCATTTTTCTTGAAAATTAAACTAACTTACAGAAACGTAGCTGAACTAATGAGTCCTGGCAGGACTAAACGTGGAATACCCAATACTGAACATGTGTTTATTTCGTAAAGGGACCTATGATACACATATTATGAAGAAATTTGTTGTATTACAGAGACCGATGATAAATTAATGTAAAATATAAATCATATAAGAGAAACAACTTAAAAAGAACTTACAATTAAGTCTAAACGAGGAATAGAAATATATGTACTTCTAATTTAAGACGTTATATACTATAAAAATACATAATTGGAGTTATACATACATGTAGGCAGTATTGGCATTGAATTCGTGTATTTTGAAACGTATGTTTTTCATTGCTACATTTATATAGGAATCACCTTGTCCGCAATTGTCTATTGCGTCTGGTTATTTATTATTGCATTCGATATTACTTGTTGTTTATTTATTTATATAAACATATACATTTCACGGAGTTTGTTGAATATTCCAGTTAATGTATTTGATCATGAAATTTACATTCTTAAAGGGGTTCGAAACTATTGCCCACGCACATCTCGTGTTGTCAGATATCCGCTCTCAGAAGTTAATAGTTAGGGTCCATTTTTCATCAACAGTGTGTTGTGAGAAACATTAAAAATCAAATTATCTTGGAATACTAGTAAAGAAAGGTAGAGGTATTATGGTTGTGTACAATAGTTTATATTTTATGGTAAACATTATCTGCTCTTCAACCTTATATAAATGGATTATGTCATAAATATTGAAATTTTCCAGTGAAGAGTTATCTCCCTTTGCCAATAGTTTTCATGTGTAGTGAGAAACATTAAAAAAACAATTACCTTTGGATACTAATAAAGAAAGGTAATGGTATATGGTTGTGTGAAATAGTTTTTGTTTTATGGTAACCAAATTATCTGCTCTTCAACCTCATATAAATCAAGTATGTCAAAAATATTTAAATTTTCCAGTGGAGAGTTATCTCCCTTTGTCAATACTTTTCATAAATATTCAACTTCAGCTTCAAATTACTCAGAAAATAGGTTCGTGACATATATTTTTTATTTTCTATTATTCTTCAGCGGTAAGTTTTCCACAAGTTTTATCATGTTTGAATTATTTTTCATTTATTGTTATTCTTGAACAGGACTTTTGAAGTTATTGCTGCAGAATCCATTGTTGACATTGTATTTTATCATATAAGATTAATGGGGAAAAGCAACATACAGATTGCAGAAATCACTTTTCTATTATAATAACATTGAATTTATGAAAGAAAAACAACAATAAAACTCTGAATGATTATCATTATTTTTGAAAAGGTGACTTTAACGAAATAAACAAGTTTACCATTTTTTGAGACACTACCACCAAAAAACATCATTTTGCAGAATAAATAGGTCCGTGACATGCACTTTTTCTTTTTGAATCTCGAATAATATATATTCAGCTTGCATCATGCCAATTCACAGCAATTTTTCATTTATTTTGATTATTGTTGGAAACCTCTTTAAATCATGTGGATATCGGTGGATATGGTTTGCATAAATTACATTACATAATATATAAAACGTTTTAATGGGGAAACTTGTATTAATGTCACGTGACCTCGCTACCGGTCTCGTTCCGGCCTCGCCTAGCTGCGGTCACAGCACATATACCTAAGCGCCATAGTACCCCTTTAAGCATTTAGTTTTCGTATCGTAGTCATCGACTGTGCCATAAACAAATTTTAATGCGAAATATGACTTTGAATTATCGTGGGGTGGGTCGTTACATCCTTTTCCTTTTATATAGTAATAGGGTAGGGTTTATATAGGTATATGTCTTTCAAACGCTATTTCTAAGCTATACACGTCCCTGTGTTTCAAGCTTAACATGTCGAAAACGTGAAGTTCTGCTGTGACCATGAGAATAATGTCAAGGTCACCAAACTCTGTAGGAACATTACTCTCTCTATAATGAACTCATATGCTAAATATGCAAAGAATCCAGAGAATAGTAATTGAGTTAATCAATTCGTACGTACGGGTGGACGTAGCCGAATACTATATCCCCCGCTACAATAAGCAAGTCGAGTCATATGATTTGGACGTAAATCGATCAGCACCTTTGAACATTGGCATGGATCAAATGTGAATAAAATTCAATGAAAAATACTTTGTGTCCCTTGACGAATGATACAGATAATAAACTGATAAAAGGTCAATGTTGCATATTATATGCTTTTAAGGCTGATGATGCAGTTTGATGGTCAGTTTGACTAAAGGAATCTTGAGGCACGAAGAAACAGCGGGCGAATTCGGCTTCATCATCAGCGCTCTTGGTCGAGTGGAGATTTCTTCTCGGAATATCGTGAAAACTGAGAAGGGATGTAATGGGGTTTAGTGCTTGTTAAAGGTACATCCATTGTGTTGTTGGGGGTCACATATTTCAAACGTTATAAACTTTATCGAGAAGTACCGACTGTTACCAAAAACTACCAGTTTTATGATAGTCGACTAAAAGTAGTGATTTCTGATCGAAAACCGGACAATGCATCGCGATTGACGCGCGCCAATGAGTCAAACGTAATTTTCGAATCTTATTTGTAACAGACACAATGACAAATTTGGGTTTATAATGTTTCAACTAGCAATTGTGATATATTTGGCGATTGGGAATGAATATGCAAGCTGAGTGAATTTATTTGTACTGTAAACAATACATACGGTATGGTGGAACGTATTAAAGCCAAATAAAATTTTATGAAACACAATGGATGTACCTTTAAACATTGAATTCTCAGCAATGGATTCCTGTATACCAGAACATTAATATTATGATGATGATTATTTGCCATTTTCATTCGATCAACAAAACATGAGTAAATACGTTTAACTTGAATGAAACGAAGACTTCATGACGATAGAACGGGTTTTAATGACAATGTGAATGTTGGTATGATGTCTCTGCTCTTGGTCTTACTGAAGTCAAATAAAAGTTGCTTTCTACCAACGTGGATTAGAAGTGCATAATTACGTAATCTTCTCTTATGCAATTTTACATACTGTTATTACAGAACCATATTGTGTATAGTGTATCTGGCACGTGATACCACTCACCTGTCACTTGTGTCATATGCTATATTTGTAGATTGTAAGAAAACTAAATACCACGTGCATACATGGTTTTGTGATTGTCACTAAATAGACGATGTCAATTGCACTGCGCTTCCTGGTTGAGATCTCGACTACCTTCACGAGCCGGTAGCTATAAAGTCGTCGAGAAATGAATCGAATTCAAATAGACTGAATACCCTTAGTCAGTCCGATCAGATTCATACTTGCCGTTTCACATGTACATCGCCGAATAGAACCACAAGAATACCAACGCAACCATAGGACATGGCGATGCTTACATTGCCTGTTGTTGTCTTAAGCGTTTGTGTTTGCTACAGTTATGGCTTGACGTTTGAAGAGAACGGGTACCATATGGTTGTGGCCATACACAGGGATATTCCCGAAAATCCGGCAATTATAGAAAAATTACAGGTATGACTTCTTTTTTTCTCCCTCGCTAACCACTTGTTATTGATCCTCCTTTCTAAGTTTCTGTCATTCTCTAAGTAGTGTCTTCTTTAGTATTATTTAGTATTAGATTTAGTATTCGTCAGCGTACTACGCCCGTACGTCCATAATATTCCAACATAGTTGTGTGACCTTGACTTTTTTCTTTAGGTCGCAACGTCATTTTTCAGCATGTGAATTTGTATGTTAAGCTTGTCAGCGGGAAATTTCAAAATCCGTTAACTGAATTCTCTTCAAATCTTAAGTAAAGCTTTTCCTAGCGAAGACAAACAGCTGGTTAGATAATGATATGTTGTCTACATTTGACCTTACATGTTCCGCTTGTCAGCAGGATATCTAAAAAGCTGTTCATTGGATTCGACCATGACATATTTTTGTAAATGTTTAAGCCTGTGCCTGCGTCAGCGTCTGTCTGTCGTATGGAGAATATTGACGCTGCCGATTTCTACTCCGATAATCCTTGAGGTGTTGTATGGGATACAGGTCAGGGGATCGACTGGCCAACATATGTTGTACCACATGCCGGTTGTGGAGTGATGAACATAATCATGTTGAAGCAACACTCCTGTTCTGCAGGAATGGTAAACAGATATCTCGTTGATATAGCCTTTAGCGTTGAGGGTACCAATTATTACCACTGGTTGTCACCACAAATACCGCCTCAAATCATTACACTACCAGCACCATGGATGTGCACGAAGTAATGTTACTTACGTTAACCTCTTCGCCCGTATAGTCACAAACGGCAGTCAGCACTGAACACCTGAGGCGCTTGGCGTGTACTCGCGTACCCGCGAACGGCTCCTGAACGGAAACAGAGGTCGCGAGTACTTCCCAAGATAATTTCAAAACATCATCACCATTTTTGACAAAAATAGGTGCCTTGTACAAAGCGATCGACCAAGTTTCATTTGAGGGGTAATAAAAGAAAGAAAAATGAGGTAATCAAACTTTGTGATAGCGACTCCATCTTGGATCGACAATACTCGCTTGGCGAGACTGCTCCAAAGTGTTCACTTGTGTATTCGCGAGTTCGTGCGAACTCGTTGTAGTTCAGAAGCGGGTACTCGCGAATTCTCGAGAATACTCGCGGTTCTGAACATGCCTTTGGAATTTTCGTCGATAGAAAGCACTCTGTTCCTATTAGGTTTTTACCAGCGTTGTGTGGTACGAGCCCATCTCATTCTGTTGAGTCGATGTTGCTGGGTCAGATGTAACGAGGTCGACACCCCATATCCGTTTGAAATTATATTTCAGAATGTTGTCATCATAATTATTATCCTCCAATATTATACATTTTACTGGGGAAAAGTAACGACTACCAGATGTCTGATAAGAAACAAAACTATGATGAAAATGTTAGCTGTCATAGCAAGTTTCAGAAGATGTAACGAAAGAATGGTGTTTGTTTAAACGAGACACAGGTAACTGATCGGTGTTTAATCAGAGCTTAAACAGAATCACAATCAACATCGAGCAACACATACAGGTAATGTTTGCTGGTATTTTAATATTTAAAGCTTTGAAGAATCATATATTTTTAAATTATTACTCAACCGTGGTGAGATCTCTCATTAGATAACAATGAGTCGGTTACACACATGTGTGATACCACCGCGTGCTGCCGTAACGTCACAATAGGCGCGTGACGTCATAGTCGTTTTTGGATGACGTCACAATGTTAGCCCGCGCGACTCCAATGGCGGGTGACCCATTTGCAAGTTAGCGCCACTAAAACGATTTTCTTGCAATTCAGAGCTATTTACATAATTGAGTAATAAATAAAATACTAAACTCGGTCCCGTTTGATAACATGTTTATGAAACTCTTGAATGGCATCGGTATTTAACTCGCTTTCGCTCGTTAAAATACAAATTTTGAAACCATCCACTCGTTTCATAAACATGTTATCAAACGGGACATCGTTTAGTATTCTATATTTATGTTTTATGGCCTATTTTAAAGTCAAATGTATTGACATTGAGGTGAAATATAACATTGTAGGATAGAATTATGTCAACATTTTGAAATTTGATTTCAAACGGACATGGGGTGTTGACCTCGTTACATTCCTTTACATGTTTGGAATAGAAGGGGCTTAATCGTCGACTTCATAAGCTTTCTATAGTCGCTAATTTTCGACAGTGCATGCCTCTGTGGTATTATCTCTACCTAACACAGTTCATGATCCAAATCCAGATTCTTAAATCTTTATTTTCATTTTCCATTGTTTATCCAGACTATAACGACTCTTTGTTTTAGAAAGCACTCGTGTCTGCCTCCGAATACCTGCACAAAACAACCCGGAACTACTTCTTTATTAAGAAAGTGACTATTCTTATCCCCGAGACATGGACTACCAAACCAGAATGGACACCTTCTTCCTTGACCTTCAGAGAGGCGGACATCAGAGTGGACAGTCCTCATCCGTCTATGGTAAAATCTACTTCGTTTCTGTGCACCTGAGGAATCCGATGACCAGTTGACTAAATGCTGACAATTTAAAAGATTGAGTTTACATGTATATGCAATCATATTATTCATTTCAATGAAGATAGATAACAAACATATAACAATGCATATAAAGGACATGAAAAGTTGTAGTGAGGACAAATACAACACAGCATGTCAAAATTTAACTTGAATTTATCGCTTGAACTTTTTTTAATAAATGTTGTATTTTTCAGGGGAACAACCCCTACACGTTCCAACCAGGTCTCTGTGGAGATGCAGGTCGCTATATTCATCTCACACAGGATTTTGTACTTGACAAAGATGGAAACAGGGAATTCTATTATGGAGACTTTGGTGGGTGGTTGTGTATATATTGATAACTTGACGAATTAATTAATGCCAATACTTTTGATTTGACAAGTATAATTTGAAACACATACTTTGTGTATTAAAAATTTGAAATCTGAAATATCTCTCAACGAATGTTCAAGATATGTCCATCAAAATGGAAAAGCCACAAGGAGAATATAAATTATCAAATTAATTCTTGCCAAACGTATATTTGACCGTTGCATACGTTAAGAAACTTGTACAACATATGTGTTACCATGTTGACAGTTCATGGAGTTTCTCGGTAGAGTAATCCATGGAATACCTTTTTATATATTAATAGATGAATAACATGTGTACCTTAAATAAGTCAAACAATAAGTAACGATTCCGTTTTTGGCAGTTGCCGATGTTAAATGAAAATGTTTCGACTCCATGTATTAAAACAAAAATAGCAGTCGGGTTTTAATAGCATATATTGGAAACATATATACAAAGACGAGTGAAAATAGATATAAATTCTGAGATCATTAATCCCCAAGAAATGTATCGTTTGTGAAGTGAAAAACGATGAAATTTCAGTTATTATATTATTCTCTTGTGTTATATCAGTGATACATGTATGTTGTTGTTTTCTTGAATCGAAAATTGCTCTCTTTAAGCAAATCTGCACACAGTTTGACTGTCAGTAGTAGACTTCCGTTCCACCGTTCTAACATCATTGATAAGTACCTTGTTTTTAATGTGCGCCCTTGTACTTTCTAGCTAAAAGCTAGCTTATTCAGAGAAGTCATGATGTGACAAACTGTTAGATGTAATTTTTAAATGATGTTAATTCTATTCATATTTGTAGCTTAAGTTTAATTCAAAAGAAAATATTTTCAGGACGACTGCTGGTTCACGAATTCGCCCATTTGAGATACGGAGTATTTGATGAATATACGGTTCGGACAAGCTCTCAGCATCCTGTCTACTACCTTGAGGAATCAACCTTAAGGCCTACAGCCTGTTCTCGTGACATAACAGGACAGTTTATCAATATGGAAACAGACAAGGACTGTGTCCGTAACGGCAACGTGGATGAAAAGCCTTTGGCAGATGAATGTGCGTTCATCGTTAATAGAAGCAGCAATACTGCCATCTCATCGGTCATGTTTGCACAGTATTTGGAAGAGGTGAGAATTAGTGATAAAACATATGAATATAGTAAAGTACAACTAACATATTCTTTATTAACAAAATACATAAATTACATCTAGAATTTCATTATTTTATATTATAGGTGGTACACTTCTGTGAAACCAACCCTACCGACCCGAAGTTAAAGCACAATGCAGATGCTCCAAACAAACAGAACAAGATGTGTAAGGATAGAGGAACCTGGGACATCATCAGAGAACATCCTGATGTTATTTACAGCTCACCTATCATAGGTCAGGAAACTACACCAACGTTTGAAGTTGTCCAACGTCAGCTCGAAGAAGTCAATGGAACTCAAGTTTGTGGACATCGATTCGTGTTTGTTCTCGACTTATCTGGATCAATGAAGGAAGTAAGTGTGGACATATGGTCATTCAACTCGTGATATTTTGGTTTAAGTTACGACGGGGAAGAGTTGGGTGATTGTGGAGTAAACAAGCGTAAGATGAATATATATCATATTATCCCAGGTGTCTGCAGAAGTATTCTCAAGTATCAACATACAAATAATTCGATACAATTATTGTATTCAGCGAATATCTTGAGTGGTTTATTTTGGTGGACTTAGTTAGTTAGTTATAATTAGTTAGTTTGTCATTTAGTTAGTTAGTTAGTTAAATAATGACGAATAGTACAACAGATAATGACGGGCGAATTTGAGCAACGAGTTTGTGAATGTGATTAGTAATAATGAATAAATGCATTCATATTTTCCAAACATTTTGAAAATGAAAGTAGTGTTCATAAAAGTACTACTGCTTCTTACAAATCTTTCCGATTAATGTTTATGGATATTGTTGTGTATCGGGGGAGAACATTAATTAAAAGACAATTGTTTTAGCTGAATTAAACAAATCCAGCTAGGTACTCTACTTTGCATTTTTAGGATTGTCATTTAAGTATTCAATAGTTTCCTTGATATAATTTAATCTTGTATACATTTGTTGATCTGTAATATAATGATATTAATAATGTATTTCCGTATTGGCCCAGTTACAGGCCCGAGGTCTGTTGTATTTGCATTGAACGAAGACGATGGTCACTACAACGAACCAAGGACGTGTAACTCTGCCACTAGTAAACAGTATTAGTCTAAGTTAATGACAGTTTCATTAATTAACCACATTACATTCTATTTTCACAACAGTAAACATCTCATTGCCTTTAAAAATCGTAATTAGAAACAAGATTGGTGAACATACATGTACAGCCATCGACAAAGTTTTGAAGAGGCGGCTTCAGTCTTTCACCAAACGGGCTCGTATTGGCTCAACGTCTCATATTGACCTTGTTTTTTCTTTATATTGGCCAAGTTTTTCCATAGTGGCCCAGTTATCTTGGCAGTTAATACTGAATACATGGCATACACATGATATATAATTAATACTCTACGATATGTAAGCAACTTAATCAATCAGTATGTCTTTAAAATTTAAGAAAGTTTAAATCCTTGTACTGTTATGGAAACTTGGATGCTTGCCATTTCCATGCCAGCTTGGCTAAAAAATTAGATTATATAAAGACGACCTTTATATATTTTCTGATATTCCCATTCATACAAAAGCTAACATATATATATATATATATATATATATATATATATATATATATATATATATATATATATAATGTATTTTACTTCCACAGAATAACCGTTACTTCAAGCTACGTCAGATGGCGGACCAGATAATCAGAGACATTCTCCCTGTGGGTACCGAGGTGGGTATCGTCACCTTCTCTAATAGTGCACGTGTGTGGGCTGATATGAGGAACCTGAAGACTGAGTCCGATAGACAGACGCTGACCGATGTTCTTCCTTCTTTTAAGGATTTCTCAGGATTAACAGCGATAGGACAAGGCCTTCTGCGAGGAATTAAAGTAAGTAATGTTACGGATAATGTAGGTTTCGTGGCGTTTTTAGCTCATCAGGCCTGAAAGGCCCGATGGGCTTATGATATGGTGTCCGGCGTCCGTCTGTAAACTTTTCGCTTTTTCGACTTCTTCTCAAGAACCAATAACTATAGAGAGCATGAAATTGTATGTGCCGACATTCTTGACCTATGTGATTCTAAATTGTAGATTTCGTGACCCCATGACCCGAAATATGGTCACAGGGGTCACAACCTTAAAAACCTATTTTCATCTTCTTATACAATACCAAAAGGTCGAGAGAGCTGAAAAGTGTTGTGCAGACTCATTGGCCAATGGTGATTTTAATTGTAGATTTGGTGACCCCATGATCCGAAACAGGGTCACAGGGGTCACAACCTTAAAAACCTAGTTTCATCTTCTTCTGCAGTAGCAAATATCTAGAGAGCTGAACTCTGGTGTGCAGACTCCTTGGCCAGTGGGGATTCTAAGTTGTAGATCTGGTGACCAAATAGGGTCACAGGGGTCACAACCTTAAAAACCTATTTTCGACTTCGTTTCCAGAAGCAATAAATCTAGAGATCTGAAATTTTATGTGGAGACTCCTCGGCCAATTGGGATTCTAAATTGTAGATTTGGTGACCCCGTAATCCAAATAGGGTCACAGGGGTCATGATCTAAGTACCTATTTTCATTTTCCTCTCCAGTTTGAAAAGCTCTAGATAGCTGAAATGCTGTGTACAGAATTCTTAGACAAAACGGATTCTAAATTGTAGAACCCGTTTCGACTTCTATTCCAGTAAGAACAACTCTAGAACAAGTTGAGAAAAATATTTTTTGGTTTTGAAAAGAAAACAGGTCCTGATGAGCTACAGAGCCCATGGCTCTTTTTTTATATTGCTTCTAAAGGAAGGCTAACTGTTAAGTGTTGAGAAAACGATACTTGTTTTTGTATTGTTACATGCAGTGACCTTATAGTCGAATGGGTATTCTCTTTTGGCCGAAGATTCACATTTAATACTTCCAAAAACCATACTTTGTTGAATTATATACGCTTGGTGTGTTGGTGTTGCAGCTACTGGAAAGGAATGGCAAGACTGCTGAGAAAGGACGGATCTTTCTGATTACTGACGGTCGTGAAAACATTTTCCCCTTTGTGAAATCACAACTGTCTAACATAATAAAGAAGAACGTTATTGTCCACACGCTGGCCTACAGTAATGAAGCAGCAGACGTTTTACAAGAACTATCAAGAACGACAGGTACGTGTATACAGTACTCAGTAGATAGTGGACAAAATATAACAAGATTACATTTGGGATAATTTATCTTCAATAGTACAAATTCTTGTACTTCTTTCGGGCCAAGTCCCATGCGGGATTCGAATCCATACCCTCAGAGTAAGGAAACTATCGCCAGCACTGACCGTACCAACAGTTGACCACACGACCATTTCGCCTCGACAAGAATCTAAGGGTGTGGGTTCGAAAAATGTGTACATTTGAAGTTTGTGTTATCCCAAATGTAACCTTGAAGAGAATTTAATAACTTGTGGAATAACTTGTTCTCTTAAAAGCTTATACAATTGACAAACTAATAAAACACGGTACTCATCTTTTGGAACATTCATTGTGCATTTTGAACATAAAGGTTGTACAGTATCAATGGCATTACCGTACCTTAGTTTACTAATCTTTAATTTGTGTGACTGATATCTAAACGTACAAAATATTCGTAAAAGATCATTTTGATTAAACAACTCTATGACATATCTTTCTGTATCTAACAGAGATTTAACATTAGAATAAAATTGAAATCACTCATACCTGATAGCCTACCATGTCAGTACGTAATTACTACAGTATGTGGTGTCACATAGGCACATATATTGACATGATTCCTTTTAAATCTGTATTTGAAAGTACATGCATTGGTAAATAATTTATATGTCAGCTTTAAAGGCTGTTTTAAAAATAATTCAACCAGCAATGAAAATTTGCACATGAGTGTAACGGGAGAATACGAACAATAGACATGTTTGTATATTTTTTTCCTTAAACATTTTATATTCATTTCATCTGATATTATTAATATTTAATCTTATTTCTATACAATTTTACGCGTTTGAGTTACACAGTATTTTATGTACACCGAATCTATCCTCTCCTACTTAAATTATACATGTTTCTATTTAAAAGATCCACCAGGGTCCTACTCTTATTTTGACGAAAGCCAGACATCGACCCAGCTGAACTCTCTGCAGAGGCTTAGGAAGGACCTTGACTTATGCAACAGTCTGAGTACAGAGGTAAGCTTTTAAAATTCGGTATTTGATCAACATAAATGAATTTGAAATAAGGTCATGAGATCTGTTACTTGCATTACTATAGTTATTTATCATTTACAAATTATTTATCATTTACACTTCTTAGATGTAGTCTATCTTTCTGCTTGAATAAAGAATTAAACTTTGCTTCATATTATTTGACTTACATAACAAAATATTTCAACTGTTTATAATATATCAAATTTGGTTGAAAGTCATCCTCGATAATCCAGGGTATACTTTCCGATATATCTTCATTATTTATCGGAATATAAACCCTGGATTGTCGAGGATTTGTTGACAGTATACAATACTGAACTTCTAAACTTCTAAAATATTATATTTATTATACCCCCGCTACGACGTAGTCGGGGGTATATAGCGCTCCGCATGTCCGTCCGTCCGAAATCGTTTCCAGAGCATATCTTAAATACTATATGACTTGGAAACTTCAAATTTGGTATGGAATTAACCTCTATATGGTGCTGTTGTGCCGTTTAGGGGTCTCGACTCCAAGGTTTAAATAACTTTAGAAATTTTGACCAAAAACTGTCCGATTTTTGGACTTTGTCTCGTTTCCGGAGCGTATCTAAAAAAAAAAAAACACTATTAATTTTGACATGGAAACTTTGGTATGGAAATAACCTACATGGTGTTGAGTCCCAATGTCCAAATAATTTTGAAATTTGTCATTTGTGTCATTTCTAAAAAAAACTAAAAAAACTTTATAACTTGAAAATTTAAATTTGGATGTTGCCTACCTTTATGGTATTGTGCCTTTTATTGGTTTAAACTTCACGGTTCAAATAAATTTTTTAAATATTTTCATTAAAAACAATCATTGTTATCCATTGACATGATTGACAAGATTATATTTTTCAATTTATTTATACTTTATCGAGGCGATCAAACTACAGGCGGGGGTATGTGAGCTGCGCTCACTTTTGCCTTGTTCAACCTATTAACTTATTTATAGGTTGACCGTCATGCAGAAGTGTTGAATTCAACTACGACATCCTATGAAAAAACTGTCCTCATTGACTCCACTGTTGGCAACGACACACTCTTTGTCTTCACCCTGTCACAAAATGCCACTACCCAGGTAACGGTTATCTTATGTTGTTATTTCCATTGATTAGCAGCTAAATATTAACTGAAAGAAAACTTACATTCAGCCATATATAATACTAATAAGGGATTGTTCTTATTAAAATACATTGCCGCCCTTCCAGGTCAGCATCAAGGACCCGGATGAAACTGTATACAATGATGCATCTCCTTACTACAAAAAGGATGAAACTCTCAACATCATCCGGTTTCGTTTTCCCGAGACTAAGGTAATACAAAGCAACGTGCACTGATATCTATCTCATTTCCATAAAGGTCTGCCACGTTGGCGATCCGCCTCATGCATTGTAACACGAGTACACGTTTGATTATATGTATATTAAAGAACTTTTAATGCATGTCAAATAATGTTCATCAGCACATCAGAATAGTTTGATCATTGCCGTTAGGGGCAACGTGTTTGAAGAACATAGGACGCACAGTTGTTTTAATGGCTATGAGTAGCTCATGTTTTTCCTACCTAAATGTATGACGACTGACTGTATAGCGTGGCTCTTTTGGTGATAACTTAGCGGTCATTAAATATGTGTACGTGTATTTAAACTAAAGTCTGTTTCTACATATACATAAAAGTAATTTGGATAACCGACTATCATGGTAACTACATTTAACTGAAATGCTACTCATGATCAAAACATATAGATAGCTTTATACACAGCTTTTTAATTGCCCTTGGCCTACCATTGCATATGTAATGAAGAAATCGTTTACTTTGAAAATTGGATTGATATTTTGTCAGCCCGGATACTGGACATACACCTTGACGAGGGGCTCAAATAATGAAACTGTGGTGTGTGTGGTGACATCACTTCCACGAAGTAATTTCACATTGCCATACGAAGTGGAGTCATGGCTGGGGAAGACGTCTTTCAACCTTAATGACACGTCAAGCCAAGGTCTTGGTATCTTTTCTTACATCCACCAGGGTTATAGTCCTATTATCAAGGCCGACGTCAAAGCCGTTATATCCGGTAACAACTTGAAAAAAGCGATTTCATTGCTGGATGATGGAAAATGTGAGCATTTATGACCTTCATTCTTACAATATAATGAATCAAGTTTGTATCTTTCAAATTTATTTCTGATCATGGGAGATTTTTTAACGCCTGGCTGAAACCATTCTCTTCCAATAGAGGTTACTCCCTTCAGATTTCCGATCCTACCCTCTGTTGTTTTTCGCTTGAAATCGAGAGCAGAAGCAAATTCCCCTAGCGGAGGAAAGCTGAACTTATATCCTCTATCACTGCTTCTAAACCAATGAAACCTCATCTGTAAACGGCAAAATCGACCTATTGACTTCAACAATCTTGACATTAATTTTACTCTTAAGGGTCTTGCTCATTAGCATATGTCCTTCGAATATGTCTAACGTAAATAACACAAATGAACTGTTTTTTGGTTATTTTCGCTGATTTGGTCTTCTTTATTTATAAGCATGTTTATGATCAATAGTTTTCACAAAATCAAATAGCATATTCGAGGAAAACACATTAAACGAGAAAACGTTGGTCTTACGTTTATTTTATCATTATGACGTGCCATTGGCAAATGTCACTTTTAGAACGGCGTCGCTGATTGCACAACTAGATTCAATTGCAACCAATCAGGACACTCCCTTTCTGCCCCCGATTTCAAGCGTAAAGCAACAGAGGGAAGGATCGGAAATCTGAAGAGAGTAACCTCTGTGGGAAGATTGGCACAGTCCGTCCGTCCGTCCGTCTCGAAAAGGGTACTTGCGTCAGATATCAACGCCTCCCACAGTTTATGATCAATCATGTGACCTTGAATTCACAGGGGCTGGTATTGCTGATAATAATTCGTCCTAAATAAAAAAAAAAACTTCGTCCTCTGACAGCTACCTACATATAAATAAATAAAGGGATCCGATGTAACGCACCCAAACACCCTTCCTCGTTCCGGCCGAAATTCTCGCTTGGGAAATAAAGAAAACACAGTCGATAGCATGCATAATTAAAGCCAAATAAATTACCGTTTGATTGAATTTTAAATGGCCGAGGTACATTGATTGAAGCTCGAGAAAAGGCAATTTTTTCACGAGTAGGCCAAAATCCTGCCTCACGAATCTAGTTATCATTCAAAATCAATTCATAACAAGACATTATTATTTTGAAGAGTCGGAATACGAAATCGAATAGCGCATCCCGAATGAATTTTACACTCTGTTCGAAGGTGAAGGTCAAACATGGCGGATTGCTCGATAGCGCCTTTCTTGTAACAACATTGCTGGTAGAAGGTAAGGAGCGCAACATTATTCATTTGAAGGGTCAGGATACAAAATCGAATTGCCTCGTGATTACGATATGGTTATGTTTGTCGTCTCAAGTACGTTTTCCATTGAAATATTCCTTATTTCTCCGCTCGAAAGCGGTGATTTCGTGAGGCAGGTTTTTGGCGTATTCGTGAAACTTGGCTTTTTCTCGAGTTTCAATCAAAGTATCTCGGCCAAAAATGAACTGATTTTGATAATTTTACATTTAATCAAACGGTAATTTATTTGGCTTTAATTATGTATGCTACCGACTGTGTTTTCTTTATTTCCCAAGCGAGAATTCGGCCCGGAACGAGGAAGGGTGTTTGGGTGCGTTACATCTCTTTATTTATTTATATGTAGGTAGCTGTCAGAGGACAAATTGTTTTTTTATTTAGGACGAATTATTATCAGCAATACCAGCCCCTGTGTTTGAATTAGGCTTCACTTGCCTATTTCAGACTGTGGGTTAAACTAAATTTAGCTTGGCTCAATTTGTTTGGTTGATCGATGATATGTCTTTCCCACATTCATGTGTTTTCCTTGACAGAAGGCCACTGAAATAAAGAGTTTTTTGTTTACCTAAAAGACGCAGTTTTTTAACTTTAATCTTGACCTAACATACTGAGGTCAAACGTAGCCATGGCCATAATGTCTGATTGATCGGTGATTGGCCTTCGATATTTGACATGTTTATTTATTGCAAATAGAGCATTCAGACAATGTCAAAATTGTCAAGCTGACAAAACATGTACACCATATCATGCTGAATGCAGACTAGGTGATAAGATCGGTTATTTCGTAAATTAATTACCCTTACTTTAACTGCTTATTAAGAGAAAAGTTTGTGCTTCGGTGCACTTTTGATCTTTAAACGGAATCTCATTGAAATCCGATCGAATGTAACACTGGTATCTCGCTGTGTTTCTTGTTTAAATGAGATTATCTTAAAACTAGGCCCCACCTTTAAATTGTCGAAATTTAATATAAGCTTGTTAAAAACATTTATTGTTAAAAATAATTCCAATTTTATTGATGCTGATGAGAAGGCGGAACAGGGAAAGCCGAGACCCTAAGTTTCCGGCAAGGTGTCCCGCAAACGCTCATCTAGTTTTAATCCTATTTCGGAATTCTAAGATCTCATTATGCCATACTGGCTCATTTCAACTGTCTTATTAATCACCGCTGAGGGTGTATGTCGTGTCGTGTGGTAGTCTGACTGTCCCAGGCTAAAGGGGTAGCTTAAACCTTGACATTAACTTCTGATTGGTTAATGATACTTTATAAGTGTACCATTTATCATAAAACCATTCACATAAGGTCATATTAGTTGTTACCTCCCTCTGTTTGATATTAGACTTGAATACACTTGTTTTGGTAAACCTTTATTATTCCATAACACATGGAAAGTTTATGTATCTGTTATGTTGCTTATCCTCGTGATATTTAACAAATTTGTATTTTCATTGTACGTCACGCTATAATGTTTGATGCATTCAGTCCCTGACAACACAGCTAACGACGGTGTCAACACGGGCTTTGTGACTGGGTTCACCTCCAGCAGCAGATACTCTTTGGATGTAACAGTGAAATCCGTTGCCGGACAAACTGTCATCATAACAGAAGGCACTTCACTGTTAAGCAATGCTCCTCTCACCTACCCAAGTAAGTTCCACTGGAAAGATAACCCTCATTATACACTCATGGCAAAAATGGTTGTCACCCCCAGACTGAGAACGCTACGTCAAGTTTAACTGAGTGTGGACAAATAATCAAACATGCAATAACTGTCAGAATGATTTGTGTGATTGGGAAAAACATTCGTAAAACATACCAGCTTGTATTTTGGTCTTGTGCTGGCCAATTTAAGAAATTCTATCAGGATATGTATGGTCCCTGTGAAAAAGGGCAATTTTTTACAGTATCCATATAGTATCAATTGGATGGGTATCAATAAAACAAATTACATTTTCAAGTTCAACTGTCGGTTTTATTTCATTCTGCAGTCATGTATGAGTATATTTACAAGCCTAATATCGGGTAGCACCGCCTCTGGAATTTTCAAGGGCGATAATTCGGGCAGGCATACTGTCTATCAGTGTGTTGATGTTTGCAACAGCCAAATTGTTCCATTCATTCACAAGAGCAGCCCGCAATTGCTGTAAATTTGCAGGAGCAGGGTCCAGTCTTCTAATTGCACGGTCAAGCTGATCCCAAGCATGTTCTATCGGATTCATATCCGGACTTTTTGAAGGCCAGGGCAATCTTGTTACTCCTTGTGCCTGAATGAAAGCGTTCACTGTACGTGCACGATGGGCTGGTGCATTATCGTCCTGCAACAGGAAGTTGTTGCCATACACTCTTCTTGCATGTGGGAGGCAAACGGTTTCAAGAAGACGTCTGTACGACCTCTGGTTGACGTTTCCTTGAAGGACGACAAGATCCGTTTTACCGTTATGGTGTATTCCTGCCCATACGTGTACAGAACCGCCACCGTGGGCAACCTGATGCTGCAGACAGTCGTCATTGAACCTTTCCCCACGTAAACGTCGCACTCTCATTCTCCTGTCCACCTTATGCAGTAGGAAACGAGACTCATCAGTAAATATGATGTGACGCCAATGTCCAAGTTGGATTCTGCGGTGCTGCTGCGCCCAAGCAAGCCGTGCCCTGCGGTGGACCAGTGTCCAGAATGGTTTGATGGCAGGTCTTCTTGCCTTATATCCATGCTGGAGCAACCTGTTCACTACAGTTCTCCGGCAAATGGGCGTATTAATATGAGCCCCCCATCTCTGTGCAAGAGTCAAAGACGAAAGACGTCTATGACGTCGGGTCAAACGAAGAAGAATTCTATCCTGACGAACCGTAGTTTTCTTGGGACGGCCTGAAGACTTATTCGGAACAACATTTCCCTGTATGGCGTGCAGTCTTTTAATCCTTTGAACAGTTCTAACACTGACGTTACATGCTGCAGCAATGACACGATTCGAAGCGCCACCACGACTCATGCCAATGATTTCATGTCTGATTCCTGGTGGAGTGGGACCAGGCATGGTCTATGCTTTTCAGAAACTATAGTCGTGAAGCTGTATCTTATGAAAGAGGTCTATAGTAATCGATGGAAATGACAAACCTAAGGAGACAAATTTCAATCATTTCAATGAAATGCACGTGGTCTACATGAAACCGCTGAATCTGTTCATTGTAAAGTGTGAGTTAATGTAACTTCATGCCTGTAATGACATTTCCATGGAAAACCAACATTGCCATGCATACAATGTGATATAAACTCCAATTTAATTAAATATTAGGGGGTGACAACCATTTTTGCCATGAGTGTACACCCTGGGACCCCAGTGATGATCGTTTCAAACTTATTAGTAATGATTTCAGTGATGATTCAATATGTGTGAAGTGATAATCATTCAAATTGTTTGTAATGATTCCAATATTGAACAAATGTTTTTAAAAAAAGATGTCCCAGTGATAATAAAACTTGTTTCTGTGACTCCAACGATAATCATAATTGTGTGAAGACACCCAGGTGATAGTCATGAGATCTGAAAGGTACTATAGTTGTAAATGCAATTTCTTGAACTTAATGTTCATTTGTCTTTTGTGGTTCACATATAAAAAAAATTGTGCATGTTATTGTGGCTGTGGCGAACGCAAACAGGGGGAGGCGAGACCTTCAGTTTCGGTGTCCCGCAAACGCTTGTCTAGTATAATATTCTTTTCATCATATGTTTTCTTAAATGGGTAAATGTATTTAATAAGATATATTGTATCAAAATTTCGTCTGTAAAATTAGTATGACCAAAAGCATCTATCTAAAACAAGGAAATACGTTTTAGTGGAAATAAAGTATTTATTCTGTCATCTATCCATACGATCAAAAGCTTTGTTAATATAAGTCTAAGGCTCATCACAAATTGACGACTCACTGTTACAGACGCAACACCTCCAGTTGTCCAGGAACCAGTGGAACCCTTCACCCGGACATCTTCTGCTGGTGCCGTTGATGTGGAAGGTTTTGATGAAAACGTGGATCAATTTTACCCCAGTCGGGTCACTGACCTTGAAGTTGTTATCTCAGATCGAGGCAGTAGACAGGTGACCTTGACTTGGACAGCGCCAGGAGATGACCTCAATGAAGGAACAGGTATGTTTGTATTTTAGTTTAAGCTTATAGTTTGTTTCATTCAGAGAGGTTGAGTGAACTTCAGTAAGCTAAGTGTCATTCTGAGTATAACGTGTAAATCAGTGCACTTTAGAAATTGTATGATATTCATTCACATCATCTTTGGAAATCTCTTTCACTTATATTAACTTACAAACCTTTTCCCAAATCCCTTCGAAATTGTTAATTATCTATGTTTACCGTCACTATCGTTCCTCTTTCGTCCGATCCTTTAGTTTAAGGAATATCCGATGTATACACATGTGTAAGACTCGGCATAATGGTTCACTGCAGTATTTATACCATTAGAACATTTTAAAATGGAAATGACTCTTGTAGTTCTGAACAATTTACATTTTATCTGGAATTATAATTTGTATGAAGGTTAAAATCCCTTGTTTTCCTACAGTGGATCGGTACGATGTACGAATAGCTGAATCCTTTGAAGATCTTCGCCAGAACTTTTCTGGTTCCTACAAAATTCTGGACGCTGACATCAAGAAGGGAAATAACACGCCCGTCCCTGCCGGTTCCCAACAAACTATGACATTGTCTCTACAGGGTCACCTGGACAGGGACAGCTACGTGTTTGGTCTTAAAGCTATAGATGAGAGCAATAGAACGTCCGACCTGTCCAATCTGAGAGCCATTACATTTGCTAGAATTATCATACCTGGATCCACAGCAGACGCAGAGGAAACACCCGAGGAAACACCCGAGGAAACACCCGAGGAAACTTCTCCGTCGATGATGTACATCATAATCAGTGTATCTGTAGGTTTTGTTGTTATGGTCGCTCTTGTCATCATTGTCATATGTATAGTATTTAGGAAAAGAAAAGTCTCCAAAGCTCATAAAAACCCAATTTAATGAAAGGATCACTTATCCATTAAGTGATTGTTTACTGTTTAGTGTTTATCTATTGGAGTTCCTCCGGTTTATGTAAGATCTGATTTAACAAGATTAGACATACATGTCTCAGCCATCGATAGCGCTGACCATTATCATTTCATATATATCTTCCGTGGGGAGACTGAAGTTAGCAGCGGATTAGTTATTCGCAGATTCGTTATTTGAATAACTAATAACTGATCCAGCAGCGGATTGGCGGATTCGAATAACTAATAACTGATCCAGCAGCGGATTGGCGGATTCGAATAACTAATAACTGATCTAGCAGCGGATTGGCGGATTCGTTTTTCAAATCCCTAGATACCCTTCATTCATTATTTGAATAACTAATAACTGATCCAGCAGCGGATTGGCGGATTCGTTTTTCAAATCTCTAGATACCCTTCATTCATTATTTGAATAACTAATAACTGATCCAGCAGCGGATTGGCGGAGTCGTTTTTCAAATCTCTAGATACCCTTCATTCATTATTTGAATAACTAATAACTGATCCAGCAGCGGGTTGGCGGATTCGTTTTTCAAATCTCTAGATACCCTTCATTCATTATTTGAATAACTAATAACTGAACTAGCAGCGGATTGGCGGATTCGAATAACGAATAACTGATACAGCAGCGGATTGGAGGATTCGTTTTTCAGAAATCTAGCTACCCTTCATTCATTATTTGAATAACTAATAACTGATACAGCAGCGGATTAGCGGAATCAAATCCCAATGTACCCTTCATTCGTTATTTGAAATACTAATATTAAACTAAACTAGTACCGTTTTCCTTGATTCGTTATCCACATCTCTACCTACATTATTTCAATAACTAACAACTTAACCAGCAGCGGATTCTCGGAATCTCTATTCGGATCTCTACATGTACTTACTTGATTCATTATTTGAATATTTTAACACTGAACCAGCACTGAACATTCAAAGTTTGCACTAGGTTTCAAATTGTGATTTAACTCAAATGTGCATTCTCGCAAGTGGTCAAACTATTTTTATATAGATGTCTCGGTCTGTGTCTCTCCCCCTTTCTCTATATTTGCGTCTGAATATGTCTCTCTCTGAATATATATCTCATTTATATTTAATTGTTGTTATCTCTGAATAGATTGTATCAACTTAACATTTGAATTTGGTAGATCATAAGATATATATTCTAATCAAGGTCCATTTTCTCTTGTGAAAATAATATTAGATAATAGTTACAATACAGCGATATTATTTATTTTTAATTAGCTTCAAATTTAACAGACATACATCATAATCTGGTTGTGTTACCTTTAAAGACACAATAATTACATGTTACATTCTTTCGTAGATGCATTTTCAGATGCATTTATATTTGATAAGCATGCTTAACTATGAACAAACTCGTGAAAATTAGTGTATAACCTTCGCTCTCGCTCGGGCAATACACACATTCACACTCGTTTCGTAAAATTCATATGACACACTTACTCGGGTAATAATCTGTATTTATCACAGTAGAATATATGTGTGACATTGTATATTCAAATGTGCCACGGAAATAGCTGTAAAGGGTCTCTTCATGACAATACACGTTTTGGGCGAAGTAACTTATACTGTTAACGTCAGGAATCATTAGTATGATGGTTATAGGATGTACGCCTTCAGTTCATGGAGCTCAGTGTACATTCGAATACGTATTTTGAGGTTTCACTCTTGAGTGGCTTCATTCTGCTCACATAAAGAGAGAGTTTTATTCAGTAACGAGGCCACTGGCCCATGACATTATACATTGTGAAGTAGTAAACTACATTTTCATGATTGTTTACACTTGTTTACACTTATTTCGCTAAAGAGCTTAACGATAGAATATATATTTCATAACCCTGAATTTCGTAAAATATTAAATAATGGATAAATAATACAAAATGGTATTCTGACTCAGTGCAAGGGATAAAACAAAATTGGCAAAGTCTGTCATCTCTTGAGAGTCCATTGTGTCTAACTTATTGTATCATTAACTTTTAGTTTGAAGTGTGTGAGCGCTTCGGATAAACTCATTAAGATACTTAGGTCGTCCTCTGAGTACCACAGTTCAACGTACCAACATATTCTATACCATATACTATTTTGTTATTTAATCTTGGAGATGCGTTCTTTATACATTACAGGATTGATGTATGGGGTTATATATCGGATGACATTGGTTGGTTGGCAGTTAATATGTTATATCAGGTACATAAGTAATAAGCGATTGAGAGTGATTCGAAGGCAAGTGATCATGAATGTTTATTCGATAAATGAACTTGGTGTACATGACATGAATAAGTTGAAAATAATAACATAGTATATAAGTATTAAATATAATAAGAAACTAGTTGTACGATTACGTCAGCAAATGGTGATAAGCTCTAGGAATGAAATATCCACCAACTCAGAAGAACCTATCGTGTTTATATTTACAGGAAGTACATAGGCGATGGAAAAACAACTCATGTGTATATAGTTCTTCCAAATTTCTTCTCATGTTAACCCATATAACGACATTAAAAGGTATGTCGCAACGTTGCCTACAGAAACCAAAGAAGTCATGAATATCGATCAATAAATTACGTTACGTGTGAATACTGGTGAAAAATGTCCAAATGTATATGAAAAGTTGGCATTTCGATCTATATTCTCTAAAAGGGAAATACGTACATATGCTGTACAAAGGACGTACAATTACACAGAATAGATTATACCAATAAGGAGTTTAAAGTTATGCAGTTATAAATCTAAAACAATTCTGCTTGACTTGAACTGTTTTTCAATACCTCTACAAATTTTGCTATTCCATTAAAAACATAGATGTTGTCTTTGGTTTTCCTACTCAATTCAAGTTTTTGAACCAAGTAAATCTTACTGAGCTAAATGAAATGCACATCTTTTTATGTAGCCTAAAAGTCAAGTATTAGCATTTGTTTATAACAATAATAATTTCAGACAAGTGCATGTCATTAAAAACTGTAATAACAATACATAAAATCATTACATTAATGGTCTCCACCCTCAAATATTCTGAACATTCACCAAGGGGCTAGTAAAGCGAAAGAGCGACAAACCGAAAAAAGCGTTAAAGCGATAGAGCAATAGAGTGATAAAGCGCTAAAGAGATATAGTTGAGCGACAAAGTGATATGGCAGTTATCTCGCTTTATCCTGCGGCCTTATCACTTTGCCGTGTTCTTATATCGCTTTGTCGTGTTGCTATGTCATTTTGTCGTGTTGCTATATCGCTTTGTCGTTTGACCATGTTGCTTTGTCGTGTTGCTATATAGCTTTGTCGTGTTGCTGTATCACTTTGTTGTGATGCTATATTGCTTTGTCGTGTGACCATGTCGCTTTGTCGTGATGCCATATTGCTTTATCGCTTTATCGTGTTGTTACCAATATAGGCTGATGGTCAGGGCTCCGTTCCATAACAGCGAGCACTTACAATCGCTCATTGATCGCTCAGTGTAGTGCTCAATGTAGCGCTCAGTGTAGCGCATTCTCTCCCGAATGACAAGGTGCAATTCCTCGAAGTTTGCTCGCCTTGCTATGTAGCGCTACATTGAGTAATCGCGTTCAAGAGAGGTTTAAAAGTAATCGCTCATTGAGCGATTGCCTCGAAACCTCTCTTGAACATGACCCAGGTCTGGTATACAAGTAGGCCACGACAATGTGATAAAATGCGGCTTGGCTGAAGAAGATGAAGAGGGGTACCTCACAGTCGGCGCATGGTTCTTTCGTACATATGATGCTGTAGGTGTTACACAGTCTTCTATTGGTTGTGTTATGTGTCTGTGTGATAACAATATGAATGAGACGTCGTCCTAACACGTTTCTCAACTATTGTGTATTTTTAAGTATGTAGTACAAAATGTACCAAATTAACTTGCGCGTCGCTTAAATTATCGTAATGATCAGATATAGATACATGTATACTTGACTTGCTGTAAGGCAGATTACTTCAGATCAGAGAGAATGAATTATTAATATAATGATCCCAAGACATATTTTGAATAATCAATTTCCCAATTATTGAATAACATCAGTAATGTGACTCTTGTTGCAGGTTTATTTATCAGTGTGATTGGATTCGACCGTTTTACGGGGAATAAAAGTTGCCAAAGAGTACATCTATCGTGATACGAACTCACATCGTTTGCAGATTATGAATCTACAGTACCTGTTCATATCCGGGTAAATGCATTATTTGGAAAACTTTATTCCTCTGAACAAGTCTGTTTTTAATCAAACTGGTTTATTTATCTCAAATCCATAGTGATAGCGTTAAGAATGAATATTGAATCTGTTGTCCATTGACCGTCAGCTAAGAGGGTGTCAGAGCAAGAATGGTGGACTTGGAAGTTCGAAAATGTAAAGCGGAAAACACTTTTGTTTTTAAATTCTGAGAACCAATATGGCGGGGTATATTGACGACCACTTTTTCTTGTTTCATCTTATTTTAGTTTTTAGTATTTTAATTGAGTGAACTTTTGTTTTGCTGATATGGAGTATGGAGATATGGGTATATGGAGATTTGAATAACAAATTTGCTGCTGGTTTAATTATAAATTATTTAAAAAATTAATGCTTGGTATATTAAGATTTGAACAACGAACTAACGAATCCTCTACTGGTTCAATTATTAGTTATTCGAATCCGCCAATTCGCTGCTGGATCAGTTGTGAGTTATTCAAATAATGAATGAAGGGTATCTAGAGATTTGAAAAACGATTCCGCCAATACGCTGGTGGATCAGTTATTAGTTATTCGAATACGCCAATCCGCTACTGGATCAGTTATTAGTTATTCGAATCCGCCACTCCGCTGCTGTATCAGTTATTAGTTATTGAAATAATGAATGAAGGGTATCTAGAGATTTGAAAAACGAATCCGCCAATCCGCTGCTGGATCAGTTATTAGTTATTCGAATCCGCCAATCTGCTGCTGTATCAGTTATTAGTTATTCAATGAATGAATGAAGGGTATCTAGAGATTTGAAAAACGAATCCGCCAATCCGCTGCTGGATCAGTTATTTGTTATTCGAATCAGCCAATCCGCTGCTGTAACAGTTATTTGTTATTCAAATAATGAATGAAGGGTATCTAGAGATTTGAACAACGAATCCGCCAATCCGCTGCTGGATCAGTTATTAGTTATTCGAATCCGCCAATCCGCTGCCGGATCAGTTATTAGTTATTCAAATAATGAATGAAGGATATCTAGAGATTTGAAAAACGAATCCGCTGCTGGATCAGTTATTAGTTATTCGAATCCGCCAATCCGCTGCTGGATCAGTTATTAGTTATTCGAATCCGCCAATCCGCTGCTGGATCAGTTATTAGTTATTCAAATAATGAATGAAGGATATCTAGAGATTTGAAAACCGAATCCGTCAATCCGCTGCTGGATCAGTTATTGGTTATTCGAATCCTCCAATCCGCTGGTGTAACAGTTATTAATTATTCAAATAATGAATGAAGGGTATCTAGAGATTTGAAAAACGAATCCGCCAATCCGCTGCTGGATCAGTTATTAGTTATTCGAATCCGCCAATCCGCTGCTGGTTCAGTTATTAGTTATTCAAATAATGAATGAAGGGTATCTAGAGATTTGAACAACGAATCCGCCAATCCGCTGCTGGATCAGATATTAGTTATTCGAATCCGCCAATCCGCTGCTGGATCAGTTATTAGTTATTCAAATAATGAATGAAGGATATCTAGAGATTTGAAAAACGAATCCGCTGCTGGATCAGTTATTAGTTATTCTAATCCGCCAATCCGCTGCTGGATCAGTTATTAGTTATTCGAATCCGCCAATCCGCTGCTGTATCAGTTATTAGTTATTCAAATAATGAATGAAAGGTATCTAGAGATTGGAAAAACGAATCCGCCAATCCGCTGCTGGATCAGTTATTAGTTATTCGAATCCGCCAATCGGCTGCTGTATCAGTTATTAGTTATTCAAATAATGAATGAAGGGTATCTAGAGATTTAAAAAACGAATCCGCCAATCCGCTGCTGGATCAGTTATTAGTTATTCGAATCCGCCAATCCGCTGCTGTATCAGTTATTCAAATAATGAATGAAGGGTATCTAGAGATTTGAAAAACGAGTCCGCGAATACGCTGATGGATCAGTTATTAGTTATTCGAATCCGCCAATCCGCTGCTGTATCAGTTATTAGTTATTCAAATAATGAATGAAGGGTATCTAGAGATTTGAAAAACGAATCCGCCAATCCGCTGCTGGATCAGTTATTAGTTATTCGAATCCGCCAATCCGCTGCTGTAACAGTAATTAGTTATTCAAATAATGAATGAAGGGTATCTAGCGATTTGAAAAACGAATCCGCCAATCCGCTGCTGAATCAGTTATTAGTTATTCGAATCCACCAATCCGCTGCTTGGTCAGTTATTTGTTATTCGAATCCGCCAATCCGTTGCTGTATCAGTTATTAGTTATTCAAATAATGAATGAAGGGTATCTAGAAATTTGAAAAACGAATCAGCCAATCCGCTGCTGGATCAGTTATTATTTATTCGAATCCGCCAATCGGCTGCTGGATCAGTTATTAGTTATTCGAATCCGCCAATCCGCTGCTGGATCAGTTATTAGTTATTCGAATAACGAATCTGCGAATAACTAATCCGCTGCTAACTTCAGGCGCCTTCTCCGGGTCCGTGAATGTTGTGCTTGTTACTGTACATGTTATTTTGAGATAAGTCCTTTCCAAAGTGATTATTAGGAATGCAATTATTTCAAATGTGTAGACTGTTTTTTCACTAGCCAAAAGGATAATTATATTAAACAAAATTGCTTAAAGATGTCTTTATTCATGTATTCATGTTCAAATTTTATATGCTTATCTAAAATTTCCGTTTAACTATTTCATGTTGGGTTAATGAACTATTCTCATTGCGAATTTGATTAAATAATTTCAATAAACGCTACTATTTACTAGAATTGACTATTAATTTGTTTGTTTATTTATCTATTCTTCTTAGTTGTACATATAATTGATTGTTGATATGTTATATGCTTCCTAGTATTTACAATTCTTTGTTTCTCTATTTCATGTTAAGTATATGGACTATATTTTCATTGCGATTTTGATTAAATTATTAAAATACATTCTACTGTTTACCATATGATTGTATTGTGGTCACGCGGAGTACATTTATATCCGATGGTTGCGTTCGGGTGTCATGCTCATAAAACTGGTTCACAGACTTCCATAAAAACAACAAACAATGTAAAGTGATTGTTTTATTTATGTGGATAATACACAATTAAACACTTATTACATTTACAAATGTTTTCTGAAAGGAAATAGTCGCTTCCGTCGATCGGGGTCTTCTTGTTAAGGAGCTTGATATTCCTGAAAGAAAAATAAAAACATGTAAATAAAGAAAGTAATGTGAAGTCATACAATTGGGATTTTTCAAGTGTATTTCATTTATATCACGAGTAAGTGAAACAATGACAAGCATCAAACTAGTTGCCAATGTTTTATATATGTTCAACCACGATATAACAAATAATATTCAGAAGTTATAAAGATCGACATAAAAACTGAGAAGAAAGTGATTAAATTGTTTACCTTCTTGGAGTGTTAGTGGATGGGGGCTGCATTGTCGTCTCACTGAAACCCCCGTATCGTCACACAGCGTCCGAGCGATGTCCAGTACGACATTACATCCTTTCCAATAAACAGTTCCAGTATTATTTCGTTGCTGAAGTAACCTGAACTAATTTATATTCAATAAAGACGAGATGTACAATAGCATTATGCAACAATAAATATTACAACTCGCACCTTGATAAATACAGCTCAACAAACAACTTAACGTGATAGGAAAATATTTGAAAAACAAAAAAACAAACAACTGTTATTAAATAAACCAATTAAATGAAAATTAGTTTGAATTTTAAAAATAAACATTTTAAAAACTAAGGAGTAAAATAGTTACCTTTCCTGAATGAATAGTGTACTTGTCCTTGGACTGTCCATGATGAAGCCATTGTGTGAACTGATTCATTCTGAAAACCACTCAGACTTAATAGGCAATGAAATGTATTACTGCTCAATATTGCTGAACAAACACGTGCTTATCATACATGTTCGTTATTCAAGCACGACGCTTATGCTGTAGCACGACTCGTACGCTTTATATAATATATACGCCTCATGCACCTCGGACAATTTCAGAAAGTCAGTGCTCAAAGTGCTGATGATGACGTCAATGTCCCTAACATTTGCATATGAAAATGAGAAATGTCAATGTTTTGCATGTTTTGTTCGAAAGAATGTTCCTAAATGTGTTGACAATTCATTTGAAATATATTCATTTTAAGACATTTTCTTGACGACTCAAGCATTTGACTGTGCTCTAAGATAGAAAATAGGTTTCATGTTGCCCCTCGGTGTTAGTAATAAAAAAGAGAACTCGTAGCAGTATATTATCGGGATATAAATGTACGGGTTTGAGGCTGACGCCTCGCCCAAACCTCTCAAATACGTACTTTTATATCCCGATAATGTACTGCTACTCGTCCTCTATCTATTACTAAGATCTCAATAGATATACACAACGAGGGGCAACATGAAACCTATTTTCTTTTCTTTTCAAGAACTAAAATCCTTAGAAAGCTTGAATGTTGTGTTCTGACACCTTGGCCAATAAAGATAATAAATTGTATATGCTTTAAATATCAATTACAAGGTTACTATCTCTGGAAATCATCAACCGTATGTTATGTATTAACTAGAGCCTGGTGAGCTACAGAGCCAATGACTATATGAAAAAGTTGAAGAAAGTCTCACGTGAAGTAAATGTATATAAAAATAGAATACTTCAGACAACGACTTTTCTGTTTTACAAAAAGTCCCCATTTATAAGACACATCTTTCTAAAATGAATTAGTAAAGTATATTATTGTATTAGTTATAACGAAACATCGTTGTTAACTGATTTTTTGTGTTTGGGAAATATTTTAGTTACAGATGTTATTAAGTTTTGATTCATAGGAATTCATCTCCCCACCCAGCTTAACCTTTGTGAAAGTAATGTGTTGTATTTCTGATACTTTAAGCCCATGTTCATTGTAAATTTACGTTATTATTTTACGTTTTCACTAAGTAATATTATTTTCCGAATAAAGGTAAAGTATATGGTTTCAATGTTTTTAATCATATTAACATTTGGGTTCCTTATTACACTAGAGATATGATTTATTTCAATTTATGTAATGGAGAATGCATTCAGGGCTCCGAATGCATTCTCCATCTTAATCCATGTATGATGTCACGAAATATGCATATGTGATTATCTAAGCATTATAAACAATACATTTCAATTATGTAACCCAAAACAATTATTATTTTCCAAATGTCGGTGCCCATTCATCGGATAATGTACACGTAGCTTCGACCCTTATGAAATGGATTCTTCCACCCACGTGCATGGCGCAAATCTTCCACGCAAAGCGATTTGACTGACAGCCAAACTCCTGCATTTCATGTGTTTCAGCATGAACCCCATGCGTTTCACACTTTACCAGTCTTGTTTAGAATGCAGGGATCTCACTGACAAACAATCATATGATTACCTGCAGGCCTTGTAGCCTAATTGTAGCCAAAAATAAACCACTGTTAACACAATAGAGTGAGGTCATCACCATGGATTAATCTTAACGACCAGTATCTCTTCACGGCAATTAGTTCATTGTAATCTTAATTGATTTTTGTTATTTCTACCATTTCTGCCAAATCAAGAATTGATGTTTGCATTGTTTGGTCATATCACCTTCTAATAAGGCTTGACTTACATTATCCCTACACATTTTTAAAGGACTCAGTCTCCAATAACAGTCGGCATAGAAATATCCAGAATAACATCTTTGTTACAGGGAGATTAACGTTTGTACATTTGGTTTTGATTCCCTTCAATAATAGGCTGGGTAGAGTGTCAATCGTCTTTCGACTTCAGGAACTAGTGATGATAGGAAAGTGAATTAAGAATTAAATATCCAGAATATAATCTTTGTTGGATAAAGATGTTACTGAAAATAAGAACGCGACAGGGGTTCGGTTGAAAGTGTTGACCATTTAAAGATACATCCATTGTGTTTCATAAAATTGTATTTTAGAATTTTTGAATGAAAGATCGTGTATTTCCTCTAATAAGATCCCCGGAGCTTATTTTTCAATCACCACTTGACCCCAAGCGCTTATTAGAGGCCCGGCGCTTATTGGACCCCGCGCTTATAAGAGGAAATACAGTACACATCAGGGCCATGTTGAGTGATTACTTTTAAACCTCTCTTGAACGCGATTGCTCAATGTAGTGCTACGTAGCAAAGCGAGCAAACTTCGAGGACTCGCACCGAGTCGTTCAGGAGAGAATGAGCTACATTGAGCGCTCAATGAGCGATTATAAGCGCTCACTGTTATGGAACGGAGCACTGTCCTACCTAAAATGTTATAATAGCACTTGTATTAGGCTCCCTTTTGAATAGATACAAATTATCGACCAAAAGGGTTGTTTTTAAGCCTGTTAATGAGGGTTAACTTGGTATGGTTGAAGTTTTGTTTAGCCAAGTTTTCAGTTATCTTGCATGGATTGGGATGTTGCTGGGTATTTGCTTGATTTATTAATCAAAATTGAAACAATTGTGCTATGCCTCGTCCTAAAATCTTCAAAATTAAGCGGTATTTGGTAACTCATATCAATGTAAATTCTCCAGGGATATCAAAAATGGAGTTTGACATGAGTGTAATTAAGCTTTTTAGTATATCATATATGTAACATGGTTATAGAGAGGTTTTACTCAGATTCGTGTTTTTATCTATGCATATTGAACGTATCACACCCTTGAACAATTCTAGGGTACTTTTGAGCTTGATAGAATTTTTCTCAACTTGATGCTCTTATTCTTGCTTTCAAAATTTGTCAGCCAAACTAGATAAGCAAACCTACAAAAAGACAAAATGAGTTGTATGCTTTCGTGAATGGTTTACCTGATGAGTACTATATGTTGTTCCTTTAATCAAATACAGACAATGCATTCCACAGCTTTATACTCAGCTTGAAGACAGCTTCATATTCAAATATGTGTGTACCTGTTCACACGTATATCGAATTGTTTAAAGATATTTTTACAGCACTGCATTACAGCAAAAGTTGATAGGGTAGAGTTTATTTTCAATTCTAGGCGTGGACATGATTAGCGATCAGATCTTAAAATACTCTAATGTCTCGTATGCATTTTATTTCGCATTGGGCGTTGTTCAGTCAAAGCAATCAATGGCATGCAATGTCATTCTAACCTAATGCACAAACACTAGTAATACCCACTTCCTTGTTCATGCAATGTCATTCTAACCTAATGCACAAAACACTAGTATAACCGATATAGCTACTTCCCTTTCCATACAATGCAATTCTTCAATAATTAATGGCTACGCCCTGTCCAATGGAGAACGATCAAGTAAAGTATTCAATTGAAATATTATTGTAGTAATATCTAAAGGTATTCACCGCATTCAGTTGGTATTAACAATAAAAACGAGGGGAATTTTACTATTGCCCCGACAAATATTATGTCATGTTTCCTTCAAAGGTCTTCCAAACAAGACCATTTTTTCATATTTAATTCAGATTCTTAACAAATTCTTGACAAGGAAGTTACACATACAGCGAAACGTCGCATATCGCTGCAATAAAGAGTTTGTAAACCCATAAACTTGTGTTTATTATTATCAAATGACATCAACACAAACACACACACACACACACACACACACACACACACACACATACACACACACACACACACACACACACACCCCACAAATGGCCATGTAAGCTACAATCAACCGCATAAGAAACGTGACCCCATTTTCAACAGTTTAAAAAAAACAAATACTATTGTAGGGAAAGTCGATTTTGAATTAAGAAATAAATTTCGCTGTACCCCAATGTGTTTTGTAATAAAGTATAGTTAAATACTGTTTACAATCTTTACATTAATTATCCATGAACAGGGCCAATGGACGGCTGTCCCATGTATAAAACCCAATCCTAAGATGAAAAAGACCTTCATTGGTTGATTTCGTAGGTTTACTATTGAAATTAAATTTTGTCATTGATTTATTATGAATATTTATTTCTTTGTCAAACGAAAATAAGAAATAAACACGACCTGTTTAAAAAACGTTAGACTTTTAAACATGCATGTCCTGCGATCATTTATTATCCATATATGGTTATAATCACGTGACTAACAATTCCCAAAAGAATTATGATGGAACGTACATTTACTTCAATTAAAATGTTTGCTGCTATCATAAAAGTTGCTGGTCATTGTACCACCGATTATTTTCACCGACTGCAGCTGTTGTGAACCATGGAAAGGAGTACATTGTATTGGTTGCGATGGATCAGTGCAGGCGGGTGACGCGATGCGACGTTACGTTACCATGGTCACACTTAATTACAAGGGGGCAAAGTGGAACAGCGGAAAGGTCATTCAATTGTTACGTCATCATAAAACATTATTGTCTTTATTGTCTGATATATTTGGGGTTTTTTAATTGTTCTAGTCGCTAGGCACCTTAGAATGCCTTATAAAGAGACGTGATGTGTATGCATGAGAGTAAAATGATTATATTTTAAAGTCTGTCAAGTACACCTTCTTTTGTGGCTAAAATGTTTGGTATTCACCATAAATATTCATGAAATGAATTTAAGTAATAAAAAGTGTTATTGACATATCTTACCTTCTTGGACTTATATTTGTTGAAGTGTCTTTTATGTAGTCAAACAGACTTTTTGACCATCCATTTTGTCGATTTAAGGAGATTCGAAAATAATTCTTAATACGCATGTTTCTAAGAAATATCAAGTTAAGGTTGCTTCTGAAAACATGGTGTATCTCTGTTTCAGTCGTGTACATGTATATCACTCGTGGATTTAAATATCTTGTATTTTGTATGGTGATCGATGATTTTTTATGCGGTTGAATGTATTTCCCCAAGGGGAAATGGCTATATATTTATTTCAGATTTCCCCCTTAATGCTTTATATAAAAATGTTACTAAATTCCATAGATATTCTGATGTTTAAAAGTATAAAACAGTTTTACCTACTTCACTTTTCAAACAATATTCCTTAAACAGCATAACAAAATCGAATTGTTTGTTTGCCATATGAATAATTTAAAACCACGTCTCAGGTTACAACCGGCCGTCAGATAATGTGCCTATTATATCTGTTATCTGTATCTAAGTAACTCATTTGTACAATGTTTGTACATTGATTTAAGTTTTTAATCTTAAGATTATTTGTTTTAAGAAGCTAGTTCATCTGTGATCTCCATGTACATCTTTCCACCCAGATATGAATAGCTTAATGTCAAAAATAAACGGCTATGTGCTAAATTTCAATAAGATTTTGAAACTATCCAATTGTTGATGAAAGAATGGGCAATTGGAAAGCGAAAGATAATATCATAAGGACACTACGCGACGTGTTGATGATGTCTTAATGAGAAATTCACTTCATTACGCAAACGCTCAAGTGTTTGGATGAGTATACCTGCCCAATCATTTAATGTATTCAAAAAGGACCCTTGGTTGTAAACAATACTTAAATTATTATTCTGCGCTTAAAAGTAGTGGTCCAACCTCAGGTCTATCAATGATTCTTGGTGTTTAGGTTTTTATGAAGGAATGTTTGCTCTGCACTTAAAGGTAGGGGTCCATCCTGAGGTCTGTGCTATCAATGATTCTTGGTATTAAGGTTCTTATGAAGGAATGTTTACTCTGTGCTTAAAGGTAGTGGTCCAACCTGAGGTCTGTGCTATCAGTGATTCTTGTTATTAAGGTTCTTATGAAGGAATGTTTACTCTGTGCTTAAAGGTAGTGGTCCAAGCTGAGGTCTGTGCTATTCATGATTCTTGGTATTAAGGTTCTTATGAAGGAATGTTTACTCTGTGCTTAAAGGAAGTGGTCCATCCTGAGGTATGTGCTATCATTGCTTCTTGGTATTAAGGTTCTTATGAAGAGTTGTGCGTAAAAGTTGTCTGACACTTTCGTTCATAAACATAGTATAGACGAATGTCTAATTAAGCAACAAGTTTGAAATTAACAATGTGTATACGTTTGATTGTTAATATTCTATAAGTACTGCATTATACTTAAATAAGAGCGATATGCGCAGAGATACAAATTGAACCTCAACTCTTACCGACAGTGGATCCGGTGGCATTTTAAAATGTGTCTACACTTGATTTTCTGAGTGTATAGAGTGCTTTCCTCGGTGAATATGGCAACATTGAATTTTATCAGTTTGTCATTTGGTTACATGCTCAGTTTTCCCGGACGAAATTTGGCAAGGGGAGCATGCCGATGATGTACTGAATATGGGATGAGTAAATAATACAACTGACTAAAAAACACAGCTGACTAAAGATTTCAAGCGATTTCATATCATGTTCTAAAACAATTTATTTTAATAAGATGGCAACGGTTCGAGAATCATATCTCAAATCAACAAGTGTTTTTGGTTTTGGCTTATATTTAAAGGCAGTATCAAATAAATCAATATTAAACGACTGAGCGAATATATTCCTTTTTTAAGACACGCCTTTCGAAATTCCACAGTGTAAGACAAATAAGACGTTCATAACCCACAACGAACAAGAGTAATTTGGGAAAATTGCTGAAAAATATCTCGTGCACTCAATTTGAGAGAATCACGTCTTAAACTGGACATCCATAATACTCAACACTTTATTCATAGATCGATGATGGGGCCACAACACAGTTATCATTTACTCGTATGAAGTCAGATGTAAATTTATTACACTCGCATTCTCCCGGGCAAACTGTCCTTATGCACTACAAGTCATTTTGTGTTGAGACATATACATATCCATATTTTAATACTTTAATTACAAATTTCTCAGTTTTTCAAGAAAAGGTGAAACTTGATAAATTGTCACATATCCTCATAGCAGGGTTTCAAAAAAACATTTCTTTACAAACATCCCTTGATTCCAATTATTTTTATAAATTTCCAAGTCAGAAGTAAATGAAATGAAAAGCACCAGAAATGAAATTAAACTAAATCGTGTGATGTTTTGTCAACCAAGGGTGGAAATGTAATTGTACTTGGAAATGATAATTTATAAGATCAAGGATAACCTGATAATTCTAATAACTTTTTAACGGGAGCTACCTGCGCAATTTGCGTGCTACCTTTTTTCCAAGACTGGGGAATTAAAAAATCAAATAATTTTAAGAATAACTGATAACCTGCAGGCAAATTCTTCACTTTAAAATTCATATCCAGAAGAAAACATTTTTCGCTGATAAATTCTTTTCTCAATTCCATGCTTTAAAAACATGTACCTAATAACATATATTGCTGTTGAATTAAATATTTAATGTATAATGCATTTATAATGACCTCCCTAGCTTTAAATTACAATATATTTATTTATATGCGTCTATTTAGCATCGCATTCAATGAAGAAATCTTCTCATGATTATAAGTCAGTATTTAAGTGGGTGTTAACGTGGTCTAAGGTGAAGATTGTTTTCTTCTGTAATACACTTTGTGTCCAAAACGTGATACACTTTTTAAGGTTTACCTTCCTCGTACATGTAGATCATACGACTATATGCATCTATATTGCGACAACCAATATATCTGCTTATTATGACAACCAATATACCTATATATAGTGATGAACATTCACGTACACTACGCAAACAGCACATGTGCAAAATACCATTATGGTGTCGTCACGATTTACATTGTGCTCAAATCGTTGAGTCACAGGGTAAGTTAAGGTGAGTTTTTTTTCAATTTCAATATAGCGATCTACCATGAATACCAATAATAAGTTGAAAACATTTGAACACGCGCACATGATAAACGTTTGAACCAAACATCCTGGTCGGCGCTGAATAGCGTTCTAAGAAAATTTTGCTTTTCAAAGTTGTACTTCCTCTTAATGATGTATAAAAGAGAGGCCCAAAGCGATATTTTGACAGCCAGAGAAAATGGCGACGTTTGCCTTACATGTCCTTGCATTGAGTGTGTGTATGTGTTTCACTGACGGGGTGAGGCTGGATGGCAATGGGTACCATGTTGTTGTCGCCATTAACAAACATGTTTCAGAGGATCCACAGATTATAAGCGAAATGCAGGTATTGTTCACCTTTCTTCTCTTTATCATTCCAAATCATATTCCTTTATACTCGTTCCTCGCCATATATTTCTGTCTTATTTTAGTTTATTTCCTCACCATCTTGTCCCTTATCTTATTGTGCCACTTTAATGCTCTAATTTGATATGTTAGCAACCTATGTATATGCTCGTTAACAATGTGATGTTGTAATGTATCATCCCCATCTGATGAAGAATTTAATTCCTTTGAGGCATTCGTTTTCAGTTACAACATATGCATATTTAATTCATGTGCTTACTATATATACAATGTTATCTTCTTCGTGATTTTATGAATATGCATCACTGACCACTTATTTACAGTTATTAGTGTTTTGCTATTTCTCGAAGGAAGCACTTATTTCTGCCTCCGAATACCTATACAAAACAACCCGGAACTACTTCTTCATCAAGACAGTGACTATTCTTGTTCCTGAGACATGGACTAAGAAACCAGAATGGACACCTTCTTCCTTGACTTTCAGAGAAGCGGACATCAGAGTGGACAGTCCTCATCCGTCCATGGTAAAATGAGTTTTAATCTTGTTAATACCAATGATAACACACTAATTCTGTGTTAATCCTCAGCTCTGAAGAGACGACCATACAAGGTGTCACGGTTAACTGCACATGGATCATATTCAAATTACATTGCAACACCTTATAAAAGTGATTCCTCTTCTAACAACGGCCAAAACGTCTCGTTTTAGATTGTATGTTTGACAATTTTGAAATGATTAAAAGCAAAACCGAATTATTTTTAAATGTTAGATCCTACTTTCAAATTATTACAAACGTTGTATTTGTCAGGGCAACAACTCCTACACTTTCCAGTCAGGTCTCTTATTTTTGGTGACTTTTTTTCAACCTGCTCCTTTGCAACTCGTTTCACACCTTCCTCAAGAGCATCAACACTGTTATCAATCACATCATTTCAGTATAACAATGGTTTGAAATACAAAAACAAGTCGTGTTGAACTCTTCCTCAAGAACATCAAAACTTACATGTATGCTTATTTTGGGTTCAATTAAAATCGTTTTAGAATTATTTTTAATCTCAGTTGAGTTGTATTTCAAGAGAAAACACTTTATTTCCAGGGCAACAACCCCTACACGTTCCAGCATGGTCTCTGTGGTGATGAAGGGCGCTATATCCATCTCACACCGGACTTTGTTCTTGACAAGGAGGGAAACAGGGACTGGCTTTATGGAGACTTTGGTGAGTAGTAATAATTTAATGTTGACGAATCTTTATTGTACATTCTCTTGTTATTATCAGTATAATGTGAATCAAATCTTACCCTTTATATTATCTAATTTATCTCATAAAGAGATGATTGAAAGACGTCATTTCACATAAAACTATACTTGAATTATTAGTTCCACATACGTATCTTTTATTTAAACATATTTTGATGTAGGTGTATTTGTAATTTGTGCATACTTCTTTTAGCATACGTTCTTTATCACATTTGAAACCTTCGTTATAACAGGATTACTTCGAAGATGAAAATCTAAAGATTATACCATGTGCTACAGTGTTACCAAATAAGGGAGTAATATACTAAACATGACTGTGTTTTTAACTCTTTGTGAGTCTCACGTAGATTCGATACCAATTTTTAACATTCGGAGCCGAACTCGTCAGTGTTTGTGTCAGGATAAAAAGTTTAACGCTATCAAGTTTATTTTATTAAAGTTTGAAAACATCAATAATTTTTTATTTTTTTTTTTATCTCAGGACGACTAATGGTTCACGAATTCGCCCATTTTAGATATGGAGTGTTTGATGAGTATGGATCTAAAGAAAGTTCCCAGTATCCTGTTTACTACCTTAACGGATCAACCTTAAGGCCTACAGCCTGTTCTCATGATATAACAGGACGGTTTATCAATATGAAAACAGACAAGGGCTGTGTCCGTAACAACGTTGGTGGAAAGCTTTTGGCAGATGACTGTGCGTTCATCGTTAATAGATATAACAATACTGCCATCTCATCGGTCATGTTTGCACAGTTTGTGGAAGAGGTGAAAATTATTAATAAAACACATGAGTAAAGTAAAGTACATCTAAAACATTCTTTATTTACAAAATACATAAATTACATCTAAAATTTCATGATTTTATATTATAGGTGGTACACTTCTGTGAAACCAACCCTACCAACCCGAAGTTAAAGCACAATGCAGATGCTCCTAACAAACAGAACAATATGTGTAACAAAAGAGGAACCTGGGACATCATCAGAGAACATCCTGATGTTAAATACAGCTCACCTAACATAGGTCAGGACACTACACCAACGTTTCAAGTCGTCCAACGTCAGAGGAAAATTATCAATGGAACTCAAGTTTGTGGGCGACGTTTTGTCTTTGTGTTGGATTTATCTGGATCAATGACGTTGGCAAGTAATATAATGAACTTCGTCATATCAGATCCACACACCTTTGCAACACGCTAATAACAAATGCCTTGTCAATACACATTTTATTACACAAATAAATGAATATTTTGTTTGACCTCCACAGAATTACCGTTACTTCAAGCTACGTCAGATGGCGGACAAGATCATCAGAGACATTCTCCCTGTTGGTACTGAGGTGGGTATCGTCGTCTTCTCTACAACAGCAAGAGTGTGGGCGGAGATGAGGTACCTGAAGACTGAGTCAGATAGACAGACGTTGGCTGAAGGTCTCCCTACATTATCGCAGTTTGGTGGTGGCACAGCGATCGGGCAAGGAATTCTAAAAGCAATAGAGGTGAGGCTCAGCATTCTCCACATAAAAAATAATAAAACATTAAACAGTGAAGTTATTATTCGATAGTCAAATTAACATATTCTAACTTTTTTGTTAACTATGGTTTTAAGAAATTAAAATGGGATTACATTCCATATTGATGGCCATAATGCAAGTGTTTAATGTTTTCTTACATTTGTGTGAAACGTTATATCTGTAACTGTGCTATCTGTCCAACCTGTTATCATTTGTCTAAGGCTTGGAGATTAACTAAGCATCTTTAGAAATTAAACAAGTGTAGAAATTGTGCCTTTTTGGTAATTTCAGAGTTCTAATTGTATTCAGTGTTATTGAAAGTTATTTATTCCGACCCATCATAGGGATAACTTACTGTTAAAACATAAATTATATTCTATATTAGAAAACTTTTTCATATTCCTTTCTGGAAATTTGAAATGCGGTTACCTATTCCTAGTTATCGAAATTTTCAATTTCAAGTATTTCATTAGTAGTTCATATCTTTTTTTATTAAACGTAAACGGTTGAAGCAATTGCAGCCAAACTTTACATGCTGAGAGCCCTTACTGTGTAGTTGCGATAATAAGCGTTTGGGCACAATCGGCCAAACCTTAAGAGGTCAAGTTCGAATCTAAAAAATTCAAAATGCACTTAGAGACTTACGACCTTTTCTAAAAGATGCGCAATAATAACACATGGAAAAACGTAAATCACAGCGAATTCGTAGATCATGTGGTTTAGCCGCCATTTTCATTTTAGACACATTTACAAGTTTACAAACCCACGCAAAGTTGACAATCTTACGTAACTCTTACGGTTTCGTCGCTATTAACGCGAAACTATTTGAACAACAGAGACAAAGGATGTCAGCTCACGCACATAGACTGTGTACAAGTCGCAATTCCTTCGTTCTTCTATTATTTGTTTGCACTCGGATTTAGCCAAAAATCTACGAGAGTTAACATTCTGAAAATAAAGGTACTGATAGCCCTCAGTATGACGTCAAAGTGTGGAACTTGTGGGCCTAATCGCCCCAATCTTTCAAGGTCAAGTTCGAATCTAAATCTCCTTTTTTAACATGGGGAAACAAATTCAAAATGCAGATAAAGACTTGAAACTTTTTCTAAAAGATGAGAAATAACCATGCAAGAAAGAAAGTAAATCATGGCGAGTTCGAGGGCCACGTAGTTCAGGCCCCATATAATTTTCTTTACAATTTAGGTATCAATAATCCTAAAGACATGCTAGAGACTTGCAACTTGTTTTGAAAGATGCACAATAACATTGGAAAGATTGATTAATTGATTATATTTCAAATAATTGAATAATTTATGCGCTGAATCCGTTTATCGTCGCTTGTGACTATATTTATTATTATTTCCACACTTTTTTGTTGATATCTTTTGTTTCATTTTCACTTAACTTTGGAACGGAAAAGTCTTTAAATAGGTCATTTAGATCAATGCTTGCTTTGTATAGAGATTTTGGTAGTAGGATTTAACTTCTGATACTAGGTCTTTTGTGTTTTTGTGTCTATAGTTTTATTTATATTATTTCGATTTTCAAGAGATAGGAAATATTTTTCTCATCATTATCCCTTCAGTGTTAATTTCGTTTATCTTTTCTAATTTCGAATTAACCGATTTTAGTTATTCTAATATGTCCTGTTTATCATCTATATTGTCGTTTTCATCGAGTTTGACAATAAATTCTGATATTTGTTTTATTAAATCTTTCTCATCTCTTTCTCTTGTACGCTTTTTCTCTGATGAGTATTTTATTGTATGTCCTCTGGTCATTAGAAGGATCGTTTCGAATAAAAGTTGGTCGTCAATACTATACATTGGTTTACCTAACTCGTCGGATCAAGTTTTATATTGTTTGTTCGTATTCTTAATTATTTCTTTAACATCTTCCACAAACGGTTTATCAGGCAATAATGAATTATTAAATTTCCAAAAGCCTCGTCCTCGTTCCAATTAAGTTAACTTTAAAGTTATCCAGTGTACAGAAAGATCGGATTTATAAGGGAGTCTATGCCTGCGTTAGCAATAGAATGTTCAAGATCTTTTGATAGGAAAAAAGTCTAGCTTGTTTCAGTGGTTTTGTTGTCTCCAGGTGTATCTTTTTCGTAAAAGATTCTGATAACGCCAAGGATCTATTATGCTTTCTTCTTCAATAAAATAAATAATAACCTCTCTTGCGTTTGGTTTGTTTACATGTTTATAGTTGAATTGATCTAGATCTGGATTTTGGACAAGATTCCAGTCACCACATATGGAAAAGGGGTCAGATATTCAAATTCAGATATTATTGTTTTTAGATTTTGGTAAACGAGACGGACTGTATTCAACTATGCATTCCTAATTTCAATGCAACCAGAATCATCTGCATAGAATCACAAATTTATGATGCCAAAAAGCAAAATGACATTTCGTTAAAGATGATATTTTAAATACCTTTATTTTATTTTACAGCTCCTGGAAGAGAATGGACAGACTGCATCAAAAGGAAGAGTCCTTCTAATAACTGATGGAGGAGAAAATGTTGCTCCTACTGTTTCCTCCATACTACCTGAGATTGTGAAGAAGAACGTTGTTGCTCACGCTCTGGCATATAGTGGAGCTGCAGCGGACATTTTACAAGAACTATCTGAGCAAACAAGTACGTTTTCACGCCTAGTGCATAAAACAGGACGTAATACACATTGAAATGAAATTTCAACATCCATTTAAGTTGTGTGTTTCGTTATTTTAAATTGAGTTGTAAAATGTGTGATAACTCGTTGTTGTTTATCTTAAGACTAGCCATATGGTATTGCAATTGGTAGTTACGTTGGCCTTGGTTAATGCTATACACATAAATAACTCTCCTTATATGAGGCATGTTGGATTTAATTTTTTGTTTAAGTGTACAGTTAGGTATTGAATTTATAAAGCACAATTGTAGAGACTGGTTGAACAGACTCTTTATCGTCATGAAGGTGATATTATTTTCATGGAATATGTCAACTAGGCGGACAATACTCCTTCTTTGATGAATCTGAGGAATCAACAGACCTTGACAGTACCGCACTGCGACTCCTTGAAGACGTCAGCATCTGTGAATCAGAAGATGATAGTGTCGAGGTAACATCTTTACTTCTTTTAAGTAGAATGTTTTAATGGGTCTCCATAAGCTATTTAATTGTTATCTAGTGTCCGGATACAAGGAGTAATTAGAATGTCAACTGTTGTGTTAAATGAGAAGGTATATCTTACCACTGTTCTATAAACTAACTGCATGATTAAGGTAACAAGAAAGCTCTGATAGCACAACAACGGGGACACGTTTTATCGAAAAAGAACGAGAAAGTATCATGCAATCGGCGATCAACCCCATGATATTATTTTTTTAAATAAAGCCATTGCCCCTGTAGCTCATCAGGAATACGTTATGTATTATCTCTAAGGAAACGATTAACATGATAAAAATAAGGCATTGTCCACTCACTAAATTTAACATTTATAATCACCATTAGTTACACATTAAACACGCTGTAGCACGTTTTTCTTACTATAAAAAGTGTTCTAAAAATATAAATAAGTGTTACCAATGGCTAAATAATACTCCTATGTTGTTAATAAAAAGAGTTCTAAAACGAATGTACATGGTCCACTTACACCATATACCTCAGTACTAGCCCTTATGAGTTTAGAAACGCCTTTTTCATATCCCATAGGCAATGGTCACGATTCTCTCAGTTGATCCAAGTCAACACAATGCAATTCCATAATATACAGACTCTGGACTTCAATACAGGCCCGTGTAATTCACATCCAGTGAATTATATATTTTCTTTCGAATCAATAATGTATAATCATATATTCAAGTTTTCAAGATTGATGATAAACTATAGGACAATTTATTAATGAATATAGTTACTGGAGGTCTTGAATTTATAGGTCAAGCGCTTTATTTCAGGGGCCCGTAACTGTATAAATCATCCCGATAGTTCGATACACACAGGGAGTGTTTGTATGACATGTAATAATAATTATCCATTTTGGAACGACGTTAGGACGGCGCCAGTAAATAAAATAAGGTTTTTTATTCAGATTCATCGCAATGCAACAGTGTTAGACTCGACAACACCATCCTACGAAAGAACTGTTCTCATCGACTCCACTGTTGGGAACAGCACACTATTTGTCTTCACACTGTCACCAAATGCCACGACTAAGGTAAAGCATATGTGCTTCATATTCTTTCGCTAACTAATTACTGATGATGTTTAAAAAATATGTAAGAAGAAAAGGTATTAAGATAACTAAAATACAACAACTTCTTATTGCCACGCAGCGTTATGTATCTACTTCAACAGGGCACGTTTTACGAGTCCCTCAGCTCATAGTACACCTACAGATTGACGAGAGGCTCCAGAGTCAATCTGTTGTTGTATCAGCTCATACACTCGGAAAAGTATTTCCACCTCACTTTAGTCGCGTTAATAAAAAATATATATTTACAATATTGTAATTTTTTTAAGTTTTCAAAACCTTGGCTGGGCCATATCTATCATGCTACGCGATTGGTGTACATTTCATTTGTGACACCTTGTTATTTTCGTGAATGCACGCGCATTTGTGCTTACGTGATTACGTTGTTAGCACGATCACAACGCTGCCCCAGTGGGTTCACGATTTACTCGTTCAGTTGAAAACTGTTCTAACAGCCCTTCGTAGCTTAATGGAAAAAGCGCTGCGATCCTATTTAGATTCAAGACAAAATAATGTATCTTGTACTAGCCATGTATTACTTATAAGGTGTATTGAGGAAAGTGGTGGTGTGATGAGAAAAAACAACTAAGTAAAGTAGTTTAGTAAAGCAGTAAAGTAAAGGTTTATTGGTTAATATAAGAAGGAAAGCAGTACGAGTGTATAGTCTGACATATCTACTGAAAGAATAAAGGTATCCCATGGCAACAAGCTAAAGTGAGGTGTAAATGTTGTTTTTCTGAGTTAGGGAGATAGCACATTGATCAGTGTATTGGGTAAAAAAAGTTCTTGATTCAAATGCCACAAAGGTCACAATGACTCTTGAATCCATTTTTTCCTATTCAATCAATTATGTTTATTTTCTAAAGTCAAATTATTTTTTTTCAGGTCAGAATTACGGACCCAGCTGGAAAAGTCTATGATGATAACTTTCTAAATTACAGAAAAGATACAACTCTTAACATAATCAGATTTTATTTTCCCGAGAGTGAGGTAATAAATAACTTTCATCTAACTTCAATCTACCTTTTTAAGTGGCTTAGTACTTATTTAATCCAGTGACTTTCAAATAAAGCTAACTAAAAATAGTTGAATGTTTCTTGCGCATCTGCGCACCACCTATATGTATATCTGTGCGCCTATTACATTGTCATTTATGAAGATATCATTTTTGCTAAAACCCAACTTCATTTGTCCAACAAACATACTGGTCTGTATTAACGAGTGTGCCTCCAGTTAGTGTATATACTTCCAGCACTTATATATATTCTATATTCAATATGGAAAAAGTAAAGGGGAAAGTCTTATCGCTCTCATTCTTTTTGAAAACATGTATCCGAGAAACATTGAAATATTATTAAGCAACATAAACATTCCATTCAATTAGTTTCACACAAGAGGATTAAATCAACAAGATATATACAATATTTTATGTGACCAATGTCGGTGCTAAATGTTATTATGCATCTGATAGAAGGATAATTTCAGAATATTTTTTATCAGCGAGGATCATGGAAATACATTCTGGAGCGGGGATCAAATGTCACTGAATCTGTAGTTGGGGTGGTTAAATCACCTCGAAGTCCTGGGTCAATCAAAGTGGAATCCTGGGTTGGAAACACTACAGTTGACCTGGGCAATGGTCAAGGTCTTGCAGTCTACTCGTACGTACATCAGGGATATGCACCAGTCATCAATGCCGAGGTGAAGCTGAGTCTCTCAGGGGGTGGTATGCAGACACTCCTGGATGACGGAATATGTAAGTTTCCTATACAAAATAATCCCATGTAGATCTTCAAAGTTCCTTTATAAAATCCTGTGTCGGTTTAATTACAACAATGTAGGAATATCGTTTTGCATACAATATAATGTACCACAATGTGTATGGATGCATATGTCTATATTTGGAAGGCATTTTATGAAGCTTTAATGTTCCAAAGAAATAATGAGATTTATATTGTGTCCTGAAGGTAAAATGTATACGTGTATATGATGTCGATGTTATCGAAGTATACTTGCGTTGCCACCTTATTTTAGATAATTATAAAGAAAAGAATTTTTTTTATAAATTCATTATGTATTCAGACCCTGACAACACAAATGATGACGGTATCTACACAATCCACGTGGTCGGATTCAAATCTGACGGAAGATACTCCCTTGACATAACAGTGCAATCCGTTGCTGGACAAACTGCTGTATTAAGAGAAGGCACTTCACTGTCAAGTCGAGCTCCTGTTACCTACCCAAGTAAGTTTGTTTTGGAAAAATTTCATCATTACCATAATCATCTGGACGTTTTCTACACGATCACCATTATATGTGCACTACGACGATTGGCAGAGAGTACAGGATGTGTTTACTATTTATCTATCATGAATGATCACGCAAGATAAAGGAGCACTGATTCTCAGCTGATTTCCATTTGCAGATGCAACACCTCCAGTTGTCCAGGAACCAGTGGATCCTTTCACCAGGACATCTTCTGCTGGAGCCGTTGATGTGGAAGGTTTTGATGAAAACGTGGATCAATTTGACCCCAGTCGGGTCACCGACCTTGAAGTCGTTATCTCAGACCGAGGGAGTAGGCATGTGACCTTGACTTGGACAGCGCCAGGAGATGACCTCAATGAAGGAACAGGTATGTTTGTATTTTAGTTTAAGCTTATAGTTTGTTTCATTCAGAGAGGTTGAGTAATCTTCAGTAAGCTGAGTGACATTCTGAGTATAACGTGTAAATCAGTGCACTTCATAAATTGTATGATATTCAAAATTGTTAATTATCTATGTTTACCTCCACGATCGTTCCTTTTTCGTCCGATCCTTTAGTTGTAGGATGTTTACACATTTGTAACACTCGGCATGATGTTAACTGCAGTATTTTACCATTACAACATTTTAAGAATGGAAGTGACTCTTTTGTAGTTGTAATTCTTTACTATTGACTTTTTATCTGAAATGATGAATTGTATGAGGAATATAATCCCTTGTTTTCCGACAGTGGATAGGTACGATGTACGAATAGCTGAATCCTTTGAAGATCTTCGCCAGAACTTTTCTGATTCCTACGAAATTCTTTACACTGACATCAAGAAGGGAAATAACACGCCCGTCCCTGCCGGTTCCCAACAAACTATGACAGTGTCTCTACCTGGTCACCTGGACAGGGACAGCTACGTGTTTGGTCTTAAAGCGATAGATGAGAGCAATAGAACGTCCGACTTGTCCAATCTGAGAGCCATTACATTTGCTAGAATTATCATACCTGGATCCACAGCAGACACAGAGGAAACACCCGAGGAAACACCCGAGGAAACTTCTCCGTCGATGATGCTCATAATAATCAGTGTATCTGTAGGTTTTGTTGTTTTGGTTGCTCTTGTCATCATTGTCATCTGTATAGTATTTAGGAAAAGAAAAGTCTCCAAAGCTAATAATAACCCAATTTAATGAAATGACAGTTTAATGTTTGGTTTTGAAATATAAGATGAATGCAATAACCGTTTCGACCGAATCTGAACACTTAAGCGGAGCCGTACTCTGGTGGTAATGTAGCGAGTTGTATGTAAGATCTGATTCAACAAAATTCGAATACATATCTCAGCCATTGATAGCGCTGACCATTATCACTGCATATATCGTCCGTAAATGTTGTGTTTGTTGCTGTTATTGTAAGATATCTTAAAGGCCATAAAAAGAGATTATTAAGAATGCAATTCGTTCAAATGTGTAGACTGGTTTTTCACTAGCCAAAAGGGTAATGATGTTTTACAAAATTGCTTTAAGATTTTTGTATTCATGTTATTTGTAATAGATGTGTTACACAGGCTCATTTAAACATCTTCGTTTCACTATTTAATGTTAGGTTTATGATATATTCTCATTGCGATTTTGATAAAATTATTCCAATCAACGCTACTATTTACCAAACTTCGTTTTAAAGTGACTATTTGTTTATTTATTTATTTATGTATTCGTGTTAGTCGAACATGTAATTGACTGTTGATATGTTACATGCTTACTAGTATTTTCAATTATTTGTTTCACTAGTTCATGATTGCTTTATGGACTATTCTCATTGCGATATTGATTGAATTATTACAATAAACTCTACTGTTTACCAAAATTCGTTTTAAAGTGACTATGTATGCATTGTTCTCATAAATCAACTTCATCAAATTTGCGATGCTACTGTAATTAATATCAACAACAAATGGTCCATGGCATACTTTAGGAGGGCAGACCATCTTTAAATAATTTGGACGGCATGCCGATGACATTGCATGGTTTCCGGCGGTCGTCCATCCTTCCGTCTTTTAGCTTTAAGTTTTTTTTACTTCTTAACAAACACTGACTCTCAAAATCTGAAGTATTGTGTTTAGACTCTTTGGCCATTGGAATTAAAAATTATAGATGTGTTGATTCTGTGACCCCAAGCAAGGACCACAGGTAAAACAATCATCATAAGTCGTCTTCTTCGTCGACAGCTTGGCATATGGGGATTATAAGTTGTAGATCTTGTGTTGCCTCCCAAATAAGTGAACAGTCGTCTTGGCAAATATGGCCGGCGATGGGTTATAAATTGTCGACTTGGAAAATGTAAGTTTTCAACCTCATATTTTTTTATATTTAAGGTCTGATCAGTTATAGAGCCAAGTATGTTTGGACAGTATGTCAGCAAACAGCTACATTTTCGTTTTACAGGTTTTGATGATATTTTAGTTTTGGTAATTGTAAACTATCTTAACATTGTTTATATGGCGTGGTGAACCAAGTTCTCCACAATCGAATATATATAGATTCATATTCAAGTGGGGATGTCATAATGTTTTTACATCTTTTTCCGAGGAAAAGTAAGGGAAACATAATTTTACTGGCACGATTGTTGTAGAACAACATGAATGACATCCCTGAGAGTGGGTTTATGTCTTTAATTATATATGTTAATTATCTATACCACTGAAGGCCTTCATTACAAAAAATCATCAATGATCAATGGTGAATTTTATTCGTGTCAACACATATGGAAACATCTATTACACTGTTGCTATTGACTATCAAAACGCTATTGATGCAGGCTATTTTGAAACAACATAATTTAAACTCAGAAAGATCACTGTTGTTATGTAATAACTCGATTTCAACAGACAAAATTGTTAATATTTCGATGTAAAATTTTAATACTGTTACAATCTTCCTCATTTGACATCAAACTTTTGTATAAGATGGCAGATGAATTGGCACTTTCACACTGATTACAAATACGTTCGGGGAAATGTGAGATCGAACCGGCAATCTGATGGTTTCTGGGCGAGTGAACTTACACTGCAACCAGATGACATGAGAAGGACATTTCTAAGCAATTGAAAAGAGTATCAGATTTTATTTCATCACAACGGTTATAAGTTTGCATAGTAGTTTTATTTTTGTAACTTTAAAGGAACTGTAGCACGCTGTTCTTACTAAAATACATTGCTACCAATGGCGAATTAAGACCCCTCAAACAATAAAATATTCTTAAAACGAATGTTTCCCTTAGCGGCCATTTTAAGGTGTTCACACTAAACATTCGTAAGTAGTTCAAGCGTTCAGGCTGATTTAGCTATTTTTGTAAAAGCCATTGATTATGTTAATAGACATTTCTAAAAACCAATCGTATTGAAATATATACTCTTAATTTTTCGCAGATTTAGATTTTCGACCAAAAATAAGCAGAGAATTCGCACTTAAATAATAAAGACCATGCATTTCTTTCAATAATGTAGTTTCTACAGATATTTAAATAAATGTATTACCCAACAAGGTACGTTGCTTGAATTGTATAATCAATGAGAATATATTCATACTATATCTGTCATAGTTTGCTGGTATATTCACAATAAAGTACCATTTAACAGGTAAAAAGTCAATAATTTGTATATTCACAGGGTATTTTGAAACATGATAATATAACAATTGTCACATTCAGTAATGTGTGAGAAGGGACGAAAACAGTTGAAAAAACGAGCTTCGTGAAATTGATAAGCCAACACGCCTAGAAAATCCTTGTTACTCCGTGGTACTTTTTTATGCAGAAAAGGAAAGGCTGTTAATATGACGTTAAATTCTATTGACGCGTTTTAATCTAAGGCCAACTTGTCTTTAAAACCAAATTTCATCGGATAGTGATATGAAAATTATTTATCATATGTTTTGTAGTTGTCACTAGCGATTGATGTCATAACTTAAGTATGTTTTCCAAAACATAATGCTGTATTTAAAACACTAAAATACTCGGTGGCTCTTAAACGCTCAGGGTGGATTTTAGATTATGGCATGATGGCATTGTCATCTTGCTGTCTAACCTCTCCAAATTGCATGGGACCAAGCAAACAGATCGCACCATTATAAATCAATACGGATAACCATTTTCTACTGATACGGCTTGGGTCGGGTAATGAGGTGTTTTACCCTCTAAATGTAATATATTGTATAAACTTTTAATAGATAAACGACACAATTGAGAAAAACAATTATATGGAAAACAATTGTGCTGCACTGACTTAAAACGGAATTGCAAAATTTTTACAATCTGTTGTATTTTTTATTTTATGTAAGCTGACGATATTGACATTGACAGTACCAACTTGTACATTTCCACGTGTTCAACGTGCAACACCATTAGTTCATGCTTTGTGTGAGCTGCCTAATATAGACACATTTTTTCTAACAAGGACACGGTTTCTTTTACCCTATTATGTTAAACAAACGAAAACTGAAATTAAAACTAAACTTTAGTCAATTCTGTTTGTGGTTTGATGTAGTGTTGAGCTATGGTTCAAGTCAGATGAACCATCGAGCACGTGAAACATGAACATCTCGGCCTTATAATTTACGTGCGCGAGGGTTCTAACTGGCACACCTCGATCTCAGTCGGTAGGAACCACGCAAGCTCAAGACAGTCACGCTGCTATATTTTAAAATATGAGACAGAATGCCGTCTTGTCAAATATGAAGCTGGCATGCCGTCTTAATTTTAGCAATTTGACACAATGAACTCTCCCTGAATCATTAAGACGAGATACCGTCGAATACGTTTTATAGACGGCATGCCATCATCATAAGACAATAATTTCATGATAATTTTTAGACGGCATACCGTCTCTTTGTAACGAGACGGAAAGCCGTGATGTCCCTGGCTGACAATCTCTGGTAAGTCCGAGAAAGAGGGGTTTGTCCATCTTATCAGCCGTTTTTAAGTTTAAAAGACGCTTTGTTATCGCGTTGTTCAAAATACCTCAGCTGGTAAATATAAGAGTTGCTCGTAAAATTCCTGAAATCGTAGGACATCCTGGTTCGGCCTCGGTATCATGTGTGAGTTGCTTAAATACCGTTGGCTTGCATCTGCCTCCGTGGCGCAATAGGCTAAAGCGTTGGCTCACGAAACACAGGTCTTACTGGTTACGGGTTCGAGACGCACTTTCGTTAAAACATTTGCGTTTCATATTGTACTATATATTTGAGAACTTTTTCAAAATCAGCTAAGATAGTTTCTTCCAATCTGTGCTTTCACATCAACATATCAGTAATTCCTCCAAACAGGGTTTACAAGTGTCTCTGTAAACCCTCCTGGAGGGACTTACAATGTTCTAAGTCCTTCGTACTGGATAACACCTGAATGCGAGGGCGCTCTAGCAGAGCAGAGGGACTTCCCGTAGGCAAAGGCCTCGCTTTGCTACAACGTCCGAGGATCTATTTTATATACCGAAAAAACACAACAGACATACAAACTAACGTCTAAGTGTTTTACTGCAGGTGGTCCAAGTAAAATAAAGCGCACATAAAATATGGAAATTCTCGGATAGCAGATAATTGACCAACAATCAACCCTTCTCAGTCACCAATCCTTCGTGGTCTAGTGGTAGAGCCTTGGGTTACAAAGCGAAGGGTTGCGTGTTGTCTGCTATGAAATTTTTAAAACTTGGCAATGTTGTGGATTGATTACCTTAAATAACCTAAATGGGACTTGGAATTTCTTGGGTGCAAAGAATTGTACTTTGAGGGCCTTATTCTTGATAATACCCTTTTGGAAGGTTATTATTCAAGTGTCATCAATATAATTTCATGACTCTAAACCCCAGAGATCCATTGATCTTAATATCAATTCATGTTCACAACGTACATGTTGAAGGTTTTGAAACATCTGTGTGCGTCGATACAACTGACTAGCTTACATTTATTCATTGACATTAAATTTGGTTTTGGTCACAATATTTATCGCTCAATGCTTTTTGACGGTAAACTACACCGAGTGTGAAATAAGCTCCGGTTGAAAGCCTTTGTTAAATCTCCAACAAGAAGAAGGTACACTACAAATCAACAAGGACGGAAATTGATGCAGGTTGTTATCAGGGATCATCATTGTCGGCCCGTTGCAGAAATCCTGCAGGCAGAATGCGGAATCCCCTAAATGTATCTCCTCTGGATCCGTCACTGATAACATGACACCAATACAGGGCTGCTATAACAGTAAGGGTGTTATACTAATTGATGTGGAGATGGCTGTGTTTAGTGTAAAATATTTAGTAGAGAAAAGGGAGGTGAAAGAAATTAACGAAGAGAGATTACTGTTCACCTAATTGGAGCATGTATACATTCTGTCATTTATAACAATCGCTATCATTGACGTCACTTTGTATTTCATTCTGTATCATATGTTGTATGGGAGCGGTGTTAATATAAGCTACACAGCTTGTTCACCAATCCCAATTCTTTACATGAATAAAATATGTTTAAACCAGATTCCCTTGCTCAATGCATGAAGCGTGTGCCATGGGCAGTATATGTACATTAGTTCTATTGAGGGGCCCAGGAGCGTTTAGGACGAGTTGGTGAAATATTGATATCAGTTAACCTAGAGATTTGATTTCCTACCTGGCGCTTAAGTAAACACAACATGTCTCAGAAGTGAACTATTTTTGTTTTGTGATGAAAGAATTTATGAAGAGTCTATACGTGTACATACATGTATGTTATAGGCAAACATTCAACGAGAATCAAGGTTGAGTTCCTTGCATTTCAAAGCTGACGCATGACGTGTGTTGTTTTTCTCATAGGACTGTTGTATTGTGCATGATACCTTGATAAATGGTCATTGTAAAGACAGAGATTCACCCTCCTTGTAGATCTAAATTTACCTATTCGCCAAGGATACACGCTCAGGCTCTTGGGAAATTAATTATGGCTTATTTTCAGTTTTCACGACCTTCAACTTAAGACATTTTCTTCTCTGAAGCTTAAAACTGTACATATCTTGGTGGTAGTAGCACATATTCAAACCTGTAAACTGTGTCACTGTTTTTACCGAATAACATTTCTATCTCATCGTATGGAGTGATAAAATGATATTAAGTAGAAAGTGGCGTAGCCAAGAGTGGAAACACCACCTTCTCATTCCACGAGTACGTGAAAAACAGTTAAATAAGAAATCATTCATCTGTTAATTCAGTTTCAAGCCAAAACGTCATAGTCCAGTATATCTTAACCATGTCGAGTTGACTTCTCATGCTCGTGTATGGTGAGTTGGACAATCAAAGAAGGGCATGTATTGAGAATGTATACTTGTCTGCAGTGTGTGAGAGTTTCTAATCTTGTTTTTTTTCCGTTAACAGTCTTGATTTAAGAGCGCACCTTGCAACCGTAAGCATTAAATATGAGTTATCTGAAAATGACACATCACACCTTACCCGTCACTGTCACATTAATATTATGATTCAAATATTGTACAGAAACAGACTGATAAGGAGTTTCCCAATTTTCATTCAAATCTTGATTAGTACTCATTTTGTGATGTAAATACTTTCTTTACATGAATAAAATACAGACAAATTCATTTTGTCAAAATTTGTATTTGATGCATTAATAATAATGTTATTATATTCACAATGGATAACAAGAGTAACCAGCAGGACGAAAATAGTCGAGAAGAGTTTATACGTGCGTTGCTACAGTGACTCTGCAGTTGACATGTTTTAAGATTGAGTACTACACCATAAATTACGTAGAAACTAATACAGAAAAATCCGTCTAATAATTTAAAAATCATATTAAGTGGTACGCATATAATCGAGGAAGTAGGTGTTTTTGAAAGCATATTGCATTGGATTGTCATGATAGGAAATTGATTTCTCATATGTCATGTTATTGATGACATATCTATATGTGTTGAAACAAACTGTTTTAAATTAGAAATATAACATACTCAATGGCTCTTTAGGAATGACGGCGCCTGTGGATGAAGAGTAATTCAACTGGTTATTATGTGACCAAACCACAAGGAGTTGGATCAAATACCTGTTCACGCTCGCTTACAGTAAATGGTAAGTTTGTATTATTGACCATCGGGTCACATAGGGATCAATACTAAGAATTAGTGAATAAGAATGGCCGGTTGACCTCTGAACAATATTGTTTGAATTGAGAAAGGTCCTTGCCTTATAACCAATATCGGCAGTGTAAAAAAGGTCAAAATATGCATTATAATCGATATTAAGGAGAACGAGATCTATGGATATACAACTTCTTTATACAAATGTATTGCTTTTCAATAAATAAATAATCTATATTGTCTGGATAGAGAATGGTTCTTGTCTTATAACCCATGTTTTGGGGGGTTAATATGAATTATCTTTTATCTATAAATTATATCTGGTGAATTGGGAAATTAATATCTTATAGAGAATACTAAACGACCTTCCATTTAATATCATTTTCATTAAACGAGTAACTGCTTTAGTATTACATGAGCGATAGCGAGTGGCATGGTATGTGAAAAGAGTCCAGTATTATGTTTAATACTTTTACAAAATTTATTCTAGCGAAATTGCCGACAGTGTACCTTAATAAATGACGTCATATTTGCAGCTGTATTACGCTAGTTTAATATTGCCATATAAATATTACACTTCAATAACTTTCACGGACGAGTAATAAACAAGGTTAAAAAATGATTTGTTATCGAAAGGTTTAGTGGCAATATTAACCAAATGACCCATGGATGATAAATCTTAGTATATACCTTAAAGAGTTGACTATTAATGTAAAATAATTTTCTATGGGTGTTCATGTTTCATGATGGCAATGGCAATACATCATTAAAAGATGCAAAACCTGAATCATACGACCCTAATCTACATGTAGGTATGTAAGAACTGCATGCTTTGCTGGCGTATCACTGAATAACCTGATTACATAATGTTCAGTTTCGTCTTGTTTTGGCTCTTGTAATTTTATCTATTGACACGAGATGCCCATCAAAGACAATATATACAAATGTAAGGAGTCCACCCATCTGTGTATTTTTAATATGAGACATTCTCATGGTTAACGTGACATAAAATATATAAATTTATTATACATGTATGAGGAGCAATGAAATACACGCAGTGAATTGGCTTATGACGCCACAGTGTTACTGTGGTGACGGGCTGTTCCTAGCGACCGCTCGGCGTGAAAACGACCCTTTTCGGACGTAATTGACCATTTTCCAGTATGGCGAAACGAGCGGGTTTAGAGTGACGTCCCTTTGAAAAGTCACGTGACCGCGGGCAAGCCGTCAAAGCTGACGTTCAGTTCAACGTTATTTTGGTTACAATTTCACGCTCGCTTCGACCTAAACATACCATGCCACGAACATTGACATGTGTCAAAGGATTAACCATCAAAGACCTTGCTTGAAAAAGTCAACGATAGCAGTTATTTTCTTGAAATTATCAAATGAACAAGGCTACATATGGTGGTATTTACCTTATAGGCCTAACGGCATCATAGACCTACATATCATCACATGTATTGTTTTGTGGCAAGGAAGAAATTATCATTTTATAAATAATACATGACATAATAATTATGGTAGTGCATTAAATTTATTAAAAAGTTGTCTGAATAGCCTACATCGAGAAAGATTAACCGACTGACTCGACCACGGGTATAGATTAATCATTAAAATTCAGTCCAATTTAATTCGGTTAATTATATTTTTCAACAGACAAAACATAATAATTTATTTAATTCATGAAATAAAAAATAAAAATAAAAATAGGTCCTCATTGTTTGAGGGAAAATAAGTTTATTAAATTTATCATTTTGATCTGCAGTTTGTTTCCACTTCTTTAGCAATCTATTGTTAAATTAAATATCATATTCATGATGGCAATGAGCGACTGGTAGTCACAATTTATTACTGTTCATGCCTAGCTTTCATCTCTGAGGAATTCAAAAGAAAGCGTTACAATAGTTATGTTTATGAAAATGTATGTTTAACTGACACTCAAAAGAAGATATATACATGTGACAAACTCAAAAGGAATCAGTTAAATTTCTGGAGACATGTACATGCCCCTTACCTGATTGATTGAAAACATATTAAAGAAAATATCATCTCTCTGGTTTTTTCGATGTTAATTCGTTTATTCATATAGACAATACTTTCAAGTAAGCAAAACACAAAAGATTATTTCGAAGCGTCACCTACTTATCAAGATATGTGAGATTTGGTCAACATATATGTACGGTGCTATATACATTTAATTACAACAAATTCATATTAAGCGATGAATTTGGTAATCAAATTAAATATTAAAAATATAAATCAATACACAATACAATACAGGACTTGCACTTTAATATTTTGTTTATAAATAAAATATTTAGACTTGAATTAAAGTAAATGTTGTGCATTTGTCATTTGATTTATTATGAGAACTGCATTTTAAAAAATGTAATGATTCTCCCTGAACGGTAATTACGTCATAACGTGAGAGAAAAACAGGTGTGCTGTTAATTTAATCAACGTGTTTCACTAAGGTGATTATATTTAACTTTCACCCTAAATATGTATATGTAATGTTTTAAGCAATCAACACATTCTAATGTTCTCTATCTTTTGGTTAGATACTTGTACTATGTAGACAACCACACACAACTACAACAGCTATATATCCGTACAATTTTCATCAACATTAACCAAATCGTTGCTGTATATAACTCTGTGTAATAATTATACCCCCGTTTATAGCGGTCATTCCGTCCGTCCTTCCTTCCGGTTAATTTCCTCAAAAGCCGTCAAAGGTACATCAACCAAACTTTGTACAGTTGTTAACCATGTTCTTCCCATCGCGCACATTTTTCTGAGATTTAAATTGTTTGTCATTTCCATGGAAACGTCACTTTTTGGACTTAGTTTTATTGTGTCCAATCCGGAAGAGTTTTCTAGGTGAATGATATTTTGGTTGTGAGTACTCATGACCATATTCTTTATCGAGTTCGAAAACCAGTTCTGAAATATTGCGGAGTTATGGCCCTTGAATCCGAAATTGAACTTATTACCGAAAGAGATGTGATGCTCTAATCCGGACAAGTTTTCCCGGCGACTCTTACATCTAGGTGAATGAAATTTAACATGTAGGTAGTCCAGATGATACTCTTTGTCGTGTTCAATGTCCAGTTCCGAAATATTATTTTTACGGAGTTATTGCCGTTGAATCTGTAATTGAAATTGGTACAAATTACCGCTGTGTTGCTCTAATGTAAACAATTAAGTTACCTGAAAAATATTACAACTGGGTGAATAAATTTTTGTTTCCAAAAATATGTTGGACAATATTATGATGCTTGAAACTGATTTTTAAATATAATGTACCCTTGACATCTATAATGTTCAATTGACGGATAGCGGATGGCTGGGGTATGTGAGCCATGCTCACTTTTTTCTTGTTATGGCTTTATTCAATATTTTCTAGACCATCGGACAATGGGACATGTCCACCTATTCAACACTACCCTCGTGCCGGATCCGAGTTGTTTTGTTGTGATGGATGCAAATTTGGCCAATAAATATCAATCGCCGCTGATCATCGCTGCGATACTGACGAACCTTCGTACATGTAAAACAATAACTCACTCAAAAAAGCATTACGTACATCTTTGTTTGATACATGAACAAAAATCATGAGAGTTTATGGATTTTTAAAAACTTCTTTTCTGAATAAAAGCACACCCTCTCTTAGGGTCTGGCTTTGTGTTTATGGAAAACCAAAACATGTTTTTGAGAAATCTCCAAAACCAAAAAAACCCGCACATCTGCAATGGTTGTTTTTCGAGTTTTAGAACAAAACGAAAACACACACATGCTCAATGGGGGTATTATAAGGACTCTTGGTGTTGTAGCGGACGATAATAACTAAAGATACTTTTTCAATATTCCCGTTTGGACAACATGAAGAAACACACACAAATATATCATACATAAAATATACGTAATTGTAAACACCAAAAATGTTCGTTTCGACTTGTATACACTATTTGAACGTTAACATTTCTGAAGGTTGATTTCTACAATTTTATAAATTATGAATGAACGAAATTAAATTCTCTGCATGTAGGACTACTTTACATATGGGGATGCGTTGTTTTCGTAGGCCAGACCAGTTCGTAGGACCCGTGAATAGGTAGGACCCGTGAATTTGTAGGAGGATAAAAAAAATATATCATGAAGTGATATTTGAACTTTGAATATTCGTTCGATTCGAGATCATGTCATGTTGATAGATTGCAGTACGAAACTAACAATGTCAGTATACGAAACGATCAGTATTCATTATCCGCAAACTAGTGATAATGTTAATACGAACATAATCGCAGCAATACATCATTAAAACAAAGCGTTTAAGCCAAAAGGTTATGAGGCTAATTTTGAAATTTGGAATATGAAGAAGAAGAAATGTTTATTTGTGTGTCACGCCACAATCAAGCATATAAAACTGTTAATTATGCGAAATCATTCCTTCCGGATACCGTTAAATTATGGAACTCTTTACCAAATGAACACAGAAATTCGCCATCTTTATTAAGTTTCCAAAATATAATTGTCCAGGAATCCGAAACATATGGAAATCCAAATTGTTCTTCGACTTTATAAATTTAACAGGCAGATTTGAACAATAACTTATTTACTAATGTAATTGATACATACTGATGAAGATTAATGGCATTTGTTGAAGTTGTCTTTAGAAATGTTATATGCCTACCGTAAGTAAGTAGCCTACAATGAATTTCATTATTTCTTGTATTACTGTTGGCTTTTGTAAATTTATGATGTACTGTAAATTCACCATGACATGCCGTATTTCTGTGAACATATAGGTGAAAAACATTTGATTAATATACGATATTTATATGTACGGTGTCAATAGCAAACATCACCATGATAAAACTAGCTGCGTCTGTATGATACTATTTAAAATGTTGCTGACGTCTAAACAACCGTCAAAACAATTACACAAATATATAATATAGCTGAGTTTAATTCTGACACGGTAAAACATATTTGAAACAAATTGACTGAAAGTATAATTATGACAATTTTTTTCGCAACGGATTACCAACGCCTTACGGTCGCTTAGAGCCGTATGGTCGCTGTCAGAATGCTTTATTTTTATAAAATAGAAGAAAAGGCTTGAAAAATACACTAAATTGTTGAAGTGTAAATCTTTGTCATTTTGCTTTTTCAAACTACGACCTTCTCAAGCTCATCAATTGTTATTTCCACATCGCCCGGTCGCGAGGTAACGCTGTTTCTCATTAGCATCAAGCGTGACGTTGCCCGCGGTCAAGGGCGGATAACTCTAAACGTCAAAACTGGGAAATGGTCAATTACAAGGATGACATCATATAATAAATAGAATATCCGTCAATTCTTGACAAATACCATGTTTATCTCATCTCGTGAGGTAGAAAAGTTATATATTATCACTCGTTGCTGCGCCATGTTTGTTACAGCATATGCTCCTTTACCGCAAATCATCAAACACTTGATAAAAACGTTGTATAAATACCTTCTCATAATAGTGAGTAAACCACGCTAACTGATTTCATTAGCGGATTTTCTGTTATAAATCCTTTCATTTATTTTGATTACTTCACATAAATTCATTTATTTTACAAACATTAAAACTTTCTTGTTCCGCGGCGTATTTACTTAATAAGTGAGGGTGACTTTTTCAATACAATAAAATTTTCTTTTCCAGCGGCGTATTTACTTAATAAGTGAGGGCGACTTTTTCAATACGACATTTGTTGCAGATTCGATATGAATATGAATAGAACATTCAGTCAACTGCGAATAGGTCCCTCTGATGTTGTAGTGGTTATCTATGATTAATAAAGTTTCGTGTTGTAGCGTCAACGATTCGAACCAAGACTGGGTATAGGTCATTCAGACCAAGTGAGTCACTGTTCAGGTTACTTAGTCGGATGCATATCTGAAAGCATCGTGGTAGAGTCCTATCTGTTAATGTGAAACACGTATGGATACAGCAAGGTGTTGGATACTTGTGTGCATGTGGTATCAACATATCTTGGAATGTTTGTAAATCGTGTTATCGAAGTCTTAGAGTGCAGCGGTCACACAGTCCCGTTTGCATTCGTAATCATCATCGTAGTGTTCCATAACCTGTCTCCAACTAAACGATGAGTTGGATCGTGACAGTTTAAGAACAACCCGTTTCCTCCATACATCATAGCAGATAGACGTCAACGTACAGGGCGATGATACCCTGATACCATTACTATGTATGTATGTGAGGATTTTTCTGGCTGTATAGTTTTTTTAATTCTAATGACTGGCACTTTTTTTACTTTTTTTGTATTCACTGGACATTGTTAACGCTTACGTACAAATCGTTTTTAAGGCACGCTTTACGTTGCAAGTGACAATGGTGTCGGTTCTGTTTGTAAATTCTTAAAAAAGGACCAAAAAATGCGTGTTGAGATAAGCCAGTAATGACATGGAACCTGCGCAGTAGGTACGTCTTTCTTCAAACTGAAATACTGCTGGACGCTACCGCCACGCTTCACTAAAGCCTACTGTGGTGATCAGCAGCTGTCGAAGGTTAATTATGTTGAAAAGAAGTATATTCGATATAAAGAAACAGTCAACATTATCATTAATTTACATTTGACATTCCTCCAAAACGTTTACGCAGACTGAAAATGTGTCATGATTTGAATTGAATAAATAAAAAAATCTGTCAAAAATTAATAATCTTGTATGATGTACAGTGGTGTCTATCTATCCTTCACAATTTACACACACCTATCACCTGAGAGATTTCAATGGCTATTTTAAATTGTCATTACTGTTTACTAAGTTTGCAGCATCATGATCGCTGTCAGCATGATACATGAATGTAAACACCCCAGCTGAAGAGACATAATTGCTTTCATTGTGGTAGCACTAGGGGAAGCTTGCAGGTGGTCTTGTCTGAAAGCTTCAAGAACCCAGCACACATGAGTCTTCTCCTCGCACCATTCTCCCTGCGTAACATAGCTGTCGAGATCACTGCTGCGTGTGATTAATGTTTTATGCAGTGTTCATATCTTACTATGAAAGCTATTTAAATTGGCAGTAGCACGTTTTTTTTCAGTGAAATAAGTCGACGAAATGTATTTGAAAAATAATGTCAGCAATAGTAAAACACCCTTCTCTTTTCGGAAAATAAAGTTAAAAAATGAGTATACAACCCATGGGAATCGTTTTTGTCATTCGAAATAATAAAATGTGTTCGCAATAAAATGGCCACCATGCAATTTTTGCTTTATACGCAACACCGTTGTTACCATTGCGGATAAATGCTTTGTGTAATAAGATGTTATACCATCTAAAGTAAATATAAATGACCAAAAAAAATCATTATAAATGGGAAATTTGAAGAAAAAAAATTGTTTGCAAAAACGTGCTACTGCCCCTTTAAACTTCTTCTAAATCGCGTAATCAAGACTCGTTCAAGTAGACAGATGAAATGACCCTTTAACGATAAATTGCTTCAATAGGGTTCAGTCTGAAGCTCAATCATGACGTTTGTCAACTGTAGGTGTTCTCCAAGATCATATTAAAAGGTCTTGTGTATCCGGCTTTCCAAGCCGCATTCGTCTTTGAAAACAAAGCTGTGTTACCCTATCCATAACAATCATTGCGCATAAACTAGTGTTTCAAAAAACATATCCATCTTGCTAAATACAGCAGTGTAACCCACAGGAACTCGATATCGTAATTAAACGTAGATAAAACGTAGGTAAAACAAACTACACCCTATATAACATAGAGTAAAGTTACTCTATGTTATATAGGGTGTAGGTTTTTTACCTACGTTTTATCTACATTTTAAGTTCGATATCGAGTTCCTGTGGTGTAACCCTGGCTGTATCATTATACACTCATTAGTGTTACATAGACATGACTATATATAGACATAGACCATCCATCATTGAAAACGCAACTGTTGTAACATAGCCTTATCCATCATGATTGTAAATACAGTAATTCTCATATTTGCGTAACATTCTGACTACTTTTCACCTGTTTCCAGAATAAATCATCGTTTCCTTCCAATAAAATGCGATGGAATAACTCAAAACTGTTCTAAAGTGTGACGTAAATTACTGACTTCCCAACAATCTATCCACTTTAATCAAACAAATTAAAGAGGTTTGAATAAACTCGTCGCCATACAAAATACAAGATATTTCAACCAACGAGCGATACATGACTGAAAAAGTGTAACATCTTGTCTTCAGAAGCCAACTCAACTTAATATATACCGGAGAACAAAAACATAATAGCCAAATAGTCAATGTTTTCGAAGAATATTTATATATTTGGCCATATCTATATAAATAATGCACAGATTTCGGTCAGAAGTTAGGAATTATGATTGAACATATCCTCTTTATCATACACCCATTTAAAGTTACATAGAAAGTAGACTTTACCTTTATTCGAATGTTTATTTTACACCTAAAACTTTTCCGAAAGCAGACCGCAACCTACCCGGGTGAAGCAGCGTATCCAATACCCGTTAAAATTCCTGCCGACGCAGGTCCCATACAGTGGTAATCCTCATTGCCTACGGAGTTTAATTTGTACAAAAGATTTCAACGTTTTAGCGCTTTTCCATATGGCGATGAGACAAATTACGTTATAAGGTCGTGACACCCTGTGATCCTTATTTGGGGTCACAGAGTCAGCAAATCTACAATTTAGTATACGCATTGGATGAAAAGCCTATACACAAGTTTTCAGCTTTCTAGGCCTGATCATACTGGAGACAAACTTAAAAAAAAAGGTCATGACCCGTATGGCCCTTATTAAGGGTCAAAGGTTCACTACACCTACAATTTAAAATTTCCATCGACTAACGAGTTGTACACAATATTTCAACTTCTCTAACCCGTTGTTCTTGAGAAGAAGATGAAAATAAGTTTTTAGGTCGTGACCCCTGGTACCCTTATTTGGGATAAGAGGTTAACCAAACCTACAACGTATAATTCCCAATGATCAAGGATTCTGTACACAATATTAAGTTCTCTTGAGTCAGTGGTTCTGGAGAAGAAGTTGAAAAAGCGAAATGTTTACAGACGCATGGACGGACGTCGGACGCCATGCAATGCCATAAGCCCATCGGCCCTTTCATGTCTGATACGCTGATAATGTATTCTGTGGAAGAGAGTTTAATATCCTGTTTATTACTTGTCTAATTGCCGATATTGTGTTGGAACTAAGATTTGCACGAGTCATATTCCATTGTGATGGCGGTATTACCCTTGCGACGTTACAACTGCCCACTATTGACGTCCTAATTACAGCGGTAGTATAATAGTTTAGTATTGCCGTGTAAATATTACACTGTAGTATCTTCAAAGTTTGAATAATAAATAGCCAGAGGAAGTGTGTCTTATAATGTTTACGAAACGAGTGAGAATTTTTGTATTGCCCGAGCGTATTTTTCGTAAAATTATTATGTCACCCTTTCGGGTGTTACAATTTCTTTATTACCCATTCTGTTCCATTTGATTCGTATAGAAATAGTCGGAGATCTGTTATCTTCTCTTTCGACGGTAAGCTACAGTGACGTCACGTACAATCGTTTCCAAAACGTCACCAACGACAAAATACGTGGAAGGTCGATGAGGACTCTCCGAGTTGATAATGTCATTTTTTATCGATACATGAGTGGCGATCGTGTCCTTAAAATTAATTGACTCTTTTAGTTTTGACTGGGGATACCATTAATTGAGAAAATCAAACATAAATTGCAAGGCAGAAGTACAGAAAACAAACGTTTAGTCACTCTGTTTAATCAATTTGGAAAGGTGCACTCATAATAGTCAATTGGGATGCTGTAATATAGCTACGGTTAGCATTAGAACTATAACAGGTCTGATATCGGTTTCTGTTTATAAAATAAATTACACATTCAAAAGGAAAACTTTCCTATAACTGATACATATATCGTAAAAGATATATCACATGATTTTCAACACACATTTACATAAAACATTTAATCCACAGACAAAATTAAGAGCGGGTAAGATCTGCTAACCATACATAGATAGTTTGCCTTTATCCATGCATACACCATACTAATGACATGTACCAGAAGGGATATCTAGAGTCAGCCTTGGTTCAAGGATCAATAGTAATAATAAGAAGCCTCATGTAGAAGTCCACATTGTAAAGTTGATCCCTCCATGGCATTCACAAGGAATTGGTATCATATCCTCATTAAACCAAAATAGTTTTTTCTTTTCAAACGAATTCGTTCTGATCTGTGTAAGTTCAGTATTATCGCATAAAAGTTTAGATAAGGTTACTTTACGTATCTCTTTCAATTGTGCCTCTGTGAAACCTTTCTTTGAGTCCGTCCTTTGATACCAAAATGAGTCTCCAAACTTGACATTCATAAACTGGACACCTAGTAGACAGGCGAACAGAGGTCCTACCCCTCCTCGATGAACATGCTTTTCTGCGAGACCTCCTGTGAAAACATCGACATCATACGGAGAATCATAGACCTTACTCAGGAGTTCTCCGTTCTCTTTTCCAAATGGCTCTGGATCAGAAAACGACGTCACATTGGGTAGTTTGCAGTATGTTCTGAACGCGTTGTAGCCAGGCAGTCCGTGGTCCCGGCCCCGTTGGATGTTGAGGGACACGATGTCAAACCCTTCCTCCGCTGTCTCAAACAAGTGGTCCGTCATCCCACTCGTCACCTGTAAATCAGCTTTTTCTTGCCTTCTGTTCAGCATCGACCACACAACGTCTTCCAAATTGTTAATGAGTTCAGCGTTTGTCTTGAACGTGTGTTCAATATGTATATTTTCTGGCCTAACCGAAAAGGGTAGGAAGGACTTCCTGTCTAATAGAAGTGAACGGGGGACAGCTGAATGACCGAATCTTAGAGCAGCAGTTGCAAATACGTTGAAATTGGTTGGATTTAATTTGGGATTGTAGACAAAATCTTCGTCAAGACCCAACTTATACTTCTTCATGGCATGAGGTCCGAGGACAAGTGGCAGGTACTCACCGTAAGTGATCTGTTGAATAAGAGCAGAGATAACTTTCCTGGCTTCTTGATAAAATACATCGTCAGTGGTGCTGTCGGGCAAGATTTTCTTCAGCTCGTTGACGATGCGGTTATGTTCTCTGACGAATATTGTGTGAAGAAGGGAAAGGCCTGGAAATACATTCACGCGTGTATCACCGGCAGCAAAACACCATTCTTTCAAAGGATCCTTCTTTATACATTCAAATGTTGTAGATTCTGGCAAGAGATTTTTTGTTCTACTTGTCTTCATATAGGCTCCATTTCTAAGTTCGTCACTTGCCTTGTCACTGCTCCCATAGACCGCAGAAGCATCTATAAAACCCGTTATCTTATTGATCTGTTCTCTAGGATCTGAATACATAAATGCCTTGGATCGTTTAAACTCCATGCAATTCTTAAACTGGCGGTCTCCAGCTGGTATACCAATTGGGAAACAGGCACGTTTGAGTTCGATGTCGGCATGAGGATTTCCACTGACAAAGTTATTACAACACTTTACGTCGCTCACCATCATCGGAGTCAACGTCATGTCGTGATCAAGGAATTGCCCCCATTGCATCACCATGACACTGTCCTCACTGGCAAGATTTTCCGTTCCTTTATGAACTTCTACACTTACATTTCGAGGATTGGGTAGGTCTTTATTTTCAATGCCTTTTGACCGTGGCATGAAACTGCCGTCATCGTATTCGGCAGGAACCATCCTTTCGTACGGCTGCCCGGCTGCTCCCCAGAACTCATTATCTACGTTGTTGCACCGTCCGTCGATTGAGCGGTACTTGGCGTCAGGGGGACAGCTGGAACTGACGCTGTCCGCCACTAGGACACAGAGGAAGAGAAGTCCTGTACTGATCATAATGGGTGACAGAAGGTGTGTGTAACAGAGTGACCAATCGACCTGCTTCGATGTTTATATATGTGCGGGTGCGCAAGTGTTATGCGCATCTTATACAGATTCAAGTACTCATTATTCTGTCAAAATCAACTAGAGCGTTGAAATAATTTGCAAACTCGTTTCAATATTCACAAACTAAATGTCTATCCCGTAAGTATGAAGGGGGGGGGGGGGGGGGGGGGGGGGGGGGGGGGGGCATACATTTCTATTCACTTTGTCGTGTGCTATACTTGAGTAAACCTATTTAACCTAAAAAATCATATTAAGTGTAGTTTTGGTCACTAGCATGCTTCATAGCATCAGTTGTCAGCCGAATAGAAAATGCAAATTCATCATAAATGCACATCTAAAAAACTCGTTCAGAAATGTGTACACATGTAACATAACAAAAACGTTATTGCTTCGTTGTCCAGTATTATATCGCGATATAGCTCGATGGAGATACATAATGATTACAATCATGAACACTCTGCTTGGTGGGTTAATTTACCTCCTTATATGCTACATGTACTTCAAACTGGTTTGGGTGATAGGCATATATATGGATAGTTTACTTATAAAATAAACCATAAATTTTACCCGTGGAATTGTGTCCGTTTATAAATTCGCAATTGACACAAATATCAGTAAAAACATTATTATTCTAAATAACGTACTATTTGTCATTCGTGTTATGGCATCACTTGATCTCTGGTATAGCCTAAAGTAAATAAGTGCTTCCCTTTCAAATACAAAGATCATTACTGAAACACTAAGCATTTGTTGGTGTCTTAAATTCAATGAAATCGGTAAAAACAATATTTTCAATCATTTACTGACAAAATTTAGTGCATGTACATGTGTGTAAAAATGTATAATGGTATTGCACGAATGTTGTAGGTGTATATATTGACTGGTAATATAAACTATTATGCTCACAGTACATGCTGGACATAAACATACTGTGTTAACAAGCTGACTGATGCCACACGATGAATGTCAGGTGAATAATATCAGCTGTTTGAAAATCACATAAAGGTCGAAATGAAAGGTAGCAAAATAACACTGACCGACCGTCAGTCAAGTAATTAAGACACGAGCGCCCACATTCACGCCTACGTGTGCAAGTATAACTTTAACATATTTTGCACATAAATTATAAAGGTGGGAAATGTAGGTGATATCCATTCAGGCATTTCTTATAAGCGGGGGGGGGGGGGGGGGGGGGGGGCGAAGAGTAATTCAAATTTAAATTTTGTTATTCGCATATCTTAATAAGAGCGCATCTCCTTCGCTGCCTACAGCAGAGAAGATATTGCATTATATTATTATATTATAGTAAAATTAAAACCTACATTTAAGGCTGACTTGTAGTATGGTGGTATTGTAGTGTTCGGTTGGGGGAGCAAAGGATTCCAGTTCGAAATCCACCATGTAAACTGAAAATATTTACCTTTGTGTACTTTTCGATAATTATCGATGTGATTAGATTTGTGAGAAAACAACTTCGTTCGTCTAAAATGGTCATTCTAAATCGCCTACCAGTTGTAATATTACTTCCATAGTTAAATCTCTTACCAGGTCTTACTTTCTCAAGTAACATTGAAAGGGTTTAACGAGGTATTAGAAATAAATATAGGATCATGTGAGGTGTTAACTTTAATCACTTCAGGTGCATCTTGCAACTATCTAAAAACCATGATTAAACATACTGAACAAATCTTAAACAATTGTGGTCTCTCATTTGAATTATTGATGCCAAACAGAGAGTGTGACAGATAATATTATAATGGTAGATACGGTTCTCGGGGATCTCTTTTATCAGTCATAGCTAAGTTCGGGTAAAATACATCTCAAAGGGTTTTTACTATAAATATTAGATGAAATTACCATTTGAATACTATATTTATATCTCTTATACCTTACTGAAATTTAGAATCACAAATATCAAACTGCTAATTGAAAAAGGTCGATGGTCTTGGTGATTGCATTTTAAAATGATTTTGTGTCTTTTTGTAAAAGAAATATAGTAAAACAAATTATAGACGGGATTAATTTGGTTTTATTATAAGATTATGGTTATTTTAAAAATATGAAAAATATTGAACACAGATGGCTCTTCGTACTCATGTTAAATATTGTGAAATTAGCGAACGATACATGTTGATGATAATGTTCGCAAAATCATTCGCGCAATTAACTTATGTTTGCCATTATCAACTCTGCGCGTGTGATGCAGATTTCGTTGTATGGAAATACATTCTTGCACACATCAGTGAGAAGTCTAAGACGCTGTATAGCTCAATCTATGTTACCGATATTTGATTATTGTGATTTCCTTTGAAACAATTGTACATAAACTCAAGAGTTATTACCAGAGTATTGACAGAATCATATAAATAATCGTTTTCACCATCGTCTGTGTTGGAATGGAATATGCTCGATGATGAAATAAGGATCGTTGACTCCATTGTCTCGTTTAAAAACATTTTGACCGAAATGTATCATGTAATGTGCATCATGCATCATGTCTTCAGAAACATTGGAACTAGATAAACTAAATTATTCGTTGTAAATAAAGACTTGGCTGTAGCGATCTAAACGCACATACATTGTAGAATCTGTTATAACTAGTTTACCCTTACAAACAGCTTTTCTAGTTCATGTTTTACTATTTATCACAAAGTTTAACCTCAAGGATAATTTGTGGCAGTGATGATGAATTAACATTAATTGTATACACAAAATATTATATATGTTTGTATGGGAGAATAATTTAGATAGGCTGCAAACCTGTTTAACAATCCCTTTCTTTGGAAATAAATACTGTTTAAACTAGACAGGTAGGTACATGCAGATAGGTATGAATGAGATGGCAGTAGTTAGACCAAGTGAACATATAATACTTAAGTTCGCTTAAGACTGCTGAAATTCAAATACCTACCATGATAGATGACCGTAAACCATGATCAAGTAAACAAGGACATAATTGACTATTATTTCATACACCACTTTAATGAGTGTCTCTAGATAGTATTTACATTCAATTGAATCCAATAACTGTAATTTATACATAAATATGTCTTAAATAACACTGGGCCTGTAAGCTGAATAGAAATATTTTGTTGATTCTTCAGAGAGGCCCTTTTTACTAGATTATATATTTCTACGCATCTGTCTTATGCATCGTTTCACATGACTCATAACCATATGGGCTTTAAATATCAGTTTGAAATCGTCTTTCCAGAGTATTCATTGCTACGTTTTGTGTATTTTAGTAGATGAAACCCGTAGTATGACATAGGCATGAATTGTTCTATGTATTACCGAAATCACGAAATGTAGGTAACACACTAAATCTACTTTCAAACAAAGACTGCTGGTCGAAGTCGCCGCATTTAGAAATCAACGTCATATATAGAAGGATCGTGACGTCATAACATTGTTTATGACCCTAAGTCGCCATGATAAAGTTACATTTTACCCTAAGGCGTCGTATGAAAAGTATGAACCTCCATATGATCGCTTTCGTAGGTTATAACTATGGATAGCATATTGAGGTACTTTCGAACATGACTGTGAACGTTTAATTTGACCTATTTTACACATGCTCAGATCGAAATCAAATTGAAAAATATCGTTCAAGTGAGTTTTCAAGTTACAAGTTTTATTTTCAAATATGACGGATATCGAAAGTGCAACCTTCAATGTTTGAGCATTGCGCCCTATATTGCTTTAACCACTTGACCTAATTATAAACTTGCAGGTTGTCAGTACGAATATTTTCTTCTTTTATCACTGTAAGGTTCAAAGGTTGCATGGTTCTTACGAGTGAGCGAGACTTGGGTGCCAATGCCATTTCTTCTGAGGGACGTTGATTTCTTCATCGTTTTATACTTTTTATTGATGATTTGTTTATTGATGTACACATTCACAAATGGTGTTTCATTTTGTATAAAGGTCTTGCTGCGCAATGCTGGTTTAAGTTGCATGTACACATATACATATCATCTTTAATTAAAGTTGCATCCATTGTGTTTCATAATATTTTATGTGGCTTTAAATACATGCTAAAATATCGTGATGATTTCAGTTCAAGTACTCAAGTCAACTTACATATGCACCCCCTATCGCCAAATTACCGAATTGAATGAAAATCTAGCATTATATTCATGTGCAGAAACCGAAACTGCACTTCTCATTTCCATGCACAGTAGTTATATGACCTATCAAACATTATCAACTCAAAATTGTGTTTGACTAATTGACGCGCATCAATCGCGTTGCATTGTCACAAAGGATGTGCCTTTAAAGGGGTCGTACGGTTCGGACCACTCACTTAATTACACAAATATTATCACTGGAGTCAAGCTGAGACTATAAATATGTAATCAAAATTTTAAAATAACAAAATTAGTCATATGTGCAAACAATTAACAGCGTATGAGATATGCATGTGTAGCTTTTTAAAACTGACCGACATAAAATAATTATGATTTTATGAGAAAAATAGGAATCATGAAACAGCATGGCATTTCCATTTTATTTTTATTTCTAAAGGTGCTGTAGCACGTCTTTTTTTTGCATATTTTGTTTTCTCAAATTTGCTATTTATCATTCTATCAAGTCTTTATAATATATTGTTCAAACAGGAGGATTGTTGACCATTCTATCATGGTACCATATTTAAAACTATACTGTGAGTGCTAAATCAGTCAGATCACTTGAACTACCTTCGAGCGGCCATTTTAATGTGAACACCTTATAATGGCCGCTCGCAGGCAAATGAACTCGAATGGTTTAACCGAAAAATGTACATTCGTTATAAAACTATTTATCATTGATTCAGAAGTATTATTTAGTAATCTTTCTAAGCTTATAAGTTCTTCAGTCTTTATATTGCACCACTCAGAATCCTACATAAGGTTTGAAGTGTGAAATCTCATTTTAATAAGATCGAACTTTCAATTACAACCGTATCTCGCTGTGTTCTCTGTCTGATTACTGCACGGTAGAGGTCATATCTAGTGACATTGACTGTGACCACTCTCCTTCCTCTAATGTACAAAATCACAACTCTCCCTTAGATATCCATGCAATATGCAACCTTTTGTCATTCAAGACCTAGTGGCTGCAAAAGTTGCATACTCCAAATGGAGCTGAGATTGACAAAGAGTGCCGTTAACATTGACATCCAATGATCGGGGGCAAACAGAGAGCCTTTGAGCAGCTTAGCTCAGCTGGATATTGGCGCTATACAAATGTTTATATGTATGTATGTGTATGTATTGCTCTCATCAGCTAGCAAAGTTCTCTGCAGAATACTCCTGAACAGGATCAACACCTGCCTTGACATCACTCTTATGCTACGGTCACACTTACACGATGTCATAGACGTGCTTATTACGAGGTGCAGATTATCATAGTAAAAGGTATTTTATACTGTTTACAAGAACAAGATACGGTGTATCGCGAGTGTATCACTAACACATTACGTTCACATCAAGTGAGACTTACGTTATTACTCAGATTTGCATGCGTGTTTGTCAAGAAAGGGGCGTGTTCACAACGCGTGGTGTAAGAGCTTCTACGTGCTTAAAATGTTGATATTACGATGTATCCGTGTTTTATACGACATAATATCTCCTTATCAATTTTGGTTTCAGACACGTTACACTACTGTGCAGAATTAAGTACACCGCATGAAGAATCGGCATGTATAATCAGTTTTTGATGTGATCAACGTCCAGATATACATGTATGAAGTTCAAAATAAGAAGCTTGCATGTAGAAACGTTCAGCAAGGACGGTTGTATGAAAACAGCCGGTCAAGGAATGACGACCTCCATCCACGTCAACAGCCTCAATGTTTGCTGTTAAAGTGCTTCTTGATGTCTTGATTTAGGACCTTGATGACGACAAACATTGTGATAATGATTGTGTAAATATGATGTTTCATGTAGATCCGAGCGAAAGTGTAACGGAAAACGGGACTACATTGTTCACTGTTTTACGGTTTGGCTCCACCTAGAGTACATCCATTGTGATGTTCGGGGTCAAATATCTCAAACGTTATAAATGGTCTTATTTTATCGAGAAATACCAACTGTTACCGAAAATAACCATTTTAATGATACTCGACTTAGTATATTGACGATATGAAGGTAAAAGTAGTGATTTCTGATCGAAAACCGGACAATACACCGCGTGTGGCGCGCGTTAATGAGTCAAACGTAATTTTGGAATCTTATTTACGCCAGACAAAATGACAAATTTGGGTTGATAATGTTCAATAGGTCATATAACTACTGTGCATGTAAATAGGACGTGCACTTTCGGTGTCTGCACATGCATAATGATGTTACTCGATTTTAATTGGAAACTAGTAAATATGATATGTTTGGCGATTGGGGATTAATATGCAAGCTAAGTGAATTTGTTTGTATTGCTAACAGCACATATGGTGTGTTGGAACGTATTAAAGCCAAATGAAATGTTATGAAACACAATGGATTTAATTACCCAGTATTAGTATTATTACGCGGTAATATCGCGCATAGTCTCATACATGTCTCAAATGAATATAAAGTTTCATATGTAATAAATAGATTACATAACTCGTGAGTGTTGAATATCGAAAATATTCCAAATCAATATTTTTAAATGTTGTGAATTATAAATTACAACATTTAACAATATCTCGTTGGAATATTTTTGATATTCAACACTCACGAGTTATGTAATCTCTATTTATACAACTGCGATACAATTTTGTAACTGACTGGGACATGCTATAGAATAATTGACAGGATATAATGATATATATTACTACATAAATGTACAAATGAATTTTTTAAAAGTATGCAATACAAAATTATATCATTAGATACAACTGCTATACTCTGATGTATACAAAGACATGTGTATGGTTTTATCAACGATTTATACATCTATTATGGTCATCATCTGCCTGTTTTCATAAGTTTGGATAAGTAAAATACCGGATAAGTAAACTATTTTATGAGGTTTCCACTGTATGTGAATTATTTGGTTTACAGATAACTACATGTACGCCTTAGATTATCCCGCGTCAATAACATCTGAGGTCATTTAAACCGAATTCCCCTTCATGTATAAATCGTACTACACAGCAGCAAGCGTTTCCGAGGCATGTCCGCTTGTATATTTCACAAGTTGTCATAGCAACCCACGTGATGATCACTTTTCGCATAGTTACCCTTGTCACAAATTACTGAAAATAACACTATTGTTTTAATAACATTTTTCTAAATGTTCTGTGTTCTAAATATACAAATAATTGTCAAAGATATTTTACTTGATGTTTTTTGTTATTGATTGATTAAGATATTGATTATACCAGCATACTATGACACATATATTATGTATATATTCTCAATGATAGCAAAATACCTAGTTGGGTAACATTTCTATTTCCATTTCGTAGGAACTACACTGACGGGCAAAAGAAAGTATATGGCTCAGTTGTATTTATCATATGTATAATTTGTTCGAGTTTTTCGACGTCGTATTCAAAAACGAACTAGTTTATGAAATTAGTCCAAAACATTAAATCAGTCAAGGAATACATCTGCGCTGAATTTTTTTAATTAAAATTTAAAATTTAAATTTTGAAATTCCCTCAAATTAATTTGGATAAAACACAACTATTCATCGACATATGACACATACTCTGTGTGAAATTCAATAAATGTGCTTCGTCCTGCACATATTTACAACATTGTGAACATGGTTAACATGTTATGAACATGTTAATTTTTTACCCCTGTCTACTTTAAATAATGATATTTTAGTTAAAAAATAAAACGGTCACCAATTATTTCATTCAAACTACTGCCGAGAGGTGTTATTGTCGTGCCATAATCAAATGCATCTCATTTCTTCAACATATTGAATTAATCGAAAACAAGTGAGTGTTATACTTTCTTTTACACGTCAGTTTACATAATTGAGTGAAATGGTAAATATATAAACTCCAAAAACTCTTTTTTAAATTTATTTGAGTACTCATAAGCTGTTTCTCTTGTGTGTGTTTGTTTACAGTGTGGGAGTATACCATAATGTTTTGCGCTTGAAAATAACAAGACTTTATCAATATTGAGACTGGAAAAATACCTTTACTACATTACTCCTATTTCTCCGATGATTTTGGGTCGAAACAAACTGCGAAACCTTAAGTGTATATATTTCAATTATATAGATTTTTTTAACAATTTCCGGTATGTCTATTAACATACTCGGTGACTCTTTATAGCGCAAAATGTTGTTATTTCAAACTTGCTATTCATATGCTTCAATTCTTCCAAGAATTTGGCAATGTATATCTCAATGGATGACATTGTATAAACTTGTTTAGATTTAGATACTCAGTCTTGAAAGTTAAGTCCTCTTCATTTCTCAAAACATCCCATAAAACTGTTCTGGAACAAAATAGAATTTTAAAAATGGATATTAACAGAGATTCGACAAAATCGCTTTTGAAGTTTAGGTATCTGTCCCCTGTCTGATAACTCAAAAGATGCGTTTGACCAAAATACACTGCCCATTCCGAACTAAATGTATTAAGCCAAAATTGTTAGATACATGTATGGGCTGTTGAGTTTCCTTTGGTTCCTAGTCCTGTTTGCACTTTAAGAAGAGTAGAACAAAACTCATACCAAATAATATAACTTTTGTTAGTAAAAGTTTCAACTCACGAGTGTGACAATAAATTTAGAAAAATGATGGTATTATTCTGTTGATGTAACGATGCCTGATATACGTGTTCGAAGCCTACAGAAGTGCATCCCTTAAGAGATTATTTGCAAATGGTAACGGCACTTTCTTTATGGAAGGTATACCAAAATGCGTAGTAAATACTTTTCTCAGCATCCAGCAGTTTCTCTCTAATGTAAACGTGGTTAAAGGTTCAGCAATTCCTTTGAAATGATATATGTATGTTTGTAGTTACTCAAAATGTACATTTATATCCATATGTATGAGCTGTTTTGTACTAGTATTTGTACTTTGGGTCACGAGGCCTCCAACGTGAGTAGGTCTCTCGCTCTAAACTGCGCGTCCAATATACATCTACTGAACCGCAAAAGAAGCGTCACCATACAGAATAAAAGCTAATTATATCCACAAGTGATAAACACGGCTGAAACTGACACATGCAACATACAACATGTATTTAGAAGCAGACTTAACTAAATTTCAAAACAATTTTGGTTCATATTTCTGAGAAACATGCGTTTCGCTCGTTAAATACGTTTTACAAGTAACTCTTCGTAATAAAAAGCGTTAGGGTATTCATAGGGAACTTGTTTGGTTTTCTCTATTCATTAGAGGATTTATTGAGAGAATACATGGAGATTGCACATCACAAGGGAACTCGACGGGGGTTGCTGTGCTGTTAGAGCTTTTAGATGGGTGGATTTTGATTTATCACAACCTTTCATGTTTACGTTTTTAATTTTTCAGGTCCTTCTCCGCTTAAATTAACATTGGTTATTACCGTAGAAAATAACATGCCCATTGTTTGTCTGCCTACCGTTTGTCATGCATTAGACTTGTGGACTGACTCATCCAGCTTTGTTAAGAAACTGTGTCATAAAATCAGTGAAAGCGATAACCACAAAAACATTCTATACATGTAGACGCAATGTAAGTGTTTATTCTTGTAAAGTATGAAGAGCAATTTTGAAAAATATGTTAATATTTTTTTATGTTACGATGCTCGTCGTGTCGTTGCTTGGAAATTCAGATTAATCATGATGATGTTGATTCTTTAAACTAAAGTAAATGCAAATGAGAATGTCCTTTTCATACGTGCTCACTAGAGATAATCTACTAAACAGAGCTCAGCTTTACTTAAAGTTAAACAACTGAAAAAATACAAATGATACAAATAAAGATATATATGAGTAGTGGACATCAAGAAGGTGTATGCGTAGAAATATAAGCCGTCAGTCTGTCATTCTTAAGTTTTTGAGCATTTCTGTGCATCGCTTACAGTATTACATGTGCAATATATAAACCTGGTCAATGTCTGAAGAAAGGGGCAGTTACTTCAACGCTTATATTTACTTAAATAGAGATTAATATTGCGGGGATGTCATATTGTTTGTCACGAGTGACTGTAAAGTAATATTTTCTCGAGCGAGAGCTATGGAAATATAACATTCCTGGTGTGTATCAGATCTACATCATTTCATCATTTCACACTGAAAATGAGAAACAGGGATTCATATTTCGATAGCTCAAGGAACAAATACTAAACAAAATGGCCTACGATTTCGTCATGAAAATAGCTTCAAAACAGTGTACAGTGCATGTTTAGTTTAGTTTAGTTTGGACTTAGATCAGGCGCTTAGCGAAACGTACGTGTAGTTTACAGGAAATATTATTTAAGTATTGAATTTATATTTAATTTATGGTTTTCTAACTTTTATCCAAACGACCAATAGAATTCTCCTTTGAAGGTGTTCACAAAGTATACATAAAAACAGCAAGTAATAGCAGTATCCTGATTGCTCAATGATACAGTGATAAAGTAGTTCCAAATGTATTATTTAATTTAAGTATTTTGTAAAAACTTTAAAGTATGAAGATTATCCTTTTCAACTGTCAATTTCTTGTTTATGCGAACTTATACTGGTCACATGACATTGTTCAATCCAATCAGCAGAGAGAATATCCTTTAAATTTCTAAGTCTGAATATATTTCCTCGTGTCAATACTTTGCCTAAATGTACTGTGTTACCTCTGTCCAGTTTGTTTGACAAATTATCATCACCCAATCGTTACAATTCAGGGAACTTTCCCATCACTTGACAAAAGCAATACATATTATGAATATCATATTTTCTATAACGATTCGTGAATAATTTCGAATATAACCATGTTAGTGTAGTTAATTCTTATATTATACAAATGGAAGAGTTAATGTATTTTTTGGTCATTGTTGAAGTGAAAATTATCTAAACAGTGTTGATGAGAGGAGGTCATTTAGGAAGGGAACTTATGTGTACGTACATTCACATCAACAAGTGTAAAGTGACACTTAAACAATAAAGTCCATTTTATATTTTACACCAGTTTCATGACAAATTCTAAGTATGAGAAAAGATAAAGTTCAACGAGAAAAATATGAAACACCAATCATAAAACACATGGAGCATTGTTGTACCTTGTTGTTTATTTGTATTTATTTCCGCATTTGTCTGAACTACATAGGGGACAAAAATAAAATAAAAAAGAACAAATACAAAAAAGAACCTCTACAACAACAACTAAAAAAAATTTTGAAATAAGGTTCTACAAAAAGTGATTCGGCCAATGAACTCGAATCGGGCTTTTGGTGCCCTCAAATTCACCTGCAGTTGACCTTTAGATATTCAGTCCTCAGTTTTTTTCTGCTTTGTCAAGCACAGAGAGAGAACTGTACATATGTGCATATTGTATGTAATTATGAAGCGACCCACATGCTACACGAGGTAAACGTAAATATGACATGTACCGATATATCAGTTAAACTGAAATAAATGTATGATTTGAATTGAAAACAAAAAAATTCATAAGTTTTCATGGTGAGATGCTAATTGTAGTTGTCTATTTAACCTTATTTGATACGGCCTCGCTGAACTGTCAAATACTTAAAATTTATAAAGTATACAAAGTGTTCACATTTTGCTTCAGACTGCATGAGTATCTACTTTTCGCATCATTTTACCTGCATTATTCGAGTAAAGCACAAACCAAATCGGTACTAATTTCTTAACACTTTTTGTCGTCTATCGCAAAAATAACTTGTTCAAATGTTCCTCTACTTTCGCAAACACCTAGTATGATTATATAAATTTTATAAATGTGTTAATTTAATTGCGTTTGCATTGTTTACCTTTCATAACATCATTTGTTTGCGGAAATGTAAAAGAAGCCTTTTTTTTATACACATTGAAGTAATCATTACAGATTGATTTTGACAATTCCACCTGAATGTTGTTCTTCATGACCTGTTCCGATCATAGAGTTATAAATAACACCTGCCAATCTTTATTCTGGTACTCAAAAGACCTCAGGTCTATAATACAGTGCATATACATTTGGACAGGTTTTCATTTTCCTTGATATTTGAACAGTTTAACAATAAATAATTTTGTATTATTTTGGATGGACATAGTAATTCCCTTTTAAATTTCGAATGTTAATAGGATTGATGTGTTATACTTTCTTTTGCACGTCAGTTTATATTGGTGTAATTGTCTACGTCGTGTGTGACCCCTTTACTTGTATCTCAATGGTTTTGACATTGTCGTATATGTGGCTTAGTACATTTCTCAGTTTAATTTAATTTGTTTAATTTATTTATTTCACATAGTCAAGAGCTTTAGGAACGTCAACAAATGAAGCATAGAAGTTCACGTGTCGTTTAGTCCTCACATTATTTTTGGTCTGGTAAATGTTAACGTTTACGAAAGGCGTTAGAAACAGTAAAATATTCTAGTTATTCAAGAAAAAAGTAGGTCTCATGCTCAATGGGTTCTAGAGAATGGAGGGATTGGCCTCCAAATGGGAATTGCTGTACATAAGGAAAGTGAATTATAATCGGTATTTTGGATAAAGCTACCCGTGATACACACGGATGATTATCAAGGTCGTTTTGAGCAACAATTCATAGATATATATGGGGGTATATTCAGTGAAAATTTATATTAAATATAGCTTTTGGTAACGTTCAATTCAGATTGGGGGTTTTTTGTATCAATGTATAAAACTTAGTGACAACATTGAAGCAATCCATCTCTAAAACTTCAATTAAAATGCCTTTAAAAGTAGAAAGCTTTGTAAGAATTTGAAAAACACAATTTTAATTCAAAATAGATGACATATTAACCTATCATGAAAATCCACTCCGTTTCTGTTAGCCTACTTATATAAAGATTCTAAGCAATATGGTCAGCACTACCTCTTGACACGTATTGGTATTAGTAAACTAATAAGTTTCAATTGTTAAAATTTTGCTAAGGCATTATTAAGTTGACAGGTCACTCTTCCTTGTTTTAATTTCGTAAGAGTTTTGTTCTTCTTAGTTGTGAGGTTTAAGCTTAAATTGTCCTCCACCAGCTTGCCACTCAAAAATGGAGAATATGTATCCAGCAGCGTCTAAACATTCGTCCGTACGTCTGTATGTATCAACTCGATGTAGTGCACAAATGATGTGTATTGTAGATAGATATTGGTTATTCTCACATAAATTTGCACCGTATTTTACATGTTCAGTAGAAGTAAAATGTTTACCCGTTAACCGAGATTAGTCACTAATTATCAATATTTAGCGCATCTTTGATCAATGGCTAGGATTAATCAAATAGGTATGTTTACATCGTTCAAAGTGCGAGGCAACCCACTTGCTTTATTCAAATAACTATTAAAGTAATCATTGAATATATAATGACAACATGAGCGTGAGGCGTGTCGTAGTCGTACTCGACAAAAACAGAAAATGTATTTTTCTCGCCGAGTGACTTGTGGGATTGAATCCCACACTCACAGAGAAAGTGAAGTAAATAATATGACTAAATGAAACTAGGTTGTAGTCACAATGTAGATTCATGCCACCTGAAGTTACTGGAGACCTCACATTCTATTCTATATCACCAGGCAGTAACCGTGTATAAGTGCTCATAATTACTACCTTACACATTTGAAGAACATTTGGACGTCGAAGTTACATAACGTATACAACTGACGTACATCATTATGTGAATATATTTAACTGCGAGCCGTTTGGTCAAAATGTCGCCATGTTTTATTCGCCCACATTCACTACTGTTTTCTGAACCATAAACCATAATATGTTGACCTCCTCTCTATGTATACGACGATTGGTATACTAACTAAGTTTACCATCTATCTGGTTTCCAAATGTACGTGTTGACTTCTACATGTCGAGTTTCATGATTCTAGTTTCATAGTTTCTATTTGATTATGACAATTAAATATTTTTCGTACGATGGCTGTAAGAATAGCTTTGAATTTGATTATATTGATTGTATTTGATTGAGGTAATTTATTTGTGACGAAAATCAAGAAAATTATTCTAAAACATTCACTGACTACTGACAACTTATACTACAAATATATACCGTCAAAAATTGGTATTACTCACTTCGAACACGAGTATTCACAATTATGTAACGAAGTGTTGTGATTTGTATGGTTTATAAATATTCAATTTGAATAACGTATATGCTGTCACTGAAATAACTGTTGGGTCGACTCGAAGTATAAATAAATAAATGTCCATAGGATAAGATTAATATTACAATTCATGTTATGTCTTGGTTACTCTATTCAAACAGATCGAACCTGCTTTACTCGTGTCCACTATGTACTATTGAATAATAGTGCAAATATTGTGAATGGTCTTCTGGTTGATGACGGAACATTGGACAAAATAGTTAGGTACATGTATGTATGCAAAGTTTGAAATCATGAATAATTATCTATTTTTGACATTCAAAGTTCAATGATAAACATTCAAGTAGCCCTAACGTATTGTGTCCGGTGTATGTTGGCAGCGAATATGCTTAACAAATATCACAATGTTTAATACGAATGAAGTAAATCAAAAGTAAGGACATTAGTTAATCAACAGAAGTTGTTCAGCATATGAGCTAGGTTGTCATGTGCGTACAAGTTATTTAAAGTGGCTGTAGCACGTCCTTTTTAAATTTTACTTTTTTCAAAATAGCCATGTATAATGGTAGTTAATGTCACTTATAGTTATTTTAGAGGCTAAACCATCGCATTAAACAAACCAACTATAGGTAGTGCTAATAACCATGTCACGTAATAGGCAAAACAAAATGCATTGCGGCCATTTTAATGTGAACACTTGGTGTTGTTTCGAAGGACAAAAATGATTGTCATTGCTTTACCAAACCATAAACAGTGTCACTCATGTTTAACCTGGTTTCCCGAAGAACGAAAGGTGTTTTACTGTTGGTTATCATTAATTTTCAAATCCATTTCATCAACTTATTTGAGCAAAAAAAACGTGCTACAGACCCTTTAATCTATGTTTCTGTTTGCTGAAGTGCTTATGTACTCTTAGGAACTAAGGGTATTGACATTTTCTAGCGTGCTTTTCATAAACTTAATAGTTGAGTGTGAAAGGTATGCGTGATATATGAAAGGTTTAGGAGGTTAACCATGCAATACGGACATTATTCATCTCGTTCTCGGCAGACTAGCCTACATATGCAAATTTGAGGCGTAGTCATGCAGTTACAAAATTGTTACCTTCAGTGTATTTTATTGAAAATTTCTGACCTACATTGTACATAAAAACGATTTGTAAACGGGCCATAAAACATCTGAAGGCACTATAAGATGCTATTATGAACACATGGTTTTCGCGAACAGCCAAACTGTAATGGGGTGGTTTGTAATCATAGCTCGCTCGAGAATCATAAAAAAGTGTTGTACATCAGCGATCTGTCAATTTAAATTATGGTAATAAAAATTAATAGGATTCACTACAACGAGCGTAAGACCAGTGATCCCATACAAAGAGTATAAGGAGCTGGTGCAGAACAAATATTTTTTATGGGAAAAAGGAGGGAAGCATGTCTCAGTTCGCTGATTTTATGTATATTTTATTCGAGGTAATGTATTAAAGTGTGCCAGTGTGTTATTGAGCTAGACAGAGTTACGCTCTGGCGTTACGTAGAGAGTAACTTTCCATTCCTTAAAAATACGTAAGCCGAGGCCTACTTAAATTACACTCAAAGTATTGACTCTTATCAAAATTGCTTTAAAAAGTTAAAGAAATTAAATTTCTACTTAAAAAATATGATGTGATGTGCAACTCTCCATTACTGGAAAATAATTGAGTGAAAGAACAATAGGATGACGTCACAAGTGTAATTTAACTTGAGCAACACAACGCTCGTAATAGAACACAGGGGGCGGAATAGCGCAGTGGTAAGCGCTTTCGGCTGCGTATCAAGAGGTCCGGGGTTTGAATCCCACCAGAGGCACGGCAACTTTGTCTGCAGTAGAACTTTCTACACGCAGTAAGGTTTGGGTGCAATTCTACACTGAATTTCAGCTTAGTACCACCCGTGGTTCGTTAGTTCCAGTCGATGCTCGCAGGTTTCACCACAATGCATAGCTTTCTCCCTGCCATTTTACTGGCAGTCGTGAAGTAATAAGTGAAATAATATTGGAAGAGGCGTTTCACCTCACCTCACCTCACCTCACCTCACCTCACCTCACCTCAACTCAACTCAACTCAACTCAACTCAACTCAACTCAACTCAACTCAACTCAACTCAACTCAACTCAACTCAACTCAACTCAACTCACCTCACCTCACCTCACCTCACCTCAACTCAACTCAACTCAACTCAACTCAACTCAAATCAACTCAACTCAACTCAACTCAACTCAACTCAACTCAACTCAACTCAACTCAACTCACCTCACCTCACCTCACCTCACCTCACCTCACCTCACCTAAACAGTACACGTTGTCTCAAACTTTTCTTTTTCCACGCGAATAACTTTTAAGGACAGATCAAATGGAACGAAGGAAACGTATAACTTCAACTTTTCAAAATAACAATATTATGACTTTTATCCAAAATTGTGTCCGCGTGGGGGTGGGAGGTTTTTTTCAAATTATGTAAGTATATATACTGAATGATAACGAGGCAAAAAACTAGGAATACTCTCTATGTGTATAACCCGATAGTATAACACAGTTAACAATTATGGGTGAGTGTTGAGACGCTGCATAAACTATTTTACCCTAATCTGTCAAGCTCTCGCTGTTTACGTGTTTTAAAGACAATGAATCATCTTAATGAAATATGGGTTTTTTTCTAAATCAGCTTGTATCGAACTTTTCGATTATTTTCTTGCTCTATTATATCGAAAAGCTCCCTGTCTGACCGAAAGTGTCATGCTATGATTTCATTCTTTCCATCACACAAGTTACCTAACACATATCTTCCCACTTGACCTCTGTACTGATGCATCATTTTGTTGTACCAATGATACTGAATTCGGATTGCGGCATGACTGTGATTTATTATTTATTCTGATTGGTTGTTTTGAAATATTTCTCTGTGTTTGATTGATATTTGAAATCCTGTAAATGAGCTGTGTTGACTCACTGCCAAGCAACGTATCTTTTTTCGGAGATGGAGGCTGGCTCAAGAGTTTATGTTTTATACTGGTACAAACTAGTATAATATGATATTGTGATACTGTCAAGTGTAAGTATTTTGGAATATATCTATACCAGGTATGGTGTTTCACTTCATCTTGTGTTAAATAGATGAAGGGGTATTTGGTCGGAATAAGTAAGTTATAGATTACACACTTCGTAGTTATATCTAGGATTGACGTGTCAAAGCTTAGGTTTTCAAGACTTCCGCTTTGACCTTCGGCTCAATGTTCGATGAAAGAATGTCACCCACTTTTTTCTGTCTAAACATCTACACAAAAGAAACGTCACCATCCAAAATACAAAATAATTCAATCTACGAGTGATAAATACGACTGAAACAGAGATGCATAATGTCTTTAGAAGCCAACAAAACAAACTCTGAAATTTCAAAACAATTTTTTTCATATTTCTGAGAAACAAATGTTTTTAAAAGTCGTTTTCGTATCTCCTTAACTAGACGAGATGGGAGAGTAAATAAGGCCTTTTTTAGCTTGTTTTACGACATCCTACAGTAAAGACGCGTCGATAAATTTAAGCCCAAGCAGGTTATATTTGTCGATTCACAAAACATATCGCTATAAATAGAATTCAAAATCGACTTTCTCCGCCAGCAGTATTTTCTCTGTTACACCATTGAAAGTGTGCTGACGTTTCTTGTGCGGTTGGGTGTTAATGTAACATGAATCTCATACCAATTCACAAATCATGCATTATATGTCCCTATAAATAGAATTCAAAATCGACTTTCTCCGCCAGCAGTATTTTCTCTGTTACACCATTGAAAGTGTTGTGATGTTTCTTGTGCGGTTAGGTGTTATCATACCAACAAAAGCGCCAAAAATTAAGAAATGTTACTTCAAATTTTAAAAAATGGCATGACAACCTCCTGATATACGAAGTTGCCATGATTAACGTTTTGCTCGTATTATTCTTGTCTTTATGCCAGTTTTGAAAATGTTTCCTAACTTAAAAATCGAAACCCTTATTTCCTGTCATGTTTCGGCCTGAAGATATGTCAACTTGAAATATGTACCACGAAATAAGTCGCCCGATTTTGAAAGGTCACTGTATCAGAGGTTTGCTCATGGAAAACAACGCCATGTATTTATCAGCGATTCAGCTGCATAATTTACAAGTTACAGCTTCGTGGTGCAAGTAGCTTCAGAGACGAAGATTGTCAAGGTGCAATGGGTCGGAACCTTTTTAAAAGTATTGAAAATCAATATGGCGCCTAAACCTTACTTTTTTGCTCGCATTAATTGTCATTTCGTATCTTTTAAAAATCTTTGCAAGTCTCTAGGTGCATGTTCAGTCTGATTAAAATCGACGGTTTTCCGTGGAATAAAAATTGCAAAATAGTGCATCTACCGGGATACGAACTCATTCGTTGGTTTCCACGCCAAACCGTCTGAAAGCACCCCGTACACTAGCGTGTTCGGGCGCAATTCAGCTAGCCAATCAAAAGATGCCCAACAAATGCTTTCGGTGCGAGAAACTAGGGGCAGATAACTCCAAACAGCTATCCTTTTGTCTGTTCAGATGCTTTCAAAACCGCAACCGTTTAAATACTATGATGTGATTGGTCAGCTATTTGACTGGATTTTGGCTGCGCTAAACTGGTTCTGAACACACGCCTATACGGGGTGTTCTCAGACCTTGTGGCGAGGAATCTACAGAACCTGTTCGTATCCCGGCAGATGCAAAATTTTGCAAATTTTATTCCTCGGAACAAGGTCGATTTTAATCAGACTGGGTGCATGTTGAAATTTAATATCGAACTGAAGGTTTAATAGCTCATCTAGTCAAAATTTCTAGATCCCATTGAATTCTACAATGCCTGAAAGTGTCAACAAAATCGCTTCAGTCGTTAATTCAGGAATCGGCGAACAAAAAAGTGTGGATGTAAAAATAAAGATTCGGATAAAAACAATAGTTAGATCTGCATGAAGCGATTGTGTCCACTTACATGCAACTACCGACTTATATTATAGGTTATTACAGTGCCTTGTCCTGCAGGTTATAATACTATGAAAGGAAACGGAATGAGGGCCGGTTATATACCGGGTTTGATGTACATAGATATATTCAGTTATAGGGGCTGAATATGTCGGTATATTTACTCCGCGGGGATCTTATTCAGACAAAAGATCTCCAGGGGAGGTTTTGTCCCGATACGCAATCGCCTGGGGAGTTTTATGGGGACCAAACATATACGGGGACACCGGCCAAATAGAGCCTTATGAAAAATCAGCTGATGGAATTCCTTGAAGTCACTGATACAGAAGGTGTTTGGAAATACAGAAAATTTCTCATTGGATAATAACATGAGCCCTTCGCATTATTTTGTAAGATAAGGCCACACTTTTTTTTTACTTGGTTTACAGATCCGCCGACCTAAAATTTTGCTGAAGTGGACTTTTTTTCTTTCAAATTTGCCCTTTTTAAATTACCGCCCACCATATTTAAAACATACTGAATAAATATAAATACAATATACTGACACAACCTTTCCATTTGTACTAATTAGGACATACTTCAACACATAAAATCTTGCATCTGACAACGTACAGGTGACAGACAAACTCAGTGCTTTGACAGTACATTTACGGCCTTCCCAGATATCTATTTTTAGAACTGTCTCTGAGTCAACAGAAGAATTTTTACAAAGTATTTTTAAATAATAAGTTTAAAGAAAGTCATTATTTTTACGCACAATAAGCTACAAATTTTAAAAATTTCTACATAACCTTTGCTTGAAAAATCTGTTATAAATATCCCCATGCTCACAGACGTACACAAATGATGATGGCATATTGATAGGGCCGATCTATTTTGCTTGAGGGATGATAGGTGATCAAAATTTTGCTATATTAAAAGCTCAAATGAGCTTAGTTTATTTCAGGATTAGGGGCAATATACTTGTGAAATAATGTTATTATTTTGTCATTCATTATGAAATAATTTCAGACAGATTTTGACAGGTTACTAAGAAATGCACTAACAACCTGGTTCCCCTATTCCTTTATAGTCTAGTCCGTTTGGCGGGAGAATTCTATAAAAAGAACGAAAGTGATGAAATCTCTTTGAAGGCCAACGTTTTGATTAAAATAATGGTTTATTTTAGGAATTTGTAAATGGAGTTTGATGACTAGATTGTACAAATGAAGTTTTTTTGGATTAGAATTTTGTAATTTTCTACACAGAATTCTAAGGTGTGTATATAGAAGTGTATATTAGTTTATTTGTGGCATGTCATTACCGGTATAAAAAGATGGCTAAAATAGACAGATTTCTAAAATTAACCTTTTATTTCAGTATTACCAAATAATAATAATTCAATATATAGTTATAACAGAAATTTTGCACCTTTTATTCGATTTGATATATTTTCAGAAGATTCAGTGCATTTTATGCAAATATTTTAATGAAAATTTATCAACATACAAGTGACAGTTTTTGAACTTTCGTAGCATCTATTTTGACATATATCCCGTCAGAGGAAAACTGTAAGCAAACATTGTGAAATTAAACCAACAACAAACAGCTTTTACAGCAGTGATATTTGTTTAACAAGACTACTTTCAGTGAAAGCAACTTTGCGATAAATAATATGAAATCTTTTCTCTTTTTTTTTCCTACCGACGTTGAAATTCATGTTGAAAATCCGTAAACCAAAAAAAAAAAGTCTGGCCTAAATATCGGAATGAAGTTTAAGTAGTAAAGGGTTAAATTAAACCTCAACCAAATTCACCCATCTACAAAAAATAAGGTTCCGGGTCAGTTCTTACCAAAACCGGTTCGTCCCAGGGTCGGTTCGCCCCAGTTTTAATATGATAGATATAGTTGATGCTTGATGTAATAAAGTTTGTAAAGGGTTCCGGGTCAGTTCGTACCAAAACCGGTTCGTCCCAGGGTCGGTTCGTCTGGGCCGGTTCGCCCCAGTTTTAAAATGATAGATATACATTTGTAGTTGATGCTTGATGTAAGTTTGTAAGTGAAACTAATTGCAGATGTAATAAAGATTAATAAAGAGATGTTTTTACATTACATGACATTGTTTGCGTATGCAATCAGCCGCTTGAAGATTTGGTACGTACTTATCGGATTAGGAAAATTGAGGTAGGTAAGTTTCTGTTTGTTTGTGCAGACTTCATAAAATAATTAAGAGTTGTTTTTGTATGAAATTGACACATCCGTGAGTAGAAATGGCGGCTGGTCAAATAATGGCTGATCGCAGATTTTCTTTCAATCCATTTCGCATCTATACTAGGGTACTTTCCTACATATTATTCATGCGCATGCCTTGGTCATTTACCAAGGAACATGTAGATGCCATGTTAACCTTTATGGATTGTGTAAAATAATCGGGGATGTAACTCAGTTGGAAGAGTGTCCTCACATCACCCGAAATCGGAGTTCGATTCCCGGTCTCGTCATACCAAAAGACGTTAAAGATGGGAGTTGTTGCTTCCTTGCTTGACACTCAGCATTATAAGGACAGATCAACGCTTGAACTGGCGTTGCACAGTGGCTGCCGGGTGCAAAATGCAGAAAACAAATTTCCTAAAAAGGTTTTATTATTATTAATATTTGAATTTTATTTAGATTAAGGTGACCCTTTTCTATGATGTTACGCGAAATAAACAACCGCTGCCTATTGGATATACAAATAAATGATTGACATAAGTGGCTATTTACAAACACAAAACACATTGTTACGTTGAACGAGGTTCCGCTTTTTCTTGAGTGATAGATATTTGATATTGTGAATGAACACTGTTTTCACGAAAGACAGAAAAGAAAGAAATCGATGTTTATTAAAGTTTCACATGATGTACAGAAAATCACAAGCATCATTATATTACATATATAAACTTAAAAATAAAATGTACATTACCCGGCCAGTGCACGTGTGACCTATGAGTTTGGCAAAACTATTTCTTTTCTTACGATTTAGGTTTCTGGATCCACTGTTGTAGATGGTTTTGCATGCGTAATGCATGTGTTCTTTTCTCTTACATATCGAGCACTTTCTCGGTAAGAAGTAGAGAATCCTGATTGGATACAGAAAAAGTTAGTTGTGCAATCGGCGACGTTGTTTGAAACTGAGAACCATGTTAGTATCGAAATTACTAGTATTGCTTCAAACGTGCGATGCGCACATATTGTTTAGAAGACAGAATTCGGTCGCAGATATAAAACGACGTTTGACTAGACAAACAGAAAGTTTTGCAAACTTTCACTGAGGGGATTATGCGAGGACAGAGGTTACTATAGACTATCTGAAGGGAGTGACCTCTTTGAGAAGAGAATTTATTTTTACCTGACAGTGTATATAGACGTTTCTGGTGATGTTACAGAGAAATTCATGACAGATTAGATAGCTAGATGTTTGGAAAGTCGACATCTGTAATTTATTTATCTTGATATATGGTTATTTTGAGTTGGGTTCCAAAAAGGAGCATTTCCGACAGTACTTGTCACATTAGCAGAATGAAGTAACAATTATAAGGAAATTAAAATATTTTATGTGCGCTTCAATATCCATTACGAAACTCCTTCCCCTTTATGTAGTGATCGATGCTTCCTTTCATAATAGAGTTCTCCAAATATTGACTGTGATTCATTTCCATTACAATAGAAACAGCTGAGCCTACACACGACCACACTTTTATTGTTATCATCAAGTTGTTCAATTAAATAGTGTACATGTACATGTATATGCGATGTATCAATAAAATAGAGTACATGTATATCGAAATGATGTATTTTATATATTTCGGAGCGTCAAATATATATATAAAAAATGAAGAAGGTCTCACGTGAAGTAAATGTATATAAAAATAGAATACTTCAGAGGACACTTGCTGTAGATATCATTTTAATGATGACTGGATGCGTCGAATTTCGACTTGTTTACAAGTCTTTTCAACAATCTGTTGAAAAGACTTGTAAACAAGTCAAAATGCGACGCATCCAGTCTGTTGAAAAGACTTGTAAACAAGTCAAAATGCGACGCATCCAGTCACTATTAAAATGATATCTACAGCAAGTGTCGTTTTTTTTAAAAAACTTCCAACTATCGAGTATTTATCAGGTTAGGTCAGTTTGCCATATTTTTTCACAATGAGTGTCAGCATTCGTAGTGTGTTCGGAGCGATACCCGTCCATATTTCAATGAAAAGTAACAAAGAATGATTTTGGCTGACAAATAGAATATTCCCTTGGTTCTTTTTATATCAGTTATATCAATATTCGTTGATTAAAAAAATATTTCAAACTTTATCAAACTCGTATTGATTTACTGTAGTTCAAATCAGAAGTCATCATAAACAAGCCAAAACAACGTCGCAGGTAAGTAGGTAAGTAGGTAGGTAAGTAAGTAAGTAGGTACGTAGGTATATTAGTGCAGTTCAGGGGAACGTTTATGCCAAAAATTACCTTCATTTGTATGATTGTCGAGCAATGAAACAGCAAATTTGTTCGTTAACATTCTTGTGTCAAAGATGTAATTGTGTTGTAAGAGTTGCTTCCCTTTGACAGTTTAATATACATGTGTATATATATATATATATATATATATATATATATATATATATATATATATATATATATATATATATATATATATATATATATATATATATATATATATATATATATATATATATATATATATATATATATGTTGTAGCCCGCAGCATCATTGTTGATACATTGATGTGAATCCTGCGAGCCTCAACGCAGTCCAGGAATGCACAATTGCAATTTTGGTCATGACTTTTTCATGACTTAATGGGTTATTAAATCTTTGAGGTTTGTCATGTCATAATTTTATTAACAAATACAATGTATATACTGTCAAATATATACCTTTGGCATAATTAGTTAAATTTCCTCGTAATTACCAAGGCTCTCTTTCATCAGGCCAAACACTTGAATAATTTCTGGCGGTGACAATTTGAGCATTCAACTGTCTCCTGTAAGAGCATATGTTTATATTCCACGAAAATACCATGATGCCGGTACATAATTAAGTGACAACATGGTTAAACGAATGTCGGTTCACTTTCTTACGCTGTGTTAGCGAGAAATGTATTCTGAGTGAGGAACTCTTAATAATATTATCTTTTATGATAATGTTTGTTTGACTAATTCATTTTGCTTCATTTCCTTAACTCTTTCTTAACTAAGATATTAAAGAGGTTCCTTACCATTGTTACTCCACACCCTCAGTTGTAAGATTCAGATGGTGTATGCTCTTCTAGCTTTTGTGTCCGTTTTCAGTAACAGTGTCATGTATGTACATTAGAAATTCAAATAGCTGTTTTGTTACCTATATGAATACGATAATTTCATCATTGTATTATAATTGTTCCAAATAGTATTTGCTATATGATCAAAAAAGGTTTGCCTTATAATCTATTTTAAGTGAAAAGGCTATTTATGGTGTGTCGAGGTTATCTCCCTTTGAACTGTAAGGTCACCATATCTCAGTTTGTAAATTATCATTAAAGTAAGTTTGCATACATATGATATTTTTGCATAATTTTGTTGGTGGAGAATATTTCTATCAAATAGTGATTTTTTCCTGCTTTTCCTGGGATTAATTGACCTAAATTGAAAAAGATAGATAAAAAAAAGAAAACAACCAAATTTGGTAAAATGCTTCAAAATATATTTGCTGTTTTATGATAATGATGGTGTGAAATGATAGTAACAAATGTAATTATTTTACGAGCACACCAACCTAGATTGGGACCTCTTATCTTCAAAAGGAGCTCGAGCAAGATACCCTTATTTTTTATAACAGAAATGAATTTAGAACATATTTGTCATGTATATAGTGAAAAAGAAGCAGTTTATTTAAATGTCTCCTTTTCCTAAATGAATTTTATTGCAAAACAAGTCATATTTAGACAGCATATGGTTCCTGTCAAGGTAAATCTACTCAGGTTATAGTATAGTCAAATAAAGTCAATACCATATAAATGTAAAATCCCTTTTAACTTGTCAAATCTTTCCGATATTTTAAATTCAAGAAATTATGAATGAGAAAGATGGATATATGAGTGTTGTATGCTGGAAACGAGTCAACCTGAATGTCTCCTTAGATGTGATCTTACATTGAGGTCAATATTAATTTGGTTGTGATCCAGCTCATGTCGTGGGCTATATAGAGTTTGGTTTTTATCCATTAAATATTTTATAAAATGCTGCCATCCTGTCCGGGTGGACGCCGTACGACTTTATACTAGGGTATATGAACTTCATACGAAACAACGCTGTTGATGATCTTAACACAAAACTATCACTTTTGTGTGTTAAAATAAATAGATACAAAAAACATTCGTGTATCATATCTATCGTTTCTTTTACGTCTTCTTGCTCAATAGTCATTACTATGCGAAATATATCCTAATGTTGAAACAGAGACTTGCAAATTATTATTTTTTAAAAACAATAATCGAAATTAACGAAACAATATAATTTATAGCACAGATTCAGTGTATTTACTGAACACAAATAAGAAACAAATCACAGAGCTCAAATACAAAGGTCAAAGGTTATAGTGAGCTGGAGGTGTCAGGACCAAGTGCTGAATGACACCAGGTTGGATATTGAGAAGGGGCGTCGTCTACAACACATGACTCTTTTAAACAATATAACACACTCCTCTCTGAACCTGTAGTTCAAAACGCCATAGATGATCGGGTTCGCTACCGAGTTTATGAAGTATGACCGGAGAAAGATATTGAAGGCCACGAGAGCAGAACCTCGAAGGTCGTGGTCAAAGTCCTTGACTAGCGACCTTGAACACATGAGTGCAAGGTGTGGTAGGAAACTGAGGACGAAAACAACAGTCACCAGGAAGGCAATCACAGTCGTTTTATTTCCCTTTCTACGTCTCTTTGAAACACTTTGCTTACGGGTGTCACATCTGTGCTCTGATACTTCAAGTGTCACATGACCATTTGGCACATGACTGTTTTCACTCTGGTCCTTATCCAGTTCACTGCCACAAGTCTGTGGAGGGTCTATCACAGCTATAGGGATACTGTTTGATACAGATGCCCTTGTTCTCATGTGTCTCTTGTGGACATTCACTGCTTTCAGAATGAAAATGTAGAGAACAGTGAGAATAACGGTGGTCAGGAGAAGACCGAAGGCAAGAACGAGGTTATATATGAGAGGGTAGCTCGTGTCCTTGACCTCGTCAGCTGTTGAACAGTCTCGACCAATCACATGTGGAGCGTCTGTGTCTGCTGTACGTATTCCATATAGCACCAGAGTCGGCCATGAGAAGAGGACAGCAACCAATATAACAACAATGATCCATATCCGGACATGTTTGAGTTCCACCTGGTTGTCTAGTGGACGGCAGATCTTGATGAATCTATCCACTGCTATTCCAAGAAGGGTCAGAACGGAACACATGGCACAGAACGAGTTGACAAAGGTCAAAAGTTTGCAGGCGAACGCAGAGTCGAACATGAAGAAATATCCACGATTTCTGTTGGCATTGCAATCAGGCAACTTATCAAGTCAAATACTGATAAGCAAATTATTAAGAAGTTTTGCGTCCCTTGTCGAAATCTGAACACGAAGACGTAGACGACGAGACTGTTGCCTACGAATCCAAGAATCATCATAACGCTGATGTATAACATTGCTGGCAACAAGGTCAAGGCCATGGCGTCATTCACTTCCACCAAGGTCATGTTGGTGACCCTCTCACTTCCGTTGAACGAGTTATTGTCAATCCGTGCGGTAGTCGACGAATTTATGCCTTCTTCCATTGTACCTATCATTTCATTAAACGTTGATTCAAATCGGAGTTTTAATCAAATCTGGATTCCAATATCACATGCGCAGTATCTTATGAAGACAGTTTATATCGTAAATATGAAAAGAAACCCACTAAGAACATCAGAACAATATCAATTCTGGAAGACCTCTTCAGGATATATAACGTTTTCGAACGTTTGTTTTACTTATCCAAAACAAGATCCATCTCCATTTGCTCGCTTCCCTGTTGCTTCAACATCTTCCATCTCGAGTCCCCGATATCTGTAAAAGACAAAGATTGTTAAACACGTTGAGACGTTTTCCACGGAAACTCATCACAAGTTTTTTCCCTACAGCCTCGTACGTCAAACACTTAAATTGCTGTCTCCCATTGCACGTCACAACCTGGGGTTTCCCTCGCTATTTTTATGCTAAGTTTACTTCAGACCATGTAATGATAAAATGAGTATGTCATTGTTAGACTCTTTTCCTTCATGTAACCAACCAGCGCTGTTGTTTTCTTTGTTCCGGGTCACATGTGACAGAGCTAGAGTTCCCTCCCCTCCTTCTCCTGATTGATGACGACATATACAGGACATTGCGTGGGGATTCATTACCCGCCCGGGGCATGATATATTTATCTTTGCGCGCCACTGAAGATTCATTTCTTCTACAACACGGAAAAATAATCTATTAGCCTCATATCATTGTGTTTAGACAACATATTACCGACGTGCTATATATGCAAATCTCCTCGGTTGAAGACCTTTTCTAAACAAAATAATATATGTTTACAACACAGATCCGTTTAAGTACATATTCGAAAACTAGATTAGATTAGAAATAAAAGTTTAGATCACATAACAAGATTATTTCATTTGTCATCAGCACAGCTGGTTTTGTCAACAAAAATCTGTAACTTTACATAAGAAAACTAAATGGCACACCAAAATGTGTGATTCGTTCAAATAACATGGTTTTCAATAGTTTCCCTGATGTAGGACAGTTTTTATTTCCAATCTAGAAACGTTTGATAATATTGTTTAAGCTTGATAAGGTCAAGAGGTTCACATAAGATAAGATAAGATAAACTTTATTATCCCAGATGGGAAATTCGTCTTACACTCAAAGAGTCTTTGGTAGAATACAATACAAAATAACAATACATCAATACAATATAAAAAACCAAAACAATAATAACATACATTGTGATGATGGGTACTAAATATAACATATATATATGCCATACTTTAATCAACCATGTCTTGTTTCAAGAGTTACATAATTGCTATTTGGTGTGAAGGTTTAGAATTGTTATACTGTATGGGACAAACGATTTTGATGCTCTGTTAGTTTTTAAATGCCAGATTTTGAAACGTCGTCCAAATGGTAGAAATTCATAATATTCATTTAGAAAGTGCGATGGGTCTGATTGAATGGCTAATGCCTTCTTTTTAACTCTAGAATCAAACTGGAAGGAAAGATGCTCAAAAGAAATTAATCTTCAGTGGCGCGCAAAGATAAATATATCGTGCCCCGGGCGGGTAATGAATCCCCACGCACATGTTGTTAAGTAAATACTATACAAGCCAATCTTATGTTTTATCAGTGTGCCCAGGTTTTGGGTAGACTAAAACTACCAAAAAATAAGAAATTCAATAAAAGGACATGAATGTTATACCGGATTAGGATTTCACAGATTATATTGTTTACCATTAACCTTCAACGAGACAGGTCCAAATATTTTGACACATCTTATTATTTTGGCAATAACATTAGACATTAAAATTTAGTCTTTATCATTACTGTACCTTCATCTTTTTTATTATATTTATTTTTAAACTATCAGTTCACTTTATTTAGATTCGCTGACTGTATTAAAGGCTCGTATATTTTACACAGCCATGGGGCAAAACTAAGTGAACATGCCAAGCCATGCATACATGTATATGGTACATTTATATCTAGATATAGGATAACATTGGATACAGCTATGTATTCTCAGTGCAGGAGTTTGTACTTGGCACCGCCTTACATATATAAGAAAGGTGACATATTTCTGAATAGTTGTAGGCGTTTCGTCACAACTGGTACAAGAAGGATGACTCGGGGCGCATCGTGATGTACAATATTGACAAACACAGTGACACTACCTGTTGCCGTGCACATACACATTATATATGCCGTAAACAACTGTATTATAAACACTTTAATTAATTTTAAATAATCTATTACAAATGTTTACAGTGAAAAATTAAAGTTGTCTTTTTGGTTTTTAACAAACATTAGTCTTATTTAAAATTTTAGTAAGGTTATTGTTCAAACAAATACATATTTACATGCAGCTTTGTGGATGTAGCTCATTAGGTTACATTAAAGAGCCATTTAGTTTGTTATGTCTTAGATACAAAATTATTTGTTTCAACACAAACAAATGGTATCAAACGCTAGACTAGACGCTAGTGTTTCATCTGCAACCGTTCTCTCCCCACATAGTTTCCTCCCTTTAGATGTTCGGTCCTAACCTCTGTTCTACTATTAGGACTTTCTCGGCTAGAAATGAAGTGTCCTGATTGGTTGCATTTGAATATAGTTGAATGTGCAATCAGCGACGCCGTTTTAAAGGTGGCATTTGCCATTTACAAGTCATATTGCCACGACATACGGTATTCGAATTTGTAAAAAAAACACTTGATCACAAATATAAATAAATAAATAGTGTATTTGTGTACTTTACATCAGACACTAACTAATTAGCAATACCCTTTACAGTCAAGGGCTATGAACTTACATGTAAATAACGCGCCCAATGCAAACGATGTAGTCGGTTTAAAATGTGATTTGATTGGATAAAAAGCAGGGATATTACATGTAGTATCCTTTTTTGCCGCTAGGGGATTTTGTTAGAAACGAGAAAGTCGTCATAGCAGACTCGAGAGATGTAAGGTCAAAAAATCTGAAGGGAGTAAACAAGAAATGATCCACAACATGACATAATTTTCAAATCACGACAATGCCTTGTAATTTTGTTTCAAAGATATCTGCACTCCATTTGCGCATGGCACTGTATATAATGTCAGAGAAGGTTCCACAAAAGTGTCGCTTTATACGTCGCACCAGGCAAATTGGGTCAACAATGATGTGCAAAAAACATGCTACAGTGCTTTTGATGCAAGATTGGTGGGGGAAAAGCTATTCCACCTAACTGATGAACCGGTATGCACCCTAGAATCGTTCCGCTATACATGCTCCTTACAATGGTTGTCTTAAAAAAGGAAGAAATATTAAATGGCGAACATTCCACGGTGTAGGTTATAACATCGTTCTTAAGCAGTATTGGTAAATGTTATCCCCCTGCCGTAGGGCTTGTAACCCTTGTTATCGTCGCTATATAGATGGCGCAGTTAGGTGTGATTACACACTATGTTCTGCAATAACGAAACGTTCAGTAACGTCATGACCGGACGTTATTATCAAATTATGATCGAAATATTGATTCACTATACATGTACCACTTTTGAATTCAGCGTATCGGACGGTCAGATATATACCAAGTTAGAATGAAGATTCATGACTGACTTATAACGTTTGTTCGGCATAGCTTTAGGATAGAGGACTGCGAGTTACACATTTTTACTTTCCACATATCGACACCAAAATGATAATATGCTTCCGTAACTCTTTTGTATTCTTTTCAGAAAGGACGCTTTGAGGTTTCAAGGACCATAAACCATGTACTCGATTTATTTAATCAAAAGTAAAAAAAGAAATAAGTATATTTGAAATATTTTACCTTCTTTTTATTTCATAAAACTTCAAATATTACTCTTTAAAGGGGTAAAGTTTACTCACTGGCAAAATAAAGTATACGTTATTTTTAACATAGTCAATTAACACAAAACATTCCTGGCTGATAACGTCGAGAATTAGTGGTATACATCGTAATGAGATACGGACAATTCCATTCATGAAAGTATGATACTTAATATGTTATACACTCAACCGCAAAAGAAACGTCACCACATTTACAACAGTGAAAAAAACCAAAACGCGATGCCAGAGGAAGTCGATTTTGAATGCTTTATGTAGGGACATGATTTGTCAAGGGGTACCCGCAATTTTATACATCAGAGTATAATACATTTATTTTTATGTCTGTTCAAACTTGGGGTGTTGAAATCGCTTTTTCAAAAAAAAATTTTTGGCCAGAATGTTTGCCGTTCAACTTCAAAATTCATGTAATGTACAAATTTAATTAATGAATTATGTTTTAGACATAAATAACCTTCTTGGGCCTAAATTTTTTGACGGGTCTTTAATTTAGGACCTCTTAAAAGAATCCTCAAAAGCCATTTCTGACTCTTCTATCTTGTCTAGTTAAGGATTTAAGTTAACGACGATTCTTAAAACGTATGTGCGTTGTTGTACCTATACTTTCTTTTTCCAGCGAATGAAGTATTTCAGTGAAGACGATCAAACATTATATCTTGTTGGTCAGAATGTAGATACATAAACAGTGTATACATTGTAACATTTGGTGAATTTTGATTAAACTTCATTGTTTACAGATTCCGCCAATGTAAGAAAGTGACTTTAAATATATGTTATTTTATGTAATGCATTAAAAGGTTTTGAATCAATAAAAGTCACAAAATATCGACATGGTGAAAATGTATAAGTCACCAATCATTTTAGTATCGGATATTGTAAAACACTTGCCCTTTTGCCACTGCAGATATCAAGGATGTAACCACAGTGTTTACCAAGCGTTGTTTGCATGCATAAGGAAGTTGTATTATTTATTGCCCTGACCTCCACCCAGTTATATCCACTATCAGGGTGGCATTACCCGGTGGTAACTACACAGCACAGTGCAGTCCAGTCCAGTATTGGCCACAGTTCTATTTTTGAATACTAGATTACTTATAATACAATCTTTGTTTGAGTTAAAGTATGTCTGAAACAAATGTAAATTAATCCTTCTACTTGTGTTAGTCAGTGGCGGACCTTGGTCCAGAGGGGCTTCGACCCACTCACCCATTTTTTAATTATTTTGCCATAACATTTTATCCCCCCCCCCCCCCCCCCCCCCCCCCCCACCTTCCTCCTCTTCTCTCCCCCCTCCCCCCTCGAACCTTCTCAATATATACTTGTTATTAATAATGTGAGATACACAAACCGATAATTTAATATGCAGACATTGAGAAACGTTCTGTAAATAAATGTAAATATCATGTTTATCATAATAGTTATCCCTATATAATGTTTGATGATTATTTAACAAAATTACCTTTAAAAGCTGCTGGTTAGACAAGACAGACTCGAAGCTCTGATATAACCTTCAATGACATAACATTGCATTTATCATCTCCTTGCTCCTCGCCGGCATTTTACAGGTATCACAATTACATCACAAATAGATCATTGATTGTAGGGGAGCACTATTTCCTCAAAGATTGAAACCGTGTTTTATGGATTGTAAATATAAGGAAATATTTAATTGCGATTGCAATCCAGATATTATATAATGGTATTCCACTTCCGGGTGTTTTCATGCAAAAACCGGTCACATGACTCGCATATAGTCAATCAATAGAACTTTATCACTCTCAGCCCAGCAGTAGTAGTGACTGTCCTTGTGAGTCAGAATACATTTTACATCAATATATGTTTCATTTGATATTAAATTCGTGAAAATTGAAAATTACATGTATTCATTTACATAAATTTGTATTTCCATATATGACGCAATGCAGAAGAATCATCATTTGACGTTAGAACATTTTCAGCAGATATTGAGAATAAAAATTAGCATACCCAGATGAAGGTAATTGTTTTATTGAAAGAATTGGTCATTTCTCAGGGCTTATATACCCAAATCTGACCTGATGTTTATATTTGAATTAGAATTAGTATGTAAACAATAAAATGTAATGGTTGGGACACGGGGTGTGTTATATAAAGGAGTACATGCTCTATACAGCTGAATACCGAAAAAGATTTCACCTACTTGTGTATAAGAGTGCAAATATCATGTAATTTGTCATGTCTTTGAAGCATCGTATCAATGTGAAAATTAAACCGATTACTTTGCATTTTTGCATTGTAAGAAGACAGTTGAGTGTTCCATAACATGATCTGATTTGATTCCTCATCTACAGTTTTGGCAGCTCTTTGAAGTGACCAGGGGTCACATTTTTTAAAACTACAGTTTTTTATTTTCTTCTGTGAAATATTCATTAAGTGAGTCAAACATACAGCATATATTTCCTCTTATACTCATTCAATGTACTTGTGATGAATTTGTTCTCATTCACTCAATATGAACAAAAATTTCCGAAAAAATTATGTCTATTTCATTATGCCCAATTTTATATACTTTCACAGGATATTTTTGAGAATGAGTATCTGACACATTGATATAGAATGGATCGATGTCATTCTATGCAACTTAATTTATTGAAGTTACAATAAACGTCAATTTAAATTCTATTCGCACTAAGATACACATGTAGGTGAATAAACCTTCGGTATGCAGCTGTATATGGGTTGTCACAGTTACTGCAATGAAGAAGTTGACAAGATAGATTACCCCTTTCTCTTGTAAAATATATGTCCTAGGTTGCACCGTTGACTCATTCAAGTGTCAGCACGTCAACACCTCGTTGTCGGATGTTACATAACAGCTACCTAGCACAGTGAGGAAGGCACAACTAATAGAACGAGGGACATCTTTAGAATTTCATAAAAATAAAACATTTTTCTAAATCTGATTTTCCCCGCCTCTTTTTGTCATTTTTTGAAGCATTTTGATTGAATGCTATATAGGGCCATGATTGGTAAAGAGGTACCTACAAATCCATGCACCATGTATAATAGATTTATGTTTAAGTATGTGCAAGTACACTTTGGGTGCTGTAAACACTTTTTCAAAATGGGCTTTGGTCAGAAATTTAATTAAAAAAAGATGTTGTTGGCATAAATAACCTTCTAAGACTTAAATTTGCTGGCGCATCTTTACTGTAGGACGTCGTAAAAGAAGGCCAAAAGCCTTTTTTTAAAACGCAAGTTTCCCATAAATATGCTAGCTTCTGAAGACATGATGTATCTATATATATGTTTCAGTCGTGTGTATCACTCGTGGATTGAATTATCTTATATTTTGTACGGTGACGTTTCATTTGCGGTCGAGTGTTGGCATGTTTTGTATTTTTATATGTTCAAATTTGCCTTTCGTAACCTTTCACGACCCTATTATCCTGTAGTTTTAGAAAACGGTGTCACGCATAAAACGAAAGCTGCTCGCGGCCATTTTTGTGTGAACACATTTTGATAATTAGAGGATGGGAAATGGATCCGCGCTGCTTACCCGAACCATAACCAGTATTTTGAGAACTTTAGTGATTGAGGGGGATTGTTTTGCAATTGGTAGCACTTCTTTTCGACATTTATTCTTTTAGGTCTCTTTATTTCTATTAGAAAACGTATTTCAACCCATTTATAAGACCAGTAAATGTATCGACATAACTGATATAGAACTGATCTTTACTAATTAAATCATTTTAATTATATCAAATTCATTATAATTGTCACGAATTCATTCAGTATGTTTATAGTAAGTAATATCTCTGAAAATGAGACAAGCGAGTATATCGTCAACAGTCTGTTTTGCACATTTTAATGCCTTGATTTAGTCACCCGATCCTTCTAGTATAATATTGCTCGACAAATTCTTTTCAAGAATGATTACATTTCGCTGCGCATATGCTCATTAAAATATGTTCTTTGAAAGCGTTAAATACAAATCTTTTACTGTAAATGAAATATTTTCTGAATATCTGGATGACCGAATTCTAAAAGGCTTGACATAACCACTGAATGTTTTCAACATGTACATAACTTTGCAAAGTTGCCTCTCGGAGTTCACCTAACCGCAGGTGACAGGTAAATTGGGCTTTAATTATGCTACCGGTGGTGTTATTTATGCGCATAAGGTGAACGTTTAACCCCTTGCTTTACTGCGATCATCCGATCAAACGCGTTTTAGTTGCACCTGTGTGCTGTTCCTTTAACACTATGGTCACCTTAACCTTACACTGTATATATAAAATTGGTTGACACAGTATTTGATAGATAACGTTGATTTGTAGAACGGCTGATTTTTATATCACATATATTAAAAATTCAACCTTGTGCTGATCCATAAACTAATTTTACCACTATGGATTTAGCTTTGGCTGACATAATGCTTGATGCATATGCTTAAGTTCGTTTGTGTGTAGAATGTATATGTTTTCCTTGTAGTACATGCTTGTAACATCTGGTCCTGTTAACTGTGAAATACACGTATATAATCATTTTGTGACAAGTCCTTTCATCCAATTATATTAGGTTACAGTCAGACAAGTTGTCTGGCAGCACATAAATGAACGATTTTAATCTAAGAAGAGACTGATTCGAGATATAAACTTGTCATATATGAGTTATAATACAACTAAATGAGGATATGGTTTGTATTCATCATCACAATTATACAAAATATACAGTCCCTATGAGTATTTCGACATCAATAACACTGACATCCCATTGTTGATAATACACCACTATATTTAAAGTTTAGATAAACGAGTTGATGGTCATTATTGTATCAAACATGGACCAAAGCTTTTTAGACCAGATATATAATCACAAAGCGTCAAATTGCTTCCTCGTATCAAAAACACATATCTTTCATTTTTTTTTTAAAAAATCAATTATCAAAGAACAACGTGAACACATTGTAGACATTACCTTTGCCACATGGTAAATGCTGGTCTCAACATAGACGCCAGTACTCTCGGCAATCCACGTCCAAATCCCTCATGATATCTACATCAGTACACGAGGGAGACACCTATTTTCGCACTACTGCTAATCCAGAGCTTTACTAGACCGAAGAGGCTTATCCGTATGTGTGACACCAGCCCGGATATGGTATCTGATCAATTTAAACTAAGCAGAGCTGTAAACACACTACATTTCTACCACCGACTCAGGCGTGACAAACCTGAATATGTAACAGCAACCTGCAAAATATAGAAGAGAGTAAGCGTTAATCTCGTTCAGGGCCGCAAGGTGTAATTCAAACTGTGTGGTGCCCTAAAATTGTGACATATCGGACATGTAATAAAATCATTTGTGTTGTTAAAGGTAAGGGTGGAGCCATGAAAGTATAACTATATACCAGACTCTTCATGCACTGTTATGTTCTATGTTGTGTGAGTGGTGTAAAGCAAGGATATGTTATGGGCCGTTCTTTTTCTAGCCTAACTGGCACTGTTTATTCCACCAGGAAAGTATTTACATACAGGTTATTTGTCAATATATGTCAGCGCATTACATATGTAATTATGTGATGCAGCTGTGCATCATGTTGCCTGTATACTGGTATATTGACAAAAGCTATTAACGAATGCAATTTTTCCAAATTTTCAATAAAAGAACAATAGATACCCTCAATCAAGAAAGTAAGTAAACAATAACTTATTTTTAAAAAATATACTTTTTCTGATGCACGAGGATGCAAAATTGCATTTCGCTTTAGCCTTATAAATCGAACACAGTATCTTAATAGCTCTTTAAAAATGATGATTCAATAACCATTTATATAGTTAGTCGAATATAAAGTTTAAAACATTTTCATTTCAAAGTACCTCTACAATCTCAAAAGAATGTGAATGATGCAAATTATAAATTATTATAAATGAAAGCCAGACTGCCTGGACAAGAGAGTGTTTATTCCTAACTAAAGTGATATAAATAAAGGCATCTATCAAGTGACCATGAACTAATACCCAGGGGTCATATGATCAAGTGGTTTAAATATTCTTTATGCAGTCAGGCTTCCTCAAGGGGTCTAGGCCAATAAACTACATGTAAGATGTCGTGCACATAAGTTGACACGCATTACCTCTGCCCCCTTCTATGTCAATCAGATACTAGAGTACTTACAAAAGCGTAACATTCTTAATGAATAAATACATGAATTCAAGTGGCACAGTATCATTTACATATAAACAATGAGTTTAGTATTTAAATGGGATTTATTTCATTGATACACGTTTATATGTTTGAACATGAATGTTTTTTTTTATATATTTACAGTTTGATTTTCTAATTGATTGCTTGATTCCCAATATGCCATTTGTTTACAGTCAGACAACTGACGATAAGTCGTTATTTATCATTCTGGTACGTGCTGATAAGAGACTCATAATTTGAACAGAATTACATTGAGAGGATTTTTTATCGTGCGGATGCCGAAACACGTGGTCCGGAGAAGTGAGTAAAATTTGATAACAAAATATTATTTTCACTTGAAAATCAGGCGGATGGTGGAGTTTCCGGATAAACGAGGTTTGACTGTATTTCTGTAATAATTTGTGGTAAACCAAATCGCATTCTCTTCCCACAGAAGACGGACAATCTGAAGGGACTATAACCCTTTGTTGTTGTTGTTTTGTTTTTGTTTTGTTTGGGGATTGTTTTTTGTTTTGGGGGGGGGGGGGGGGGGGGGGGGGGGGGGGGGGGGGGGCACAACCGAACATAAACTAATAACGAAGGGTGAACTTCTGTAAAATAACTATATTTTAGTCCTAGAACAAATACCATTTCGAATGAACCATTTAGGTTGCATGCGTGATTAATATACATAAATAACGAAGTAAAGCACCCCAAGTTTGTTCACTACAAAATGTGTCTGATAAAAAAGAAAACAATGTGTCAGTAAAACTAATTGTATGATTTGTTAGAATCATTATCTAGCAGTTTATGAAAGAGCATTTCTTTCACGTAACGTTTCACTACCTTTGGATGTTTGCATTTCTAAAATCCTGTTGTCTTGGTGTCCAAAAACATGTTTAGTTACACTGAGAAATCGAAGTCAATATTGTGTCTTGTAATGTGATTAATTCCTTTCTTTCAAGATATCTGATCTGACCTTTAGAAACTGCCTTTCAACACAAGTCACTTGTTACAGCAGTTTACACCTTCAAAATCACAAATTTTCGACAAAGGCAAATATTTTAAAAGTTGTCTAATAACGAAATACTGCAATGACTCCTCTAAAGCATAGAGATGAGTTTATCTGCCAGATTAAACTCAAAAGAATCCCAAATTCATTCCAAAATCGTTTGATTATAGCCTTTTTTCGATAACGATTGACGTTGTAAAATATTAAATAGAATGAGTTTCAACAAGTGTGACTTCGTTATTTTGCATGTGAAAGTAAACTCCAGGTGCAATTTATTAAAATGTCAACATGAATAATTTGACTTTGAAGAAATTAGTCACATAATCTATTTTTTGGATGTCAATAGAAATTAATCCAGTCAAATTAGCGTAGTATATCCAGAGCTTAACATTTCAGTTTTAAATAGAGGGGTGCTTAACTTTTTTCTTCATGTATATATATTCATAATGTTTTTGTAATGGGATGGTATCATTCCTTCTTTCCGTAAGAGACAAAGCCCTTTATATGTGTGACTTGTCTATTATTGAAAGAAATATGAATACATACTCGTGCACTGGTACATTTTGAACATACATAACATGTTATTAAGGTATATATTACACATATCTCAAGGTGTAACAGGTATGCATTCCATTCAGTAAAAAATATTAGTTTCGTGAATACCTGTATCATGATACGCATTGAAGTTATTGTGAATGATTTGGTTCGCATGACGATATTTTGTAATATTTTATTGAGTTTGTGATTCAAAAAGAAGTTATTTGATTTATTTGCTTATTGTACGATTCGAGGTTTATTGACGAGAAATGTCAAGTATTTGGCCCGGACAATACGGGTTTACATTCTAGTAGATTCTACACCTATCGGTTTCAATGTGTGAAATCACTGTACTTAATCTAAATGAGAACCTGATGTGAAATGTCAGAGACCCTCTGAATCAGGTACATGTTATTACATTTAAAGAAAGATACCCTCCTCCCACATAGGCATTGCTAGACTAGCTTACCGCTTCTATATATACTACTGATTATCAGCACAATAATACTAAGTGTGGGTGTGAAATCGAATAAGTTTTTGTTTTAATTTTTAAATTCTCAATTAATTAACTTTTAAATGTAAATGTTGTTGCATAACAACATTGTCAAACTGATACAGCATAATGTACTCTCAACAGAAAGTTATATGTATAAATGAGAAAACGTCATAATTGGAAGTGTTTCCTAGATGCAGTCTAGATTATACAAGGGATACCTTGTCCTAATAATACATTAAAAGTATTGTATATGAAGTATTTATTTGAAATCAATTTGTTGTAGCATTAGGATAATGTGAAAATGGTAAGTGTTGAGTAACCGTCATTCACACATTTTGGTATCCTACGTGTTACATAACTTCATAAAATGACGACACCGCATAATATCAAGCTCCATTTTCCAAACGGCAGTTTATTTTTTCTGAAATAGAGTCTTCCAAACAAAGTTTCAGTTTTAAAGACAAAACTACACACAGGTTATGTTTATTTGCAATACTGTTTTAACGGGGCTGAAGCACGTTTTTTGCAAATTTTATTTTTTTAAATTTCCCATTTATAATGATAGTTTATGTCAATTAAATCAACTTAAGAGGGTAAAACATCTTATTACACAAACCAGTTATCCGTAGTGGTAACAATGATGTTGCGTATAAAGCAAAAATTGCATGGCGGCCATTTTATTGTGAACACAATTTATTATTTCGAATGACAAAAATTTACCGAACCATGTACACTCATTTTCAACTTGATATTTCGAAGAGAAAAGGGTGTTTTACTATTGGTGACATTATTTTTCAAATACATTTCATCGACTTATTTGAGCGAAAAAACGTGCTACTGCCCCTTTAAGACTGAATATAACGACTATAAGCGACTGTGTGAGAACTGTCGTCACGCCTACTGCCCTGCTGTCACGATTACTGTGTTCTCTTTATATTCAACAAGTGACTTATCTTTATGTGCCACGGTTCAGTAGACATACACGTTACCTTGTCAATCAGAACACGTGATACCATCAGATGAGGAAACGACGTGTACGATGACGTCATATGACATGGGATTGTTTCAGAGCACTGTTCCGTAAAGCGCTTTCAGCCATTAGTATTGGTTCTGGTTGACGAAACTTGGAGATGACACAGTTAAACAGCAGCTAGGTTGAAGTAATGGGTACATACTTTTGCATTCTGTGTTATGTCCCTAATGACTGCAATAGTTCTTAAAGATCAAATATTTCTTAAAAGATCAAAAATTTCTTAAGTAACTCTACGTGAACATTAGAATAATAATATATTCCTTAGGGTAAAACAGTCATGCTCTTGTTGCCCTGCTTAACGTGTAGACGTTTATTAACAATAAACATTGTTCAGTCGATGTCGTTCGTCATAGAGAAGTAAAGGTTTCATAATAACAAACATTTAAAAAAGTATAAGGAACATATTTCATATTATTTTCTAAAACACAACAGATAAAATGTTTAGGTAAAATGAACCAAAAATAGCCGTTAGGTGATTGGCAGCATTGCCCTAAGCATCACCTGTATGCAGTCACACCTAGTTATACCTGGCTGATCTGATCATGATGTACATAGATCACAAGGTCACTGACTGGAACGAGTGACAACTGTGATATAATTTGTAGTTTGCATCCCAGGGCATTCGGTGCACAAAACATTCTTAAACGTTCCCTAACTGTTAGGATGTCTCACACAAAATTTGTATGGACGTCGTTCTTCATAAGAATCTAGCTTACTGATATTTTATCTAGATCAAAGTACTAGTATTATTTCAAATATTTTGTTAAATCCGTAAGCTTATTAGAGTCAAATGCATATGTGTGAGGTAGATATAACGAATATTAATAACGATTAATAGAAGGGCCAAACTTAGATGGAAGTTGTCTTATATAATATACTGTAAAATGACGCGGTTTAGTTCAGATATGACCGTATGATTCTACAAACGGCTTAAGGCTAGATAAGATAAAACGACATCTATTCCTCCTGTTAGGTCAATCAAACCGCATTTGTCGTAGTCAGTTGTTGCACTCAAGAATAAAATCTAATGAACTGCTGTAGCATGCCGTGTTTACTGAACAGAGTGTATCCAATCATGGTATTACTAACCAATGGCTAAATGATACTCCTTAGTCAATAAAACGTGTTCTAAAACGAATATTCTTCGAGCGATTTCCCTTCCCATTGGAGTCCATTATCCTTCGAACGGCCATTACACTGGTGCTTGAATGTAGTTGAACTGATCTGACTGATTTAGCGATACCTGAACACTCACAGTAGAGTTTTAAATATGGCAGAATGATGTTTGAACTCACACGATATCTACAAATCTACCTCTACATTGACATTTTCTTCCAATACGGATAACGATTTTCTATGTACTAGGTTTATCAGGTCATGCAATGACATGTTTAACCCTCTAATGAAACAATATATTGTATAATCTTTAATTATAGATGGCAAATAATATACAAGAAACGTGCCACAGCGACTTTAACCCGCGAAGTTCTGAAATGTGAAAGTACGAGAGGCATATATAGTTTTGGTTCACTAATAATATATACAGACGTATATTCCATTCTATACCAACGTCTTGTGGTATTTTGATGTACTCTACACTACGCAAGATCGTTGTTATACCGACAGATCAAAGGGATTCCCCTGTTAGATAAGAGTCGGGTAATCTTTTGCAGTGATTGAGTGACATGCACGTATTTGTAGAGGTAACAACGTACAATATTTATATGATATTCAAGTGATTTATTACCTGACTGTGCTGTTTCAGTACACATACGTACATGTATACCATTATCAAGCATTGATCTGCTGAAATGTCGCAATCTGTGAACATACTTTATTGTTGAAAACCATACATCTTGTGTTTTATAATCTTTGCATTACCGACACTCCGTCCAACAATTTACGATATCGACATCTAGATAAGTTTCAATCGAGACGAACATTAGCATAGGAATCGTATTCGTACGCTAGAGTTCTGAATTGGAAAGACCTTCAACATAGTACTTTCACTCCCAGTGTTTTGACAACGTAATTACATCTAACACGTGGCATATTGTAGAGTAAATAAATCGAGGTGTATACCTACATTTGGTCAGGAACATGGACGTTACTTGGAACTAGTATCAGATTGCATTGGTATCCGTGTGCCCTGAAATGAAATAGCTTACAACACATAAGTTTTGGTTAGCTACAAAGTAGTAACTTCTTCAGTTCCCTACATAGGTTTTGTGGTGAATAACTTAATATTTTACATAAAATGCCTATGTTCACTGACAATTCTGTCCTCTTCAAGAATGTGTCATATCACAGATTTCATAATTCTCATACCATGGCAGAAATGCAGCGCCATATGTCCACAAGAAACGATCCAAGGGAATCAAAGAATTTACAGACATATCAGGTTGGTTTATATGTCATTTAAAATCTTTTACATTTATATATGGACAATAATACGAAAATGATCACTTCCTGCAAAATATGTTTTCGACATTAGCTTTATGTTTTAAACTTCGTGGAAAATGTTATGATAATACATAAGAAATTTAGTTACTTATATGTGCCTCACGAAATAAATGAATGTAATACATGTGTAGGCCAACCCATTTGTTCAAGAAGGTTTGTGTTCTAGAGGATCCATTTGGTATTCAGTGATGTAGCACTAATATAACTTTGTGGGCAACTTTATTAGAAAACATAGACATAAGTACGTATTACATGTACATATATATATTAGCATGCCTTGCGTGTAAATACTGAATGATTTTGTTGCGAGTAAGTACAGATGACGTTGATGATATACGTGGAGGATGTAAATGTTTGTGTTCTGAGAAGATGAACATCAGCGTCTACCACAACAGAAGACTTTAGTGAGCACTTTATAGCTCTCACGACGAAAGCGTATGTTCATCACCCCATAAATGATAGGGTTAGCTGCAGAGTTCACAAAGTAGGACCTCAGGAACAGGTTGAAGAATACAAGCCCTGCATCATTGAGGTTGTAGTCGAAGTCTTTCACCAAGGCTCTTGCTATAGAGAGACAGAGATAAGGGAGGAAACTGAGGATAAATACAATGGTTACGAGGAAAGCTATAGTGGTGGTCTTGTTGCTCCGTCTTCTCGTGGTGCGCGGTCTGTTGGTACTATGTCTGGAGGGACCACTCTCACTGTCAGCAGACGACAGTTCGATTGTGTTAATCGCAGAGCCTCTGGAACCTACGGTGGTCTGGCGTGAAATATCCGTGTGCTGTTTAGCTGTCTTCCACACTAGAGCGTACAGAACACACAATACCGTCGCTATCACTATAAACATCATTGCAAGGACCCCGTTATAAATGAGAGGGTAAAGTGTATTACCAACAGAGTCGCTGGTGGAACAGTCTGTTCCTGTGAGTCCTGGGACACCAGTATCAGCTGAACGTTTCCCGTACAAGACTAAGGCCGGCCAGGCAAACAGAGTTGCAACAAGGACCGATATCAGGATGACAATTTTTACCCGACGGGGGCTGAGCTGCTTCTGATGGGGTTTACACACCTTCCTGTATCTGTCCACGGCGATTCCGAGCAGTACGAGGATCGAACACATCGCACAGAAGGAGTTGACGAACCGCAGCATCTTACACGCGAACTCCGACTCGAACATGAAGAAGAATCTCATATCTGTGATCTCCGTTGGCATGGCAATGAGGCAGGCGAGCAGGTCGAAGACAGCCAGGCTGGTGATGAGAGTGTTCTGGGTACCGGATGTGAGTTTGAACGGGAAAACATACACCACCAGAACGTTTCCAAACAATCCCAATAGCATGGTCAGTCCCACAAACAACATGGCGGGGATCAGCAACATCGCCTTCTCGTCGTTCACCTCCTGTAATGTAACGTTATCCATTGTGTTCATTTTATCTCTACAATTGCTTACTATGCTGTCTTATGTCCCCGAGTCAATCGTGATCATGTCAATATATAAGAAACAGTGTTTATATTTGAAGCGTCAGTAAAATATCCAGTTTGAGTCCATCGTGAAGGAACTGTTCTGTCTTATTGTATGTTGAAGAGGAGAACTTGCAACAGAATATATCATTCATCATCAAATCTTGCAGTTGGGCGATAGTCCTGTCAGGATGTGTTTGCAGGACTCGCTGTCATCCCTGTAAAACAGAAAAAAAGGAATTATTAAAGTTGTTATACAGTTTATTCATGATTAACTACAGATGAAATAACAGTATGACAAATATAATGTTGGAACAGTGGAAATACATGTAGCATGCATATAGACGATTAAGGATAGATAATTGCTAAGAGCCATCTAAGAGTTAAAACCATAATATTTACTTTAACGAGAAGCATTTATGTTTAACATGTCCACGATCATGCTGACAACTCATTATACAATACACTTACCACTCCCAAAGAGCGTAGGGTATTACAAGCATTATAAATCTGTCACACAAAAACTGCCTTTTAGAACATTGACTTAATGTTGTCCTCACACAATCATATGTAAAATCAAGCAAGTAACATAAAGGGCATAAGTTACCACCATACAATAGCATGCAACACTCCCATTTTCAACACAACCTTTTTCACGGCAGTAGTTGTTATAGCCCTAGTTCACGCAATACATTAATACAATATAATAAGTTCTGCTCTCTTTCAACTGCGACAGGGGAAATCACAGGTAAACGTATTGTTGTACGTTTGTTCGGTCCCAACTGAGATATTATCGCTGTTAATGCACGCACCTACAGAGTAATACAAGGTAAATAAAGAGGGTTCAATGCGGTTACATTGTTAATCTGTTCATAGTTTTCATTTATGTTGTTATTGCCAAACCTGTGACAAGTTCGCCTAGTTTACATTAAGGTTACGTTTATTTTTTGTATGAATTGATCTGTATTTGTTGGTATCACAACACTGTTGATTGACAAAATACTGGGGAAGTTCAAAGGAACGAAGATAGTGTGTCATGTAAACATGGTTATATGATAAAGATTACAATCACGGTATACATACATACAGCTTGTGGTTCATGCTAGTAGCCTTTATGAGTCATTTTACATACATGTACATCATGAAACACATGTTCATATCACCTCTATGTATGGAAACACCACACTAATGTATTTAATGTATTGAATGTATGATGACACCGCAACGATGTGTCATAACCCTAGGTCATATGTCATAATACAAAATCATGTTTCGTGTATCATCACGTCACATGATTGTATCTTCATGCCACATCTATGTATCATTGAGTCAGATCTATTTGAACGGACAACACCAAGGTATAACACCATGTCCATCTAACGTTGTATCATCATGTATCCTAATGTCCCCCGTTCAATTGTCATACCATCGCATTCAATTATTATCATGTTACATTTATGTTTAATAATGTTACATTCATATTTCATAATGTTACATTCATGTATCAAAATGTTACATTTATGCATCATAATGTTACGTGCATGCATTATAATGTAATACATTCATGCATTATAATGTCACATTCATGCATTATAATGGTACGTTCATGCATCATTCAATTAGTTCATAAGCATCTATCTAATAATTAACAAGCACTCATAAAACGCTTGGTCACGTTGCTAGAACGTACTTGTAAGGGAAGTAACTCTAGTTTCAACGTTTTGGAAGTTATGTTGCAGGGTTGATTCGGATTGCTGCATAACTGTATAATAATATCCTTCACACTAAACGATAGTTGTTTGTGAGGTGGGGTTGTTTCTTTCGTTTATGACAATAAGAACCTATTAATGTATCTAATATCGTATGCTCAGCCCTCTAGAACTGCCAAAATGCTAGTGCGATTGACGACGCGCGTCGGTATGTACACACACTGACACATCAAGATTCATTTTGTACACAGGACACTGCAGTTATACTTGCTGATGCTGTTGGTCAATAGCGCACTGACTTTTTGAATGATTTTTAAAAGAAAATCTACAATTATCTTGACTTTGTTAAAACTATAAATGCACTGTACCATATCAGATGATTTCGTGTTTTCGAATAGATCCATTCTTTCAAGCGGAAATACACGGGTAAACTTCCAGTTACGCTTTTCAATGATTCGTAAATAGTTTTAGGATTCGCATGAACAGAGTGGAATTTTGCGAAAGTAGTTCTTGTATTTGACCTTTGAACTGTTTTGCATATTTATCAGATTTGGATACCATGTTTATCAGATTGCTTTATTGCATCGATAACAGCCTCCATTATATGATAAAATTGTATCACACACAATAACACCTACACTAAACACTTGTTGTAAAACCCTCAGCAGCATCTTATGAAGTGTTAATTACCCCTATGCAATGACTTTGAGCTGACATTAAGCTGACGATTATTATGACAGATGTGCTTAATACGCTTAATATAGTCTCACGAGAAAAAAACAAGTCAGGCAAAGTCAAGGTGGTGTGACGATAGCAGACAAGGTGACAGCAATTGTTTCCCTAACATTTCTTTGAGCACAGCGTCTATTACCAGATGACTGTGCATAATCTTCTCTATACATAAGCTCCACACAAAGGATCCCTACTGCCATCTCACATCCATCCTATATCACAAATATCCGATAAAATTTAACCTTGTTTGGGCAAAGCATTATTTTAGATCTGATCAAATCAAAATAGGGAATTTCAACTGTTATAATGTTCGATGTGAAAGTTAATATTTTAACTGGAGCATTACGAATTCTTTAGTTTAAATGTAATAATGCAGTCTAACATTGGAAAATACTAGTAGGTATATCATTAAACAGACTGTAATAATATGTCCACATCACTGAAGAGGGTAACAAGAATTTCTCTATTGTATTATATGGCCAGTGAGTATATCTAAACAGATGCTTCCCATGGTCAATTGCAGTTAAATATGTTTGTTAAAATGCTCCCGTCAACTTATATTAAAACTATTCAGAAATAAGATCTATTAGTGTTGATATAAATAGAATACAGTGCTAAAATATTTTCTTGTAGCAGTAACTGCGTCAACATAAATATCTTAACAATGAACTCACGAAGAATTTCGTGACCTACAATTGAATACAATTGTTTTCACAGTTTGACACAAGTGAGACGGCTCTTTGGGGTTTATATTTTGTTGTTAGCAAAGGTAATGCTTTACTTACCTCTTTGTGTATATGGGTATGGTTAGCAGGGTACTAACCAATAACTAGCAGTAAAGTTCTGGGTACCACCAAGTACCTGTTATATGTAGAGGAGGCTAGATTAGATTCAAGACATGCCGTCCAACAAGCCTAGATGAATTGTGGCTGCGATCATACATGCAGTATGATGGCTGAGAGGTATGGTGGCTGATTTCTGCCATTCGCGTCTTCGCTACTTCGTGTTATTAGAAACTAGGGCGAAATAGCGAAGTGGCGATGCGAAGTAGCGAAGACGCGATGCGAAGTAGCGAAAATGCGATGCGAAGTAACGAAAAGGCGATGCGAAGTAACGAAGACGCGATGCGAAGTAGCGATGCGAAATAGCGAAGACGCGAAGGGTTTTCTTCGCTTCTTCGCATCGCTACTTCACTACTTCGCATCGCTACTTCACTACTTCGCATCGCCACTTCGCTACTTCCCATCGCCACTTCGCTTCTTCGCATCGTTACTTCGCCACTTCGTCAGTTCGTCATTTCATCACTTCGCCACTTCGCTACTTCGCCAATTCGTCATTTCGCCATTTCGCGTCTTCGCTACTTCGCCACTTCGCATCGCCACTTCGCTATTTCGCATCGCCACTTCGCTATTTCGCATCGCCACTTCGCTACTTCGCATCGCTACTTCGCTACTTCGCAAATTCGCAAATTCGCTATTTCGTTACCTCGTGTCTTCGCTACTTCGTCACTTCGCGACGAAGTAGCGAAGACACGATGTAGCGAAGAAGCGAAGTGGCGATGCGAAATTGCGAAGTAGCGATGCGAAGTAGCGAAGTGGCGATGCGAAGTAGCGAAGAAAAACTCTTCGCTATTTCGCTAGTTCGCATCGCTACTTCGCATCGCATCTTCGCTACTTCGCATCGCCGCTTCGCTACTTAGCATCGCAACCTCGCTACTTCGCATCGCCAGTTCGCTATTTCGCCCTAGATTCTAATAACACGATGTAGCGAAGACGCGAATGGCAGAAATCAGCCACCATACGAAACGAAATCGCGAAGGAGCGAAACGTCCCCGAAACGAAATCGCGAAGGAGCGAAACGCCCCCAAACGAAATCGCGAAGGAGCGAAACGTCCGCAAAACGAAATCGCGAAGGAGCGAAAAAGCGAAAGAGCGAAAGAGCGAAAGAGCGAAACCGCGAAGGAGCGAAATCGCGAAGATCACTCATTCTCAACGAAAGTGCACAATTAGTAAATAATGGTGTCGTCCTAATAAATCGTCTTTTTATATAATGAATATACCGTTAATATGGTGCAATGTAAGATTGATGAAAAAGGAAATTGAATTCGTAGTACGAACGACACATAAAATGTTACATTTTACTGTTGATATTTTTTAGAGATGCCTTAGTAATCTTGGAACATGTCACAATAGCAATGTCACCAACAAGAACTGTCACGTTGACGTAGGAACTGAGATTCACTCATAAGTCATGGATGCGATAACACATGTCCAAATATAGAATAACCTTTACTAAGGAATTTTCAGCAAGCAGAACTGTTAAACACTTTTCTCAAATTTCTTAAAGTACCAAATGTTTACTGTCGCTATTTTCATGTATTCTACGTTATGTATTTTGAATAAACTGATAAATAAATGTTATCTGCAGTGAACCTAAATACATTCAGTCATTCATGTGTGTTGAATAATAAAGAAAAGTAAAATAGTAACAATTGTCATATTAAATGTATTAATTTTTCAGAAATTAAAGAACTACCGTTAGGAAAAATCGTATGGTTAAGCCTGTATTCTACGTTATGTGTCTCCTACAAAAATGTAAAATAGGAACTTGCTAAAAGTAATAGTTACAGCTCGGTACGTTATGTATTCTACGTTATGGTATCATACGTTATGACTGCCTATAAGGAGTGTAACGTTGTGTAGTGTCATGGGCGACGTCATATAATATTGTCCATATGTTGTTACAAGTGAGTATATGATTTGGAACGAATTTTAGCGTGTTTTATTTTTACTCATTTTTTTATTTCCGATGCTGATATTTCAAACACTGTAATAGGGCCTAGATATACCGTCAGTCCTTGAATAATCGCCAGGCGATTATTAATTTGACCCAACGATTTGACCCAGAATTGATTCAGCGATCATTCAAGACGATTATTTTTTTCGAAGCCCTAATATAAAATAAGCCCTAATATATCTGAAAATTTTAAATAATAACAAAAACATAATTTCAGTATGTTTTAAATTATTAATATTGTTAACCATGTGCATGGCGTAAATATGCTTATGCCGGGAATAATTTTTGAAAAGGAGATAGACATTAGTTTGTTTACATTCACTAAAATTAACCCGGCGATTAGGCCTATTCAAGACAAGCGATTATTTATTTCAAAGAGGACTTAGACCCGGCGATTATTCAAGGCAGGCGATTGTTCAAGGCAGGCGATTATTCAATAAATTTACGGTACCTATATGCAATTTAAGTAGGCCTTTTTACGCCAAAACTTCGCCTTCATTCAAATAAAAAAAGATTCATACAACATATACATCTTATAATAGGCATATACATGTTTTGGTGTTCATAGATACCGGTTAGTGAAGGCAATTAAGTGTGAATGTTTCCAATTTATTTAAAAGCAGAATAGACTCGTACCACTTAAATTCATACGTTGACGTTATTTCCATTGAGTTTAAATAGTCTCGGATAAATATTGTTCGAAAATACGATTCTTTTTGCCCGATCCTATAAACATTAATCACTTTTGTAAAGAATTATCTTGGCTACATCCTCATGATATATGTATGTTTAATGTTTGTTAGGAAAGACAGTAAGTTGTCCAACATATAGGCCTATATAGTTGTGAAATCATTGAAAATGACGATCTATGGGAAACGTTTTTATTCAAAGACAATGTAAACATGTAGGTAAATCTAATGACATTAATCAAATTGTCATCGGAAAAGTTAATTTAAAGTATGTACTTCAAGCGGAGATGATTTCCAATCAAGCTGGATAGATTTAAATTGACCCTAACAGAACTCATTTCTTGAAAATTGTTTAGTCTGGACATGCAAGTCTATGAAAATAACGTCACCGAACGAATAAACTGGCACGGCCCGGCCCGGTTATTGTATACATTGTTCAACATAGATATGATAAGAGCGAAAATTGTTCACAGGGGCTTGTATTGTCGAAACTAGCCATTACAACGAATATGAAGTCGACGATCCAGCCCCAAATACTATAAAAAAAAGTAAAGGGATGTAACGGGGTCAACACCCCATGTCCGTTTGAAATTATATTTCAGAATGTTGTCATCATATTATCATTCAATGTTATATATCACGGCAAAGCCAATACATTTGTCTTTAAAACAAGCCATCAAACGTAAAAATCGAACGGATAATAACAAGGATATGATTTTTCAAAGCCAAAAATATTAGCACATTGCTCATGTAAGCCATTTGCCTGGCCCACCAAAATAATAAAATATTCGCTTGAAAAAATTATTATAAAATACTTTATAATATCCTGTCAGCTAATAGTGACCCAGTTACAAAGCCCAGTATTTGGTGCATCAGATCGCGCAAGAATTATAACACGGGGTGCACTGTAATTGACGTACCAGAGATTTTAGATGATCTCAAGTGTGTTTCGAAACATCGTTTGTCTAGTAGTCATCCATATTGAATGACCTTGACATTGGTCTATTTTTGGAAACGAAATGATGTCATAGGGCCTCAAATAGCCCTATGACATCATTTCGTTACCAAAAATAGACCAATGCCAAGGTCATTCAATATGCACGTCTCACTATCAAACGATGTTTCGAAACACACTTGAGATCATCTAAAATCTCTGGTACGTCAATTACAGTGCACCCCGTGTTATAATTCTTGCGCGATCTGATGCACCAAATACTGGGCTTTGTAACTGGGTCACTATTAGCTGACAGGATATTATAAAGTATTTTATAATAATTTTTTCAAGCGAATATTTTATTATTTTGGTGGGCCAGGCAAATGGCTTACATGAGCAATGTGCTAATATTTTTGGCTTTGAAAAATCATATCCTTGTTATTATCCGTTCGATTTTTACGTTTGATGGCTTGTTTTAAAGACAAATGTATTGGCTTTGCCGTGATATATAACATTGAATGATAATATGATGACAACATTCTGAAATATAATTTCAAACGGACATGGGGTGTTGACCCCGTTACATCCCTTTACTTTTTTTATAGTATTTGGGGCTGGATCGTCGACTTCATATTCGTTGTAATGGCTAGTTTCGACAATACAAGCCCCTGTGAAATTGTTACACTTTTGTTAGATGAGCCAAATGGTCTAGTGGTTACTGTCAATGTTTTCTGTTACGTTCATTTTCGAAGTACATGTTCGACTCCCGTGGATGATATTTTTGTTTAAAAACTACACCCGAGGTTTCTTTGATATTTGACGTTAAAAGTAATACATTGCATAAGGTACGCAAACTTAAAATAAGATTGTAATGAGATAACAAAAATTAAGCAGAGTTTAAGAAATTAACCCATTTGACCAATTTAAATCAAACTGAAACTTGTTACATGTTTACTGTTAGATAATATATAATTATTGACGTATATGGTTCATTACCTGAAACAAATAACGTTATATATAACGTAAAATAGGCCTACTGAGACATATTGACATGTCATGTTTGGACAGCAATTATAGGACATCTGGTAGGAATTATTTGCTCAAACTTCATAATCTTATTTAATGAACAGAGGACATTGGGGTAACACATATTAACACTTCTAATGCAGACTTTCGATTTTTGTGAAATGCACATTTTCAATTGTGCACTTTCATTGAGAATGAGTGGTATGCGAAATCGCGAAGAAGCGAAATTGCGAAGGGGCGAAGGAGCGAAATCGCGAAGAAGCGAAAACGCGAAGGAGCGAAAATTACAGTTCCCTGCTCATAGAAAGTAAGACCTTGATGTTTGAGCAAATAATCCGATGTCCTATAATTTAGTTTATTAAACATAACATGACAATGTGTCTGAGAGTTATGAAACTTATATTATAAGCTACCGGTATACAAAGCAGTTATATATTATAGAATCTGCATGTTTTATGATAAATGTAACGTTAATCGAGGACGATGTCAGATCGATACAAAAGAAAATCGAACTGGTAATATGAACGACGGATAATAGGTAACTTGTTATTGTTTATATTTGTTAGAGAAGTAAGAGTAAGTTGGAGTAACTACGTCAACATACTAATGTTGCCAACAAGAGCTGCCATATAAACTGAGATACACTGTGTCTACTGACTAGATCTAATGACTAATCTTATCCGTACTCAAAAGCCATATGCCTAAATTATATAATACACTTTAACATATACGATATATATATATATGGTCAATAAAGAATTGTTTGTCAAAAGGTTGTGGCAGGATCTACTGGAATGTATTAAAAAGTGAAACGGACACCGAATCGAAATTGAAGGCAGAAACAGTTATTCTAAGGTTCAAAGAAAGAAGGAACGATATTGTGAATCTCTTTATTTTAACATATACATTGATATTTTAAAAAAACGGCAAACAAATTACCTACTCCAGCAGGTTTGAATCAAAAACTGCAAAACAACTATCAACTAAATAAATCAAAAGCATATTCTCAATGCAAATATGATTCTTTTGTCACATTTTGGTAGTCTAGCCACAATCTATTCAAATAGATAATATTTGACTTGCTGTGTTTACATCATTTATACATACGAAATTGCTGTGACCATATAAAAAAAGAAATAAATTGATTAAAAAATGGGATACATATTGAGTTGCTCTCTTACTGATCATTTCTGACGTTCATAGCATAGTATATAAACATAACTTCTTTGAGAGGCATTTTAGAAGCTGGTATGATGAATAATAACAAGTTCTATGGATAGTCAACTTCTTTATTGATGTGAGTGCGACGTTTCGATGCAGATACTAGCACCGTTATCAAGCAAGTGGTACATTATCATGACAACCAAGAGAATATATACAATTATGGTAATTATGTTTTTACATGTGATTGGATTGATGTACATAGTTGTAACAACATTGTTAAGGAGAGAATGGGTATACACAAGATATTAGGTTGATGTGAAGATGGACAATGAATATACTGAGGAAGCCAGATGAGCAGATTGAGGATTACTGGTGATTGGATTTAATTAGATCATGATAGGCTAGGGGTACATAATAGCCTTGATCTCTATTCAGAACAGGATTAAAGCGCTTAATGCTGATTGCTTCCAAAATCTTCCTTGATTTAAAGTCACTGCAGTTTACTTTTAATGTGCTGATGTTGTTCCACAGGATTGAGTGGTCGGGATTGCCTTTGATGTGATCCGACAGGGCTGATTTGGAGTCACTGTTCTTGACAGAGGTTTGGTGTTCCTTGATTCTCATCGGAAGTGGCCTTGAGGTTTCGCCGATGTAGCTGTCACCACATTCACATGGAATGTGATAAACAACACCAGCGGGATCTTCTTGTTTTGTTGAGGCTGGGAGGGTACTGGTTGTAGTTGATGAACACTACAACTACAACTACAACCAGTACCCTCCCAAATTAGTCAACGAAGTCATCAACGCAACCCTCAACCCTCGAGAGAAACAACCCCGTCAGCAATCAGCCCCCTTCATCATCAGTCTCCCATACATCAGACCCATCAGCCACCACATCCGCCGCCTCCTAAAACAACAGGCCAACATTGATGTCGTATTCCAGAAGGGGAGATCTCTCCAGAACCATCTCCATGCCAATGGTCGACCAGCCTCAACAAAACAAGAAGATCCCGCTGGTGTTGTTTATCACATTCCATGTGAATGTGGTGACAGCTACATCGGCGAAACCTCAAGGCCACTTCCGATGAGAATCAAGGAACACTAAACCTCTGTCAAGAACAGTGACTCCAAATCAGCCCTGTCGGATCACATCAAAGGCAATCCCGACCACTCAATCCTGTGGAACAACATCAGCACATTAAAAGTAAACTGCAGTGACTTTAAATCAAGGAAGATTTTGGAAGCAATCAGCATTAAGCGCTTTAATCCTGTTCTGAATAGAGATCAAGGCTATTATGTACCCCTAGCCTATCATGATCTAATTAAATCCAATCACCAGTAATCCTCAATCTGCTCATCTGGCTTCCTCAGTATATTCATTGTCCATCTTCACATCAACCTAATATCTTGTGTATACCCATTCTCTCCTTAACAATGTTGTTACAACTATGTACATCAATCCAATCACATGTAAAAACATAATTACCATAATTGTATATATTCTCCTGGTTGTCATGATACTGTACCACTTGCTTGATAACGGTGCTAGTATCTGCATCGAAACGTCGCACTCATATCAATAAAGAAGTTGACTATCCATAGAACTTGTTCTTATTTATTTATATAAACATAGCAAGATTTTAGTTACGTATTGATTTTTACCGTTCCATAAAGATGAAAATTTATTTGTCGACAGATTGACATGATACCATTTTTTAAGGCGTTACGTAATTTATCAGATAATTGACACGCCATAAAAATGTTATTCACTTAATACGTTGTAGCTATTTTCATGTAATCTACATTATAGTTTTTTTATGGAGTGGGAAATAAATGGTATATTCAGAAAATACACATCAATCTTAAATAAAGCGTATTAAACACGTAGGATAATACAGTAAATACGCCAAGATTTTAAAAGTTTGAGTACAGTACTCAAAGGCACTGTACAGCACACTTCTTGACAGTAATGTGGACAGTCCAGGACTTATTATGTCTTGTGCACCCCTTTAGGCCTTTAAAGATGCAATAATATAATTACAATTCGCTCTCATTAACCTGTAATCGATAATTACAATCTCGAAGCGGACAGATTCAAAAGTGATGAAGTTGTCGCATATGGAGTGTAAACACGCCTATCCGTACAGCGAAAACTGTAGCACGCAATGTTATGATGACTGTCATACTGGATACATTTATAAGTTGCGCGTATAATTTTGCGCATGTATCGTTTGGTTGTCATAGTTTTAAAATAGTCATAATCTGGAATACCATTTATGATTCACAATAGTTGTTTTTATTAAACTAATAAAAACCGCGTTTGGCATCGTATTTCGATTAATCAGTCTCAAATATTTAATACTGACCTACATACCGAATATACACATAGTATTACGTTTAAAAAATAATGTGGTCATTGTGATTTGATTTCTCGTTTGGCAAATTGTGCCTTACTCTTATAAATGTTCCAATTTCCAATAAGCAAGTTATACTAATTTAAATAGTCTTATTTAAATCGACGATTTGTATTGAAATCTTTTAACTTTGTTTGAAGGAGGGTATTTCTCATTTGCATATGAACTATAGATGTCTCTGTTATTAATCAAACAATCAACAAATATCGCCTCTGGCTCGCGTTTGGTCTTCTTTCTTAGTTAGCATGTTTATGATGATACATCTTCGTGTATTTAAAAACCACAAAACGAGTTTTGCAATGTATAAGAAGAAACGTTTACTCAACGTATGTTTCTAAAAATAGCAATTATAGTTTGAAACTTTGATTATGAAGCTGGATCCTGTCTGTAAGTAGAATACAATGTGGCAATATATCATAATACAATGCTACATATTATTTCACAAATCAAGGAACATGCACAATGGTTTAGATGTTATACCGACTCCTGTAACATATAGTTGGTATCGAACAAATGAATACCATCTTCAATATTGTAGATTCTCACAAGACGTCAAAGTAGTTGGTACCATACCCACTTTTTTAGAAATGTTATCTGTAAATATCGTTGAATTTGATGACATGACGAATGACAGATTTTCAATAATTAAAGCTTTCCTCGCGATCAATTCTAACAGATAGACTAGGCTTGTTTGCAGGTCTATCAACTCCGAAAGTTAGAAAACGTCGCATTCTTTATAATAAATACTATCATACTTTCTATTTCTGTAAATTCCATATTTCGTTCCTTCGCGATTCCGCTTCTTCGCGATTTCGCTTCTTCGCGATTTCGCTCCTTCGCGCCTTCGCTATTTCGCTCCTTCGCGGTTTCGCTCTTTCGCGATTTCGCGATTTCGCTTCTTCGCTATTTCGCTCCTTCGCTATTTCGCTCCTTCGCGATTTCGTTTCGCTGACGTTTCGCTCCTTCGTGATTTCGTTTCGGGGGCGTTTCGCCCCTTCGCGGTTTCGTTTCGCGCATGTTTCGCTCTTCGCGATTTCGCGATTTCGTGTCGCTGTTTCGCGATTTCGTTTATCTGTTTCGCGATTTCGTTTTTCAATTTCGCGATTTCGTTTTGATTTTTTCGCGATTTCGCGATTTCGTGTTGGAAAGTTAACACGAAATCACATGGCCCCTCTCAGCCATCATAATGCAGGGACAGTGAATGACTACAGAGTCAGATAAAATGGCATGGTCTGAAGGCGTAATACCACAATAATATATGACGGATAAACACATCTTATTTCTTGATCTCATTTATCATCAAGGATTTTTAATCAAATTTCATAGGCATACGATTCAATACAGATATGATAAAATGCTATAAAAGTAGACATGAATATTAAACAACACCGTAGACCGTATCCATGACCGTGTTATTGCATAAATTTGTAGATGCCGCTGATGATTCATATATGCAGCAAAATGACATCCCTTATCAACGATGTAAGCTATTCTTAATTCATCCGAATGCAGAACCCATTCGATAATCCTCACATATGAAATTATTTACATTATACATATATAATTGCATTTCAAATGGCCCCTGCTATATAAATGAGTGTATTCATGAATATGTGTACTCGCTTATAAGTAATTAATGGGAAGATAATACGACGGAATAGAATCTTCGGTCCATAAAGCATGAACATGTAATAACGAAATGATTATGAGCGTTTTGTCAGCCATCATCATTACATTCCTTAGGGTTCAGTTAGAATGGGTCTTTGTTGATCTATAACACATAATGTTCCATTTGACCCCCCTGAATAACGTTTACATATTAGATCCAGATTTAATGAGAATGGAGCATAATTTACAATCGTAATATATCACCGGTTTTCAAGGACATTGCAATAAATTTATTTCGTTGATGGAAAACAAATTGCACTTCTGACTTCATGGGAAAATATTCCAATTTATTTAAATGCTTCAATGGTCAACGATGTTTTCAGATTAATTCTAAAATAATCTATTGTGGAGTAATGCTTGTGCCCAATAAACGATCAAAAATAAAGATATTGAAATATATTCATAAATTCATTATATTGAATATTACATCCAACTTAAAGCTCGTTGTCCGTGGCAACCATTTATAAAGATGTCCTGTTCATTATCGATATCAGGACTCTTTTGGGTGAGAGTCCTGATAGCGAATACACGGACACTTTTTAAAAATCATGTTTAACAAGGTAAACAAATGTTATAGTTTATGTCATTCATTTAGAGGGTAGGACATTTTATTACATAAACCAATTATCCGTAGTGGTAGTAACGGTGTTGCGTATACAGCAAAAATTGCATGGCGGCCATTTTATTATGAACACATTTTATATTATTTCGAATGATAAAAACGATTCCCATGGCTTTACGGAACCATGTACACTCATTTTAAGTAGATTTTCCGAAGAGAGAATGGTGTTTGACTATTGGTGACATTATTTTTCAAATACATTTCATCGACTTATTTCAGCGAAAAAACGTGCTACTGCCCCTTTAATGTGTCGTTGATTATGTCGCAAGAACACGAAGTTTAATGCTTCATTTACCAATAATATCGAAACAAAATAGTTTAATCAACAAATTGAATTTGGTAGATATTACGAACAAATAAGCATAGGTTCAGATCAACCTTGATCCACAACATTCGCAAGTTTAGAAAATGAATTGTTTATCTAGAAATAAATGAATAAGCCAGTTTGAAAATCGTTTTATGAATGATAGTATACGAGTACGAGTGAATATATTTCTATTAAGTATCCACTTTCCAAATTTCACACCTGTATAACAAAGATGATATAATGTACGCCCTATTCCTTCTAAACCTCGCCACGAAATGTACACATCATGAACATTCCTCAAATGACAATGGAATGCATGGATCACACGATATCCGAACATTTAGTTCGTGCATTGACACGCGAGAAGCACGTGCTAAAACGTAATCACTCAGGCTGAACATACGTTGTACCAGCACAACCTGGTGAAGGGGCCACAAAAAGGTTGTGGAAATTTTCATAATTTAAAAAAAAAAAAATTTTAAATTCTGGAAGCTCCATACAAGAAATGGAATGCAAATACAGAATTTGAAACTTTTATTTTTTTCATTTTATTTCGCTTGGAATAAGTGAGATGTAAGTCACTTACTGCCATAGTTTCCCCGTTGCATCGTCCTCGAGCCTCTCAGACTTATTGTCCAGGACCCATATTTTCGAAGCTCTCTTAGCGCTAAGATAGTCGTAAGGGCCATACATTAACAATGACTTACGACTATCTTAGCACCAAGACAGCTTCGAAAATATGGGCCCTGGTATTACCCGATGCAACACCGAAACTATGGGAGTAACTAATACATGTTCAGATTTCTTTTAAAATGATCTTTTCTGAAGTAGTTTGTGTGTCCCATAAACGATAAAAAATAAAGATGATATAAATGTGTTCAAAAGTAACATTCAAGGCATTACATTTCAATATTTCTCAGATTGGTTTAAAGTAATCTTTGGTGAATCATTTGTATGCCCATGTAAATATCAACAATAAAGATAATTGGAATGGAGTCATAAATTATCCTTCAAAATATATTTTTTTTAAATGGTTTGCGTTATGGAAATTTAAAAAAAATTAATGGGGTTCCGTTTAAATGCTTAATCTACTTATACATATCATCCCCAATTGTGAAACGATGGAAGTATACTGAGACGACGCTGTATACGATAGTGTTACATAATACGGTATGTATTGTCTGGTCAAAGTGGGAATGATATAAGCTTACATATTTAAACAAATTACGTACCTGAGTATACATTATCTGGTGTCTTATCTGATTACATTGGCTAACTATACTTGAAGAAATAATAACCATAAACATTTTCTTTTTATGATAACGTTTTTTACCTTAATTGGTTATCCTTTTATGGTACCTAAACAGGAAATGTCAACGGCACAAAATTTCCCCACAAAATAACCGTCTTCTTTCCAACAATTTACGTTTTACAAACTTACATCAACAAAATTTTTGTAAAACATTATGCAAAAATTTAACATTTCAATCATTTACAAAATCGAAATTTTGGTTATACTATAAAGTTTAAAGTAAAAGAGAAATTTGACGAAGTGAATAATTAAATAAATAGGTGTAAATATCAAGTGTCGGTGTGCTGTACAGTGTATGTACACTAATTAAGCCTATATGTACATACTACCAGCGACGGGTTATGCTGACACGTTCACACGGAGTTGTGTTGCCGAGATCAGAGATAAAAAAAAATCTAAATCATGTTATGTCGGGTCAAGAGCCATTCTGAATATAATATTCTTAACAATGTGACAGTTTTAGCTGCAAATGTCAGATTGTGTTTTCATTATTGATGTGCACACAAGTGAAACAATTGACAGCGCAATGACAATTGAAACTAGTGATTGTAATTATATAAATGCACATTGAAATAGATTGGCAACGTATTTTAGACTTTAGATATGTATTTAATGACAGCGATCCTCATCTGGTGTACGAGTCGGACTGTCATTAAACAGAGGACGATAATTATGATAAAGGAGATGTAAAGAAAACGATCTACTTGTGAAACGAGATTCAGTGACATTAATCTCCAACAGATCTTCCTGATAGTGAGGAAGGGATCATCAACTGCAGACCAAGATACAATGTGATGGATCGACCAATCAGTCTCTCTCCTTTGTTTTACATGATATACGAATCGTTAAATTCACATTTTAAGCACACATGAATCGTTTATTTCAAAACTTCTTGTTATATCTAAATGTAGACTATTTCGAAAATATGAAATAAGCGCATTTTAAAATTGTGAAATAAATTTGTTTATCTTTCATCTCTAAGTACCAACATTACATTGAAAATATTTTTAACAATATTGTCTCTTAGGGCATTTTATTCCAAAACTATCAGATACAAATGTCCGGTTAGATTTAAACGTCCCTATAAAACATAAGCAGAATTGGTAATATTAGTAATACTATCTTAATTATCATTATCTTGGAAGTTGCAGTTGAGAATTGGTGTGCTTACAAAGTATCAAACCTTACAATGGGATCATGACAAATACACAGCTAATCACTCTTCGGTTAAAACATTTGCTATAGGTACACCTATGCCTTTCTGTTCTCAGTTCAAGAGGGTATTTTTGATACCGAGAAAAGGTTTCCGTTTAGCAATAACTGTATAAATTTCACAATCGCTTGATCACAGAGCCCGATGTTCGAGTAGGGATTGTTATCATGATTGTCTGACACCTACATTGTAAGTTGGTCAGTCAGTACAGCAAGCTGTGACAGCCACTGACAGGTCATGTCTGATGAAGATAACACATTAGTTTAATGCTTATTGCTGAAAACATATGTTGTGACACTTCTGTCATATTGTTTTGTCAACCTCCCTCACGTTTGAAAATGTATAACTGTGTGTAGCTGATCACCCATTGCTATCATTCTCCAACTTTCATCAACGCAAAGTATAATAATAATAATATACATTTTAACTCCTAATATCCAGTACACTGCTCAATGGCGGTACAATTATTAAAGGAATTGTACTTTCAGTGCCGCTACTAAGTACCCATTTAAACAGCTGGGTGGACTGAGTGCAATGTGCATGAAGTGCACAGGGGCACAACACCCAGGTCACAAATGTTTGGTGTCTCCAGCGGGATTCGAACCCGGGCTGTTGGCGTGAGAGGCAAGCATGCTAACCACTACACCACTGTGCTCCACACATAATAATGCATTTCACTCCTGTGATCATGAGTAGCACCATGAGTGAATGAGTACATCGAGGAACAAATGGATGTTACGTTTCGGACTAGGTTAATTACAATTGTTCGACAGTTTCACACATTCACATATAACATAATTATATATACTATTACAATTATACCATTATACATGTATGATCTATCAATTATAAACATTATTTCTATTTCCATATCATAATTCATGATTGAATTTCAAAAGTTTTTAACAAAAAACACCTCGATGAATGAGATAAAGATTGGTACCTGTCTGGAATATAATATATGTCATGAAATTCCAATAACATTATACCTTCCAATGTAATATAACTAATCAACTTACCTTCACGCTCCACATAACCGTAGATATAAGAACCGAATAACACGGGTATTAACATACCCAACATATATGAATTTAGCACGGTGAGAAACTCTTCTAAAGCCTAAATCTTCGTCTAAGCTATCATCATTCCTCAGCTCGACCAGATTTAAGTTAACCTACATCCAAGCCCCGATCCGATGTATTGTATTATAGATATGTCCCCAATATGTATTCATTAAGCTGTCAGGCCATGTCAAGTAGACTGATGGTAGTCTGTTTACCTATATCGAGTCTACATTGAGTGTGGATGTAACCTCATATGACTACCTATATTCACAGGGTTTACCTGGGCCTCGGGTAGGGCATGGTGTATATACTTACCGCCAGTTAATGACAGCCCAAGGTAAATCAATATTGTACGTCAATATATAATAAAACCAGGTAAAGCATATTGAATAATGCTTTATTGTTTGAACAGGATGGCTTTTAAGATTTATGACAGTAGATATAACCTGTTAAGAATGTTCTAAATGTGAATAGTATAGATTTGATTTTTTTTTTATTGGTAACTGAAGACTTGTTTTGCACATAAATGTCTTTCTGGTTGATAAACGACTATGTTTTTTTCTAAAGGCGTTGATTTCCGTTTATGTCAGAATCGCGGTATTGTCTATTCAGTGATAGATTTGGAAATGGTTATAACTTGAACTAGTTATTCATCTCTTCTGCATTATATTCGTTCCCTGTTACATTTCTTTATTTCATTTATACTATTGTCTGCAAATCAAAACGTGCATGCATGAATCCATGATTTATAATTGTTCCTATCAAATCCAGTGTGTCGTAGAACAAACCTGATCATTCTTAGTGACACTATTAATTTTAGTAGGAATTTCAACATAAATATAAAAGGGAAATGTATTTTCCATCAAATGAAATATTGCTGAAAAGGTTTATTAATGATTTTCCTATCACCCAACAAAGGTCATTATATATACCATCATCCCTACAAGGTATACACATGCAAAAGACAAATTAGGACTACGACAATGTTCTATACTTAACTATGATATGAACAATAATATGAACTATTACATACTCAAAATTAATAGCTGGTTTTTGTGTTGAATATATTTCATGATGCTTATTATAGCAATTGTCTTTATCCAATAGTTACCCGTTCCCCTTTCCCTCACTGTATCAAAAGTCTTCTTCAAGCTCACGTATACCTTATGATTACGTCATCCAGGCTAAGGGTATCACTTGTCGATCACCACGAAGATTTCAAACTTATAAACATATTGCTCTTAAATCACTAGGAATCTTTCATAATGCCTTTGCTGTTACTGTTTGACCATTCATTTATCCTCTACAAATATATATACAGTTATAGCATATATCAACTACTATAAAAAGTATCTACATGTAATCCCAAAGATGGCTCTCATCATATTTAATTTAGTTTACTGGAGAAATTTCATAATTTCCCTTCACATTGTAGGTCATTCAATAAAACAAAAGTACTTACTCTATATAGCCTTTAAATCTAAGAATATATACTAATATATAGGTATATAATATATATTTAATTAAACTATATATAATATCATTATACAAATGTCATCCAGGTATGTTCAGTGCGTCATTTGTCATAAATCAAACATATGTTCATTAATAACGTCAACATCGCTATCACAGTACACTTTAGAATTCGCCACCTGATTTGTCTGCCATTCATCTAATCATATTCATTAATATATTCATTCATGCTTACCTTCAAATGGAAGCGTAGCTTTACTCTAGTAATATTCAACCGAAGGTTCAGAATAACACTTGTCTACCTCCAAACGTATGTTCCATGTATGCACATGTATTATCACGTATCTTCTTTGTATCATACAGCATCGTTCACTGTACTTCACATGAGTCTGTTTCACAACGTTTGCAGCAGTTTGATCGCAATACGTGATAGTTGATGACTATTTGGTGATGATAAAGATGGTGTCAAGCTACAGTCACCTTCCCCTGCTCCCTGCTGCTGGTACATGTAATAAGACCATGTGTCACTGTATATCGTGTATAATAGAGACTCATTATAAACAATAGAGAGTAATAATAGACTCCATGACCCTTATATATTCACGAAAAACGGTACAAGCCGTTCAATATGAATCATAAATTACTTTTTGAGGTGCAATTATTAAAATTGATATATTATGATTTTAAAGAATTTCGATCTTGTAAATTATATTCAATATGCGTTTCGAAATTTGAAACATAGATTTTAAATCATTAAGATTTTGTTTGTATATTCTTAATATCAAATTGTAAATGCCTAGAAGCGACATATTATATCTGATATTTTTTCAAACAGGTGCTCATGCCATCCTTTAACACATCACCATCACTGTTTTACCCATCCTCTAGTAACAGCCAAGAATGCGGAAAAGCATTTGTCATGTGTATGCGTCACACAAGCGTGAGACTTGAATGTCAACTTTTAAACACCAGTCCTTGTTCACAATGACAAATAACGGGTCTGGATACGCTTAAACTAGGACAAAACATGTATGTCATATCCTTTGTCTCTTTCATGGCTTGGCTCTGTTTCTTTGATTCTCGTTTTCTCTTTGTCTCCTATTCATTGTATTTTTGCTTTAATACATCGCACATGGATAAATGATAGCGTGAATTGTGTTTAGTATTGCTGACAAATTGTGATCAATTGTTTCCTATTTACGTTATTCTTTAATCATGATATGTACCACCATGTGAATATAGATAGTGACATACATATGACATGTGGAACGATTTTAGACCTTTGACTCCTAGAAACTGTTTGGCTTTTTTAAATACTGCAACACGGATAACGCATCTGACACCAGCTCGTTCACAGACTACCGGTATGTCGCACTCCCTCACAACCCTCACTTTCTGTCTCCATACACTTACATATGTGTCTTAATGCACATGTTGTCTGTGTCTGTATCTGTATCTGTGTCTGTGTCTGTGTCTGTCTCTATCTCTGTCTCTGCCTCTGCATCTATATGTATGTGTATGTCCCTCTGTCTGAGACTCTCTCTCGATCTCTGCATCTATCTACATGTATCTGTGTGTTTCTGTCTGAGTCCGTGTCTGCCTGAGTCTCTGCCTGAGTCTCTGTCTCTGTCTGTACCTCTGTCTGTGCGTCTGTCTGTGCTTCTGTTTCTGTATCTGCCTTTGCCTCTGTCTGTTTGTGTCTCTGCATCTGTCTGTGTCCGTGTTAGTCTGAATCTCTGTCTCTGTTCGTCTCTGCCTGTGTCTGTGTCTGTGTCTGTGTCTGTGTCTGTGTCTGTGTCTCTGTCTGTACTCTTATTATGAAGATATGATTAAAATCATACCGATTAATCACACAAGTAATTTATGATACCAACTCCATCAACACACGTTGATAAAAGTTGCACTCAAATAACCCATTTCACACGAGCTACGTGTCCCTATTTTGTTAGTTATTATTTTAACAGTCCACATTGCTAAAACGTTTTAATATAATGTCACAGCAGTACACATCTAATCCACAAATATATTTATAAATGATCGAACTTGGTATTTTTAACATTTACACACATAATATCATTTTAATGTGTATGGCACATCTCATGTGACGTATGTATTCATTATATTTTATGAATGGTAATTAGAAAAGCCTTTTGTCTAAAGAAATCACAAAAATACATTCCCTTTGATAACTGTACATGTCCCTGCCTCTGTTAATGTTCGTTTTCAATTCAAACTAACGTCGTAAAATACAACTTAGTGTACTGTAGTATACTATAACTACTGTCACCACTTGTGAACATGGTAATAAAATATTAAGAGGTGTTGAGAGTAGAATAAAGTGCTATGTTATCTTTACGGAGGTCCTCGTAATCTTAAGTTTTGATCATAATGCTATATATACTTTAGCCATAAACACTTATTCTAGCATTAGGACTTGCATAACCGACTACTTTGAAATGACTTTTTAGACTTAATGGATGTTGGAGCAAATATATCATCTATTGAAGATTTATTTCACAGCCTATGAAAAAAGATCCAAATATGTTTTCCAACTAATTGCAGGTTATGTACAAGGTAGATGTCAAAACAACAGTTGAAGGGGAGCATTCAAGAAGGGCACATGTTCTATGTATTTAACACAGGACATGTGCCCTTCTTGAATGCACCCCTTCAATTGTTAAGGAACCTTCAGTGAAGCGAATATCATTAAACGAAGGATTCCTGTGGTTTAAATTATTATGCTTGACAGGTGGTAATTATGTTCCAGTGTATACCGTGGACCAGAGATGGACAGGTGATGATGCTATATGGGCAAATGATTTGATCTGATAGTAACTTACCTGTAATGTCTTATTATGCGTTAATCAAGCGGAAGAGACATTTCCGCCAATTGACTGCTCAAGGAAGCATATCCTTTTGGAGCTATTGAATTGATAGACTCGAGTGTCTCACCACACCTATCATTCTCATATTCAGTTGTGGTAAAATTTAATTTCACTGGTTTACGTAATTACACGACTGGATAACTTTTTAAATTATCTCAATGGTTAAATGATAGTGATAATGTTTCTAAATTGCAAGCTTAGAACATTTAGATGGTTTCGTAAAAATCAACAGACAAAATGGTGTATATGAAAAACTGTTTGAATGTAATGTATGCCTGGCATGTAATCGAAGCACGACACTCACGTTATACTTCATTGATCAATAACGTTTTAAATTTAATAATGTAATATTCAAATATTGCAACATTTCATTTCATTGAATTTAGGTTACCTTGTGAGGGTACTTTTAGGTTATTCTATCAAGTGGGTTTATGGACATATACATGTAGACGAGTACATGTATGTACATGGACAACCATATAGTTACACCCAATCCATATATATATAGTTTACATTTGAGTATATATCAAGTGTCATATTGTGGTGTATAACTAATTTTGATTAAACAATATCAGTAGGTATTCATAATACATTTGGAAGGATACATGATATCGCTTCAAAGTCTTGATTCAAAATAAATATTCCTTAGCCTATTGGGTAATCCATGTACAAACATATCAAATATCCTCATTGAGGTAACTTGTGATGAGAATTCTACGGGGATGTAAAGTTATATACACAAACAAGTCATACATTATTACAAATCCGCGTTTGGGTCGGTGTATGTGCATATTTTTAAGGCAGCGTTGTGTAAATATAATCGTAATATCATCCTTATACCTTGAATAGTTTTCATCACATAAATCGTATTCCTCGTCTAATTTGACCAGAATTGATATTCAGCTTAAATCCAGAAGCTACCCTGCGCTCAGATTGTAAAGATAATGTCGTCCCCTGCTCTAACATGTATATATGTTATGGGTCCATTCTCGGATATAACACAGTCGCTCTCATAGTATACTCTCATGACTTCATGTGCCGTCTTTAAGTGAAGAAGTTACCACACTAGTTCACCCCATGCTTTAATGAGAAGTAATTGATTAATTTCACAAGGTCTTACTTACACTTATAGCCTGGTGTGAAATGCTCTTAAGCGTTGACAGATGATTAATTTATCAGGGATTGAACCAGATGCTACTGCATACATGCGTATTAACGTTGTCCTATAATTTTATTTCTCAAAATCTATTTCAAAATGTAATACTTATACGATTAAAACTCATTTGCATAGTTATGCAGCCACGGTTCACGTTTACATATAAGAATTCCCCATTTTACAATCTTTTTCAATTATAACAAGTGTAAACAAGCGTACAATTGCTTTTTACATAAGGATCAAGTGTCCTTTACCCAAGTGAACATCGAGTATTTATAGATTATATTGAAACAAGACAGAATTCGTTCTTACCTGAAATCACCTGTGTTGTTCATACAAGGAGGACAGGTATTGTAGTGTAACACTGAACGCTTTACTTGGTGTTGCATGGCCGGGTCGACTGGCTTATTCATCAAACTGTCGTCTCTTTAACCCTTTATCTACTGCAGACATTTAAAGTCTCTATCAGTGTGTCAATGAATTAGAACACATGATCTTGATACCAACTGCTTTATATTGAACATTCACGATCGTTCAAATATATAATAACTCTTTCATCAGATTAATGGTAGGAAATAGCAATTTGGATACTCATATGCATTAATGTATGCATAGAAAAGAACATATATCTGTACTTAAGATGTTGTTATCGAGGGGGAAAAGGATGTTTTATGTTTTCCATTTGTAAATGCTGACTAATATAGATCATTATTCATAACTTAAAATTTGTGTGCGAAAATGAAAGTCCCTATCAGAACAGATTTTAATTTGCCCTAACATGTTGTAACAAACGTGAAGGTAAGTTTATGACCAATATGTAGCAACATCACACACGGTATGAGCTTTAAACTTTGTATGACTCATTATAAGAAAAACGATATCCAACAGTAAATAAAACCCATTCCAACGTTTATAGACGATTCTTAAGACTAACACCTAAAGGGTTAACACCTTGGCTTTGAGACACCTTTACAAAGCTGTAGGTGAATACGTAACAAATAAGGTAAAGCATTTATATGATATGTTTATGCCATTCTAGCCGTGTGCTTGACTGCCTGTCAAATAAATAAAGCGAGAAAATGCAATAATTGCAAGTAGAGGCAACGCATGGCTGACTGGGGGAGAAGGTGTTGACATACTGTATATACAGTGCCTGATACCCACTCGGTGCGTCACTCAGTTTATGGGGGAGCCTGTCGTAAAGTTGAGTTTTACATGTAGGGTTGTCATATTTACCACTTCAGTCTGAGATTGAACGTGTTTACTCAATCCATATTTGAAACGGTAAATGGGACTCTAAGATAGTGTACAATAGATGTGTTACCTTGTTATCAGTCATTTTGTGAACTTGGCCTCAAACTTTACGGGAACATGACTTTTAAGTAGCATAAAGGTACTTGAATTATAAATATACAAAGTAACCAACCGTTTCTTGATGAACATAAACCAAAATGGACTATATATATATATATATATATATATATATATATATATATATATATATATATATATATATATATATATATATATATATATATATATGTGTGTGTGTGTGTGTGTGTGTGTGTGTGTGTGTGTGTGTGTGTGTGTGTAAGTTTCGTATAAGTGCTTGCTTTCATACTAGTTTTACAACACATTTTTCTCAACATGTGAATAAAAATGTTTTCTTATTATGGTGTTAGAATAAACAAGCGTCAGCTTTGTATAATGGTTACGAAAAAATGTTTCTCACTATATATATAATCGAGAAATGATCAAAACTTGTTTTCTTCCAAATTAAATGTTTATTATGCATACTGGTCATACACAAGTGTGAAGATGGAACTAGGGTTGAAATAAGCATAAAGTAATGATTGTGATAGGGATATAAACTGTTGTCATTTATTCAAAAGAACGGTTAAATATGCATATGTATATATTAGCTGAAGTAAATTACAACGAGTTGAATGTGCGTGTGATAGATCATACTTCCAAGTATATGGTAATCGATTATGACTAGCATTACTTGTTGCTGTAACGAATACCTTTCTAGGTAAAGCTCCAGCTATTGTTGCAAACCGACGTTACACGCCACACCAACAAGAACAATAACTGTTCCTAATCAGAAGAACTATATGATACTTCATACACAGTATCTAGCGCTGACAACCCCATTGGGTGTAGGTACAGGTGGATATACGATATGCTGGTGTTGAAGTGTGTTAGCATTGTCATGTCTGTACATAGACGTAGATTTCCATATCATCACTATAATCTCTGAAGTCGTGACTCCTATATTTGGGTATTGGTAAAGTGTTGTAGAACAGGTTAGATTTCAATGCAGATTTAGTAGACAGCACAATCATCGTATGTTTTTTTATTCTATTAAATCATGATATAAAACACTCAATGGAAGTATATTGTTTTACGTGTTATTTGTATTACTACATTGTAATTAATCTATGTCTGTATTTATTTCTTAAATAAAAGTTTTATCAAACTTATTAAATTATAAGATGAAATGTTGAAGTTAGAATATATATTCGAATGCCCTTAGGGCTATTAAAAAAGGACTGACCATATAACAGAAAACACTTTAGTTGAAAACAGCTATTAGCATCAATTACACCGTAACCGCAGATTCCACATGTGAGTTTGGGGCTTCGTGGATACCACAGACTTGCCCTCATATCGCCTACACCTCATATTGCCTACACTAAACACAAATGATCACTTCCTTCCCCCTGTTGTGTAAAATGTCCAAACACTGTAAAAGGTGATGATGCTTTTATTCGGGTATTTAGACAAGTTTTACTAATCATTATGTGCATATACAATTTATAATCGAAAATGTCATGCTCTTTAGTTGTGTACAAGATATCTTGCAGTTTGATGTCTCATATATGAAGCTTGATTCGTGTTTTAAAAATGTTATTGAAACCATTCTATTTGATAGGTTTTACTCATACTTCGTCGTTAATTTAATTAACAGCATAATGCTTCAAACGCTTCAAACGCTTCAAACGCAATACAAACGCAATACAAACGCAATACAAACGCAATACAAACGCAAAGACAATATTGTATGGTCTGAGTGTGCCCGTGGGATCATGTAGTTGATATACTGTTTAACACTCAACTTGGCAGAAGTATGTGTCTATAATCACGAGGTAATGCATTGGATCAGGTGATCACGTGCTAGCTTGAATCATATTGAATACCCAAAAAAGTGATGATTAATTTCTTTTTAAATCTGAGTAAAGCAACAACTAATAAACAGTTATACGTGTGAATCAACTTTAGTAAGTCCAAGCCTGAGATAAGAACATGTATTGTGTAGCAATATTGCTAATCAATAAAGTCCTATACTCATGTCTCCTGGGTGTTAATCTTGTTGAAGCATTCATAAAATATTCCAAAGGATGAGCCAGTCTCCTTTTCAAGAATTGGCTTCATACTCTTTCAACAGCATCAATTTTACCAAAGACGTATATCCATCTAATTCCTTGATTTTATTAACGTGTAACCGTAATATAATATAACAGTTTACAAGCTTTTACTTACAGTAGCATAACGAAGCTAAAATATTTATTAGCAATAAAAGTAGCGTTACTTTGTCAATTTAATTCAATCTTTAGGAAATTTCACATTTGGCGAAAAATGGAAAATTTTACCGTTGAAAGATTAAAATCTTGACCGTCTATGCATCGTTAAAATGTTTAATTAGATGCAATTCCGTCGTACCTTTTTAAAGAAATAGAGCAGGTACTCGAGGCTGATTGGTTGCTACATATTTCTTGTTGCAACTTCCATCGATGACGTCATAAATCAAAGTGGATATACATTTAAGTCATAGGGTGTTTCATTTGAAATGTAACGTTTTTAAATGTTGAAATTGTTACTATAAACGTTTGCATGAACATTTTTTTAAACTAACAATTGATATAATTTTCCAATCACTATTTTTTTTGTAACATGTTTTAAGTCCTAAAATTAGTCCTAATTTTATGTAATCTTAACTTTTGCTGATAACGAATAACCTTGTAGACATGCATCCTCTGGGAATTGCTCATTGTTCAGGAAATTAGCCGTGTGTCTGAGTTGTGTGAACAAGTGATACTAATTGAATCATTCATAAAATATTCCAAAAGAGTTGCAGCTCTTCCCTTTTAAAAAGTTCAACTAATTCAGTCTGATTAAAATAGACCGTTTTCCGGGGACTAAAATTTGCTCAATAGTACATCTACTGGGAACTCAAATCGTTCGGAGGTTTTATCGCCAAACCGTCCTTGTGGAGCGAGGAATCTATTTGAAAAAGTATGTACAATGTTTCCCGATATGAATTATGTTACAGATGTTATTCCTCTGAACAGGGTCGATTTTAATGAGACTGTCACCTGTTCAGCCTTTCCCTGTGTCTGTGTTTACAATAAGAACTTTTAATAGGACTAATGAGCTAACAACTTGTCTCGACAAAATGAATACACTGAAATTGAAAACCTAACGAAATAAATCTCATGGATGAAGGTACAGTAAACAAATTTTAACATAATTTTATTTGATTTATTTAAACTATTCAACTACAATCAATAAATGAACGAGTAATCATAGAAGTACTTAATGGAAACGTTCAAGATTATACATAAGACAATAACAATAATAACTTCATTACAAGCAATAATTAATGTTCTGTTAGCTTTTCAATCCAGTTGGGTTTTTCCCATATTTTTCAGTTTAAACGAGAATGAGAAAATTTACATTTGAATCGGAATGTTATATTTTGATTCAAACAGACTGACAAGCGCAAAATAATTTTACCTCATGCAAAGTTCATATTTGTGATGATGCAAGGCCACATCAAAGCTATGAGTCAAAACCTGTGCAAGGAATAACGAAAGACGTCCTACTGGTTTCTGAGCCGCCGGACCGTTATCTACTTATGGAATCTATATACAACACATGGTATACCTTTTTTCAACTGTGCTAGATTTCTAAGGTATGATATGATTAAACACACAGGTGTATCTCACGTAGAGTTTCGCGCTTTTTCTCGTTGATAGAAATCCGTTACTCAAGGGAGGTAATTCATCACCGCACGATGTGCGTTCATAACGATTTTCTGCCTGTTTCCCTTTTTGAATTTTACAAGGCTGTTATTGGAATCTATAGCCATAAGAGGGATTCAATCAACGTGGACAACTTTTGAATGTTCTACATTCGTTATGAAAACTTAAAGTGTCTGTAAACAAGCAAGTTTTCGACTGTTTTATTGTTAAAAATGCCCGACTTATTCATAACAAATGCTGACTAGTGTAACAGGTAAATCACCATTTGCCTGATAATGCATTTAGCATATTGCGTTTGTCAAAATTACGTGTTTCTTGTACATGCGTTCCACTTCTAGACGCCTTTCAATCATTTGTAATGTGTCATGTATATAGGCCTAACGTTGACAGTCATTGTGATGATGTTTTCAGCTTAAACAACTATTTGTTAACCAAGATTTCAACATAAAATTTATATTGGCAGAGATGGGACGAAGAAATACTTGATACAAGAATTTGTTGTTAATATTAATGTATTTTATCCAAAAATGTAAGAACCTTTGGGGGTAACATAACGATTTAAAGAAAGTAGGGTTGTACCCTTTATTATCATTTCCAAATGTTGAGTCAAAACTTTAAAATTGATATACGTACTTGGTGACACGCCATTTTAAGAAATGTACTTTGTCAAAGGTTACCGTTTATATCCAACCTTTATCCCGAAGTATGAGATCAGATATCAAACTCTCCTATACTTAAACCCTGGTGCAATTGGGTAGCTGAATTAAGTCTAATTTTCCTTCAAGCGATTCAGTAGCGGTGTATGACAGTAAATGAACCCATATGAGAACCTTCAAAAGTAGCCTATTAGTTCCGGAGTGTAACTAAATAATTTAACCAAGTGGCTTATCTCTTCTTATCATCGCATTTTACATGACGCTGTACACGGTGCTACTGTGCTACGATGCATGTTTATCCGTGTTAAGATTAACTTCATTAAATAAGCCGTTTACCGTGACCCCTGGATTAGTTGTAGCTAATCAAATGAGGTCCTGTATCGCTAACGTGAACCCAACTAACCTGCTCTCGCTACTCTGTACATGAATATGGGACTGTTGGGTGTATACATGTACGGGGAGAACTAACATATCTAGTCTTAACTAGAATAATATTTGAAATACTGACATTGAGACATTAAATATGGGTGTTTAATAAAGCTACAATATATGTTGTTAAACAATGTATAATTTGAAACACATTGTATAATAATAATAAACATCAGTTGACATGATGTCATAGTGATTAACATATAAAGTCACAACTCGTGAATGGTTTTGGTATCTATTACTTGCTTACGCTCGTTTAATACCCAACTATTCACTCGTTTCATAAATATGTGATATGGAACGGCTTTTTTCCATTTATGTCATATTGAAAGCAAAACAAGTATCGCACACATCTGTCTTTCCTGGTCGCAATATCATGTAAGACTTGTACATTCTAGACCTTTACAAGGTCCCTAAATATGAAGATCAAGTTAAAAGATGAAATAAGAGAAAAGAACGGTGAAGAAACTCAAACACAACTTTCTGTGACCCTTTGCTTTAATTTAGAATTAGAATTTTTAAAATTACTAGGGCGTTGGATTGTTACATTCAAGAATACATAATACAGTCATGTAGATGCATATGTGAAACCGATTTGCAAAGGAAATGTTTGAGTCGACGTTCGTTTCCCTCTGTTTTTAGTAATCTCTCTGTATAAGAACAAAAATTCTTAGAAATTCCTCGGCATGACGACAATTTCATATTTGAGGTTTAAATATTATTTTAATCTTGTACCGTAATTCAACCTCATGTATGAATTAGTTCACACTGTATTCATTCTGAAATTCAAGAGGTCGAAATCGTGTCGATTTGGCGTCTAAATGTTAAATATGCTCGACGCCTGCCTCCAGAAAGTGCAAGTATGAAAGTCAAAGTTTATAAAATATAAGAAATGCTGACCTATATATTTACAGGAATCTGCAGTATGTGAGACAACATGCTGACTGCGTTACCCCTGCACCGTTCCGACACAGCCACGTGTGATCCTAATGCCGGGCATTATGAAATATAATAGGGAACCGAATAAGAGCTCTGTGCTTTGAAAAATAAAAATGATTTTCATGTAAACCTGTCACAGCATATGGTGAAAGAAACCTCGCATTGGGCGTTAAACAATTTTACCCGTTTTATGCGATGTAATTCGTGTACAAATGTAAATATATTGCAAACAAATCAAGAGTTTGTGAGAGAGACGTCTATGTAATACTATAGTCATGAGTCCGAATAAAGTCATGTTCTGAGCAAAGAACTTCTTACACACAATTATGATATAACGACGCCCGAAAGACAATTTCGGATATATTTTAATGTAGGTCTATATCAAGAGCTGCAGGTTACGTGTATTACGATTTCCTGTTTAATAATTAATTCATAGATATCACTTTAGCAATACACTTATTTCTAAGGGTATATGATTTTATATTATATATTCGTGAGTAAATTGGTCGTAATAAATTCACTGCATATCGCTAATTTTAAAAAATGTTTTTTCTACCCACATTCATATTTTTTAAAAGTAGGCCCTAACGTAAGGATTCAAATCAATATGTACCGACTACTTTAAAATCGTTGGAACAAGAGAGAAATTATGCCTGAACCCTGTCGTCTCCCAGTCGCGATTAGATCATGATGACCGAGGTTTTACTTCACGGTCGCCTTTAGGAAACTACTTCTGTCAGCCCTGAAAACTATCTCATATGGTTATCCTCGAGCTAGAATTGACTGGAACATCCGTCTCTTCGAATTAGTAGCGTCTCAAGCAAACAAGTGCATCGTGACATCTTGTCGTTCAACAAAACGTCAAGAGTCTGTGTTCTTGCAGGAAATGTATGAATTAAAGATAAATAGAGAATCTCACCCTCGTGTCTTCTGATATCAAATATATCAACACGAGTTGATAAAAGTTACAAATATCCGAGGCTTGCCGAGGATATTTTCACTTTTATCAACGAGTGTTGATATATTTGATATCAGAAGACACGAGGGTGAGATTCTATTTATCACCCAAAATCATTCTTATTACGTTTAAGTGAAAATAGTGTACACCTCTGAGTACATTTCTGCTATTTGACTTCCAGTGCGGTGAGGTCAAAGCATTGTGACGTCATCATGTTTATGACGTCTTAGCATTGTGATGTCATTACTCGATGACACAAAAGCATTGTGATGTCATGTAGTTGACGGTGACAGGGCATTGTGCAAAATCTACTGCCCAAAAGATATCTCCTAGGAGATATCGCTTGATCTTCCACAAACGATATCTCCTGTGGAACACAGTTTTGGGTGATAAAGATAAATGATAGTACTAGGAACTGTACTGTGTGCCTCCACTTCTGAATATATTCTAATGTGGTAAAGCAAATAAAGTGATTATTTTTCAGTAAGATATTAAACTTTAATTTGTAAACCGAGTAAAGCCAGATTCGAAGCGGAGAACCAAGGCTCTTATAATCCACGCATTTCCTCTGTGGAATGATCATCCTTTCTAAACTGGGCGTGTTGAAGATGGGTTCTCATAACTGAAAATGTTTATCTACTTTGGTTACTTACTACTTTCCGAATTAATTAAATAATATAAAAAGTATAACTTTATACTTACGATGATAACATGTTACTACGCCCGATCTATTTCTCCTCTATGGGATGTTTTAGTACTGCAGGTATTTAGGTGCTCCTTAATACATGTCCTTCACTATACGTACCATATTCTCACAGTATCTATCTGTGACTATTTGCTTTTATTCCTACTGCTACAATGAAGGTGTCCCCAAGTATTCGAGAAGTGTTACCAACTAGATATCATGTTCCTGTACACTTGTAAATGTTATGATATCAAAAGGATTTTTTTAAAGAAATTTGTTTAATTGTGTAATAGTCAAACGGAAGATTTATTTCCTACCACTGCGATAAATTTCCTCCCCGATAGTGCATCAACTTAACCAACTTGAGTTCATGTTTATACATTTATAAATGTTTTCTTAGTTTTGAACTTCCGCAAGGATATTAAAATGTAATTTCAAAAATATATTTAAAAGAAAAGTTTATGTAGTTAAAAGTGTGTGATAATCAAGCGGAATAAATAAAACGAATCGCATCTTCATATATAACTGCGTTATGTCATAAATAATTGTACAGTTTTATAGAAACTTATTCCCTTGCGCCTTACATAGCATACATGTATGTCATGCTTTTTACATGCTTTAGACCAGTATAAGTTATGTTCCTGTAGGATTCAACTCTAGATCTTGTTCGGGTGTTGGATCATGTTTGTTGAGATTACTCTCCAAATAGTCATTTCGATGTACGGGTTTACTTAGCTACTACCATTCATTATTTTCTTACCATCTTATTTATACCCTTGGTCACAAAGTGCTTGTTGAATCTGTAATGTACAGTGTTCATTTCTATCCGTACTCTCTCGTCTTGGCATTCTGTTCTGTTTTTTAGTTTATTATGTCTTAACTGTCAGATTAGTTTTCGTATTACATCAGTTGGGTTTCTGAACGTCGTGGTATCATGCACATTTATAACCCTTTTCTTTTAATCTGGCTACATACGGATAAAACTGCGACTATAACTTGGTGGGACGATCTTGCAAGACTGACGTTATACGTTCAACTGTTTTTTGACACCAGAGACGATCAAATATAGAGATCCGCGCATGTCCATGAGCTGATTTACACAAATGTGATATGCGCACATGTACACCCATGATGTATAAGGTACTGGTTATGTTCAATAATTTTAGCAATGAAGAACATTTCTACACACACAATGCATCACTCCAGCAGGATCAAGACATCTTAAACTTATTAAATCTGGTGCAAGCTGAGAGTCCCGAGATGGTAAGAGCTCACGTCAACCCATTCCACAGGAATCCAGCGACACGCTCAACAAACAAGAGCTGTTCATTGAGAAAGGATTCCTAAAGATGCATTGCTCTGTTCTGTGGACCATTGTGTTATCTCAGCTTCCAGCGGGTCGTGAGTTGAACTGTCTGAGACTTCTTGTAATTTGGGAGTGTTTGTTAAACGAAAGTGGGACGAACTGTAACTTGGGTGTCTCCTTTTATGTGACATTTACGAAGAAACATGATTGGGTAATATATACAAGTTTCTATGAGGTAAAGAATATTGTTTTTGGTAACGGCAAGTTTATTTTATTGTTTAGTCCATTTATTTTTTGTTGGCTTCATCTTTGTTAGTGTTGATGCCTTTTCATTAACTTAATTCAATCTCAATTGTGTTTGATTTGTTAGTTATTCATCAATTCTGTCCATGTTATACATTTTTTGTACGGACAGACACACAGGTGGTTTATTTACGTCTCACCTCAAATGGTACAAATGGGACTTATTATAATATATAGATGGAATATAAAATGCTTCTAAGCACATTAATTCGATAGATTGAACCTAAAGAATTGCCGCAATGAGTCGCATAGGAGCTCACAGTACACTTCAAACAGATCGCATGTTCATATCGAAAAAACAACAAACATCGAGGGCATGAAGTTGAGTGAAACCGAACATTTGTCCTGAATAAATACACTCCCTGCCACCACCCCTTCTCATGTTGCATAATCTCCATTATGGAGTGGTAAAATAAATACTTTCATTTTACATAAACGTCGTGTATGAAAGTGCCTTGGTTATTTACTTCTACACTACACAACTAACCTACAAACTTCTTCTCCGACGCCAACATAAACACATAAAATCAGTCTGTTTTGTCAGTACCGTATTCCCACTGACCTATGTCAATCGATATTTGGCATTTATTCAATCTTTACATACCTGTCTATTGCATATTCAATATGTATTTCATATTGTTGAAATGGCGTATCAATGCAAAATGCATTATTTTCATAATTGGAAGGTTCTACTAATCTCTTAAGAAAATGATACTAAAATATATATTATTCCGAATCACGTATATCACTGTCCATCAAATCAGCCGTACTTTAACAACTGAGCATGTCTAATTATTAAAAGTTGTAAATCGCTTCTACCATTATTCTCCAAGTTATGATATGCTTAACACTATGTGACTTCAGGGACATTTAGAAGTGGTACACATAAGAACAGGAAGATTTTCTGGACAACAACTTAATGTGAAAATACAGTCGTTTTTATCCAGAAAATCTTCCTGTTCTTGACTGACTTAGTTGAAGAAATTCAGTCTGTAGATGTGTTTCGTAGTCTGTTCATATATTCTAAACACATGCCCTATAGGTTGCCTATATTTACCAACATACGCTTCTCTCTACCATGCCGATATTAACTACTTGTGTACTGCGTTATTAAATGTGCATTGTATGCATGTATGTTTGACAACTGGTACCTTGGACATTGCCAGTAGTAAAGAGGTGTATGATTATTTATCATAGACCGAATGTTTGGCTACGTATCGTATGACTCTGTTAGTTTGTTCTAACTATCTCGACATGCCCCAGATCGCTTCCAGCTAGTAACAGCAGGATCTGGTGGGAACGTCACGGTCCACTTCCACTCTACACTGATATATCTTAACTGGTCTGGGGGCCCTTCTCTCTACTAAATGCTTGTTACAGTTTTAGCGAGATGAGAAAATAATATGTAGACCTTGAACTGAATTTGACTTCTTTGGATGTGATATCGATGAAATGAGACCTGACTCGGCTTAGCATTACTTGTAGACATGGTCCATAACTGTGTAGAACATCATATAAAGGCGCTGTAGCACGATTTTCTTACTGAAATAAAGTGCTCTCACAAAACTATAAATAAGTGTTACAAATAATACTCCTGATTCAATAAAAGAGTTCTAAAAAGAAATGATCATTGTTCCGTTATAAGCCATGCATGCGAGTCTATTTTCATTATAGAGAACAATTTTGATGTGTCCACATTAAAATGGCCGCTCGAAGGTAGTTCAAGTGTAGCGATACCTGAACACTCAGAGTAGAGTTTTAAATATGGTACTATGGTGACATGGTCAAACATCTTGCTGTCTGAACTCTCAAATTCTCACACTGATGAGCTCCACACCACTGTCGCTTTTTACGGTCTACATGTAGCTTTATTTACATATACTGTCCGGTAGTGCTTACAATCAAGACCTAGGAAAAAAGCCTTCTTAAGTCTGGATCATCCTTGTAAATCTTGATCGTCTCATTCTCTTCCCATAGAGATGACTCCCTTCGAACCTTCGATCATAACCTCTATTTCATTAGGGCTAGATTTTCGGCTAGAAAGATTAACGTTATTTTAAAATGGCTTATGTAAATAATGTTTGGTTAAATATTTATGAAATATGAATATTATGTTGATAAAAGATGTTATGGACATGATGTACCCTCTTGGACATATTATACACGAAGTTCAAAATTCACTCTCCGATATCGCTTGGTTAAGGAGATTCATAACGACGATGTATTAAAAGGCGATTTTTTTCAGAAAGATGAACAGACATTTTTTCAAAATGTTTAATTTAAATCACTCGAGTTCTGGAGCAATTAATGGTGTGGCCTTGTTTTAGTTGTTTATATCACCCGCGGATTAAAATATCATACTGTTTGGCGGATGCGTTTCTTTGCCTCTTATAGTTTAATTGCAAGTCTAGACAAAAAGAATGAAAACATACTTACTATAGTTATTCATTTAATTATTATAAGGACTATCATGCTAACGCAATCGACAAGTATGCACCTATTACTATATACAACGAACAGAATGGTAATGGGGGGTTAACTGATGTCGACATAATGTCATAGAATGATCGTCGACTGCACATGCTGTCTCGCCCCTTGTACTCAGACTAAACGTCCATGTCGCCGTATAGGCAATAACATTTCTTCTAGACTAAATTATATGCTTTGACTTTAAACAACTTATACATAAGCTGTTTTCGTCTTTCAGTTTCATACATTACGTACAGCCAGACTATCTAACTATAGACAGCTAGATGGGAAATATAGAGTTGATACAATGCTTCTAACAGATACAAATCAGTCATGAGCAGAACTTAATGTATATGGTGATAGACTGGTTGTTGGATCTTGATTACGTACCAAGGCCTCGGTGGCCTAGGGGATATGTTGCTGGTGCAATCAGTGCTAGCGATCGTTGCGACTCTGAGGGTGTGTCTAGGAATACTGCAAGATATTCCCAAATATTACAGTATTCCATTTGTTCAAAATTGTATCGAGATGACTGTATTTCTGAGAACTGAAATGTGACCGCACACGAACTCATTCTCATCAACTGAGTGACTGTGTATTCAAACTGTTAAACAAAAATTGAATCACAAGACCTCCGGACTTCAAAATAGATTTGTCTTCAAGAACAGTTGTGAGGGCTAAGAATATGGGGAAACAACTGATACAGTTCTGTAACTTCATTAACACAGTTCCTTCAGATTCGGTCAAATTTAAACCTCTATCAGCGTCTTGTAGATAGCTTATTTACTGTAGGGGGTGTTTCTCATTTGTTTGTGGGTAATACATGTAAGCATGGTCTTGTACAAACATAATATGGACGGTACTCGTAGTTCAATCTCAAAACAAAGATATGGTTACACAAACTGAACCGAATGATCTCGTGTCAAACACGAGGTAATTCCCTCTGTACTCTAATCAACTTCGGCTGTTGAAGAATGGGGAGGAGAGTTCACACTTAACTTCAGAGTGATATCCATCACATGAGAGAAAAGAACGGAAAGGAAGTGACAACAATAATATACGCAAGTGCATATTGTATATGCTGGAACAGGAAGGACGTTGATACCCTTGATATATCACACTTGACGTCACCTGAGATTACAACAAGTACAAGTGCACTCAACGTTCTCATATAGATTAATACATATACATATTGCATTCATTAGTGAATATATACAGGAACATTAATCTTAGCGTCTCATTGGTAATTTCAATCAGGTTCTAAATTAGTCTAACACTTATTCTCTGAAAACAATATATTGAGACAAATATTGAAAATGAGACTCTATCCATTCCCTATAAGCTCCTTTCCGATATGTAATAAAATAGTTATATTTTACGAATATATATAAATAGAAACGTTTTTCAGAGTCTGAGTGGAAGACTAGTTCGACCGTAACTTTTTGATATTATCTATATCAGTGCCTGATGTTTTAAATTTATAATGTTGTCAATTACAAGCTTAATAATATCTTAATCTTACATGTTTCTCTATTTTTTCCCAAAAAATATTCTTGCAAGAAAAAATGATCATTGCCTGGATGCTATCATTATCGTTACATCGCAACCACTTCCTGGCTAATTGGGAGAAAAGTTTCTCATGCGCTCTGTATACACATACAGACAGCTCTTAACACTGAGTCTGTTTGATGTGAATATCTTTATCTGTAAACCGAAACCTAGGCGTATTGCTCAGTGCATATTGCTTTCATGTTCATGTTTTACTTCAAGTGTGGAGAGATACTGCCCCTTTAGAGGCCAAGTAGAAACTCACGGGATACGAATGTTGTTCTTTGATTCGTGTGATTGCCGTGCTCTCGTGTGCAAGGCTATAGACATGTTATACTCCCTCCAGTCACACCCAAGCAGTTTGAAAGTCTCTTGCATTTAATGTCCTTCCTGTTGCATCAACCGGTGCTTTTGATATCGTAATTATATCGACACTGAAATAGGTATACAATGTAAGCTCTGATCAAAGCTTACAAGTATTATTGTTGTGAGTATTCTGGGTTGCTCTGAAAATAATACTCTTATAGTTACAAATTATATATTATTTAGCTTGCAGATGGCTTTTACTTAGAATTTTGACTTTTACTTAATGACCATGACTTTTCCTTACTTGACAATGGCATTTTCTTTACGCATTATGAAGTGTACTTAGCCATACGAAGTATAATACTGCTATAAGTATACGATTTAAGACTGGGGATTTTTGTTATTACACGCTGAGTTGATTTCGCATTTCGCTGTCCAACTGTCTAATACTCACTACGCAACCGAACACTCAGTAATAAATTAAGTCAATTTTAGCCACATCCATCTAGTGAATTTCAGTGTATATTTACAAAACAATATTTTTCATTGTAGATTGTATCAATAACAGGTGCAAGCGTTGGGACGTGACATGTTCACCATGTCACCATGACGACAAGTCCACATCAGCGTTGTCACCAACTAAAGTCGATTGGTATAACATTGTCTGTAATACAATTTTGAACATAATATACAGGTGATGACCTCTTTGAGAAAGTGAGTCGACACTTTTTGATAGATATTAGTATTAAATCATAGTCTGGTGAATAACGGATACTTAAATGATGGACTATGTTTACAATTTTATGAAGGTTATAATAAGGACGAATACCATTTCCTACTTGTCTGTTCCAAATTCGTTCAGCTCCTCTCAAACCATTTACCTAATGCATAATGTATAAATCCAAATATAGCTAATGAAAGTATCACCAATAAAAGTATAAAGTAACACCATTTATAACGTTTGCAATATATGACCCCCAACAACACAATGGATGGACCTTTAACACATATGATACATTGTATGATATAGACCTTGCTAAATTATATATACATTAACAATCTGATGTTAACATGAGCAGTTTAAAAACTTATATAAACCTAAAATTTAAAAGGACCATTATAAATGGTGTTATTTTGTGGAGAAGTACCGACTGTTACCGAAAACTACCATTTTGATGATAGTCAACTTATTATATTGAAGATATGAAGGTAAAAGTGGTGATTTCTGATCGAAAACCGGACAATGCACAGCGTGTAGCGCGCGTCAATGAGTCAAACGTAATTTTGGAATCTTATTTATAACAGACAAAAAGACAAATTTGAGTTGATAATGTTTAAAAAGGTCACATAACTACTGTGCATGTAAATGGGACGTATAATTTCGGTTTCTGCACAGACATAATGATGTTACTCAATTTTAATTTGAAACTAGTAATTATGATATATTTGGCAATTGGGGATAAATATGCAAGCTAAGTGAATTTATTTCTATTGTTGACAGTACATGTGGTGAGTTTGAACGTATTTAACCTAAATAAAACTTTATGAAACACACTGGATGTACCTTTAAAACTATTTAATGCATTGTACACACCATGTTTGTCATGTATGTATGTAGCGACCTATGTAACCTCACGGGCAACAGAATATATACCAACTATCCTTTGGTGTTATCAACGTTAACAGATATATCAGATGAATACAAAATATATACGGTTGATAGACGACTCATTTGAACATGTTTTAATCACAACTAGGTTCAGTGAACGTATAGTGTTACACGTGGAACTGGGTGTAAAGGTCAGTTTAAACAGAATAAACAGATTGTTGAAACAAAAAAGAAGGTTGTATTTTTCAAATTTCACAATCTAAACAACGCACAGTTTCTCTTATGACATCCATTGCTCTGAATAAACTGTAACTCTAAAGTGTATACAGAATGTGCTAGCCTCCAGGTGACGTTATTGGAATGAATGGGTGCTTCACTACTTGTTGTGTTGACTTGGCGACAGAAGAATTCCCCCCCACCCCCACCCCCCTTATTTTGGCATAGTTTCTTAGTTTCTTAGACCGATGACCTACACTTCAGCAATAAAAAATTAAATGAATTGAATAACCTAGTTTGATTTTGTATCTCTTTGACACGCTAGGACTTCAAAACAAACAAACTTAAATATTTGAAATAACACTCACATCAGAACCATCTTGGAACAAGTAACAGCATTTCAGAAGTAAACGATATTTCAGGAGGCAAGAATTAGAATTCAAAGAAGTCGTTATGTCCTTGCTGCTATTCATTACATCGAGAAGTTTTTCCTCTCACAGAAGGTAGCTGTAACTCCTAGAATTCGACACAAACAAAAACCTTGTGTTCCCTGGATTAATCTGTTATCTCAGCCTCAAGCAGGCCGTGACTCGGGTGCTCTGCGATTTCTTGCAATTTGAGTAAAAAACAATGTTGATGAAGCGAAATAGAAGTAAAATGTAGATCATGTGTCTCTGGGTTTGTTGACATATGGCGAGGGATTGGAGAACCAGTCTGAGAAACACGTCCTTCTGCAGCAATAAAACATATCCTGAAGTTCTTTATCTGGAACTATGAACTTCTGCATTTCAAAATTGGATTGTTCAATTCATCTGTGTCATGTTCCATATGACACTTCTAACATTTTCATAAACAGTAATGCAGCCACAAACAAGTCTATTGTATGAGTTCTTGTAACAGTTTATCACTTGTATAATGCATTATGTTTTAATTCCAATGTTGAAAATCATACGTGTTATAGTAATGTTGGATGCGATGAGAAAAATATTTAACTGCTATTATATATACTTGCATGATATTTTGTGTATATAACATTACATCAGATAACAGAACATACATATTACCATTGTAAACTCCATTATACAAATCGCAATAAGCATTAATGAACCAAAAATGAATACAAATTTTTAAAAAACACATGTACATTAAACATTATAGTTATGCAACAAATGGTAATCTCATTACTAAAACGCAATTAACTTGGTTAACCCATATATGCACGAGGCCTCCGATTTTTTACATATTGTGTGAGCTATGTCATTTTGTCACACAATAAAAGGAATGGGATGCCATTTAATCGTTAAATAATTGTTTCCATACTTTTTTTACATGTAAAAAGTGTGTCCCAAAAATGGGACGTTATGCACGAAAGGATACAGGATTTATTTCTACAGATTTTAATAGGTGCACTCTCTGTAAAGCATCCAATGGCGACAGCAACACATGGAACCTTTTGTTTTAGTAAATGAATGCAATTGGGTCAGTTATTCTTTGGATTTTCTCAGTTAATAGCGTGTGCTAAAATGTAACAAAATATTTAGTTCATTTGAATAAAAAGATATTTTTGCTAAGTATGCATCAGAACTTCTTCTAAAAGGTTATCAAATGTGACTGCCTTTATCAGTTATCCAGTGTTTTCAAAAATGAAAAACAATATTTAAAAACGTTATCCAGTGTTCTTTGAAACTGTTTATAAGTTATTGTACAATAACTATCTATCTGGACAAATGATTCAGGGAAACATCACCATCAAGCAGATGTCTGATTCAAGTGCCGTATACATTCAAAGAATATTAATGTTGTGATTGTTATAAGTTGAGAATCTGTAAACATTTAACGCTATTAAACCCTTACAACAATATTTTTTAAAAGATTTGGTCCCTCGTTATATATTTTCGTTTTGATAGTTTGTTAGGGGTACACAGCTTGAAACCGACTTGGTGCAAAGATGACATTCAGGAAACTGCACTCATAACTGTGTGGTCTTCCTATCATATTGGGCATAACGATGTTAAGAGTTAATTTGGATTTGAATATGGACACTTCCCCATTGTTGCCAAATCCCGATGTTATTGGGTGTGCGACTAATTAACATATAGCAAAAGCTCTTAAGGTGCAACAGATACCCAGTTAACAATTAGGACCCCACATCTTGAAACCGACCCGTTCATAAATTGTATGGTGCCAAGATGACCGAAATATGAAACCGTATTCTAATCAAAGTTAAAGCTTTTTTTCTATTCAATGTCTATGTTGTTACTTTCCACATTATCCTAAAGAAACACGTCCAGTGCTTCATTTACTGTTATTAATGTGACTAAATTACAGAGAGCTGATATTGAAAAGCATGCAAATGCAAGTGTCCATATAGCATATCCAAAACACCACCTCAATCCTAGTCAATTACCAAATAATGGTTAACTTTAATGCATATCGTCCCTTTGGAAAAGTATGGAAAAAATTCAAATTGTGTCATTATCATGTATTAGAATGAAATTTCTAATTACAATAAATTTAACTTTTAAAATCCAAATGTTGATTGACAAAAATGCTATCCTACATCAAACAGCGACAAATTGGCATGTGAATTGCCAGGTCACCGGAAGTGGCCATGATTATTTTTAAAATTCTAAAAATAAAGTGCATACCTCAACCTCTGGTCATGTTATCCAGCTTCATTCACCTCCATGTGTGCATTCTCTAACTTGAATAATAAGACAAAAGTGAAACGTTGAAGTACCCGTCCCAAAAATGGGACGATAGGCATAAATGGGTTAATTTTGAACACGGACTTACGTGTTTTGAACCAATTACACCCCAATAATTGAATCAAAACATATATCTATAGCATTAAAACGTCAAAGAGAAAATGTCTATATTGAGAAAAATAATACCAATTATGATTTCGATAAAACGGAACAGTTGCGTTAAATAAATACACTCTCCCATGATATATGGATATTCAAGACATACGTACGTGCCTTGTTGAAGCTTTGCACATGGAGGCACTCTCTTTCCACTTATTTCATCTGTCACCAAGACGTTATTACATATGAAGTGGTTATGTTTCCGTTTCCGAGGCCCCCATACATTTTCTCTTCTGTATAGTTTTCATTTCAAGACGTTGTGGGAACATTGGTTTATTTCCATGTAGGTCATTTCATTTATTTAATTTCAATAGGTTTAGATTAAGCATGTACAGCAAGGTAGCGCTTTGACGACATGTATAGAAGTGGAATAAATAAGAAGGCATGGTTTTCTGGATAACAACTTCATTATTGTGAATAATTATGCAGACAGGTTCGGATGTATAAAGAGTATTTACACCAGGTGGATTAATTATTTGTATACTCCGAAACGTTCTCTACAAGTACATGTTGTATGTTCACAATAAAGAAGTTGTCATCCAGAAAATCATGTTTTGCTTAAATGAAATCTGATCTTTTAAAATGAGATATTTGTCTAGCCATAATGTTCTCAGTTCTATTTAATAGATCTATAGCTACATATGAAAAAGACAAACCACAACTGAAAACTCGTTAATCTGTGAGTCAATTGTATAAAGGTATGTTGAACGTTTCTCTTAAAAGGTGAGACCAAGAGCACACATGCATTCACTTTCGTTGATTAGGTCAAGATGGGCCACATGTATCTTTGAAAAGATTTCTAAATGTCACTGTGAGTTAAAGAAACCCTTGTGAAAGACATTATCAGAGACTGTAACAGTTAAACCCGATACCAAATCAAACAGAGCGGGAGTGAAGAAGTGCATTATCTGACACATTGCAGGGTAATTAAGGCTCTGACGCTTCAACATCTGAGCTCTGGTGACCATTATTGTCACCTGTCTGATGTGGAAGTTTGAAAGAAATGAAAATATTCACAACCTTCCTCTTCATGATATCGTTTGGGACCTGATTACATTGACAGCTGGGGGTTTCACAACTCTCACCTGTCCCTTGGAAAACAGTTTTTAACTGCAAGCTCCTAATCTTTATCCTTGTTTTAACAACTTTCGTGAAACCGTCTAAAGTTTACCAAATCAAACTTGAAATTGCTGAGTATGATATAAATAAAGTTAACATGTCATATATTTTAAAGATATAAACATAAAATTCAAAATTTACATTGTTTGTGAAATAATAATACAGGCACTTGAGATGATTTGAGAAGAAAAGTTGTTTTGATTATGACTTCAAAGAATATCATGCATAATAGTCTCACAGGTAAAAACAACTTATCACCAAAATGCAATGACCCTTATGAAACTACGAAAACCGGTAGAAACTTCTGATAAAGTAAGTCTAATAATTCCACCAATCCTGAAAACACCAAAGTCGTCAAAGCCAAAGTCAGTACACTTTCTTCAGACGTTTATTTTAATATATTCTTCCCACTAAATCTTTCGAGTTATCAATTGCTTCACATTCATAACGAATATACTCATAATTCGTATATTACCATATAAAAAAGCACCGTCTGAGTTGTTCAATCCGCAAAAAGGCTTCAGAGTTTAGCAGTCACTATGTAAGTTTAAACGCTGCTGTCTTACAATTGGGACTTGCAACCCAAAGGCCACACAGCTTTAGTGAGATGGTAGATTCAACATTTCAGTGGTGAAAAGCAGAAGTCAATAGTGGATAAGAGTGGATGTAGAAGTATACTTGAGGTAATTTGTAAAGAAGGATTAGTGTTGATTGCTAATAAATAACAAAAGGGTATAGTTGGTTGCATAGTCCTTACTCCCTCTAACGCTTGTATTTTAAATCCTCATTGTTTAACATACTCATGCATTTTATTCTCCTCACAAATACTATTTTTCTGTATAAATGTATCCCGCCTTGTCATACCCCACATTCCACCTGATGAAGGAGAAATAATAAAGAAGTTATCAAGAAAATGTTGTTGTCTATGTATTCCATAAGAAAACACATTCCACCTGATGAAGGAGAAATAATAAAGAGGTTATCAAGAAAATCTTGTTGTCTATGTATTCCATAAGAAAACACATTCCACCTGATGAAGGAGAAATAATAAAGAGGTTATCAAGAAAATCTTGTTGTCTATGTATTCCATAAGAAAACACATTCCACCTGATGAAGGAGAAATAATAAAGAGGTTATCAAGAAAATCTTGTTGTCTATGTATTCCATAAGAAAACACATTCCACCTGATGAAGGAGAAATAATAAAGAGGTTATCAAGAAAATCTTGTTGTCTATGTATTCCATAAGAAAACACATTCCACCTGATGAAGGAGTAAACATATACTCCAAAACGTCGAGTATTCAAGAAAACGACGTTGTAATCCAGATGATCTCGTATGCTTATGTATTCGACTTGCGAATGCCCTAAACCGACTTGACGTTTGTACTTGCTTGAGGTGTTGGTATCAACACACAATGTGCAGGGATTGTAATGTGTGTGTAATGCATGTCTATGCAATATATACATCTGTATCTCTTATCGAATATAAAAATGGTGAACTTTTCACTCACTGTATAAAACAAAAATTATCTTAATTGACTTTCGTGCTGTAGAGCAGATAAAACAACATCATAAAATATCACCTTGTCAACGTTCCGGCATTTTTCTCGGAGTTTCAACTTTTGATCTCAATGTAAACAGGTCATCTGATTGCACAAGTTATTGAACACACAGGAACCTTTAAAGCAGTTTACAGTAGCTCAGAGCTGATATGTATTTCGACTTCACAAGCATTCAGGGTATAGCATTTCCTGATGTTAGCTATAGGTTGTTTTAGTTTCATCTGATACTATTTGTTTCCATAAGACCTTTCTAACTCGTTTCTAGTAAACAAGTACAAGAAAAACCTATACTTGGGAAATTTAACGAAAACAAATATATCCTTTTGCAAAACACACAGCACATTTCTTTGTGATGGCAAACCTTACCGTTGTGTGAAGTTGATCGACGTATAGCCGCTATGAAAGCTTACAATTTGTAGTGTTGCGATTCTGTGTCACGATTATGAACTATTTACACACCTATTCATAATCCTCAACACTTAAAGAGTGATGTCTACAAGATGTTTTTGCAAACGCAACAAACGCCTTTGAGTTCTTGAAGTAACCAATCTTGAAGCAAATTTGTGTCACTGCAGCTGGCCACGGTTGAGACTGCAATGAATAAAATTATGAAGTCCTCACTGCTATCAGTTACGTTAAGGTTAATCACCCTCTGAAGGTAGTTACTGAAATCAACTCTGCGAGGACTTTGCCTGAGCAGAGTTTATTTTAATAACTACCATAGTGAGGGTGATTAAACGCCTTACACCACGTGGGCATACTTATTTATTACGCGTGTAGCTTATTAGGTGTGATTAAAAGCATCAACAAAAGTATAGTTTCATTATTTCTTATTAAATAACCTGCCCTAGGTCAGTTATTTTTTCCGCCCCATCATACAGTACATCTAAACGCAACACTCAACGACCACGTGATAACAACTAGCGGAAACGCACGGGATTCTCGTGCAAGATTGTCAACATATTGTACTGAGGAGTGGCAAAATGCATTTGGATTCAGAAGAAGATATGGTGAGGTCGTCGCCGGACGTGGAAGCAGAACGGGAGCTAAAGAGAGTGGAAATTCCAAAGAGCGACGATAATCCAATTTTTCCGAATTCTTATTTAGATGTATGACAGAGTGGCATATGCTTTTCCAGAAATACCCTGAAGAAAGACAAAAGGGCTTGGGCAAAGACATAAATAAAAGGTGAGCACCACTGCAGTATATAAATGTTCAAATTAAACATTCACAAAACAGTACGTTTTACAATTCGTTATGTTATATTCCAAACGTTATAAATGGTGTAATTTACCAAGTACCGACTGTTGCCGAAAACTACCATTATGATGATAGTCGTCTTAGTCAGTTAGTATGTTGAGGATATGAAGGCAAAACTCGTATCTGATCGAAATCCGGACAATGTACCGCGATTGACTCGCGACACATTTTGGAATGGAATGTTATGTTGAACAGACACAGATAAATTTGGTTTCATAACGTTAAATAGTCCCTTAACGACCGTGTACGTAAATGGGACGTGTAGTTTCGGTTTTCTGCAAGTTGAGTGAAAGTTATTTTAACTGTAAACGTTTGCGTACATTTCTATCTAGTTTTGGCACATTTTTAACAGTTTAAATTAAACGTTTTTGAAAAAGTAAAAATTAGATGTTCGTAATACATGAATATATTTAAATGTCGAAGTGCACCTCTTCATTTTAATTCATGTTAATGTTTCGATATGTATTGACTAAATTTTACCTTTTCCTGCTCTTTTTCAGTTCTGTGAACCTATTTGAAAACAGATTACGAGGAACGAAGACCCGTCGGTGCAATAGTTGACGGTAGATCTACACAGTAGAACAAGATCGCGGCCAAGTCCCATGAAAATGTCAAAGCAAACATGTAATTTGAAAACGGTGGTTCACTTTAATTAAAATGCTTCAAATGTGTGTTGTGTGTTTTCTTAAGTCAGTATTGCCATATTTTAACTTTCATTTATGCTCAGGCGGCAGACTATTACCCAAGGTACGTTGAGAAGCAATGTCCAAGATCAATGGTCATACCTTACAACTGTATTTGTTGAGGTAGGTTATTTTGGTTATGTACAAACTGAAGGTAGTTATTTCGAGGTAGTTTTCAAAATTCAGAAAACCATCTGACATTGGGAATTTTCGAATATTGACTAGAGGCGAAGCCGAGAGGCAATATTCGAAAATTCCCAATGTGTAATTTTCGAGGGAAGATGCCAAGTTCGAGGCGAAGCCGAGAACGCACGGTATCTGCCCGAGGGTTTTAAAATAGTGTTTTGGCAAAGATATAACAGCCTTCAAATAACTACCTCGGACGCGTACATAACCAAGAAAACCTACCTTAACACAAGCAGATAACCGAGGTTAGAGTCGGTTATCCAGAAAAAAGACTCGTCAGAACAAAGGAAATAACTTTCCCTAGTGGTGTAATACGAGAAGTATTCTAGTCTGTCAAGGAGTTTTAACGCCAAGAATTCTACAAAAACAGAAAGCTTAATGAACTAAATCTTATCTCAGCCTGAAGAATTGACTCGTTTGGTGCTGGGCATTGGATCTCTTGTAATGTGGTGAATAACCAACGCTGATGGAATCATAGAGGAAAACAGTAGAACCTATAGTCTGTCATCCAGACCCTAGAGCAAAATATTCAATTGACGACCAACCCAGTCTAGAAAATTATAGCAAGTCTAGATTACTCAGCTCTAATGCATCTTTAGGGCTCCATTTGGTATATATATTTGAATTGTTTGTAAAATGGTGTTTTCGTGACCAAACAAATATTTCTGAGACTAAATGTAAGTCTATAAAACTAATGTCCCTAGAGTTGCTGAACTTGAATACCAATCCGTTTCAATATATAGGGGGAGCTGCTCTAAGGAGGCTATGAGTACATTCAAATTACTGTTCTCAAATGATACATTTGATATATTTAAAGGTCTTTTTGTAAATCGAAACTCATCAGAGCTTTCGTTTTAGATAAAATAAATATACAAACTCATCCATAGTAATATAAACATGATTAAAAAGGGGACCAGTTGTGGGCATCATGGCAGCACATAATTTAAACTTAAAGCAAAGTCATTTCACCAACCTTTTAAACATATTATATGTTATTTCTTGTAAATTAATAATATACATATAATGACGGTTTGTTGAATGACATTTCGAAATGCGTGTTAATAATTGTTATAATGTGTGAACCTAACGTTAGTTTGATAGTAGACAAGTAGATTATACTCACATAAAGTTTTAAGAAAACCAGTAAAATATATTACAAACAAGATTTAAAGTGGTTCAACACATGACATGTGTAATTTAAAGCCAGCATACGTTTTTGTCATTGCTGTCAACTACATGTACCTTGGTTGCCTCGAAACCGTTGCATCAAATAATGATTGTATTGATATACTCCAAAACCCTCAAACAGAAAATGTACATAACTATAAAATAACAAGTGTACATTATGTTTATATTAGGATGGAACAGTTGCGTTGAATCAACACAATCTACTATAACGAGGATATCAATGGCAGGATTTTCTCAAATAGTTGCCTGATTGGTTTCTGTGCATTTGCACGTGTCCTGAAAGTTTGCACGTGGAGATATATACTTGTTCCACTCATCTCATCTGTCACCAAGACGTTATTACATATTAAGTGACTACGTTTCCGCAATTTCCCAGGCCTCCACACTTTATAATTATCTCTTCATTTACAGAAAAAATAGCAAGGAATTGTGGGAAGGTTTTCAAATTATGTTGATGGATTTTCTTTTTAAGATAGAGTTCGAACTACTATTCGAGCCCCTTTCAACATAACTTAACAAAATAACTCATAAACCAGCTCGAAAGTCAGAAAGTTGATTCCATATTTGTTACCATACACGACAATGTAACATTTTGAACTTCCTGTCTCAAAATATACTCGGTAATTTTTGTTACCATGAATCATGTCTCATTGGAAATATATATGTGAGAGAGTGCAGTATCGCTAAGATCAGAACAACTGGACTGTTTGTTGTTGAAGACACTTCACCCTGATGTTGTCACCTACTGTTGCACTGTATACTGGCTATAACTACAAAGTGACATTTGTCTAACCTTTATTCCTTCCTAAACGTGTATGTTCATTCTTGATTAGATTAGATTAAAGGTCATTTTGAAAGGTTATAACAGATTTTAAAATTTATTATTAGTGTTATATATTTACATATTATAATTTACTAATAACGTATCAATCGTCTCGTGGTAATACAACATCCTCGGATCTCTATCTGTACCAATACAATAATAACATTAAATATATAGCGCAAATTCTCATCATAATGAATAACGTTGACATATATTTTAAGAAAATGTCTAGATTCATTTTAAAATATTCCCTGTACACATTTGAATCGTTCAACGTCACTCATGCTGAACTCCTCTGCTGGTTACTTCCCATTCGGGTTGTGCATGTGGGCACTATTTATGCACGTGTTTGCATGACGTGACGCAGTAAGTAGGCCAATTTCCTCGACTTTCAAACACGTGCATGTCTGCCTTGCTTTATAAACTGTAACTCATCTGAAATGTCTACCATCGTATGATAACTTAACATCGTGGAACGTTCACAGATTTTATCCACTTTTTTCTCTGTAAACATGTCATCACACTGCACAATTTAATGCACAAACAGATAAAAAAAATTCTCAGAAAAATATTGTTGGAGACAGTCAGTGCTGATAGGTATCATTTACGATGTTTCCTTAACTGATGTCAAATTATCAGGTTTTTACTTTCGTGTGAGAATGTTTGTATTTCTTCTCTCCGCTGTTTTTTGTAAATACTGTTTTTACGGCACTGCAGACCCTTGAAAAACCGTAAAAATAGATTATTTTACAAAAACAGAATCAAATGACTTGTTAGTACAAACCAAAAAGGTTGTGAGCGTGACTGGGTTTTTTTTACCTGAGTTTTCAGATATCAGACATCAATATTCCACCGCATCACCTAAATGTGATGCTGTTTCTTTTTGTAAATTGTGTTAAATGTTTTGTGTAAAATGTGTTAGGGAATTCTGATTACCGATAATTTGACGGGTAATGTGTATCAACAACTCTGATTTACAAAGTCCGGAGTGACGTCAGTAGGGCGAGGAATCATCAGGAAAATGCTCTACTGAGCAGCAGTCACGTGATTTAGCAAATGCAAATGCAGCCAAACTTTACATGCTGAAAGCCCTTACTGTGTAGTTGCGAGAATAAGCTTTTGGGCACATTCGGCCAAGCCTTAAGAAGTTCAGTTCGAATCTAAATTTCCATTTTTAACATGGGAAAAAATGCAAAATGCAGATAGAGACTTGAAACTTTGTTTAAAAGATGCCAATAACCACGCGAGAAAGAAAGTAAATAAGGGCGAGTTCATAGGTCACGTGGTTTAGGCACCATATTGATTTTCTTTACAATTTAGGTTTCAATAATGCTACAGACATGCTAGAGACTTGCAAGTTGTGTTGAAAGATGTATTTATTGACTATATTTCAACTAATTCAATCATTTATGCGCTGAATTCGTTTATATTCAACTATATTTTTTCGTTTTATTATATTTCATGCCACATATAAAATAATTATTAATTATATTATCAAATTATTTCAGGGACTTTACGTTGATGTAACAAGCAGGCTCGTTATCAGTCATGTACAGTTTATAACATTTATCATGGAACACACTTTTTACAGACTTCTTTTCATTACATTTCAGAGATATCAAACAACTAGTCTTTAAGAAAGTAAATTCATCTGCTATCTTAGGATACTTTATCATATTTCCTTGACAGTGAGTGACACAACTACAGCATTAAAGTAAATAAAGATAATCCAAGCAATCATAGATAAACGCGGCAGAGCAATGAACCTCGTCATTATCGTGTGAAACTTCAACATGATATGATGACAGCACGTGTATAAATGTTAGATTTTTCAGAAAATTGCAAACTTTGACATTTTAACAACAATCAATATTTTGTGAAGATATGTTGCATATTGTTTATACAGAAGTTGTCACCTGATGACGAGACATGCAGAAAAATTGGGTATAAGAAACCTTGTGTAAAAGAAATGTTTTCACCCTATATTTACTAACATGCCTATAAAACTTTCAAATATCTATATAATCATTGAAATACTATAACATTGATCTAACATTCAGTCAATCATAAAATACAATAAAAATGATTTGGAAATTGTATTTATCGAACATGTAGTTAAATGAATGCTGATAAATTATAATGTGTCATTGTATATAAAACGGTAAGAATGTGATAGCATGAAGAAAGTTTATTTGATCACTTTTGAAATTATTTTCACTTTGATGTATCGGTGTAATTCTAGTATATAACCTTACGACTATAGAGCATATATTTGAAGGTAAAAAAAACGTTGTGATCACTAACCAAATACAACGTTTTGAGTAATGACCGTTATTTTTCGTTTGTTTCAGATTAAAACAATATATCTTTCCGTACATAAAGGCATGTAATACTTGAATGTAAACCTGAAACGTCTTTTGAAGAGCCTTATGCTGAACAGAATTTCAGGAGAATCAAGTTGACCGTGTTTCTGGAAATCTAAGTCCTCATAAAGTGCTTAAGCGAAATATACCATACATATATACTAACGTAACAGGAATTTTGCTAAGAAGTCTATTCATTTCTGACATAGGGGTTAAATTTGAACATGATAACCATATGATAAAGTATGCTCTTATTCCATCCACTTTAACTTATTATAATTACAGAACGCATCAATAGAATTAATTCTAGAATAGTAACACATGTATTAATGAGAATAATAATGATGTTATATTGTATGTATGTGTGAAATGTATGAACAAATCTTCACAAACGATTCAGTTATGAAATTGTGTAGGGTCATATATATCTATAATAACACCTTTCTAAGTTAACATATCATGACATCTATTAAAACTTAATGTCCATGATAGGTAAGAGCAAACATTGAATTGAATTGTAAATCAGATTGCAAATTACTTATCTATAGTTGGTAATGTTTATCTTATTAGAAGTTGACAACTTTCTGTAAACAAATACAAGGTTAGTAATGTGATATTCAATTACATCTCCGAGGTTAGCTTGTAGGGGAACTGATAAAACATTTCACAGGAAGATAATTCTGGATAGCTTAGCATCATTTCTGACAACGATTGCCGTTTTTTACAAACTGTCTGATTTCTCAGGCACTGACAAAGTCTAGATAACCCAACTTACAACATTGGCGCAAGGCTCATATTCAAACTGATTTAACATTGAACCTAATAGGTCAAGTATAAATATGTTATTCCGGAATGACTTTAGACAATTTAAGTACATAATTGCACTCCGTAACAGTTTGTCATCTTAGATATTGTATTTCATTTGAATGATAAGTAACAGTATAAATTTCACGAATATATCACTTAGAAATTCCAAATTGTCGATTTCTTGCTTCTAAGTCAAGTGTTGTTTCCAAATTACATTCATTAAGTCATTGTTGAATTTAATAGAAAATGTTGATCAACATAAACATATAAGACCGAGACTAGTGACCCTTGGAATACTATCAGCAGATTGGTAGCAATATGACGATGATGAAACTCGAAACCTTAGCTACAACACCATGGTGCCATAGGTATGAAACCTCAAGTTAGAGTATTTCTCTCGATGTTAAATGTTTATGAAACAGCTGATAACTTCATTCCTGAAAGTCTCTTAATACGTAGCAAATCTCTGACGATAAACTGGTGTTATTTCACGTGTAAAACGATTACAAAAAAATTAAACCATTAATTCCTAGACTTTGACTTGAATCGTTCTCTGTTTAACAAAATCATATTTACACACATGCTTTAAAGTATTTCAAATCCTTTGTGTAAAAAAGATTCTGCAATGATAACTGACAGCCTCAAGTAAAAAAAAGCCTAAATTGTTGAAATCTCAAAGATACGGGTGAGTATTTCAGAGAAAGAAAGAATCGTGTCCTCTTGTGTCACAATCCCACGTCTCAGTCTCTCTGGAGATGGATGCAGTATAATCACACAGTGTTTATCAGGTGAAACGTGAGCTGAGTGTAGTTCCAGTGTCACTTGTCATGTTGACATTTGTCGAGGGATTGGAGAAACAGACTCCTGTTCGTGTTTTCGAGAAAGATAAACTGCAGCAAGAAAATGTTGAAATGTGTATGTTTTGATTTTAGGAAATAGAGCAGAAGACGTTATGAGATCTACTCTGCATGACACATTGGTAGTTTTCAAATCACTTCATACGACGTTCTTCAAGCAGTAAGCTTAGATAACGGATTAACAAAATCCAAATCTCAACATACATTCATTTGATTGATGATCATGATGATCTTGATCATGAATATCAGCTGAACTATTTATTTATATAAACGTTCACCAAATGCCAGTACTGTAAGCAAAGCGAAGGTAATGTACCTTCATAAGTTAGAAATTAAAATGAGAAAGGCGGGACTCCAAGATTACGTTAGGTTTGCTGCAATTGAACCAAGAAAAGACATTAACTATACATGAGATAGAAAACGTTTCCTTGTCAGTCGACTACCACGTTGTTAACATTGCAAGGTGAGTACATGTGTGTACAGTGGCAAAAGAGCTGAGTAACACTCATGTTAGTCTGATAACGTCTTCCTTTTTTCCAAACAACTCCATCCCCAACAAATGTGTTCCTACTATGTGGTCAATTTTAATTTAAAAAATATTACCTCTATGGGTGGGTATGATGAAGAAGACGATATTGATGGATAAACAACTTCATTTTTCATACTTTAAGACAATGATCTTTCCATATCAGTCAAAATGTCGATTGTCGTATTTAAATATCAGTCCACATCATCTGACGTGCAAAAGAAACGTTGCCATACAAAATACAAGATATTTCAATTCAAGAGCAATACGACTGAAACATCAATTACATCATGTCTTCAATATTGTATCTGATCATATTTCTGAGAAATAATTGTTTCAAGAAATCGAATCCCCTCAACAAGACAAGATAAGGGCGTTAAAATGGACTTTTTGGCTCGTTTTATGACGTTTTACAAAATGATGCGTCAACATATTTAAGTCCAAGGAGGTTATTTATGTCGACACCAATTATTAACCTAAATGCCAACCATTCTTGCTAAATAAGATGATGAAAAAACGATTTCAGAACTGACACAAAAACCATACTCTGATGTTTGAAAAAGTGGGCACTTCTTTACAAAATATGTGTATATCATATTGATTCAAAATCGAGTCTAGTATTTTAGTATTTCATTTTATACTCTCTTAAAAATGTGGGGATTTTGATTACCACCTGACCTATGAAACATTTTATCAGTTACAAATGTGTTTTGAATATGATATTGTCAGTTCAGTATGCACAAAAAAACTGAACTTGATTAATGAGATAAAAAGCTCTTCATATTACTAATGTAAATGCTTCATTAAAGACATATTAAGACTTCTCGTACGTGAAAGCATGCCTCTTGGAAACAGATTTAGTTAATTCAAATTTTCAAATTCTCGAGTAAGTACAGAAGGGTCCTTCAAATCAGTTTGATATCCAGTGAGAGTCTTGACGATATGCTATAACTGTAAGTGTACCGTGACGACTCCGCCGTGAAGGAACTCGTACAGGAGACGTCCACCATGTGGGGAGGTGCTAGACTTGCTACAGGCTCTCAAACTGAAACATTGGTCGACAAAATGTTTACTATAATGTCTTCATTTATAGTATTTCATATTTTGCTTTTTAGAGATATATAAGTAGACTTGTTTGAATAATATTTTTTTTAAAAGGCAGGCGGGGCAAATAGATACTTTGCCCTCCTGTAAATGAAAATTTGCATGAAATTTCTTTTAAAATTCCCTTCAAGAACAACAAGAACCGAAAATGGAGAATACTTTCAAAAGTATGCTGTGTTTTGTTTTGTTTTTTTCTCATCATTTTTAAATGAAAAGCATTCTGAGTAAAGCATGTGTGAGCTATTTGACAAAGTTATTATTACTATGAAACAAATAATGAATTTGCATTCATTGTATTCTGCATTTTAGATCCAGAAAATACAGTTAGTCTGGAGCTGACAAGCTTACAGGGCTCCAATTATATTTAATATCGACATCAATATATCATATTTCAGCATCATGTTCTTAATAGCAATATGGGAATCATTCTGAACACATTTACCAAAGTTCCTCTAACTGCTAAACATGTGAGAAAGTTGACAGAATTTTCATCAAAAGTACCATCTTGTAGAAAACTAAATCCCAATATCCTCAGACTACCCAGTGTGTAACGTCACAGACCCGCTTCTGTGTTCAACCCTTAGCAACCTCAGCATGAGTCTTACGTGAAGAGATTACAGATCGGTGCTCTCTGCGACTGGGAAGAAGGTCGTGTTCGAGTAGTAACTCGAGTCTAGCAGGACATAATGAAGAATTACTGACATGGTAATAGTATGGCGATGATTGGACCTCTTTTTTGGTTGCATAGCACTTACTACCCCTCTCATTTGAGTATTGTAAATCCACCATGTGGGGAGCTGTTAGACTCGTTACAGGCTCTCAAACTGACACATTGCTCAACCAAATGTTTACTGTAATGTCTTCATTTATAGTATTTCATGTTTTGCTTTTTAGAGATATTTAAGTACACTTGTTTGAATAATATAAAACAGGCAGGCGGGGCAAGTAGACACTTCGGCCTCGTTTATATGTGCATGAAATTTATTTTAAAATTAAATTTAAGCACAACAAGAACCGAAAATGGAGAATACTTTTAAACTATGCTGTGTTTTGTTTTGGTTTTTATCATCATTTTAAATGAAAAACACTCTGAGTAAAGCATGTTTAAGGTATTTGTCAAAATTATCTCAGGATATTTGATGAAACAAATAATGACATTATCTGTTGCATTGATTGTATTCTGCCTCCTTGATCCAGATAATATAGTTAGTCTGGAGCTGACGAGCTTACAGGGCTCCTTCCCATTATATCTAATATCAACATCAATATAATATTCAGCATCATGGTCTTAATAACAATATTGTAATCATTTTAAACACATTTACCAAAGTTCCTCCAACAACTAAACATATGTGAGAAACTTCCATCGCAATTACCATTTGTTAGAGGACTATAATATAGTATCCCAGTCCATAAAGTCACAGATCTGCCTCTGTTTTCAACCCTTAGCAACCTCTGTGTGAGACTAACGTGAAGAGATTACAGAACGGTGCTCAGCTGCTACTGGGAAGAAGGTCGTGTTCGAGTAGTAAGTCTATCAGGACGTGATGAAGAATTACTGACATAGTATAGCTAGGCGATGATTGGACCTCTTTTTTTGGTTGCATAGCACTAACCCCTCTCATTTGTGTATTGTAAATCCTCATTGTATATTTATATCATGGGTATAACATACACATGTATTTTAATCTCTTTTAAAGGTACATCCATTGTGGTGTTGGGGTCACATATTCCAAACGTTATAAATTGTGTTAATTCTTTTAGAAGTACCGACTGTTAACGAAACTACCATTATGATGATCGTCGACTCAGTATTTTGACAATATGAAGGTAAAAGTCGTGATTTCTGATTGAAAACTGGACAATGCATCGCGATTGACGCAAGCCAAAGAGTCAAACATAATTTTGAAATCTTATTTATAACAGACCAAATGACAAATTCGGGTTTATAATGATTAATAGGTCATATAACTACTGTGCATGTAAATGGGACATGCAGTTCCGGTTTCTACACAATAATAATTATGTTTACTTGAGTTTATTGGTAACTAGTAATTATAATATATTTGGCGATTTGGGGATGAATATGCAAGCTGAGTGATTTTATTACGACTGTACACAGCACATATCGTGTGTTAGAACGTTTTAAAGCCAAATAAAATGTTATCAAACACAATGGATGCACCGTTAATCTAAAGTACTTTTTGTAAATCGACATTGATCAGAGCCTTGGGTTCACAAGCATAAAAATATACAAATTCATCCATAGTAATGTGAACATGACTGTAAAGGGGACCTATTGTGGATAACGTGACGTCAAATACTTTTAACCTCATCATAAAATATAATACAACGTTAAAAAAAATCCTATTGTTAATGTTGCATATACATGTAATGACGGTTTGCTTCATAAATGTGTTAATAAGTGTTATATTTTGTGAAACTAATGTTGGTTTGATAGAAATATGTAATACTCACATAAAGTTTCAAGAAAAGCAGTAAAATATATTAAACAAGGGATTGTTTGTTGTTCGGCAAATGTCATACGAAACTTAAGGCAACATACTTTAAAGTCAATTACATTGGTTGCTTTGAACCAATTGCTTCCAATGATCATTGAAAATGTATAAACTCTAAGAACGTCAAACAGAAATTGTGCTTAACTATAAACTTAACAGTATATTATATGTTTATATTAGGGTAAAATGAAACGGTTGAGTTGAACAAACACTCTACTGTAAAAAGGATATCCGAGGCAGAAATTTCTCAAACAATTGCCTGATTACCTTCTGAGCATTGCTAGTGGAGACATATACTCGCTCCACTCGTTCCATATAAGAGGTTATTAGATGTTATCACCTGGCTAGGTTCCCATGCATATTTTCCCAGGCCCAGCACACATTTTCTCTTTATTTATAGTTACCATTTCAAGGCATTGTGAGAACGTTTCTGTCCATTTTCATAGAGGTCAAATTCAAAGATTTAAAGTCTCTTTGGGTGTTTCTATATATCATATGATTAAATGTCAAATAGTCACTATACGAATCACAGGTTACATGGTTTTGAGGCTAAAAGCTGAACAGAATACTACCATACATTTTCAGGTTAGGTTAAAAATTAGACTGATAAATTTTCTGTTTATATACAGTGTCTGTAATTCGAGGTGTACTTTCAACATATGAATGAAATAACTCACTTAGCAGAGAGGAATCATTGGAGTAAAATTAACGTAATATCACAATGCTTGTCTGAAATTTGATTCCTTATTCAGCATACAATACCAAGTCAAATCTTAGGATTTGTTATCTCCAAATAAAGCTGCTTATCGAAAGTTTGTTCACCTACATGTGTATCATTGTCCAAATATGATGTAAATTGACGTTCATTGTAACATCAATAAAATTTCATCACACACAATGATAATGAATCACAATATATCAATGAGTAAAACAACCATTCTTAATCGGATACTGTGATCGTTACGGCAGTGATGCATGTTTATGAAATTTGGCATAATGAAAAACACAGAAGGGGTCAAAATATGGAAATTCAACTTTCATTAATTTTCTAATAAAAGTTTTCATATTGACTAAATGAGAACAAATTCATCAGAAATACATTGAATGAGTATAAGAGGACATATATTATGTATGTTAAACCAAGGTTTATCAATTACTGAATGTTTCACAGAAGAAAATAAAAACTAAGAAGATTGACCCCTGGTCACTTCAAAGAACTGCCAAAACAGTTACTGTATACTGTGATATATCAAATCAAACCTTGTTATGGAAGACTAAACTGTATTTTTATAATTCAAAAGTACAAAATAATTGGTCTAGCTTTGGGTTTGATACGAAGTTTTATAGACATGCCAAATTACATGATATTTGCACTAAAATGCTCAGTAGGTGAACAAACTTTCGGTATGCAGCTGTATGCTCGATACTTTTACACGAAAACGGTCTCAATGGAAACTAAAAGTCGTCAAATACCCCTCATAAGTGAGAGAGTCCAGTGTCGCTAAGATCAGACCAACAGGACTGTTTGTCGTTGAAGACACTTCACCCTGATGCTGTCACCTTCTGTTGCACTGGATACTGGCTATAACTACACAGTGACACTTCCTTAACCTTTAGTCTTTCCTAAACGTGTCTGTTCATTCTGGATAAGATGTTTTTAAATGTCAATTAGAAAGGTTATTTCAGATTTTCAAATTTATATGCAAACAGCACGTGATCTTGTCAACTTGTTCTGTATTATTACACGTCTCATACCATCACAATTGAACATATAAAAACGATCCATTTCATATAAAATATAATTCATAACGAAATGAGATACACATTAAATTTCGAACTTTGAACTTCGAAAATCGAAGATTAATTTTTAAATATTCCATGTACTCATTTGAATCGTTCAATCTGAAACGTCAATCATGCTGAACTTCTTTGCTGGAAACATCGCATGCGGGATGTGCACGTGTCCACTAATAATGCACGTGTTTGCATGACGTTACTAAGCAATTAGGACAATTTCCTCGACTTTCAAACACGTGCATGTCTGCCTTGCTTTGTAAACTGTAACTCATCTGGAATGTCTACCATCGTATGATAACTAAACATCGTATAATCTTGTGAAACGTTCACAGTTTTTTATCCGACTTTTTTTTCTGTAAACATGTCATCACACTGCACAATTTAATGCACAAACAGATAAAGTTTTCTTCAGAGAAATATTGTTGGAGACAGTCAGTGCTGATAGGTATCATTTACAATGTTTCTTTAACTGATCATAAATTATCAGGTTTTTACTTTCGTTTGAGAATGTTTATATTTTTCTCTCCATTGTTGTTGTAAATACGTATTTTACGGCACTGCAGACTCTTGAAAAACATATTCTTTTTTTAATTAACATGAAAATATGTTCTTTTACAAAAACAGAATCAATGACTTGTTACTACAAACCAAAGAGGTTGTGAACTTGACTGTGTCTCTCTACTGTTTGTTGTAAATACGTGTTTTATGGCACTGCAGACTCTTGAAAAACATATTTTTGTTGGAATTTACGTTAAAACAGATTCTTTCTCTTCTTTCTTTCTCAAAAACAGAATCAAGTGATTTGTTACTACAAACCGAAAGACAGAGACTCTAATCTACAAAGACGGAAGTGACGTCAGTAGATCGAGGAATCATCAGGAAAATGCCCTGCTGATCAGCAGCGACAAGTCATAGTGCTTGGAAATCAGTCAGCATGTCATGGTTGAACTAAGGCACCGTCATTATTTCCTTGTTTAAGGATTTGTCGTTTTATAATAGGCCATGCCACATTTTAAATGATAAAATTATACCATCAAATTCTTTCAGGGACTACACGTTTGTATACCAAGGACGTTCGTTATCATTCATGTACAGTTGATACCATACATCATGGAAAGACCTTTTACAGACTTCTATTCATCACATTTCAGTGATTTCAAACTACAAGTCTTTGAATCAAAGTAAATTCATCTGCTATCTCAAGCTACTTTATCAGATTCACTTGACAGTGAGTGACAGGACTAACGCATTAAAGTAAATAAAGATAATCCAAGCAATCATACATGTAGATAAACGCTGCAGAGCAATGAACCTCGATCGTCATTATAACGGGAAACTTCAAGATGATATGATGGCAGCATGTGTATAAATGTTTTACGTTTCAGCAAATTGCAAACTTTTACATTTTAACAACAATCAATATTTTGTGAAGATATTTTGTATATTGTTTATACAGAAGTAATCACCTGACGATGAGACATATTGGGTGTGAAAAACCTTGTGTAAAAGCAATAAAGATATTTCCATCCTATAATTACTAAAATGCCTATGAAACTCTCAAATTTCTTCACATTATCTTTGAAACCCTGTAACATTGGTCTAACATTCAGTAAATCATAAAATACCATACAAATGATTATGAAATTTTATTTATGGAACATGTATTTAAATGATGTGCTGATAAATTATAATGTGTCTTTGTATACGATATGGTGAGAATGCGATAGCATGAAGAGAATATTTGATCACTTTTGAAATGATTTTCACTTTGATGTATCAGTGTAATTCTATTAATTATCTTTACGACTATAAGGCATATATTGGAAAGTAAAAAACGTTATAATCACTAACCAAATACAACGCTTTGAGTAATGATCGTTATTTTTCGTATGTTTCATCTATTTCAAATCATATATTTCTTTAAGGGTGAACAATATACCAAGTGTTAAGAAACTCATTCCATAATCATGTTTCAAACCAGGCTTCAATCCATCTACAGATGTTCGTTAAAATGTACACATGTTCCAAATTATATTTGTATTCTCTGGGATTAAAGAAAAATATCTTTACGAAAACAAATGCATGTTATACTTGCATTTAATGGAGCTTAAAGGTATACATGCATTTCCTGTCTGCAGTTTATATTTAATCAAACTTAAAGAACTTCCTCCAGTCATACATGAAGATATTATACAACTCAGCTATGCCTTCTGACTGCAGTCATTGAATATTTTTCTTCTCAATCAATATGCAGGGGAAACTTTTAAGTAAACGGCAAGTTTTGTCCTTCTCTACTTGAATCTTAACAGGAAATTAATTATTTTCGATAATTTGTTGTTTTTCTTGTCCAAACTTTTTTTTGAGCCTCTCCTGCGGGAAAAATAGTTTCAGGAGAATCATGTTGACCGTGAAATATTATTCATTTAAATTGCTTAACCAAAATACACCATACACATATATTCTGACAGAGGGGTTGAATTTGAACACTATAGCCAGATGATAAAGTATGCTCTAACCCCATCCCCTTTAACTCATCATAAAGCATCAATGGAATTAATGACATTCTGGAATAGTTACACAGTTATTAGTGTTTATAATAATGGTGTTGTTTTGTATGTCTTTGTCTTATGTATGAAGACATCTTCAGAAATTATTAAGAAATTGTGTAGGGTCACACCTATAATAACACCTTTCTAAGTTAACATATCATGACATCTATTAAAACTTAATCTTCATGATAGGTTGGAGATTATTTGTCTATAGTTGGGAGGGTCTATCTTTATTATCTAGCCTAATGTTCATGATGAGAGGAAATATTCAAGCTGAATTATAAATCAGATTGCAGATTAAATGTCTACACAATGTACTGATAGAAAGTTCCACAGAAAGATAATTCTAGATAGTCAAGCATCATTTCTGATAAATTTTGCTTTTTCAATGATATGTCATGGGCTCTAGGCTCATATTCAAATTAATTCTAACAATGACACTAAAAGGTAAATTATAAATATGTTATTCTGGAATGTCTCGAGACATTTCCCTCTGTACCAGTATTTAATCGCAGAGACTATGCCTTTGGAATGAATAGTTACAAAATAATTTCACTTATATATCATTAACGGATTCCAAAATGATCTTTCTTGCTTTGCAAACTACATTCATAAAGTTATTGTTAAATTAATAGAAAACGTAGATATATCAATATCAAAATAATATCAATTAAAAGAGAAACATTTGTCACCGTCTTGGAATACTATCAGGAGATTGGTAGCAATATGACGATGATGAAACTCCATGCCTTAGCTACGGTGCCATGATGCCATAGATTATTATATATTTCTCCCGACATTAAATGTTTATGAAACAGCTGAGCTCTAAATACGTAGCAAATCACTGACAATAAACTGATGGTAGCTCACGTGTTAAAACCCTTTGCATCAAAATGGTAAGATTACAAAAATTTAAACCATTAATCCATGACTTTGACTCGTTCCATACATTCATGGTTTTTTGTTAACAAAAATATGTTTACACGCATACTTTGGAATATTTCAAATCCTTTGAAATAACCTAAGTGCAAAAAAGATTCTGCAATGATAGCTGAAAGCTTCGAGTCACAGCCTAAGTTGTTGAATCTCGTAGAAATGGCCGAGTATTTCAGAGAAAGAAAGAATTGTGTCCTCTTGTGTCATGTGATGTCTGAGCCTCGCTGGAGATGCAGTTAGAGATGGCTTGTGCTTCATGTAATCACAGGGTGTTTATCAAGCGAAACGGGAGCCGATTGTAACTCCAGTGTCACTTGTGTGTTGACATTTACCGAGGGATTGCAGAAACAGGCTTCTGTTCGTGTTCGAGAAAAAAAAGTGTCCAAAATGCAGGCTGTTTTGAATTTAGGAAATACAGCACAAGACATTATGGGATCTATACTGCATGAGACAATGGTGGTTTTATAGCATACGACTTGTTTCAAGCATTCGGGTGTAATAACGGATAAACAAATTCAAATCTGAACACTGTACATTCATTAGAATGTTTCGATTTTAAAAAGGAACTTAAAAAGGCGGCATTTCAAAACAAAAAAGATTGTTAGGATAAATTGAACGAGGTTATCATCCCAGACAAAACAATTGGTTATTTAGCTACTTATTCACTGACATTTTTTTTACCTAATATAACTATATTGTCCTAGCAGAGAAACCACACTTAAAACATAATAATTGAATTATTTTAAACAACATTTTTGATACGAAGTTAACATTCACACACCAAAACATCTTTTATCATGCATGATAAAAAGCTAAACAGACATTAAATTTCCAGTCCCTTTTTTAACGATGATTGAGAAAATGCTTACAACCATATGATCTGTGAAATAATTTGAGATTATTTGAGTTTAACAAAAGACAAGTTCATTGAAATTGACAATTGATTTTGCGAGTTTGAGGGTGTATACTGCTTTAACGAGTGACCTTTGTCAGTTAGTTAGTAAAGTGTAACCACTTCACTTGAAAGAATGACACTAATCACATTACAGCAAAAAATATTGACTTTCATTACATTTCATAATGGAACATCAATGGAATGACACCAAAATACCAATTCATTGTAAAAGCCGCTATCCAAAAGACAGTCAACCATTATTTGAGTGACCTTTCGTTTCAACACTTCCAAATGATTGTTCTACCTAAAACGACAAACAATGTTCCTGACATATTGTCTTATTTCAAATCGGAACGATTTTGTTGTTAAAAAGATTGGGTGTTGCTTAATTAATTTCCAAGAAAGGACTTCTAACTACATAAAGGGAGAAAACATTTACTTTTCACTTCACTATCAGGTATACTCCTAGCACGGACAGTTATAACCCTATTGTTGAGTAAATTTATGTGCACAACGTCTATCAAGGCTACAGCGATTTAGATTACAACATGACTAGCTATATATGAAACATGTCATTTCAAATGTATTTACAAATGTGTTTTAAATATGACAGTTTCTTTTGGAACTTTTCATTTCCGTATGCACAAAAAACTCAACTTGATTAATGAGATAAAAAGCTCGTCTAATCACTAATGTAAATGCTTCGGTAAAGGTATAAGACTTCTTCTCCATGAAAGCATGCCTACACGATCGTCTTGGAAACAGATTTAGTTCAAATTTTCAAATTCTCGAGCAAGTACAGAATGTCCCTTCAAATCAGGTTGATATCCAGTGAGAGTCTTGACGATATGCTATAACTGTTAGTGTACCGTGACGACTCCATCGTGAAGGAACTTGTACAGGAGACGTTCACCATGGGGGAGGTGCTAGACTCTGAAACTGAAACATTGCTCAACCAAATGTTTACTATAAAGTCTACATTTATGTTTTGCTTTTTAGAGATATATAAGTACAATTGTTTGAATAAAACAAACATGTTTAAAGGTAGGCGGGGGGGGGGGGGGGATATAAATAAATAAATGAAAATTGGCATACAAATTTGTATATACAAATTCCAATCAAGCACAACAGGAACCAAAAATGAAGAATACGTTAAAGAGTAAGGCCTGTTTTAGTTGGTTTTTTTCATCATTTTTAAAAAAGCGTATCTGAGTATAGCATGGTTCAGCTATTAGTCAAAATTATCTTAGGATATTTGATGAAACAAATAATGACATTATTTTATAATTGTTGCATTCATTGTGAGTGAGTGAGTGAGTTGGGGTTTAACACCGCTTTCAAGAGTATTTCACTTATATCGCGGCTGCTAGTATTATGGCAGGGAGAAAGCCTGCAACGCCATGTGGCTATGCACTGCGGTGAAACCTGCGAGCAACCTATGGAACTAGCGAACCATGGGTGGTACTACGCTGAAATTCAGTGTAGCATTGCACCCAAACCTTACTGCGTGTAGAACAATTCTCTACTGCAGACAAAGTTGCCGTGCCCCTGGCGGGATTAGAACCCCAGACCTCTTGATCCGAAACCGAACGCGCTAACCACTGCGCTATCCCGCCCCCTGCATTCATTGTATTCTGCCTCCTAGATCATGGTTAGTCTAGAGTTGACGAGCTTACAGGGCTCCTTCTCATTATATTTATAATATCGACATCAATATAATAATTTCAGCATCATGGTCTTAATAGCAATATGGGAATCATTCTGAACACATTTACCTAAGCTCCTCTAACTGCTAAACATATGTGAGAAACTTCCATCGCAATTACCATTTGTTAGAGGACTATAATCTAGTATCCCCAAACTACCCAGTCCATAACGTCACTGATCTGCCTCCGTGTTCACCCCTTAGCAACCTGAGTGTGAGGCTTACGTGAAGAGATTACAGAACCGTGCTCAGCTGCGACTGGGAAGAAGGTCGAGTCGATTCGAGTCTAGCAGGGCATGATTAAGAATTACTGACATAGACCCCTTTTTTATGCATGGCATTTACCCCTCTAAGATGTGTATTGTAAATCTTCATTGTATAACCAAGGGTTTATATCCTTGGTATAACATGCTCATGTTCTTTAATCTACACTCCTGTTTGTAAATCGTCATTCATCAGAGCATTGGGTTCATATAAATAAAACATATACAAACAAAAAAATCGATAGTAATGTGATTATGACTGAAAGGGGACCTGTTGTGTATATCATAACATCAAATACTTAAAGTTTTCATCTCATCGTAAAATATAATAAAACGAAAATAAAAACAAAGCCAACTGTATCTTTCCATTAATTATAAACAAACTATATGTTATTTCATGTTAATGGTTGGTATACATATAATGACATAACGGTTCGAATCGTGTATTAATAATTTTTATGTGAGAAAGAAATTTTGATTTGACTGCATAGATTATACTCACATAAAGATTTTGAAAAACCATTAAAATTTATTAAACAAAGGATTGTTTGTGTTTCTGCAAATGACATATGTTACTTACAGACAACAACCTGAAAGTCAATTACCTTGGATGTTCCCAATTGCACCAAATAATGATTGAAAATTTAATTGAAATACTCCAAAAACGTCAAACAGAAGATGTGCATAGATATAAAGTAACCAGTATACACTATGTTTATAGTAGGATAAAATATAGTGGTTACATAGGCTAAATATTGTCTACTATAAAAACTTTATCCAAGACAGAATTTTCTCAATTGCTTAATTACTTTCTGTGCATTTGCTCGTGTGTTGAAACTTTGCAGGTGGAGACATATACTCTTTCCACGTATTGCATCTGTCACCAAAACGTTATCACATACTAAATGGCCAGGATTCCCCAATCGCCCAGGCCCCATACATTTTCTCTTCATTTATAGTAACCATTTCACTGCATTGCTGGAACGTTTCGGTATATTTTCACAGAGGTCACAGACTTACAGTCGTATTAAATTTTTCTGTATAGCATATGTTTAAATGTCACAATATGAATAACCGGCAAGTTATAAGGTTAACGCTGTATATGCCTACATATGTAACGATTTAAGGTTACCACAGTTTCGAGTGTATTCAGTGGTATACAAAGCTTGTGTTTCTTTGATTACGTTTGTCTGGTTTCAGTGACATCAACAGAATTAGAATACCACCATACATTTCAGGTTAGGTCACTTCAATTCAATTTTCAACAATTGTAACTTCAATTTTATTTATATTTTTAATGAATAAATCAAATAATTTCCTTTGTAGCCCGGACGGCTTCATTGAGATAAATTTACAAGTGCGCAATGCCACAATGCTTGTCAGAACGTTAATTCCTTAACACACAAGACAAAGTTCAAGTTTAGGAATTCCTTTCTCCAAATATCAAGTGTTTTTTATAGCACAGAATTGCGTCTCATTGGAAACTAATACACATATCACATATATGCGAGAGAGTGCAGTATCGCTAAGATCACAACAATTGGACTGTTTATTGTTGAGGACACTTCACCCTGATGCTGTCACCTTCTGTTGCACTGGGGACTGGCTATAACTGTACGGTGACATTTTCTTGACCTTTATTTCTTCCGAAACGTGTCTCTTCATTCTGGGTAATACATTTTTAAATGTCATTTAGAAAGGTTATTACAGTTACCAATTTTAGGTGTAAACAATATGTGATTTGATCAAATTGTTCTGTATATTTACATGCCTAATACCATCATAATTGAATATATCAAAGCTATCCATTTCATATTATATATAATTAAAGCATATTTTATTCATAACGAAAATCCATGATATACACATTAAATTTCCAAATTAAATTCAAGATTAATTTTAGAATATTCCCTATACTTATTTTAATCGTTCAAATCATTCACTGCACCGCTCTGCTAGAAACTTTTCTTTCGAGATGTGCATGTGTGCACTAATTATGCACGGTTTGCATGACATGACTAAGTAAGTAGGCCAATGTCCTCGACTTTCAAACATGTACATGTATGTATGTATGTATGTCTGTCTGTAACTCATCTGGAATGTCTACCATCGTCTGATAACTTAACATCGTATAACCTTGTGAAACGTTCACAGTTTTTTATCCAACTTTTTTTCTGTAAACATGTCATCACAATGCACAATTTAATGCACAAACAGATAAATTGTTTCTCAGAAAAATATTTTGAGAGACAGTCAGTGCTGATAGGTATCCTTTAGGATGTTTCTTTAACTGATGTTAAATTATCAGATATTTACTTTCGTTTGAGAATGTTTGTCGTTTACTCTTCAACGTTTGTTGTTAACATGGTGATTCATATTGAAAACCTATTCTTATTGGAATTACCGTAAATATATTCTTTGACAAAAACATAATCAAATGATGTATTGTTACAAATCGAGAAAGTTGTAAACGTAGATGATTTGAATAATTCTGGTGACTCTTTTCATTTCTGAGTTCTATAAATTAAGGAATTATAATATAATTATAATTCTCGAACCTTGGTGATAGTGAATTTAAATTATCAAGGGACTTAGTATAACAAGGAGGTTTAACGTCCGTTATCGTTCATGTAAACAGTTTATACCATATACCATGAACATACTTTTAACAGACCTCTGTTCATGACATTTCGGAGATTTCAAACTGCAAGTCTTTGAGTCAAAATAAATTCTCCTCTTATGATAGTTAATCATATTTACTTGACAGTGAGTGACAGAACTAACACATTGAAGTAAATAAAGATAATCCAAGCAATCATAGATAAACGTGGCAGAGCAATGAACCTCGTCATTATCCTGTGAAACTTCAACATGCTATGATGGCGGCACGTGTGTAAATGTTTTATGTTTCAGCAAATTGCAAACTTTTACATTTTAACAACAATCAATATTTTGTGAAGATATTTTGTATATTGTTTATACAGAAGTAACTCACCTGACGATGAGACATATTGGGTATGAAAAACCTTGTGTACAAGCAATAAAGATGTTGTCATCCTATAATTACTAAAATGCCTATGAAACTGTCAAATTTTTTCACATTATCTTTGAAACACTGTAACATTGGTCTAACATTCAGTCAATCATAAAATACCATAAAAATGATTATGAAATTTGATTTATGGAACATGTATTTAAATGATGTGCTAATAAATTATAATGTGTATTTGTGTGTATAAATGTTTTATGTTTCAGCAAATTGCAAACTTCTACATTTTCATGACAAACTATTTTTCATTTTATATTGCTTCTGCTTATACAGAAGTAGTCACCTGACGACGAGACATGCAGACAAAATGGGTATAAGAAACCTTGTGTAAAAGCAATAAAAATGTTTTCATCCTATATTTACTAAAATACCTTTGAAATACTAAAACATTGTCTACCAATCAATTAATCAATCAAATGACATAAGAATGATCATGAAATTGTATTTATCGACAATGTCATGCATTTAAATGACATGCTGATAAAGTTTAATGCGTCTTTGTATACCAAACGGTTACAGAATGTGAAAGCATGAAGAGTATATTTGATCACTTTTGCAAATGAGTTCAAATTTGATACATCTGTGTAACCCATGTAAATATATTATTATAGGGCATATGATAAAAACGTTATGATCAATGTCCAAACACAAAGTGTTGAGTAATGACCATTAATTTTCGTATATCTTTCATCTATTTCAAGAGTAAAGAAACTTGTTTTATAATCATTTTTCACACTATAATCTATCTACAGATGTTCGTTAAAAGGTTCACATGTTCCAAATTATATTTGAATCTTCTGGATTAAAAAAAATATCTTTCTGCACATAAAGACATGTAATACTTGAATTTAATGGAGCTTAAAGGTACACATGTATTTCCTGTCTGCAGTTTACTTGTAATTAAACTTGAAGAAACTTCCTCCAGCTATACATGAAGATATTATACAACTCATGTATGCATTCTGACTGAAGCCTTTGAATAAGTTACTTATCAATCAGTATGCATAGGGAAAGTTAAAAATGAATTGTAAGTTTTTGTCCTTCTCTAAAGTAGCAGACTTCAAATAGCAAACATAAATCATATTTAAAGTTAATTAGTTTCGATAATTTGTTGTTTTTCTTGTCGAAGAATGCTGAAAAATAGTTTCAGGAGAATGAGGTGACCATATTTCTGGAAATCTATACTCTTATAAAGAGTTTAACCGAAATAAACCATACACATACATTAATATAACATGAATTGTACTGAGAAGTTAATTCATTTCTGACAAAAGGGTTACATTTGAAAACTAATCTCACCCAATCACTTTAACTCATAATTTTTAAAGAAAGCATCAATGGACCTAATTCTTGAATAGTAACACCGGTGTTAATGAGAATGATAGTGGTGTTATTTTGTATGTATTAATATAATGTATGAAGAAATATTTAGAAACCATTCAGTTGAGAAATTGTGTAGGGTCAGGCATTATATCTAACAACGTTTGCCTTTTCAACAAAATGTGGGATTTCCCAGGCCCCAACAAAGTCTACAATGTAGATAGCCAAACTGACGACATTGGGCTTAGGGCTCATGTTCAAGCTTAATTTAACAGTGAATCTAATACGTAAATTATTCATATGTAATTCTGGAATGTCTCAAGAAAATTTCAGTACGTCATTGCACTCTTTACGGGTACGCCGTTTGACAAGGTGGTGTTTACACACATGCTTTGAAATATTTCAAATCCTTTGAAATATCCTCAGTATATAAAAGATTCTGCTGAACTGAAAGCTTCTAGTCACAGCATAATTTATTGAAATCTCAAAGATATGGGTACATTTTTCAGAGGAAGAAAGAATCATGTGCCCTTGTGTCACAGTCTCATGTGTCTCTGGAGATGCAGTTTGAGATTGCTAAGGCTTCATGCAATCACACGGTGAGCCGATTGTAGCTCCAGTGTCACTTGTCATGTTGACATTTGCCGAGGGATTGGAGAAACAGGCTCCGGTTCGTGTTCGAGAAGATAAACTACAGCCAAAAATGTCAAAATGGTCTGTTTTGAATTTCGGATATAGAGCACAAGGGAGATATATACTGCTTGAAACAAAGCTGGTTCTCAAACCATTGAATATGATTTGCTTCCAGCAATAGGGTGAAATAACGGATTAACAAATTCAAACCATAATATTACATTCATTTGAATGATTAAATTGTTCAAAGGAACTTAAAAAGGCGGTAATTCAAACCAAAACACTTCATAATTGAGCCAAGAGAGGAATTCAAACTACTTCAAGGGAGAAAACATTTCCTTTTCACTTTTCACGTTTTCTCCTTGCACGGACAGTTATCCCTCCAAGGTTGAGTAAAATTAACAGAGCTGAGGAACACTCAGTTCTATACACGACCCTTTTTCAAACAACTGCAGGTAATGCTGTGTAACTACAATGGCACTGATATTAAAACAATCGTATTTACACATCAATCAAAACGTTTATTATCTTATTGAAATATCATTCGACAACCAATTATCAAAAAAGTATAAATATTTACAATGTTACATTTCATTGCTTAACAAACACACAGTGCAAAGTTACAAGCATCTATCAAAGCAACAACGATTTAGATTACAACCTGACCTATGAAAGACTTCTATGTCGTTTACAAATATGTTTTAGATGATATTTATTTTAGATGTTTTTCAGTTCCGTATGTAAAAAAACTGAACTTGATTAATGAGATAAAAAGCTCCTCTAATTACAAATGTAAATGCTTCAGTAAAGACATAAGACTTCTTGTACGTGAAAGCATGCCTACACGATCGTCTCAGTTCAAATTTTCAAACTCTCGAGCAAGTACAGAATGTCCCTTCAAATCAGGTTGATATCAAGTGAGTCTTGACGATATGCTATAACTGTTAGTGTACCGTGACGACTCCACCGTGAAGGAACGCGTACAGGAGACGGTCACCATGTTGGGAGGTACTAGACTCGATATACAGGCTCTCAAACTGAAACATTGGTCAACTGTATGTTTACTCATAGACCCCTGGCCTCTAATCCTCTACACTGTCCTTGGTTTACTATCATTTCTTCATTAATATTATTTTATGTTTTTCTCTTTAAATACATATACACTTGTTTAATCCTGCAAACATGTTTAAAGGCAAGAGAGGGCGAAGATACTCTGACCTAAACTATAGGTCAACTAATTTTTTTTCTATAATCAGGTCTTTGAAGGGCATTTAGAAGTGGTATACATAAAAACAGGAAGATGTTCTGGATAACAACTTGGTGGAATCAGGTGGAATGTGATGAAAGAGTGAGTATGTACTCCGAAACGTCGTGTATTTTCACATTAAACACGTTGTTATCCAGAAAATCTTCCTGTTGTTTTCTATAATGTCTTTATTTACAGTATTATATTTATTGTGGTTTAAAGATATATACATACGCTTTTTCAAAGAATGTAAACATGTTTAAAGACAGTAGGGGAAATACACGTTGGACAATTTGCATGAAAGTTATACAATGAAAAGGAAGAATACGTTCATAAAGTAAGGTTTGTGGGGTTTTTTTTATTTCTCAGCTTTAATTGGGAGGGATTCTGAGTATAGCATGTTTCCCCTTTTTGTCAAAATCATTTTCGGAGACTACATGAAACAAATAATGACATTATTTTCTTTCTGTTGCACTTGTTGTATTCTGCCGCCTGGATTTAGGAAATGTAGTAACTCTTGAACACACGAGTTTTCAGAGCTCCTTCCCTATGGGGTGCCAAACAGAACTTTAATCGCCATTAAGTAAGCTTACTAAATCATATTAGTAAGCTTACTAATTCATTTAGTGTGCTAATAATTAATTTATGTTGCTTACTAAATCGATCACATTAGTGAGCTTACTAAATACATGTAGCTGCACCCCATACTTTCCATTATATTTGATATCGAAATCAATATAAAATGTCATCATCATGGTCAAATAGCAAATATTGGAATTATTCTAAATATATTTACATAGTTCCTGTAAATGCTAAACATGTGAGAACGTTCATCATCAGTACCATCTTGTTGAAGACTAAATCCCAGTATCACCAGACTATCCAGTGTGTAACGTCTTCTGTGTTTGTCATTTAGCAACCTCAGAGAGTGGCTTATGTGAAGAGATTACAGAACGATGCTCTCTTCAAGTAGTAACTCGAGTCTAGCAGGATCATCCTCGGTTACCCATGGTTTTATATTTGTTCCCTTACTCTCCACTATATCACCCATGGGAAACCTTATCAAGGGAATCTGTTCTCAAATTACCCGCCCTTGGCCAGCGTGACGAAGTCAGTAACCAAAGAAAATGCTCAATGGGATAAGACGGAAATGGTCAAGAGAGATAACCGGTGGCGGATGGCTAACACAATGACCTCGCTTGCTTTGAAACGAAGTGATATGAATTGTCATTGGCTCGCAGGTCCAAGGGTGGGTAATTTGAGTACAGATTCTCCTGATAAGGTTTCCCATGGGCGATATAGTGGAGAGTTACGTAGCATATATAAAACCATGGGTAACCGAGGATGAGCAGGATATGATGAAGAATTACGGACATAGTAATCGTATGGCGATGATTGGACCTCTATTTTGGTTGTATAGCACTTGCTCCCTCTCATATGTGTATTGTAAATCCTCATTGTATATTAATATCGTGGGTATAACATACTCATGTATTTTAAACCTTTAAATCTGAAGTCCTTTTTGCAAATCGACATTCATCAGAGCCTTGGGTTCAGATAAAACATATTAAAATACAAACACATATGTCCATGTGACTATGACTGCAAAGGGGACCTGTTGTGGTAACCAGGACATCAAATACTTTTAACTTCATTGTAAATATTATACAACGTAAAACCTTTATCGTTCCATCAATTATAAACAAAATTATATGTTATTTATTGATAATGCTTCATATACATATAATGACGCATAACATTTCGAATCGAGTATTAATAATTGTTATAATGTGAAAAAGGCATGTTGATTTGATAGTCATAGATTATCCTCACATAAAGTTTCAAGAAAACCAGTAAAAATTATGAGAACCAAAGGTTTGTTTGTGGTGCGGTAAATGACACAGTCAAAGTCAATTACCTTGGTTACTTTGAACCAATTGTACGCAATAATGCTTGCAAATTTAATTTATATGAGTCCAAAATCCTCAAACAGAAAATGTACATAACTATAAAATAACGAGTATAGACTATGTTTATATTAGGATAAAATAGAGCAGTTGTGATAATTAAATATCATCTACTACAAACACTAAGGCAGAATTGTTTCAATTGCCTAAATACTTTCTCCTTCAAATTCTTGCATCTGTCATCAAGACGTTATTACATACTAAGTGGCAAAGTTACTGCACCTTCCCAGGCCCAACACATTTTCTCTTCATTTAAGTTACAATTTAACTGAATTGTGGGAACGTTTCCGTATATTTTCATTGAGATCAATTTCACAGACTTATTAAATGTTTCTGTATAGCACTTGTTTAAATGTCAAATATGAATAACCGGCTAAATACAACGTTATGAGACTAAACGTTGCATATGCCTACATATGTAACGTTTTAAGGTTACCACAGTTTCCAGTGTATTCAATGGTTCACATGCCTTGTGTTTCTTTGATTATGATTGTTTGGTTTCACTGACGTCAACAGAATATATATTAACTAGTTATCAATCGTCTCGTGACAATGCAGCAATCTAGGGTTTCGAAACCTGAACTGATATCATAACGAAAAACGTTGACATATGCGATTTTCAAAAAAGGTCCAGATTATTTTTGTGTATTCTCTGTATTCATGTGAATCATTCAAACTTATGCTGAACTCCTCTGTCAGTATCTTTTCGTTTGGGGTGTGCATGCACGTGTGTACGTATTATGCACGTGTTTGCATCAACGGGCCAATTTCCTCGACTTTGTTCACGTGTTCACGTGTGTAAACTGTAAACAGTAACTGTAACTGTAACTCGTCTCAAAATGTCTACCATCATAACTTAACATCGTATAACCTTGTGGAACATTCACAGTTTTTATCCGACTTTTTCTGTAAACATGTCATCACACAGCACAATTTAATGCACAATCAAGTTTTCTTCAGAAAAATATTTTTAGAGACAGTCAGATAGGTATCATTTACAATGTTTCTTTAACTGATGTCAAATTATCAGATATTTACTTTCGTTTGTGAATGTTTATACTTTTCTGTCCGCTGTTTGTTGTAAAAACATGTTTTATGGAACTGCAGACTCTTGAAAAGCATATTATTGTTTGAATTAATGTTAAAACATATCCTGTTACAAAAACAGAACCAAAAAAGTTGTGAATGTTACCGAGTTTCTTTTTTTTTCCCGGCAACTTTCATTATACCTTGGTTTTCAGAAATTAGGGAATAATATATCAATATTCCAACCCATAACCTAGATATGATGCTCTTTTTTTGCATTTTATCGGGGAAATCTGATTTGTGATGATTTGAGTGTTTATGTCATATCTGTTAGTGAGAGATGGGTTTGGGATCAGTGATGTGTGATGTGTATCAAGAATTAACGAAAGTCTACTCTACAAAGTCAGAAGTAACATCAGCAGGCCGAAATTATAGTTCAGCATGTCATGCTTAAGCGATTGCACCTCCTGCATTCTTCCTTGTTTGTGTTATATTTCAATAAAAAGGTAGGTTACTGTTTGAAAGAAGCATTGTTTTCCTCGAGCATTGGTTAGCTCATTTGTAATCATTCATACCATTCATTTATTTACCTTTGAATGATGACTAAATCTCACTCTCGATCAGTGAAGATCTATAGACCCACAAAATGTTTCCAATATGTATATAGAGTGATGCGACTGCAGCTGTTCAATGATTCTCTGAAATATATTTCATGTCAAATATTAAATGTTGAATTGTATTATTACAATTCTTATATTTAGTTTATACTATAGGAAATACGTTTCTACATTGATTCATTCACCAGCCTTCAGATATTTCAAACTACTTGCCTTTGAGTTAAATTAAAAGTATATTCATCTGCTATCTTAAATTTATCATATGTACTTGGCAGTAAGTGACAGGACTAACGCATTAAAGTATCAAAGATAATCCAAGAAACCATAGATGGAGCAATCAACCTCGTCATTATCCTGTGAATCTGCAACATGATATGATGGCAGCACGTGTATAAATGGTTTATGTTCAGTCAATTGCAATCTTGAACATTTTCACAACAAACTATTTTTCGTTAAGATATATTCTTGTTTATTGTTTATACAGAAGATGTAGTCATGTCATGACTATAATGTCTATATTGATTTATATCACCCTATATATTTACTTACTTTTTTGTTATATTTCAATAAAAAGGCAGGTTACTGTTTGAAAGAAGCATTGATTTTCCTCGAAAATGAATCTCCCCATTCTGAATGTCTATATTGATTTATATCACCCTATATATTTACTTAAATACATTTCAAACTTTTTAGTTTGTTCATATTATCTAACTAATAAATAACTTGATAACTCACCAAATACAATGTTTTAAGTAATGACCGTTATTTTTCTTATGTTTCATCTATTCTGACTACATTTATCTTCATTGGGTGAACCAATAATATATATTCATATGTCAAACTAGGCTCTAATCTATCTACTCTTTGAAAGGTTCACATGTTCCAAATTATAGTTGTATCTTCTCGGATTAACAAATGTATCTTTCCGCACACAAATGCATGTTATACTTGAATTTAATGGAGCTTTAAGGTATAGATGCATTTCCTGTTTGCAGATTACATGTAATTAAACTTGAAGAAACTTGCCTCTAACTTGACGTCAAGAGATTATTCCAGTTTATACGCCTTCCTGGTTGCAGGGCCTGAACAAGTTTCTTTTCAACAGATAAGCACAGGAAAAGTTGAAAGCAAGTTGAACGTTTTTCTTCACTAAAGTAGCAGACTTTAAACAGCAAACATAAATCTTAACAGGAAGTCATTTATTTTAAAGTATTTAATTGTTTTGAATACCCAAATACCCATCTGAACTGCTTCTTGCTGAACAATTGTTTCAGCAGAATCACATTTCTTGAAAACTTATACACAATACAAATTACATTTACATAACATGAATCGTAATACATGTATATACGAAGACATTTCATTTTTGAGAGATGCAATATATTTGATCATATATCACCACAGTTTAATGTGTCAACCCTCTAACATGTACAAGTAAATGGAGACAATCATAATCTATGCTTCCACCCACCCCAACCACGACCCTACCCTACCCCCTTTAACTCATTATGATTTCAGTTAGTGTTAATGTAATGAATGACAACCCCGGAATAGTTAAACAGTGACTTATGATAATAATCATGGTATCCTGTTGTGCATATTTGTCTAATATGGGAATAAATCTTCAGTAACTATTCAGTGGTAAGGTAGAGCCACATATATATGATATCTATGTCTGTCTCTGATATCTAGCCTAATGTTCATGATTAGAGCAAACAGTCAAGCTGAATTAAATGTCTGTAGTTGGTAGTGTTTATCTTATTTGAAGTTTGACACTGACTGACAGTCCTGATACATTCTGTAAACAAAATTCAGCGTTAGTAATGTGATATTCAATTATATCTCCAAGGTGATTTGTAGGATAACTGATATCAAGTTCCACAGAAAGATAATTCTTGATAGTCCAGCATCATTTTTGATAACATTTGCCTTTTCTACAAATTGTCGGATTTTCTATAGCCCCTACAGAGTCTTGATACCCCCAACTTATGAAATTGGACTCAGGACAAGTATTTTAGTTAAATTTAACATTGCATATAAAATGTGAATTATAAATATGTTATTCGGGACTATCTTTAGAAAATGTTAGTACCTTTTTTTGATTTCTCATTACAATAATATATTGTATATATTTTGCATTTAATAGATATTTCATTAGAACCTGTAATTTATGTAAAACATTTCAAAGCTGAAAGATTGTATTGTATAGTAGAACCATTTTAAGTCCTGTTAATGTGTTTAAGTGTACCATATTTAACTCATTTGCTAGAGAATTGCATTCCGTACCAATATGTAATCTTAGATTTCTGTAGAATGAATATTTACAGTATTCACTTACAATTATATATACCATTACGAAATTCCAAAAAGGTCGATTTAGTGCTTTCAAGTGTTGTATAAAAATGACATTCATTAAGTCATTGTTTAAAACGTCAATCAAAATAATAATATAAGAATGCTATCAGTAGATTTGTAATGATATGGATGATGATGAAACTCCATGCCTTAGTTATGGTATCATGGTGCCATAGATTTTCACGTAAGATTATTTCTCCGGACGTTAAATGTTTGTAAAACAGCTGATACCTTCAATCCTGATAGTCTCTAAATGCGTGGCAAATCACTGACGATGAACTGATCTTATCTCACGTGTTAAAACCCTTTGCATCAAAATGGTAAGATTACACAAATTGAGACCATTAATTCCACGACTTTGACTTGAAACATTCCATACATTCATAGTTCGCCGTTTGACAAGGCGGTGTTACAAAGATTATTTCAGCTATTTCAAATGCTTTGAAATATTTGTACAAAAGATCATTTAATGATTACTCAAAACGTCATGCATAAATTGTTGAGATCTCATAGATACGGGTTGCTATTTCAGAGAAAGAAAGAATCTTGTCCTCTGATGTCACAATCGGGAGTTTCAGCCTCTCTGGAGATGCAGTTAGAGATGGCTGGGGCTGCATGTAATCACTCAGTGTTTATCAAGCGAAACGGGAGCCGATTGTAGCTCCAGTGTCACTTGTGTTGACATTTGCCGAGGGATTGGAGAAACAGGCTCCTGTTCGTGTTCGAGAAAGATAAACTGCACCTAAAAAGTTGAAATGCGTCTGTTTTGAATTTTGGACGTTAGAGGATCTATACTGCAAGCCCAATGGTGGTTTACAAATCACTGCTCACGACTTTCTTTAAGCAGAAAGCTGAAATAACGGATAACACATTCTGAACTATACATCATATCATTTCTATCAGAACTATTCATTTGTCTTAACGTTCATTAAAAATCAGTACCATAAGAAAAGCGAAGGCAATATACCTTCATAAGTTAGAAAATAACATTGGAAAGGTGGCGCTTCATAATTACCTATAGGTGCACTGCAATTGAGATAGATATCGAACTACAGCAAGGGTGAAAACGTTTCCTTGTCAGTCAACTGTCACGTTGATCTTGTACAGAAAGTAAATGTGTGGTAACAGAGTCGAATAACAAATCATTAATGTCTTCCTTTTTAAAAAAAACTGCATCCATGTTAAAGTATTCGTGTATACATAACGTCTATATGATGTCGATATTAAGACAATCGTAATTATAGACTCTATGAGTGGCAATCTAGAAGTTGACCCCAGTATGATGAAGAAGACATTATTGTTGGATAAACAACTTCAGTTTTCATTCTTTAAGACAATGGTATTTCTATATAAGTCAAAACGTTCATTGTGTTATTTAATATCAGTGGACATCACCTAGCGTGCAAAAGAACCTTCGCTATACAAACATACAAGATATTTCAATCCACGAGTCATACGACTTATATGAGTTACATCATGTCTTCAAAACATGATCTGCCACAGTCATATTACAAAATATGTGTCTATCATATATATTGATTGAAAATCTACTTTCTCCGGCGGCAGTATTACGTGTTATGCTATCTTTAAAATGTAGATTACAAACTGACCTGTAACACATTTTATTAATAGTTATAAGTGTGTTTTGAATATAATATTTTTAGCTTTTTAGTTCCGCATGCACAAAAAACTTAACTTGATTAATGAGATAAAAAGCTCGTCTAATTACTAATGTAAATGCTTCAGTAAAGACATAAGACTTCTTGTACGTGAAAGTATGCCTACACGATCGCCTTGGAAACAGATTTAATTTAAATTTTCAAATTCTCGAGTAAGTATAGAAGGGTCCTTCAAATCTGGTTGATATCCAGTGAGAGTCTTGACGATATGCTATAACTGTTAGTGTACCGTGACGACTCCACCGTGAAGGAACTCGTACAGGAGACGTCCACCATGTGGGGAGGTGCTAGACTTGCTACAGGCTCTCTAATAAACATTATTTAAATGTATTCAGTTATTTTATGTGTTGTTGTTTAGTTAAAATACTGCAAAAATGTTTAAAATCTAGGGAAAAGACATTTTGGCCTTAAATATTGGTCAACCTAATTAAAAAGGCAGTAGGGGAAAATGCACGTTGGTATCTTAGAAATAATTTGCATGAAAATTATATTATTTTTTCATTTAAGCAGAACAAGAACTGAATTGAGAGGGATTGTGCGTGTATATTTTTCCCATATTTGTCAAATCAGCATATGAGATTCCATGCCACAAATAACGACATTTGTTGTTTTTGTGCTGCATTCGTTGTATTCTGTGTCCTAGCTAGGTCTAAGAAACATAAGTCTGGATCTCACGAGTTGTCATATATCCTTCCCATTATATCCAAATCAATACAATATGTCATGGTCTAAATAGCAAATATGTGGTGTCATCCTAAACACCTTTACCAAAGTTCCTTTAACTGTTAAACTTGACAGAATTTTCATCAAAAGTACCATCTTGTAGAAAACTAAATCCCAATATCCTCAGACTACCCAGTGTGTAACGTCACAGACCCGCTTCTGTGTTCATCCCTTAGCAACCTCAGCATGAGTCTTACGTGAAGAGATTACAGATCGGTACTCTCTGCTACTGGGAAGAAGGTCGTGTTCGAGTAGTAACTCGAGTCTAGCAGGACATGATAAGGAGCATAGCACGGGCTATGATTGGACTTCGTTTTGTCGCCGCCTCGGTAGTCGAAGACGTAAGCTGTTGGGACAGTCAGTGTTGGGGATTGGTGCCGGACAGTGAGGAACTCGACCCTAAAATGATGATCCAAAATATACTAATGTCACATTTGTTCATTACATGTATCTTTCTTTGCTTTGTATTTCTTAACTTTGAGTGTTTCATACGAGAATGTCCAGCGTAACGTAACGTAAGAGCGTAACGTACGAAATGTTAGCTTTTTTAATGTTTCAGTCAGTGCAATTGGTCATTGGTAAGGTACACTAAGGAAAACAACCCTCCTCCAACGATAATTACTCCAAATTGACATTTAATGGTTACTTTATCTGTGAAAATACCCACAATAATCACTTTTGAATTATTACAACTAAGACAACAAGAGCAATGCTTACAGTGTTGAATTGAACACAACAGTATCGGGCTGAAGTGCATCTCTCGCGTAATGGATTGCAACAGGGGGTCGCCATGAATCACGCAATCCCCTCTTATCTACATTGTAGATACAGACTCAACAGTTGAGACTCTAAGATTTATAAACACCGATCCCTGATATAGGTTTGTTGAAAGAAGCGGGTGTTGTAAAATGGTTCTACTCTGTAAGTCTACCCTCTAATCTGTACACATCAGTCCCGCTAACTGAGCGTATCAATTTATTTACGCTAGAGCCCTGCTGTTTGGTTTCACGCAATCGGAATGGGTCATTAGGCTTTTTTGTCGGGGAGAATCAATTTGATAAACCTAGATTATTGGGGTGTTTTTTAACTTCAAATGCTATAGTGTCAAACAAATTTGAATAGTTTAGACTATTTTTTTCCGTATGTTGCGTGGTTTATCTGTACTGAGTGTTTCGACGTGAACATGAGATCTATGAAAATGTTATTTGAAGAAGTTGAAACGTCTTCTGTGAAAGTTATGGGGCAAATCAGGGAAACTGGTTTACCAATTTTTATCTTGAATTGATTCTGAAAGTGAGTTGATAAAGCTGGTTGTCAACCTACAGACAGTACAAACAAATACAAGCGCAATGAGCATGCTTTTTCGCGTTGATTTGTGCGCACGAGAAATATACACTATTATCATAATCAACATTCTCATTAAGTAGTCCAATAAAACACATATGACAATGTATTTTTCTCTTTTCTTTTTAACAATTTCCATTGTTCAGGGTTCATTTCTACAAATAAATATGTTTCCTGTTCTCTCTTAATTTGTTTTGTTTTTTAATTATTTTTTAGTTTTAGAATACATTATTCAGGAAATTTATGCAAAATCAAAAATCACAAAAGGGTAATTAAATATGTGCTACCAATGGCTAAATAATACTCCTGAATCAGTAAAAAAAAAAAAGAGTTCTACAACGAGTGTACATGGTTCGATTAAGCCATATCACAGGACAAAAAGTTGTTGAATCCGCTTGCCGAATTCTTCCGGATTGTTCCGGATTCTTTTGGATCCGCCAATATTTTGGAGAATCCGGAAGGATCCGGCAAACGGATTCCATAATACTCCTGAATCAGTAAAAAAAGAGTTCTAAAACGAGTGTACATGGTTCGGTTAAGCCATATGAGTCCATTGTCCATCGAGCGGTCATTTTAAGGTGTTCACATTCAAATGACCGCTCGAAGATAGTTCAAGTGATCTGAATGATGTGGCAATACCTGAACACTCAGTAGAGTTAGAGTAGAGTTTTTAATATGGTACAACAATAGGATGGTCAACCATCTTACTGTCTCTCAAAATCTACTACAAATCTACCTCTTACACTGCAGACTGCAACAAAATTGTCGTTTTATACGTCGCCAATTTTCTTCCAATATGACTAACTGTTAGCTATTGATACGGCTTATCGTGTCGTTTAATGAGATGTTTACCCTCTAACGTAACAATACATTCAAAATACAGTTATAAACAAATGAAAAACTCCATTTTTCACCTTATATATTCTTCTGTTACATTACCAATCTAGGGCCATAGTGGATGCAGTTCACTAGACTAACATTTAGTCTCTTATCAACAACACTATTTCATAAATAATTAAAATAGTTATACAAAATGGAGCCCTAAAAATGCCTGGATTTCTTCTAGAGCTGATTAATCTAGACTTTCTATAATTTTCTAGACTGGGCTGGTCGTCAATTGGATATTTTGCTCTTGGGTCTTGACGATAGACCGGCAGACCACTTGCTGCAAGAGTTAGCACTCGAAGTGAACCCGAAAGCATCGCCTTCCATCAGGGACGTCCCAACAGGGAGTAAATGTTCGTGAAGGCTCGAACAAGGTCGCTCTGATAAGACTCTTACGTCTCAATTAAGGATTGTTTTACATGTTTTGTGCCTCTATCGAAGTATAACAGCAACAAATTGTATAACATCGCGTAGCGTAGCGGAGCGATGTTATACAAAATTTGTTGCTGTTATACTTCGATAGAGGCACAAAACATGTAAAACAATCCTTATAATTACAAAATAAACAAGCTTTTCAATAAATATTTACCAAAATCTAATTTATTTGTCAATTATCACGGAAGGCAGCAGCCTGTTACACGCAACAATACATGGCTGAAGCAAAATTGAGGAATCCTTCATCTAAAACGGCAGAGGATTCAATTTCGTTTTCACATGCATACAATCAGGGTTCGTTTTTTCTAGTGTGCGCATTTTGTGATTAACCCTCATTAGCATATCACGCGACGTTCAAACATGGCTAGGTTTGCGAAGCGCAAGTGGGTGGACAAGCTTGAGGACTTGTATCTATTAAAATGAAGTGTTCCCGGTGAAATTACTTGTCTCATTCGGAAAAGGAATGAATATTCCAGTTATTGGCGTGGGTTTGAAGACGAAATGACATGTGTATATATTATTTTGCATCAAAACGCTACCCTCAGTTGTAAGAACCAACTGACACGTCCGTTTGTTCTGATGGATTGTGACGTCATAAGGTACGAATGCACGAGGTATGGTAGCACATTTTATCTGCATTCATCGAGAAATGGCAGCAGGTTTTTGAGAGCTCTCGTCCAATCAGAAACGCGGAAATTAGTGTAACAAAATCATTTTGTAATTATTGTGTGTATATAGCCACTTAATTGAAAGATAAGCATTGGCGACAGTCACTGTACACTGATTTACTTCCATCTGGATCCAATCAGAGTGTCACTAGAAGCGCTTTGCGTAAAAATAAAGTAGCTACGTAAGATAAAAACACGATAACACCTAATTAAAATTTAAACCAACTGTAAAATATGTGTGTTTCAGCAAAAATAACAACGTAAATCGTAATTTATGCACATGAAGAGGTCGAATATATACACTAATGAGTGTTTGTATTAAATAAGTTGTTTTTTTTAATATATCAACATAATAAATATTGTGTTATTGGCATAAATATTGAAACTGATTTGATAACGAAACACTTCTGAACCCCCAACTGAAAACTGGAATCATTGAACGCAGGATCATTGTAACTGCTATGTTTTAATCTTGTAAGGGGTAGGATGAGTAATTATATAATGCTGTGATCGAATCTGGAAAATACGAGTGTTTTACACAGCGTAGAATCTAGACACAGATCAGATAAATGATCGAGAAGCAAATAAATACTTCCCTACGGTTAGCATCCTGTTATTATCAAACAATGATTAATATGAATGACATCCATATGACAAAATCAATAAATGCTTGATTGCAACAACATTGATAACATGAAAAACACAAGTCGACGAAGATAGACAAAACCACCATATCAAATGATTATGCATATACATTGCATAGCTAAATAATGCAATAGTTGAATGAACTCAAATAAGAATATGTAGGACATGAAAACAGTATTGCGACGTAAAAGCTGCAGGACTGCCTGATCAAAAACTGTAAAGTACTTCAACCAATCAGGGGCGCGTATACAGCCAAGCCAAGTGACAGCTCGGATGTGACGTCACTGCAAGAGATGCTCAACATGTGGTCGACAGCCTGCTCTGATTGGCTGAACCGGAGGCTATAGAGCGATGGGTTCGGATATCAGGAACCGGCTCCTTGAAGCATGTTGTTCATAAACACGCCCGCTCTCTCCATCTGACAGCAGTTGCACTTTACTGCCACCGCTCGCGACACGGAATCAGAGAGACAAGGAATCAGAGAGACACGGAATCAGAGTATGTGACGAGTCTCCGTGACTTTTTCCATGACAGTCCGACTTCTTCAATGACAGTACGGAGTGGATTGTGATAACTTTTAGGAAAACATTTTGCGGTGAGTTGGTAAACCATCTATATCTGATTTATTAATTTTGATAAATATGTTAAACCCATATTAACAGGCATTTTCCTCAAATGTGACTGATGAGGAAGATTTCCTTGTCACATTCAATATATATGCAAATATGACTAAGTGTGATTTAACGCTAGAAAGCAGAGTGGCTGTAAGTATTGTGACAGCATCGATGTTTTATATGCGTTTCGAAATAATTCATAACATGACTTAACATGAATTTAAAAGGTAGATCTATTGATTCTATGTAGATTATGTGAATAGACGATTATTCTTTTATTTGGAGGTGATTGCAGGGAGAACTCGATTTTTATCAAAACTTTCAAAATCCTTGTCTCATTTTGAAAAGGTGTTTAAAAGAAAAATGGAAGAACCAACAATAGACTTTTAGATACTTTATATATATTATACTTGTTTACCGTATTTGGCTAAATGTTGAAATAGTGTTCATGTTTTTATTCCAAGGTAAATTATAACGCGTTTTTTTCCTTACACGTACTATATGAATCATGGAATCGTCACGGTATATTTAAATGTTAATGCATTCATTTTAATTTACAGTAACACAATGGCGACAACGGGTTCTTCGATGGCTTTTACGGACACAACGTACTTGTTTGACGTCACAACTACATCACCGGAGATGACGTCACTGCCGAACATCAGCGAGGAGGAAAAGAGGAGGTACTTGTCTCACCTTGATGACGCAACATTCCCCTACATGATACCAGCAGTCGTGTACCTGGCCATCCTCATGGTTCTAGGGATTGTTGGAAATATACTCGTCTTGATCGTGTACCTGAAAAAGTTCAAGCCTAGTCCGACCCGTGTTTTCGTGGTATCCCTCGCCATCTTTGACTTGACGACATGTGCTATATCACTTCCGGGAGAGATCTTGGACATGCGACACACGCACACTTTCGAGTACCCAAACATCTGCAGGATACTTCGTTTCAACAACACCTTCACTGTGGTTTCGTCTGGGTTTACTCTCATCGCCGTGTCCATAGACCGCTACCGGAAGATCTGTCGTCCCCTTCAGCGACAAATCAGCATCAAGGTGTCCCGCATCATGGTCGGCATCGCCGTCTCCGTTGCCTTGGTGATGACCATCCCTTCTGTGATAGTCAACGGGCAGACGACAGTGATAACAGACCGGGAGGGGATAACAGGCGTGGACTGCTCGTTCGATGACAGATGGCGGGATACGTTGTTCCCGCTGGTTTACACCGGCATCTTGTTCCTCATCTTCTTCGGCTCGCTGTGCGTCCTCATCATTATGTACATCCTCATCGGCCGCACCGTCTTCACCCACCGGAAGTTCAAGTTCAGGCCCACCTCGGACGTCAAATCCCAGTCCCCTCAGAACTCCACATCAGAGACGGAGCTCTCGTCGGGGGACGGGAAGGAGAAGAACGGGAAGAAGTATCTCATCGGGAACGGGAAGACGTCTACTAACGGGAAGCGTATTGCCTGGATATCGCCCCGGAAGACTTTACCCACGGGTTTGGTCAAGGGGAAGGTTGGGATTGAGGACGCATCTGAAACAAGTTCTTCTTTATCTAGCGACAAGAGTGACAGCCTAAAGAAACCAAAGACGGTTGTATTTACGAAGCGTCCGGAGTCAAACGGTGTTAAACTAACAAGCTTCGTCAAACTTGACGGGAATAAACAAGGCAATTCAGCAAGGTCCGATGCTAAAAATGCTCCTCGTACATCAAAGACAACGCTGATGTTGTTTATAATCACCGCCGTATTTATCATCAGTTTTCTGCCCCATCTCATTCTCATGATAACTCGGGGGTTCAAGTCGGACTTTCTGGACTCGCTACAGGGTGGAGGGATTATCGTGTATAATGTATTCCTCCGCTCCTACTTCATCAACAGTGCTGCTAACTGCATCGTGTATAGTTTTTGTAATATAAAATTTCGAAACGAATGCAAAAGGTTACTTTGCCCTTGTATTTCATTTTTGAAATAAATTTGTCACGTTTGTGGATTTATCACCCATTAAAGTTGTGGCGCTCCCAGTAAAACCAAGGAATTCAAGAAATTCCATATACAGGAGCGTACTGCCCATTAATTTGCTCTATCAACAACTTCAAAGGCGTGTCAAATGCGCAATACTTTGTTTTTCTGCAGTGGTAAAATTCAAAGCAGGATATCTTCCACACATCTGGTATTAAGGAAATGGTTTGTTGAACGATTAATGTGAAAAATGTTGACAATTATCAAGTTATAGGGCTACTGTTCACAATGAAGTCTATCAGAGGATGACGAGAACGTGGAACAGGAAAGTGAATCAAATTAGCCATGATGTGCACATACTTCGAAATGCATATTTTAACTGTGACATGAGAGACGGTGTCAGTCATCTTTTATAAACAAATGGTCAAAGAAACCGTGACATGTATATTATGAGCAGGAGATGCGAACGTTGTTTGTTTGTTCATGAACAATTGGTGACCATATTCACAGTGTTGTAAATATTCTTCCAGCCTCGTGTCGCGTGACCTCCTTTGGCACGTGCTGTGGCGAACACCTGTTGTTGGTAACGCCAATGACGACAGCTATATTTCATGATGGGCTTTTACCGAGATTTGAGAAAATAATCACACTAACAACTCATGTGCTAATATTGTCAAATACTGACATGGAAAACTCCAAAATGAACGTTTCATGTTTCATTTTCGTAAAAAGACATTACGTTGAGAATGTTTGTAATAAATATTTTAATTTTGAATGGATGTTTTTCTTCAGATATCCTATTGGAGAGTTATTTCTATTTCATGATCATGTAATTGTGTCATCAATTTAAAAGGACTACTGATACGACCAAAATATTTTAATGATATGTGTTGCTTTTTTATGGTAAACAAAGGCGTGTGGTCCTTTAACAGTAATAGCGTTTTATCAACAACGATATGTCATAATGTGACTGATCATAATTAGTTTCGTCACCATTTTTTGTTTTCATCCTGTTTTGTCCATATATTTTTTTCCTTTACAAAATAAAATGTTCACTTATCAAAAGTGTCTTTGCTATTTTTCATGTACTTCAATATGTTTAAAAGCCTATATTTAAATCTTCATATAAAACAATATATTGATTAAAGAAAACTAATTAACTAATTAAAGCATTATTGGAATTTAAAGATTTCAATCTATTTATTCCATCAGCGAAAGTTTCTGTAAAGTATCGAATTTGTACAGGTCTCCAAATGTGCAATATTTGCCAGAATACAGTCGATAAGCTTGTCGGTTTGGGGCAAATTTACTTTTGCGGGAACCATATGCTAAATCAATCTCGTTTCTTAAAACAATGCTTTTTAGATAACATCAGGACCAGAGGCTGACGATATTTCTCACAGTTTTTCTTCATTTTCACCAACTGCGAGGCCTTGTCATAATTCTGGTTTTTCTATCAAGACGTTAAAAGTTTGTATTTTTGGAACCGAGGAACAAAGGTTCAGCTTTTATTGCACTTCCTACGGTTTCACACAGATGTTCTTGTCAAGATTTTTAAAGTTTGACTCAGTAATGATGTATGGGGATCAAAGGGGTTAGACAACATTTTAATTAATTTCGTAAAATATGTTGATATAAGTAACAGAAGTGTTCACATCATAGGAGAACATCATTGGCGCCATGCATATGGTTGAACTCCGCTATCGCATTTAAATATTTATAAACAATGTCTTTTGTAAAGAAGAAAATATAGTCTAACTTGTTACAAAAACGGGAATCAAATATTTAGCAATGAATATCTACTTCTGTATTGACATTCTCACACATTAGAAGACATTGCAGTAATATCTCCATACATACCATTTGTTAAAATGCACTAGTCTTAATTTAATCTATTTTTTAAATTAATTTTTGTTAAAATTCAAAAAAATTAAAAAGCGAAAATAAAATATAAAGGAGCCTCTGAGAAGTGTTCATTTTCAGAAACTAAACTCTGTAGACTTGCTTCATTATAGACCTGCTTCTGTTCTGGATGACAGCCTTATTACACTGCTATCAATGGTTTTACCACAACACCAATATGAGAACAATTGCCACCATTATCTCTATCCAAACACAAAATCTACCAAGAAAGTTTTATAACATAGCTGATTTCTGTTATATGATGAGATATGATATCACACAGATGTAGGCGCTTAATTTCCACCCATTTACTGGATAATACCGACACAAAATGTTGAATCTGTTTGATTACAAAGAATCATAAACTCTTACGTTTGAAAGTATGGTACTCTATTGTGGAAACGAATTACGATCATATCTTACCATTTGCTGAGAATTATGACAACTTAAAAACATCAAATATAAGAAATGGAGTTCCATCAAGAATGTCGTTTTTCACAATCGAGCATATCTCTACAAAAATACACATCTCACATATCTGCCTCTGAAAGCATATCCGTCAAAATATGTTATCAGCTGAATGGGCATCTTGGAAATAAATATCTATATTTTCGCATGGCTCTGTCACCATGTCATAAACTAACGTCCATTTATCATCGGGCCACAGCTACGATAACACCACTGAATAAATGGTATTTTTCCAAAAACAATTTACCCTTTCACTCAACGAAATAGTTTGCAAGATAAATCCCATGAATGCAGAGTAGTGTATTCTGTGTGTTAACAGACGCCTAAGAGACGACATTTCTTGCTGTTATCAAAAAGTCATTTGACACCTTTGAAACCCAGAGACCATTTGCTACTGTTAGGGGTCTTTTTTGCGGGCACCGTGGTCGTTTGTCGACCCCCAGCAAGCATGTGGTACTATTTACCACGCAACATGTGTCAATGTCTACAAATCTGCGAGTGTTTATGCCCGGAGAGCTCATTATTCCAGAGCGTCGCCGTCTTTCATATTTTCTCACGGTGGTTCGTGTCCCCGTCAGTCTCCCGTGTAGAGATGCCCATTGATGAAGAAATCCTACACTCGTCGTTTTTCAGATGTCCGATTATTTATTCAGAAGTTGAGGAGTGGTTATTGGAAAATGCGACCGTCAGCCTTATCTTAAACAAACATTTTGAGGACGTACTATTTTCCCTGCAACTACTGTCATCATGTCTAGAGAAGATAAGACTCCATCACAGTTCCATGCTCCATGTTATAGCTTGGTTTTCTCCGACTGTGACAGCTTGGATATGGATCTGCCGCCAGTTGATGTGAACTGCTGTAAGAGAGAAGTAAAACTGCGCCGTTTGCAGTGAATTGGAAAGAAAAACACTTCTGTAAGTGTTCTGCAAATTAGATGGATGGTGTTGGTATTCAAAGGTCGTGACATCCATAATTACCTCAAAGTGTTTTCGAAAGAAACTAGGCTCCGCGGCTTAGTTTTTAATTGGAATATGACGCCTGAGAAAACAATGTTTTAAAGTTATGTTGAAAAGGATTTTTTAGGAATATTTCGAAGACTTGAAACGATCGATAGGACTATGGGTTGTTATTTACAGTGAATGAGGCACGAAAACGTAAGTGTCAACTTGACTTGTTGGGTCAAGAAATAATAATGAAAAACTCAGGAAAAGCTGATATTTGTTCTCCTGACCGGCGACATAAGTAAATCGGATTTTGTTTGTTGTGTTTCTTATTTAATGCAATTATAATTCAGGTTCAAAATTTCAAAAGCTGTTTCCAGTTGCCATAATTCCTGCTCCATGACTGTGTATAAAACAAGAGTCTTTGATACAGTCTAGTTAACTTTTCAGTAAGTCTAGACAAACTGAATTTGGAACTGAAAACTTTCTGAAATAAAATCACCTTGCTGAAGGTAGAGTATAAAATGTCATAAACTAACTTTGTCATCAGTAACTCTGATTGGCTGCTTGCCCTTCAAATTTAAAGTGAGACACAAATATAATACTAATTTTGTATTAGAACTGTTTGCCAGGGAATCTTGAAATGAAAAGTCCTTCTAGATACTCAGATTCTTCATTACACATTATCGGTATGTTTCGGTATAGATTCGTATATCGTTGTCAAGCACTCACTGAGGGACCAACATTCCATTTATGATGCTTGAAAACGAAACAAGTATCTGTACCAAAACGTCGCTGCCGTCTAAATAAACTTGTCATATCAACCATGGATGCTATTCGTTTGCTGCCCCAGAATACACTGATACCACGTATGTCAATCAAAGCACACTATTCCTTAACACCAAGAGTATTAGGAAATATATTTCTTCCTATGTGATAGATGACATCAAACGTGAGAAATGTAACGCTACATCAAACAATATATATTAAAGGGGCAGTAGCACGTTATTTCGCTGAAATAAGTCGATGAAATGTATTTGAAAAATAATGACACCAAAAGTAAAACACCCTTCTCTCTTCGAAAAATCAAGTTTAAAATGAGTGTACATGATTCTGTAAAGCTATGGGAATCGTTTTTGTCATTCGAAATAATAAAATGTGTTCACAATTAAATGGCCGCCATGCAAGTTTTGCTTTAATACGCAACGTCATTATTACCACTACGGATAATTGGTTTGTGTAATAAGATGTTTTACCCTCTAAAGTAAATATAAATGACATAAACTATCATTATAAATGGGAAATTTGAAAAAATATAATTTGAAAAAAACGTGCTACTGCCCCTTTAAATAGTATATTAACTTATATAACTATAAACACTTGCTCTTAGTCTAACACTTAGACTCTGAAAAAAGTATGTTATTAAATATTGAAAAGGAGCCTATGAGAAATGGTCTGAAATCCCCAAATTCTCATAGGCCCCTTTTGAATATTTAATAAAATGGTGATATTTTACGAATAAATACTTTTTCAGGGTCTGATGCCATCTTTCTCTAATCATGCATGTTCTCCCATATAAGATACTTTTTTCGGGCTTCTCGTTATGTGACTTGACGTAACAAAAACGTGGCGATCTTACTACAATATCTACCATCTTCTTAAACGGCTCATGAATGTAGACGATCCAATGTATGATCCTTATGTAATATTTGTCATATCTATCATTTATAAAGGCGAATATTTTTACAGATTTGGACAGTTACATTCTCGTTAAAATGAACATGAAAAGACTGCAATCTGTGTACTGAAGCGCATGCTCCTCTCGTCAAGTTCACTGAAATAACATGCGTTCTTTCAATCTTCATCCTCCATTTAGATTTTCACCTGCCAGAAGGCAAACATGATACACTTGATATCCTGAATAAATATTTTAATCTATGTTATTGAGCTCAACTCTTATTCTGCTAAGTACTTAAAAGTTTAACTCAAAGATTTATGACATTTTTTTTAGGACGGTACCTATTCTGCTTGTGTTATATAGGATAATAACATAACGATACTGGGCAATGTCGAGTTAAATTAGGGTCTATCACTTGTTTAGGAATCTTGCATACAATAATACAATTATCTTGGCATTGGTACATTGTTACAGAGTTTATTATTACAGAAATGAGAACACTCAAACACTGTAACAATGTACCAATGCCAAGATCTTAAGACACAAGGAATGAACTCTTTTGACTAAATTTCATTTTTCTGATATTTCCCTTTCTTTGGTATTTTAAAGTACAAGTGGAGAAATAGCAAATTCTCAAGGACACTATTCACAAAAAGACATCATGTAGTTACATGTTTTACCAAAAAAATAATCGAAACTGACACGTTACGTTGTTTATATAACATTTCATTGCTATAACTATTAGGGGGTGTCAACCATTTTTACCCTGAGTTTACAACTTTAGATAAATATGTTATGTTTCTGTTCGACTTCCAGTGACATGTCAGGACAACCTGAACATGATATATTTTACACTTTTTACCTTGATACAGCCACCTTCTGTGCTGATTATGTCACAGTGTACAAACAGCCAGGTCAGAGCGGTCATCTGGATAACCATGTTGTTCTTTTAATTTTGACATATTCATATTGCAAATCCACGACAATATTTTAAAATTTTGACAAATATAAAAATTTGGACTTTTTAGTTTGGCTTGAAACGGAATAGGTGCAGTTGCTTTGCAAAAATAAACTTTTTGACATCCCGACGTTGCGGTGATATACTGGGGAGGAGGTTAAATAGTTGCAGTCCTGCATCTAGAAAAGAATTGCAAGTTCCTGGATATGACATTGTAGATATTCCTTACTTTTTAAATGAAAAAATAAAATATTCCTAGATATCATAAATGTTTTTTTTACTGATTTTGTCGATGTTTTAGTGAAGATGTATGAGAATGAGAACATGGTTAGCCTTAAAGTTTCCTTACGATCTGCAAGTATTTACCCTGCCTCTTGCTAAACATTTAAACATTCCTCTTCTTTTTAATTTGAAGGCGTTATATAACAAAAGAGCCGGGCGTTAACAGTAACCATAGTTTACCACATTGAGTGAGTCACTAGATTAATTGTGTTTAGGGTTGGACCCTGAAAAGAATATGTTATCCAATAAATTTATATTCAGACTAATCAAATCTGCAATGTATATGTCGCCATTTGCTTTGTGCAGTGGGGATCGAGGGGTTGGAGTCCTCTAGCATTTGAACATACTTTTGAGGCGTTTATGTTGTTAAAATGTCAAACATGATTTAGCATCTCATAGTTGAAATATGAGAGAAGAAACACACATTATTCAAAACAATACGTGAAACTTCTAGCATTTTTAAAATAATATATGACTATGATATATTGATCAACAGAGGCTCATTTTCACTATTTTTTCAAGTCTAATTGTTTGACTGCATTCATACCACGTGATCGCATAAAAAACGTTTTATACTTTCATGTATCATCCAAATCTTGATGTATCTATGTTAATTATGCAAACTTAACACATTAGTCATATTTCCATTGATCAACATGCCGATTTTGTAATAGTCTATGGCATGTATAGTGTCAAATACGGGTAAACTACCATAAGTTCATCGACTGCCATTTGAATATAACCAGCCAGTCAGACTTGTTTTGATCATGAAAAACAAACGTTGATAAAACAATGACATATTCTGATAATACATGAAAACATTCTTGATTTCACTAACTAAAAGCACTAAAATGGCATTTTGAGAAATCATAACCAATTCTAAACCAATTCTAAACATGAAAAACGTCATATCAAATAACATGCAGATTCAAAGTGTCAACTGGCATCTAGCCTCAAACAAGGGCAAACTCATGAACTGGCATTTGAATATAGCCAAACGTTTTGTCTGGATTGTGTATACTTTGAAAACAAACGTTAATAAACCAACGATGGCATATTCTGTGAATTCAAAACCAATTCAAAAAATGAAACACATCATATCCAATCACATAATCTAAGTGTCAAACACATTGAATCCTCAGTTAATGAGGGGAGACTCCACTCCACTGATGAGTACCGTTAGAGAACAGGTGGAGATCTGATGACAAAGTTTTATTGAAAAAATAAACACGTGTCTCTGCTTCAACAAACATGGCGACGGTCCCGAGAGGTCACGTGAGGTTATGGTTCCTGGATGTGCACAGCCGTGACGGTAACGGGTGTCACGTGGATGACAGGTGGGGTGAGGGGATTTAAGAGTGCTTCAGGGGAGAGAGAGATGGAAGGGAGAGAGGGGTTATTCAAATAAAATATAATTTATATATACATCGCGTTCCTTGAATGGTACTTCTGAGAACAAGGTCATCGCATGCGTCCTGAATCAGTGTTCACTCTTCCTGTCGTTGTTTTCCATGAAGCCTGAGGCCGGCGAGTGCCATATGTAAAGGTCCTGAGAAAAATACGGATGCATCGAATATTATCTAAAAATAGTGCATCCATTGTTGTTCGTAGAGATGTGCAATCATTTGGGCTCCTGTTCTTACAGCTGTCCAGTCGTGCATACAGTTTCCAAGACGCCAAGACTCCATACGTCTTTGAGCTACTAAGTTAGTCTGTCATCCAGATCTAATTGTTTAAGGGTCTAGGCCAAATAGAACAAGAATCAAGGAAATTGATCACATCTCAGAGGTTCCTTTTTATTTTATGTTTTCAAAATTTGAAATATTTGCAATACATCATTTCAGAGGCTAAATGTTAGACTACTACTAAGTATTTGATGGGTCATATTATGCCAGAGACTATTTTATGGTATCTGATTCTATCATAATGTTATTCTAATTCCACTACAGTCACAATACGTTTTGGCGAACATAGAATCACAGAAACACACACATATATATATTTATAAATGTAGAAAGTTTACACTTCAAAGATGAACAGTATACAGGAGGTATATATAAATGGGTTACGACGTGCATACGACCCATGAGCTGTGGATATAATACTTAATTGATGTAAGGATGTATATAGATCTTTATAAATCCTGGATGATGGTATTTAGACTTTCGTAATCTTAATTGACTTGATCGAGCCATTGCAGATTGTTCCTTATCTAAACTATTTGAGAGCCTAGAGGGCATGGTCATTCAGACACGAGATGAATTAATAAAATGAATCTTAATATATTTGACAACCTGAAATATAAATTTGAGGGCTGTTTTTAAATTCTATTTTACATAAAAAGCTGCAAATCACAATTTCAGTATCAGAATATATGTTAAGGGACTGTATGTTTAGTCTAGATAAGATGTACGGTAGTCCTGCTCCATTTATGTGTACAATCACGGACTTAAATTAAATGTAATTTAAGTCCGTGGTACAATTAAGAGCATTTGATACAGTCTAGATCTTTATTCAGCAAGTCTAGATAAACTGAATACACCCTGAATATGGGTCTGAAACAATTAAAATATTTAATCAAAAGGATGAAGGTACAGTAATTATAAAAATTCCATAGACTAAATTTTAGTCTAGATATACGGTAGTGTCTACAGTCGTGGGGAGACACGTGTGATCAAGGAGAAGGGAGGGGAGGGGGTGACAGAAATGTGGGTCACGGTTTCTTTCAAGATGAAAGATGAAGTGCTTTCATGGAGCATAAAGTTCTGTTTATCGCAATCTTGAACAAACATTTACATATAAAGTCTATGGCTAGTGGTGGTTTATCAGAACGTTAAAACCCTCTCCACGGACCCTGCATACACGTTTCTTTATGGGGGTATCGTATACACGTCAACACAGCGCCTCAAAGAGGAGCAGGTCACACTCTGCTCTAATCACAGCTTTATTGGAGGCTTTAATGTGTTCAGCTGTTTGCACATTAAAACATTTGACTTTAAAGAAAAACCAAATTCATTCATTAGTCAACAGTATGTCTTGGCATATCAAAGTTGATGAACGTTTGAAACAACTTTGAACACTTTAATTTGCGAAAAGACACGGTAATCAAATGTCTGCATAGTTTCACATTTTGAAGAAAGTAAATTATTAACCATTATCGAAGAATACTTAATATGTACAACGTATTTCTTTTGCTACACAACTTATTTACTAAACGAAACAATTGCCTCGTAAGTTATATGCATTTACAATAATAATTGTAAATGCATATAACTTACGAGGCAATTGTTTCGTTTAGTAAATAAGTTGTGTAGCAAAAGAAATACGTTGTACATATTAAGTATTCTTCGATAATGGTTAATAATTTACTTTCTTCAAAATGTGAAACTATGCAGACATTTGATTACCGCATTACAAATAGTTTTTACGGTATATTTGGGTTAATATGATAGTTATTTGTACATATTTATTTTATACATAGTTCGACATTTGTCTCTGTCTTTGTTTTCTCCACATATGCCTGCAATTTTATGTAAGAGAGTAGAACATTATAAGCACATTCGACTGGTTATTTCACAGTGCGCCTGTCATTTACCTCTTTATAAATGCATGAACCAAACATAAATTGTGTTTGTTTTCTAAAAACTAAATTGGATGTTTGAACGTCTGTATTCTCCAAGCCCTTTCTGATGTTTTTGTATTTAAAACCACAGACGAGGTGTCAGTCGAACATTCATCGTGTGTGAGACACATCCTTTAACATGACAGTCTGTGGAGGAATTAGAGTAAAAACTTTTAAAACGAAAAACTGTTTTCTTAACTTTTTCATAATGTTTCTATTCCGGATGGCTGGCTTGGGTTTCTGTGCCACAGGCGAGGGAACAGGATATACAGCCGACGTTGTCAACGTTAACAAACGTCAGCGTTGTTGCAATTACACGTCCCTGCTAACCACTTTCATTCCGGGCAATGTTTCACTGAACAAACTATGCCTCAAAGAAAGTGTACACACGAACAACACATGCTTCTATAGAGAGGAAGTCAGAGCGGGATCTTCACAAAGAACCTTCTTGTTGTTGAAATCACGGTTTACGTTATGTTTGAAAATAGCTGCAAGGAAAATTAGACATTCTAACTTAATGCGACGTTCATACCTATAAGGAGTTTAAAATATTCTTATAAATTCCATTGAGAGCAACAGTAACCATTTATAGGTTTTTTCATCTCTATTTTTTTTATTCCTCCTAAAGAAGATCTTATATCGCAGAAGAGAAATTATATTTCCTCTTGAAATTTTAGAACGGGATTTTTTATATAAATCAAATTCTTAACTTCTACGAAGGTAATATGATTATCCTCTGAAATGATGTTCGTTAATTCTATGAAGATAATACTTTCTTATTACTGAAGTTCACAACTTCCATATGAAGAGAATAAGATAGTTCTTATTAATTCTTTGAAAGTAATTTTACAAATTCTAATAAAGGAAGTTTTTAAAATTCTATAAAGATTTTAAGAAATTGATCATAAATGAACGTCTATTAAGAGCTTTATATAAGTTATAATATCAGTAAACAATATATTTCACAATGTGTTTGTTCAGGTATAACGGCTTATAAACGGTTTGGCAAGTGGAAGTTATAAATGACGGAGAATCAAACACAAACAAATGCCAGTGAACAAACACATTGTAAAAAATATATCTTATAAATTCAATCTGTGCCATTTCAGGGAAGTGTGGATCCCTTTACATTGAAATATACAATAAGATGTCGACATATGACCCTTAGCTCTGACAACATTAGTGAATATTTGAATATTTTGGCACAACCAATCACTTTAAGGAGTTATATAAGAGAATAGCATGCATGTAACAACGTGTCATAACTTCGCAGTGTTGCATTGTTTGTATAGCGGTAATATTGTATATACCCATCATTTTACAGATCACATGACCTTGTTATGTCCAATACTAAAAGGAAGGAAACATCTCTTGAATTTCAAAATCTGAATGTGTCAAATATTAAATCCTTAATATGATTTTATATATATGAATATATAGGTAATTTTCGATGAACTTCTCAAATTTTCAACAAAATACAAAGTTTCTGTAGTAAATGGACAGACAGGAAGATTTATATTCGTATGTATATAAGTGACCATACAGTTTGATGAATAATTATATGCGCAGCCGGTGTGACATAAACAGACCATTAAATACATGTGAACAATTATTATAATCAAATTTTCTCAACTGAAATGTATTAAACAGGGGTCATTCATTCTTGATGGTTCGTTGTCGAAATATAAGTCAGATATGTTTGTCTTATTTCTAAATATGATGGGCAGCTAAGTAGTACATGGTACTCATCTTGCATCATGAGATTAATTACAAAATGGACAATGAGTGTTTTTTTGTGTAAACCGTATTGGCAAAACGTGCTTCTTAAACCTTGAAGTTATCGGCGTTTCATCCAAATTTAGTAAGCGTATGCCGAATTAAATTAAAGTTGTAATGATTTTAATTTCTGGAAGATAAACTTCTTCTATGGTAAATGGTGTCCGTAAAATCATGTATTGAAAAAGATTATATACTGAAACTATATTCCTTTTAAATGGATTTCTTATAATCTTTTGGAAAGTATATACATATAATATATTTCTTATAATTAAGTTCCAAAACTCTATGAATAGAATAAGATATTTCTTATATATGAAGTTGTAAGTTCAATGAAGAGGATCATATATTTCTCATTAGTATTATTCAAAAATACTTAAGACAAATTAACTATTCTTATTTAGGAAGGTTTAAGCGTCTATAAAGAGAAAGAAATATTCTGAAATTAGTGAGAAAAAATATAAATTGGTCAGTAGGAGTTTTACACTTTATATGACGATTTTGAGGGGGTTTTTTTAAGTAAAGAAAAACATTCAATACATTCAAAATTCTCTGACAGCAAGTTTAAAGTTCGTGGTCTTGAAAACCTTAGAAGAACGAAAATTGGGTCCTGAAAATCCTATAACATGATAATTGAAGGCAAACATAACGTTGGTAAGTTGGTTGTGTTATATGTTCCCTCATTAAACCTTCAATGATTGGCGTTACTAGTTTTATTTTTAGCAAACTCAATAAAGTATTTTTCACGCTCAGTCGCAAGCATAATAACAGGGCATATGTTAAACCCATTTAAAAGTTTCTCTTTTAACAAATGATTTACCACTAATAGAAGAACATATCTTGGCTGTCTTGACATGTTAATTATCTCACTGTCATTCTATACCTTGTTTCATGGCAACTTATTAACACGTTTTTCAAAACCAAAAATAACAGTCGACCTACATATCTGTGCAACTTATACACAAAACGCAAAAAGAAAGTTACCCCTCTGAATTTAAATATCATAAAAAAAAGTTGTGTGCTTATAGGGGAACTTGGTTTGTTGTGTTTGAACATCCCATACGTATCAAAGTTTTCGTTTATAATGATAGTTCATGTAATGTATATTTACTTTAGAGTGTAAAACATCGTATTACACAAACCAATTATCCGTAGTGGCAATAACGATGTTGCGTGTAAAGCAAAACTTGCATGGCGGCCTTTTTATTGTGAACACATTCTATTATTTCGAATGACAAAAACGATTCCCATGGCTTTACGGAACCATGTAAACTTATTTTTTAACTTAATTTTTCGAAGAGAGAATGGCGTTTTACTTTAGGTGACATTATTTTTCAAATACATTTCAGCAACTTATTTCAGCGAAAAAACGTGCTACTGTCCCTTTAAACCGTTTGCGCTAAAATGACAGACTTGAGAATGTACTTATAATTATGTTATCGCCAGAGTTTTATGGTTGGGGTCAATTGTCCTATTTCCGATCATAGAAAAATGGAAGGAATTTTTATTGTCTACTTTGACAATGCATGTACATTTATAAGCAATAACAAGGTTGAAGGAGGTCTGAAAAAATAAATGCTGGGGCGTGTATTAGAGGAAATACGATATTCCCTTTTTGATCCATTATCACCACTTGCTATCCTGCCCAGGTGTACGATATCCTCCACAATTTGTAATTCACGATGATTGGTCCGATGGTTCTGCGAGTTTGCTGTTGACTTGGTGGTATTTATATACGTTGTCCAGTATTCTTAGCATACTTGTCCAGGATAGGTGGATTTACTTGTAGTTGTTTGTTGGTTGTGGAGATGTCTGCAAGACCATCAGCAAAATCGGAGTCTTATAAACATTTAGCACAGGATGCCATTTTTCTGCATTATGTTGCTCTTATTTGATTCCTTTCTCTAACCACAATGAACAGTAAGGTGAATACGCTAAATCTATCTCAAAGGACTCTGACAAGGAGTTTGCTGGGATGATAGTGTATATATAATTGTGGTAGTAGAGCTTGGTGAGATCAACAATCTTGAATGGGATATCATTGGATGTTGGAAGTTGAGTTATTACATCCTGTATGAAACGAGGTTAAAAGTCAATAGACGATAAAGAGATTCTCGCGGATGCATGGCCATGTATAACTGTCCACGTATAATGGAGGTACAATTGATAAATGATGCGTGTGTTTATCATCTCAATCTAACAATTACATCAAGGATCCGGAACACAGATGTAGGAAATCAAAATGATAACACATAATGGTAATTTGCCAAACGTTCGCGTGACACAATTTACACACAGAGGAGTTGTTTAAATGTGTAAGAATGTGTTTGCACCCCATCCTCACTGGGTATAATTTTACTCATTGTGCAATTGTCTAAATATCTTGAATTGAAACGACCGTTGTGATATTTAATCTGAACGTAAGAAAAGATAAATATTTTTCAATTCAAAGCCATTTTACACCTAAATGAGCAGACACGTACCAATTCGAGTGCATAATTATACTAGTTTCCAATTAAAATCGAGTAACATCATTATTCATGTGCAGAAACCGAAAGTGCACGTCCTATTTACATGCACAGTTGTTATATGACCTGTTAAACATTATAAACCCAAATTTGTTATTGTGTGTGGTTTGAATAAGAGTCCAAAATTACGTTTGACTCATTGGCGCGCGCCACACGCGGTGCATTGTCCGGTTTTCGATCAGAAATCGATTCGTTTACCTTCATATCGTCAATATACTAAGTCGAGAATCATCAAAATGGTAGTTTTTGGTAACAGTTGGTACTTCTCGATAACGTAAGACCATTTATAACGTTTGGCATATTTGACCCCCAACAACACAAGGGATGTACCTTTAAGTCGACAGTTTGGTCGGTAAAACAACATAACAGTCACCTTCACGCCTGTCGACATCGATTTCCAAATATCGACTTCCTGCTAAGACACCATGGAGACTGGCAAGAGTTATGCCTCGGAAGTTGAATTTCGCACTACAGTTTCGGAAAATCCAAGAAACTTTACCCGCAAATGTTATCCGCGCGACCGTAAGCATCTACTAATTAAGAAATAGAAGACGAGTTGGAGTGATTTATCGTTAAACAAAACATAGCAGGGAGCATAAAACACGAAAGGCGCAGCCCTGAGTGTTTTATGCTCTCTGCTATGTTTTATTCTACGATAAAGCACGACAACGAGTCTTCTATTTTATTATATGAGATGCCTTCAAATAGTTACTCGCTTTTATATAAAAACCGTGGAGATATTATGTTGTTTGTATAAACTATATTTTGAAAATATTAATGCCATCGAGCACCTCTGGGATTACATCGATCCAAGGACAAGGATCCGTCAACATCGACACCAACCACACACACGTCAACGACTTATTTCTGCATCGATACCACCTGTCAGACGACTGACGTTTTCTGTGAGACGAAGAGTTCAGCCATGTTTGAATGCCAACGGCGGACATATACCAGATACTAAATACATACAATTTGTCATTAAACTAATGATTATTCTATGATTTTGTTGTTTTTGTGCATGATCGGAAATAGGACAATAGACCCCACCCATGAAGAACTGGCGATAACTTATTTAGCATTACAGTTACAGGTCTGCTATTTTAGCACAAAACACTAAACTGATGGAGTGTTACAACACAACAAAGCAAATTCCTCTGAACACGAAACTTTTTATGATATTCAAATTCAAAGAGGTGTAACATTTCTTTTGGCGTTCAGTTTATATATCCCTTTTATACTATTTGCTAGCCTTAACAATATGCCTCCAACCATGCCTTTTTAAAGGCTTTTCTTGTTTGGTGTTTGGTGACTTTTCATATAGCTCATCAAGCCTGAAATGACAGATGGAATGCCATAGCCATTTCATATTTTGACTTCTCCTCAAGAACCACTACACCCCCATGCAAAGCTGTAATTGTGCAGGGAGATACCTTGCAGCTAGGGGATCAAAGTTTGTACGTTTGGTCTACACTCCTCCCGCCCCTCCCCCTCTCAAATATAGGCGTGGTTAGGGGTTCACCTAGCTCAGCTGCATGCTCAAGGAGAGTGTGACCGCTCCCTGGTAGTGAAATGTAAAAGGCAACACATCTCATTCAAACTTGTTTTTGCTTTGTTAAATTATACAGTCAGCATGTCAGACTGGTTGTTTGTGTTAACTTAAAACAATAGAGGTAACATTTTTAAAATGTACTTCTTCCTAAGAATAAAAAGTTCTATAATATTTATCATGAATTTGAATTATAAATCTTAATTTTGGTGACTGGGAAATACGTTATTATTTGATGTGTTACTAATTTCCTAAGACATAGTGAATAACGTAATTCCTGATGTACTACAGAATCAATGACTCAATACTTTCACAAAAACTGCCCTAGCCCTTGGCCGCAGCATAAGAGTTATGCATAAGGAGTGTTTCAAAATAAATTGTTCTCTCTATATATATTTAGTCTAAATATCTGGGGTATAAAACAAATTTGATTTTTGGTTTTAATCTCAGATGTGGGTCCCCAACCATTGATGAATACAAATCTAAGGTCAAAGTCAAAGTCTGCTTGACAATACGTCATTGTGACATGAGTTCCGCCATATTCCCCCAATTGCAGATTAAAGCTGAAATGTTTGCACACGACGGCACGCCTTTATAGTGTTCATTCATTAAAAATAAAGTTATGAACGCCTACTCTCATATTAAGTAGAGGTGTTAAAGATATAAGGTGAAACTCTCGTTAAGCACAATCTCCCCGTGTAATTTGGATTGATACAAGCTAAAACCGCTTCCGAGATACAGTTAACATGTGTTTCGAAATAGCTCATGTACTACTGAGAGCTCGATCCACTTATTCATTAGTAAAGTCTGTCATCCAGACCCCTTAATTTTTTAAGCGCCTAGGCAAGTCTACAACAAGACTCTGAGCTCAGTTAAAATATACACATCTCAGAGGCTCCTTTTTATTTTATTTTTTTTTTTTTTTTTAAATTTTATGAAATAATTCATTTCAGAGGCTAAATGTTAGACTAATCCATTATCAATGAAACGTGCAATGTCAATGGATATTTTAGCGGCGCTTCGTGTAGTTTCACAAAATTATGTTTCACGTATCAATGTCCTACAACACATTCAGCGGCAAATTGTTCTGAATGTAGTGAATTGTACAAAGAGGGTGTTGCAACAATTAAAGCAACACAGCTTATACATATCAAGTTATAAGGTTTACTCCCATTAAGCCGACAGTCCCGATGTCTACACTCAGAGACCATAAAAGAAATATTTTATGGTACATGTATCTGCTACTTTCCATTCCGCCAACAAAAATACTGTAGGAAGAATGGGAAATGATCCTGTACCTGAATGATGGAACAACCCATTTTCTAGTTCATGCGGGTCAAATAACCACGTGATTATCGAAGTATGATTTACTTATAACCCCTGCATCTACTCACAATTTGGAGTTAACCTGTTTATCTAGTGTTGTCAAGTCAAATCGAGTCAAGTTCTTCATCTGCAACAGTACATTATAATTACTGATAAAATCCTATAATAACATATTACCCCACGTTTTAGAATGTATTTCACAAGGGTATGTGTATATTTGTATACCAAATTTCTTTGAAAAAAGGATGAAAGTTTATTTGGTGAGTAATTTAATGCAATAATAAATAGACGTCTTCATGCAAAAACAATATTGTCGATTCTGAAAGGAAAATGATTCAAGACGAGATTCGAACTCACTTCACTCCTTCTGTGATATAAGAAAGGGAGGTAACTCTAATATGCATCCAAAACGGGAAGGATGCAGACGAGAAAGAGAATCCAATGATACGGAAGAACTCACGAATCATTTAGTTTTCAGGCATTTTTTCCAAGGTGCAGACTTGTCCTTGCAAATATAAGGTGTTCAAAATAGAGTTAACTCATGATAATCAGTCTACACTGTCTGAGATTATTCAGTCAAATTACAACGTACGGTACAGTGTGCATGCAGTGCAAGCGATCAGGTGGCGTTCAATGGCGTTTTGGTGTGATTTTAGATGAAATCCAGCAGTTGCATATGCTTGGTAGTTGCCCTGTCCTTCCTAGTTACAATATGTACAGCTTTTTTATTACGATGTGAGAAATTCGTCAGTATGTATGTGATAATAATCAATAACGAATACTAGTAATAGTATTGAACAGGATGCTTTCCACAAAGTTAAACATTGTTGAACTATTTGATCTCAATGGACAGCAGTTAAAGATTCATGATCAGTTTTGCAATATATTTTATTTGGTTCTAAAATGTACCAAATTACAACAGCTGCTGGTTTAGGTTATATCTTCTTACTCGACTTACATGTTTCAATGAAAACCAAGGAATGGTCTCATGCCAGTCTGATTAAATTAGACAGTTTTTGAGGAATAAAAGTTGCAAAATAATACATTTATCGGGATACAAACTCATATCGTTCAGAGATCTCCTCGCAAAACGTTCTGATAGCAGCCCGTAGACTCCCATATTCTGACGCAGTTCAGTTAACCAATCAGCAAAAGCTTTTGTAGCAAGAAGCTAAGGGCAGATAACTCCAAACAGTTATCCTTACATCTGTTCCGAAAGCTTTCAAAACGGTGACCTTTTAATAACTATGATGTGATGTCAGCTATTTGACTGGGCTTTATCTGCGCTAAACTGGTACGGAACACGCGTAATAAGATCTATTAAACGCTTTTGAAGCTGAAGTGTTCTTATCTACATTATCCAATTTCCAAAATTACGTTTGACTTAATGGCTGCAGAAGCCAAGGTCCATTGTCTGTTTTTTTATCACGACAACGACTTTGAATGTTTGTTAGTTTCGTTATACTGAACTGATTGACCTTAAACTGGTTATTTTTGGTTAAAACTGATAATTCTCAATTGAGTAACACGAATTATAACATTTGCCATATACGTGACCTCACCAGTATGATTATGTCCCTTTAATGTTTTCCCTACATCACATGCACATTGTCATAATGTCATTTTAAAATTTCAGTTCATTTGGGGAAATTGTTTCAAATAGACTGTTTTAACCATGTATTTATAGCATTATACATACAGGGTTAAAACAGTCCATTTGAAACAAACGCTTAAGATTTTTTAAAACTTCTATGGCTCTTGAGGAACCTTTTGACCTTTTGTCTGTGTGCATTACATGAAATGTGATAAAATGCAGTAATTTTAGCTCATATGGTCAGTCATCAATAAACTTTTCACATTTTCGTCTCCAACCTCTGCACCATCAAAACTGAAATTTTGTATGGGTATGTTTGTTTATACATTTGATTATAAATGAGAATGGAGTAAGACTACTGTCCCTCAAACTTTTATTAAGTATTGGGGTTTACTTGAGATAACTTTAATTTTTTTTAATTTTAGATCTTCCTTAAAGGGGCAGTAGCATGTTTTTTCGCTGAAATAAGTCAATGAAATGTATTTGAAAAAAAACCTCACAAATAGAAAATCAAGTTAAAAAAATGAGTGTACATGGTTCCATAAGGCCATGGGAATCGTTTTTGTGATTCGAAATAATAAAATGTGTTCACAATAAAATGGCCACCATGCAATTTTTGCTTTATATGCAACACTGTTATTATCAATACGGATAATTGGTTTGTGCAATAAGATTTTTTACCCTCTAAAGTAAATATAAATGACTTAAACTATCATTATAAATGGGAAATTTGAAAAAATAAAATTTGCAAAATATGTGCTACTGCCCCTTTAAGTCCCGTTTTTCCTGAATAGAATGAATGCTATTTCACTTCAGAAAATGGAAGGAAGTGGAGTGGAGATTCTGAGAGATTCCAAACATGGCTCTGCCTTTGTTGTGAATCTTCAGAAATTCTACGAAGAAAAGACTCTCTGTGATGTGACCTTGACCTCCAGTGATGGTGTCGATCTGGAAGCTCATTGGCTGGTTCTGTCCACCCATTCAGAGTTCCTACGACACCTAGCTGTAAATCGAGACATGATGCAGTTTACCATGACAGATTCTGGATCACTAAAACTTAGTAAGTCAAATGTTTAATGTGAAACAGATATTTATGTAAAGTCATTTTGGAAACCAGACGATTGTTTGTTAGTTGATGTACCGGTAATCTAATCTGTGACTATGTTTCAAATTTCGAAATGAACTCTGTGATCTTTCATTTACAGATAAGTCAAATGTTAAATGTAAAACAGAGTACCGGGTAAGTAAGTCAAATGTTTAATTTAAAACAGATATTTATGTAAAGTCATTTTGGAAACCAGACGATTGTTCGGTAATTGATGTAATCTAATCTGTGACTATGTTTCAAATTTCGAAATGAACTCTGTGATCTTTCATTTACAGATAAGTCAAATGTTTAATGTTAAACAGTAAGTAATAAAATGTAATGTAAAACAGATATTTATGTAATGTCATTTTGGATTTGTATTGGATTGTTTGGTAATTGATGTAATCTAATCTGATTCAAATTTAAAATTTTGAAAAAAGCTCTGTGGTGTTTCATTTACAGATATTGAGGCTACAATCCTGAAGACTATTGTGGACTACCTGTACAGTGGAGATCTTGTGGTGACAAGACAAAGTATCGACAAGATCAAGAAAGCAGCCAAATGTCTGCAACTCGCCCGGGTGCTAGAGATGCTAGACCAATCTCATCTGTCGACTCAAACTTCTCCCCTCCCACCACCTCAACAAGCACCTGCTCCTCCTAAATCAACCTTCTCTCCCCAGACTAAGACTTCCCCATGCAGACGGTCCTCAAATCTAAAGAGCACCTGCCCAAAATCAGACAAGACCATCTCAAGCCCTCAAGGGGACCGGGTCTACCTGCCAGTGCCTGAGTCCCCAGTGAGAAGGAGAACTGTACCTGAAGTTACTAGAGAAGGGGGCTCAGAGCTGAAACAAGTTTCATCAGGAGGAACTCAGACTCCCGGGAGGTCAAGAGATACTTGGCAACCAGCCATTTTGTCTGCTTCTTCTCTGTTCGGGGACAAGTCTTGGGAAGATTCCTCAAATCAACTCAACTTCAAAACCAGTAGAGACGAACTGGCAGCCGTTGACACCCAGCCTGAAAAGGCCAAGCAGAGTGATGGCAATTCATTTAAGTCTCAAAATGCTGTAGGTATGAACTGTACCATTCAATATGACTCTAGTCCTAAAGCGGAGGACATCACAGATCATGTCATATGTCCATCTTCCCCTCACCTGGTCCATGACTTCAAGATGCAGTCAGTCATAGTAGACACTCTCACTGTAAGCAGAAAGAGAGCCAGGCCTTCAGCCTCCATGTCTGCACCCTCGGACTTGAGGACATTCGAACAGGTTCCACAGTACATGGTTGTGAATTCAGGTGAACAACCACCTCACAGTGTCGTCATGGATTTAACAGGAGAAGTTTGTGAAGGGGAAATTTATCACACAGTAATTCCACTGAGTGATAATGATGATGGTGATGTTTATATTGAGATAAATTCATCTTCTGTTGACTCCTGTGATTCAGGAGACAAGGAAATCCAAGGGCAGGAGGACACAGAGTACAAGAACACAAAGAGAAAACGTTATGAGTTAAACAATTCTCAAATTACTGGAAATGACTCAAACCAAATTGCAAAGAATGTCAGTCAAAAGTACTCTGACATCAGGCTTGCTCAAGGGACCTTGGAGTCTCCCATAGGTCTTGCTACCAAGTTGTTTAAGTGCATCCTCTGTAACAAGTCATACAAGTATTTCACTCGGCTGCAGGCGCATTTTACATTGAAGCATGAGCGTGTGACGACTCTCGTGAAGGAACTGCACTACCGTATTGTCAGCGCTAGGTCAGTAAGACCTATCCAGAGACAGAGCTTGAGGACAGGCAATATCAGTGAGAGGGCAGCAAGATTGAGGAGAGAGAGTACAGAATCTGGGTTAGGAAGTTTGGTTGACGTCACCACAGCAAAGCGATCAGAGAGACATGTTACCACATCTGGCATTGAAAGTAGCCAAGACAGTCAAGAAACCCAACAAGAGTCTGAGGCTGTACAGGTGAGATAATGATAATCAACTGTTCGGATGAGATAATGATAATCAACTGTACAGGATAGGTAATGATAGTCAACTGTACAGGTGAGATAATGATAATCAATTAAACAGAAAATATAATGATAATCAACTGACAGATGAGATAATGATAATCAACTGCTTGCAAATGTTTGATAGATTTGACTTCCCTCTCCCATCTGTATTTCTTTTTCGATTTTTTGTTGTCAAATCTTCAGTTGTGTTTTGTAAAATAGGCTAATGAGATTTACTTTAACCAGATTCACAAATCGGGAACTTGTTTTGTTTTTCCATCAGAACGAGATCTCCGAACAACAGCCTGTTCCAGAAGACGGTGAACAACTCAACACAACGACATCTTCACGTGATCTGGATTCTTTGCTGAACGTAAACTTTGTACCGAAAGTGAAAAAGAGAAGACGCAGGCGACGGTTATTGTTCTCACATCCCAAGTGTGGTACCTGGAGACAGAGACAAAGGATGATGGCTGCAGCAGGCAGTGCCGACACAGGGGTTGGTGTATTTCTTATCTTTTTGTTCATTATAGGTGGTTAAATAAAATTTGGCGTGTTTATTCGATAGTTTTGGAAGAAATTTAAATGTATCTTACGTTTTACTCATACTTCTTCATATAAGTTTTCACAGATTTACAAATCTGCTTTCTAACTGTGATAAAAAAAGGACCTCTGAAACAAAATGTCTGCAGTTTAAAACCTACAATTGCCTGACAATCTTTTGTAAAAGGAACCTCTTTTAACATATACCTTCCAGCTAACAAACATTTCGTCTGAATCACACAACGCTTTACGCCTAGATTATATGTTCTTGCAAGCTTTTCAAATTATATTCACAAACTTTTTCTTCCATTAAAATATTGAATTGCAGTTACTGTAAAGTTATTAATTATACACAATGTAAAGCATGTTTTTATCCCCCTAACACACATTTAGTGCAAGTAGGGAATATAGTATTCAGCAAGTTCCATCAATAATCAATAACAAAAACTATTCACTGGATTCTAGAATCCCTCCCAAATAAAAACGTTGCCATAGATTTGTTTTTGGTATTTTCATCTTTTTCAGACTTAAACTTCTTGCCATTTCCAGGGAAAAACATCTTCATCTCGATTCCAGAGCAAAACTCAAAATGCTTTTTCAAATTTTGCTTTCAGAATAATTCTTGAAAGCTTTTAAGCAAAAATTAATACATCTTGGGGAAAATATATAATTGTGTAGCATGAGTTTATTACCAATGAGTGATTTAGAATTTATTAAAGAATAAAGCTCCATAATCATTGTTCAATATTTTAAAAACTTTTCCCACTTGGCAGGGGATAAATTCAACTCTGTCTGCGTGTTTTGTTTGTTTTTTGCTTAAGACATTTTTCTCCCAAAAAAACAAGTAATTAATTTTGCCCGGCCTAAGGATAAAATATTTTCATATATTTTCAGGAGACAAATGGCAGCACAGAGGTTTCTGCAGAGACATCCCTTATCTCACCTGTTTCAGATGTTCTTCATAATCAGACTGCTGAAAATAGTTTCCAGGAGTTATATTCCTCTCCAAATCATTTCATTATCAGTTGCAACAATAATAACTCATCAATAATCAAGGATGTGCATCCTAATAAAGTCAGCTTCAAATGTCACATCTGTGGAAATCCTTACCAGTCACGTAGCGCCTTGTCTCGTCACATCTCTGACAAGCACTGCCGGTCTAGCCATTCTACATTACTGTACAAGAAGAAACGACCAACCTTCAAGAAAAGAAAGATGTTACTGTCTCTAAAGCCAGACCTGAAGACGGGCAGATACATGATTCCTGGTGGAGTGCCAAAGATCATCTATCTGAAAGGAAAACCCTCTTGTCCTATCTGTAGGAAATCATTCACTCAAAGATTCACAGTTACCAGACATATGCGAGATGTCCATTTCAAAACCTCCAAAAATGAGAAGACAAGAAAGAGATCGGAATCAGAGTTGCCTGTATCAGCTCCTAACATAGCACAAGTTGATGGTGTAGAAACCATGGATGACAGGGTACCTGATGAAGATCAAGAACAAGACAATGTTGTGGGACTCCGTTATAACATGGAGGATAACACCTTTGTACCAGAGACATCCAGTGAACAAGAGTCCAGTCACAAAGCTGCGAACATCACAAAAATGTCGTTCAATAGACCACGATCAGTACGTTTCGGAGCGAGAGGAAAGCGGCAAGTTCCAAACAACGATGTAGTGAGACAACAGTTTGAGCTTTCCCGCGACGCTGTCACGTGTAACGTATGTGAGAAAAGCTTCTCCCACCACGTGACCCTGCTTCAGCATGTGCGTGGCTTCCACATGAACCTTGACAACTACTTCTGTGTTTGCGGTCAGGGCTTCGTGTGGAGCTCTGCACTCTCTCACCACAGGAAGATCTGTCCTGTCTTCAACCAGCGCAACAATCTCCCATAACATTGTGTTGAAATGTTTCTTTCAAATTACTATTCCAAGTATTTCCTTGTATTTAACCATCTCAACATTTTTAGACAAATAACTTGTTTCTAAGGTATGTGACAGACTATTATAAGGATTTCCCTGTCTGAATCTGCCATATCTTGTGTTAGAACAATGTGATGATCAATGTGAAGAATTTCATTTGCACTCCTTTGTCACAGGGAACTGGAACCAATACCATTCACTAGAAATGTGTCACTAGTCTGCAAGTCTCCCATACCCTCTGATTGATTCAGGTTCCATGTGTACATGTGAATACTAAATATTGAAAAGGCCTGCTACAGGTCTCAATCACTGCTTTATTTAAGCCTTGCAGCATTTACTTCACTTTTCCATGCTAGCATAGCAGAACACTGCACCTGAAATGTATAGTTGCTTTGATGTAACACAGAAAACTTTAGGAAATATGGCAAGACTTAAATTAGCCAGTGATTGAGACAGGCGCGAGTTATGCCCACAGGGAAGTTGACCGAAGGTTTGTTTTTAACACACAAATGTCAAATCATTCTCACTCAAACATGACCAGCAAATAAATTGTTCTAACCTCAGTGCACAGACTAATTGTTGTCTGAAGTACATGTGTGTGAAAATATGTAGGTTTTTATCCCACCAGTATGTAATACCGTGGGATATAGTCAACGCCCCGTCCGTCTGTCTGTAATCATTTCGTTTCCGAAGCAGAACTCGAAAACCATTTATCATATCTTTCTGAAACTTCACATATGTATTACACATTTACTGCAGTGGTGCCTTTTGATATTTTCAGATTTTTAAAAAAAAAATTGTTTTTCGTTTCCATAGAAACTTGTTGAATTTGGACTTTGTCAGAGACAGGTTCGTTTCCAGAGCACAGCTCCAAAACCGTTCATCATATCTTCTTGAAACTTTGCCTGTGTATTACCCACTAACTGAAGTGGTGCCTTTTGATATTTTCCGATTTCTGGAGAAATTTTTTTGTTTTCGTATCCATAGAAACTTGTTGAATTTGGACTTTGTTCAGAGACAGGTTCGTTTCCGGAGCCCAGCTCCAAAACCGTTCATCATATCTTCCTGAAACTTTGCATGTGTATTACCCACTAACTGAATTGGTGCCTTTTGATATTTTCAGATTTTTTCTGAAAATTTATTTTCTGTTTCAATAGAAACATGAGAGGGATGTTGGTTGTTGTTGATTTTGACTGCTTCTGGAGCAGAAGTCTAAAACCCTTAACATACCTGAAACTCAGCATATGTAATACCCACTAAATGAAGTACGGTAGTAGATACACAAGTATCTGTCAAAGATGTGTTTTACAAATTTTGTGGAACCGGTGGGATATGTCATCTTCTGATGACTCTTGTTAGTTTAGTTTGTATTGTATTGAAAAACTTTTTGATACAAATTAAAATATATATGGTATCAAATTATAAAACAATGTATCAAGAGTTACAAATAATTGATTGATAAATTTATACTGTTTCTGTAACTTCTAACCAATGTTTTAATACTGGTCTGCGGTTCACATATAGAATTATTGAGGCTATGGGTAATTAATTGGAGAATAATAGCCATTGGTCTCAGACAATTCTATTGGAGTTTATTTCGTCTGTACAGAGGTAAAAAGATTTAAACATGTGTAATATGATATTATGTGCTATTGATGTGCAACATGTTCCACTTTATTGCTTGTTTCACTATAGTGCTGATTGCCTTCTGAGGAGCTTTAAAATGTCAATTTGAAAGTGTTCAACAAAAATTACCAAATATATATCTATGGTTTTTTGGACTTATTGAGAGTTTGGGAGTTGTATGTGATTGATGTGAATTGTATGTGATTGATTTTAAACAACTAGTCCTATTTTACATAAGATAACATGTTTTTTTGTCTTTGCCAGTATTATTTTCAAGTTTATTTCTGTCTACAACAAATATTATGCATACAAAATTTGGAACCTAGTCATTAGGCTTTAGAAATTATTCAGTTGGTTTACTGATTCTACTACTTGAATTTTGATTGATTTGGAAAAAATAATTGTTTTCTCCCAAACAAAAATGGTGCCAAATTTTCCCTTCCAATAAAAAGAAGTTGAAAAGTTGTATCAAAAGAATTTCATTCTCAGCTTGTATTTACTATAAAATGTAATATGAAGTTTGATTTTGTTCATGAAATTTGACTTTAACGTGTAAGTTTCCGAGTATAAATGCCCTTTAAAAACATTGTATCATTTCATGTTACATAAAATCCTTAATACATATTATGTTGTGAAAATGTTAACCTTTAAGAATGAAAACATCATAATCATGTTCAATATTTTATGTTTATTTCATATATTTTTTTAGTTTGAACAAAATGTATGTCTGACATGAATAAAACGTATATATTATTTCTTCTGTTACAAATAATTATACTAATGGCATCTATGACATATTAAGGGGTCTAATAATTTTTTAGTTCTTGACCAAAAATAGACTTTTGGACTTTGGAGTAACCTCTGTGGGAAGAGAATGCAATGTTGTATGACATGGCATGATCTGCTTTGCAATATAGACAGGCAGTAAAGGGATCTCATGTTCAGGTCATCTTGTGAAGGTTATGGCTCAATTTCATTTCTTCATGGTCGATCCAGGAGGAGTTGATGGTTTATCATCCAAAACTGGCTCTCACAGTAGATATCGCTTGTGTGAGATCAAGCGATATCTACAAGCGATATCTACATTGTAGATATCGCTACAATCAAATCGTCATAATCCTATTACATCATCAGTTAATGACATCACAAGGCTTTGACATCACTGAGAACACTGCTGAGAATGTTATGACGTAACAATGCTATGAGGCCACAATGCTGATGACGTCACAATGCTATGACATCACTGAGCTCACTGCTGAAGTACTCAAATGGCAGTTTTGTGTTGCAGATATGTTCATTATTTTGCTAATAACTGTTGAAGAATGATTTTGAATGATAAATAAAATCTCCCCCTCGAGTCTTCTGATATCAAATATATCAACACTCGTTGATTAAAGTCAAAATATCCTCGGCAAGCCTCGGATATTTGTAACTTTAATCAACTCGTGTTGATATATTTGATATCAGAAGACACTTGGGTGAGATTCTCTTTTTTTATCATAACTTCCAGCTCAACCATAACATGTTTAATAAGAACTTTGTTACATCTTTTATTCAAGTAGTAAAGTTTTCCATTGTTAGCTAGGTCACTATGTAATGGAGAATGCATGAGGAGCCGTGGATCGGGCTCGTTGATTATTTTTAACGAATCCACGGTTCCGAATGCATTCTCCATCTTAATCCATGTATGACGTCACGAAACATACATATGTGATTATCTAGCATTATAGACAATACATTTCAATTATGTAACCTAAAAAAATATTATTTTTCAAATTTCGGTGCCCATTCATCGGATATGGTACACGTAGCTTCGACCCTTATGAAATGGATTCTTCCACGCACGTGCATGGCACAAATCTTCCACGCAAAGCGATTTGACTGACAGTCGAACTCCTGCATTTCATGTGTTTCAGCACGATCCCCACGCGTTTCACACTTTACCAGTCTTGTTTAGAATGCAGGGATCTTACTGACAAACAATCAAATGATTACCAGCAGGCCTGGTAGTCGAATAGGTTAGGGCGCTGCGTAACAGACGAAGGGTTACATGTTCGATTCCCGGGTCAGACATTACAAAAATAATCAGATATTTTAAGATTCTAATCAGATATACTAAGACAAAATACATCATTCTTGAACAAATTACTTTGTGAGCCATTACGAAAATGTCAAAACCTGACACCCATCCTGACTGGATTAGTCAATGACCAGTAGATTCTTAAAAATAATCCACTGTTAACACAATAGAGTGACGTCATCACCATGGATTAAGTAATGGAGAATGCATGAGGAGCCGTGGATTCGTTAAAAATAATCAACGAGCCCCGAGTTGATTATTTTTAACGAATCCACGGCTCCTCATGCATTCTCCATCTTAATCCATGTATGACGTCACGAAACATACATATGTGATTATCTAGCATTATAGACAATACATTTCAATTATGTAACCTAAAAAAATTATATTTTGCAAATTTCAGTGCCCATTCATCGGATATGGTACACGTAGCTTCGACCCTTATAAAATGGATTCTTCCACGCACGTGCATGGCGCAAATCTTCCACGCAAAGCGATTTGACTGACAGCCAAACTCCTGCATTTCATGTGTTTCAGCACGATCCCCATGCGTTTCACACTTTACCAGTCTTGTTTAGAATGCAGGGATCTTACTGACAAACAATCAAATGATTACCAGCAGGCCTGGTAGTCGAATAGGTTAGGGCGCTGCGTAACAGACGAAGGGTTACATGTTCGATTCCCTGGTCAGACATTACAAAAATAATCAGACATTTAAGTTTCTAATCAGATATAATTATACTAAGACAAAATACATCATTCTTGAACAAATTACTTTGAGAACCATTACGAAAATGTCAAAACCTGACACCCCTCCTGACTGGATTAGGCAATGACCAGTAGATTCTTAAAAATAATCCACTGTTAACACAATAGAGTGACGTCATCACCATGGATTAAATAAAGTCCCTATGGCTTATGGCGTGATTTCTGAAATCTAATAATTCTGCTCCGAAAACAACAGAGTACATGAGCCTGAAATTCTTTGTTGTATGAGTATGTAGTCAAAAAAAGAGATTTACACCGTTCATCTACAATCTTCATTCATACAAAGCCTAATGGGCTCTAGACACACTGGCTCTATTTTCGTTTAAAACCATCTGGAATTACCAAAATGTGCATATATTTACAAATGTTTATCAGAACCATTTGTGTCACTTATCCAGGAACAACATTTTACAGTTTCTGTCCCTGTGTTTCTTCAAGGACGACCTCCACTTGAACTTGAGCCCGCAGGCACATGTATACAGCAGGCCATCACTGTCATGCAGGATTCGCTTGTGTTCCTGCAGGCACTTCATAGCCTTGAACATCTTGCCACAGTGTTCACAGCTGATCACATCCGGAATGTATGGTGGGTCAGCAGGACCTCGACAGGTGCCCTGGTGGTACATGAGGCCAGACTTATACATGAACCTCTTGGGACATTTTGCACACGTGAAGGGTGTGTTTTTGTGCTTGTTCATGTGACCAGTATAGTGGTCCTTGCTGGCAAAGGTTTGGCCACAGAACGTACAAGTGAGTAGACCGCCTGTCTGATGAACTTGGCGGTAGTGGCTCCGCAGGCTTGATCTTGAGTTGTACCACTTCCCGCAGGATCCACAGAGTAGTCTGCTCTTGTCTCCTGCAGCAGTTTCTTGGTGTGCAGGATTTGCATCATGTACCTGTTGGTCCTGGAATGAGAACAGTAGCAGGAATCATCGTAGTGGGTGTAAGTGCATGGTTTTTGAACATTTATAGATAAAATCCTATTAATTTTTTATATTCTATCACTTTCCAGTAATTATTAGCAGGAAGCATATTTTGAATGAATAATATGAATAATATGAATAACATGGAATATGGAAATATGGAAATCACTGAATTTTAAATATGGTGCAGTCTGATTAAAATCAACCATATTCCGGGGAATAAAAGTGATAGAATACTGCCTCTACTGTACAAGTTCAGTTAGCTAATAACAAGTTCTCCAACAAAAGCTTTCAGCGTGTGAATCCTGGGATAACTAACTCTAAGCAGCCAACCAGCAATCATTTGTAAACTATGTTTTGTCTGCACTAAACTGGTACAGAACACACACATATACAGGATGTCCGCAGACCTTATGGAGAGGAATTGATAGAACCAGTTCATATCCTGGTATATTTACAGATTTTATTCTTTGGAACACGAGTCGATCTTAAACAAATGCATATTTGGAGAATGATGTTAAAAGTAAAATTCTTTCCTAGGAGGAATAGTATCCAAATCTTGCAACTCGAGCGACATTAAGATGATAATATCCTGGCAGCATGTGGAGAATCTTTGTCTATTTACACTGGACCCATCCTCGAAGCCAGGGGCGGTATTTATCATACAACTTAAAGTTGACCATAAAAACAATGCAGTCACTCCTATTTTATACAATAAGGTTATTTTGACAATCTATTATTTAAGGTCTGATGAAGCCGCCCTAAGAGGTGGCGGAAATGTATCATTACATTTATTAATTCTTTTGTTTGTGTTACATTCGTCTTTTGACAGTACACTCCCCCTCTCCCCTCCCCTCCCCAAGCCTCTAATCACAATAAGTATTTTAATGTGTTACTTTGTTTTCTTTACTTCTGTATATATCATATGATATAGAAGTGTTTGACTCGAGGGCATTGTTGGATTAGGTTTGAAACAAACACAGCAAAGCAGCCTACTTTTCACCATAACTTTCATGCTCTCATATGTCAAAATATTTTCATCATCGGGCAAATGAGGTTTCAGGATTATTTCTCAAATACATGTGGATGGAAAACTTCAACTGTAGCAGTGCCTTTTGTGTTCTCAACATTCTCAAATTTGTCTTACACTAGAGTAATTAAGCAGTCAACGTAAGACTCTTTTGAACTGAAAGCAACTTGCAAACAATTTATTGCAATGAATGTTACATGTTATGAACACATTATCACACAGGATATTTTCTAAGATTTGACTGTACTTGAGACAGCAGTAAACAAAAAAAACTTTTAAAATGAACAAAACAAATAATTGGAAATGTAAACAACAGTACAAGTGTAAACATTGTGGACAAGAACAGAAGAGATCAGTTGCAAATAACAAATATACGTACGTATATCCAACGTATAAGGTCCTTCTTATTATTAAGTAACGAAATCGGGTAAAGTACACAAAACTCTACTGTCAAGCATTGACTATTTACCCTACCTTGTGGAAAAAAAATGTCATAGATATGACAGTATGACATTGTTAATGGCATCACATCACAATGACAAAGTTATATTTTGCTCTTGCATATGGTATGAAAAATATGAATGCCTAACTAAATTCCTCTTATGTAATAAAACAAAACTTGCAAAGCTTCCTGAATATCATATATATATCAAGTAGATGTTTTAGAGTGTGAGAATATGCCAGTGATTAGTCAGTCAACAGTAAGGAAAAGAAAAATCTTAGACCTTAATACAAAAACCTTCTGGGGAGTTTAATATGTGGAGAATCTCGGAGTGTTGTGGAACTGTAACCAAAACATGATTTTATACGTTTTTTTTTTTATCTATTTTCAGTTTTCACCACTGTACACAGCAACAAGTGCTAGCATTATACAGTTCAACTTCCCAATGAAAGGCATAACTCTTGCCAGTCTCCTTTACTGGCTGATTTAGGCTTTGCAGTATTTCCTTTAGATCTCTGTGCTTGGAAATCTGGGCCCACTATACATTTCAGGTGCAGCGATCCACTCTCTTGGCACAACGAAGCGAGGGAAATACTGCAAGGCTTAAATCGGTCAGTAATGGAGACTGGCAATAGTTATGCCTTGCATTTGAGTACAGTTGAGCTACTTTTGAAAGTGCTAAACCTCACCTCATACGAGGGGCGTTCAATAAGTGTTGCAACTTCAATATAAAACCAACTCGCGTAGTCAATTTTTTACTTTTATTTTTCAATATAGTTACCCTTCACCTCAATGCACTTACTCCATTTCTCTTTAAGACTTTTGATGCCGCTTTTGTAGAAGTCTTCCGTTTGCCCCCCTAACCACGCCTCTGTGGCAGCTTTGACGTCTTCGTCATCCCGGAAGTGCCTTCCACGTAGGGCGGATTTCAGGTTTCTGAACAGGAAGTAGTCACTGGGGGCTAGGTCTGGGCTGTAGGGTGGGTGGTTAAGCTGTTCGAATCCACAATCACGTATAGCGGCCTGTGCAACTCTTGACTTGTGGACTGGAGCGTTGTCATGCAAAATCAGAACACCACGTGTCAACATTCCACGGCGTTTCTGTCGAATTGTCTTTCGCAATTCTTGCATTAGGTTGGCATAATATTGACCATTCATTGTAGTTTTGGTTGGCAAGTAATCAATTAATAATATGCCTTTTGCATCCCAAAAGATTGTCGCCATAACCTTGCCAGCTGATGGTTGAGTGCGAAACTTCAGGGGAGGCGGTGAACTCGGGTGCTTCCATTGCTTGGATTCCAGTTTAGTTTCCGGATCCCAGTGGTGGATCCAGGTTTCGTCACCTGTCACCAGACGAGACAAAAACCTGGCTTCATCCGCATTAAACCGATCCAGGAGCTCCATGCAACTTTCGGTTCTTTTCTGGCGATCTTGTGCTGTGAGGTTTCTGGGTACCCATCTTGCAGATACCTTGGACATACCAAGATGGTCATGAATTATTTTTTCAACACTTCCAACTGATATCTGGAATTCCAAAGACAGTTCAGAAACTTTAACACGGCGGTCAGCTAAAATTCGTCTTTCGATAGCGGCAATAACTTCCGGTCGGGTGACTTCAGATGGCCTGCCTGACCGTGGGTCATCGTTTAAGGACTCCCTGCCCCGCTTGAACTGAAGAGACCAGCGACAAACTGTTGAAAAGTTAAGAGCATCCTTACCTATCACATTACACATACGATTATGTATTTCTGTAGCTTTGCATCCCTCTTTAGTAAGGAACTTGATCACAGCGCGTTGTTCATGTTTGAGAGAATCCATGATTATGGAGACCCCTAGGTCAGCGCAGCTATTATATCTAAATAATTGTTATGTCTAGAAATTGTTTTGACATGTGTCAATGTTATGTTTTGACTATAGTAACACCTGCTATAAGCTGACACTGTTTATGTAAACACCAATGCCCCGCTTGCAACACTTATTGAACGCCCCTCGTATGTGACATTATGTTTCCATTATGTGTACATAGTAACCACTGAATTGTTTAACATACAATGTTTTGTCTAAACACAATAAGCAGTCTAGTTTCAACTGAATGATTCATTTAATCATATTCATAAACTAACTTCTAACAAAAGCACAAGTCTTTTTTTCCTTAACTATTTATTAAAAGCAGAGAACAAGTTTCAACTGTGAATGATTCCTGACACATTCCCCCTACTGAAGACAACTAAGTCTTCATATACATATACATATACATATACACATACATATATATCAGTGGCGTAGGAACGGTTTTTAGGGTGGGGGGGCCCAATTTTTTTTCTTGAGAGCGGGGGGTGAATCAAGCTTGGGTGGGTCAGAATACCCCGTCTGTGTTGAGGGGGGGTGGGGGGGGGGTGGGGGGGGGTGGCACGAAAACCTTAGTCATTTTAGATGTGTTTCACCGATTATTTAAATTAAAATCACGTGACCCTGCTTTGGGGATAAAAATAACGTCACGTGACCTTACTTTGGGGCCAAAAAAGTCACGTGACCTTGCTTTGGTAGCCAAACATGTCACGTGACCTTGATTTTGAGGCCCAAAAAAATCACTTGACAGAGGTGTGGCTGTAAAAATTCGATTTTATGTAAAGTAAATACACCAAATTGTACCTAGATCAAATCAGAAATGAACATTTGAAAATGTGTTTGAACTAAAACATGCACCTGAATAGAATAAGCACCTTTAACATTATTTTAAAGGCGGAAATTTTTAAAAAGTATAATAGAAATCATTCATTTTGAGAGAAAGGACAGTATGTCCTAGCTGTGAAAGGGACAAAGACCTATACTCGCGAGAAGGTTGAAAGTTAGCATGTATCATACTCCTAGTGCTTTCGTTCTTAATATTTCGGATAATAATCATTACAAATGTTTAATCTGCATATGCTGCATTAACACTAGGCCACGATTAGTCCATAATGTCAACAATTTGGAATTTTTGAGTGCGTGTGTTAGGGTACTCAGGACCATATAATTGTAATTGCAAGGGCTCTGTTTGAGCTTCAATATTTGCAGCCAAGACAAGCGAAGTCATGATAAAATGGAAATAAAATATGATTGAAATAAAGTTGACAAGTTTGAACATTCATATCTCAGTTCGATCAGAATTAATCCTGAAATAGCATCCAAAATGATGTCGAAATCAGGTTTTAAATAAACACTAGACATATTGTTTATCTATAAATTATAATCCCCACTTGGCAAGGTGCCTGTACACAGAATTTCAACTCTCTATAGAGTTACTGGTTCTGGAGAAAAAGACAAATATAGTCCTTGAGTTTGTGGATCTTATTAGGGATCAAAAGGTCACCAAATATATGAATCAGAATCTCCGCTTGTCAAGCTAACTGTACTAATGATTGCAGTTCTCTAGGAATCAGTGGTTCTGGAGAATAAGACGAAAATAGGTTTTAATGCTGTGGTTCCTTGGGCCCTTATTAATCAAGATATCCATGATCTAAGGAGTGACAGTAGGAGTATGTACACGAGATGCCAACTGTCTGTAGTCACTACGCTGGTTCTAGAGAAGAAAGACGAAATAGGTTTTTGAGGTCAGGTCTGATGAGCTAAAGACGTTATCAGGAGTGCCCAATGTTGCCCTTACTAGGGGTTACATGGTCACCAAATGTACAATTTCAATCCCAAATGTCTTAGGGGTCGATATTTCAACTTTCTAGCTTTTACTTCTGGAGAAAAAGCCTAAAATAGGTTTATTGGGCCATGGCATCGGAGGACCACCAGGGCCACAAACTCTGCAATTTAAGATCCCCATTTGCTAAGGAGTATGTACACAAGATTTCAGCTTTCTTGGCCTTTTCGTTCTTGAGAAGATGAAAAGAGATTTTACGGGGCCACAGGGTCACCAAATCTATGATTTATGACCCCTATTGACGATGGTGTACCTACAACTTCAGCTCGTTGGAGCCAGTGGCTCTTGAGAAGAAGTCGAAGCAGAGAAAAGTTTATAGACGGACGGACGCCTGACGGAATGCCATGCCATTCAAGTCTGTTGAGCTAAAAATTAGTTCCAAATTTAGTGTGAAAAGTACCATTTGCTCCCAGGAAACGCTTAAAATTTAAAAAAAAAATGTTTCTGAAAAGATAGTATGAGAACAGAAATTTTGAAAATTGACAGTACTATTTGCTCCTAGAAAGCGCTATTGATTTTTTTTCGTGGGTGAAAAGTGGGGGGGGGCCGTGCCCCCCCAGTTTCAGAAGTGGGGGGGCCCGGCCCCCCCGGGCCCCCCCTGTTCCTACGCCTATGTATATTTATATATCAGAATTCTGGCAGGCAGATGTTCAAATTAAATCCAAGGGCTCATTCTTGACAATATCACAATTTAAATTCAAGGACCCATTCTTGACAATGTCACAATTTAAATTCAAGGGCTTCTTCTTGCCAATGTCGCAATGTTTGATATGTTTGTAGAGAGCAGAGGACCACCGGAAGTACTTGTTACACACACACTTGTGGACGTTCAGGTGTTCATGGACGCCCTTCATGTGCCGAGTCAGTGAATCCTTCCGACTGAACAACTGTTTACATATAGGACAGACAACTTCACTTGTGCCTGTACATTTCTCAGTGTGGCGTTCAAACACTGAAAAATATGAAAACTCTCGACCACAATTGCATCTGTAAACCTTCTTCTGTTGGTTGTAGTCCTTCAAGAATGGACGCTTGTTAGGTCTGCTACTGAAAGGGCTTCTACTTACATTCAAGTGTTTCTTGTCTTTATGAAGGTAAAGGCTTTGTTTTGAATGATGAGGTTTCCCACATTGTTCACGGATAAACAAAGCATTGTTAGAAACCTGGGTGGAGATATTTCGGTTGGAAATGTTTAAAGGGATTTCCTCACAAAATGGAACTTGTGGATGGTCCTTACTGTCTCTTATAAGTTTCCACTGAAACAGATTAAAGAGCCATTGAGTATGTTGGTGTTTGAAATACAAAATTATATTTTTCAAATTATATTTATGATATCAATCACTAGAGAAATCTTTTATCTACCACATGACATACAAGAAATAATTTTCATACCACAACAATTTGATGAAATTTAGTTTCAAAGAGAGTCACTGATTATGATGTCATTCTACGCATTTATCCTTATTCCATTATACGTAATCTATGATGTAGCACATAACAACAAGGCTTTTCAATCCACGTGAAAGTGGACCATCTCGACTAACATCACCATTACTACCGGGTAACAGTGCGATTTCTCTGATTATTTTGTGTCGGAAAAATCTTGGGAAAAATAAGTATAAATATTTCAGTGAGATATATTTTTGGTTATATTCCAGTATATTTATCATCATACTCAAGGGCTCTTTAAAGCTTTACATTCACTGTTGAAACACAGTGCTGTGTGTATTTTTTTGGAGGATTCCATATAATAATGTTAGTAAGTTTTGAGATCTTAAATTGTCAGGTAATACATGTTTTTATATTATTTGTTAAATTTTAAGATAACTGCATAATCAACAACTTCCCTGCAAGGCATAACTAGCACCAGTCTCCATCACTGGCTAATTTAACCCTAGCTGTATTTCCTTTACTTTCCTGGGCTTGTGTAGCAGTGCGCTTCAGCTGAACTTCTCAGTTATTTCGCTACACCAGCATGGGAAAGTAATGGAAATGCAGAAAGGCTTAAATTAATCAGTCGTGAAACAGGCACAAGCTATGCCTTGCAGGGGAAGATGCATAATCATCTGAATATCGACATTCCTCACAAATAATGCCTGCTTGGGGGCTGCTTCTCCCCCACTTGGGTGATATTAAATAGGTGTCTGCAGTTAGAAGAGTAAATGTAACTTACTACTAACATGTACAAATGATAAAATATACCTTTAAATGTCTTATTGACAATGATACAAAGAAAACTGAAACAAAATTTGTAAAGAGATGGTTTCTTTATTTTCAGACAACAAACAGACAACAAAGTATTATACTTGTTAAGTAAATAGTAATAATATATCTCAGTCGCACATATCTATGCAAATAAACAGATAACTTCAATGTATCAATGAACAGTGGAAAAAAAGAAGCTTTACTTCCATCCTGTTCCAACAGTGTAATTGTTTCTGCTGTTCTACTACAATACCCTGATTTCCTCAACCCAACAACTTTTAGGCTCGTTAGTAAAATTGCTATATATAGCATGTAATTTATTCAGCCAATGAAATTTCATGTTTCTAATGTTGACCATCTTTCATTGGTTCTCTCATCCTGGTGCTATTGCTCGAATTTAAGGTCTTTCATTGACTGGTTACCATATTTATAGCCATACAAGAGCTATTGGGTTCAGGGAATCGGGGTACTGTAGTAGAGTATCAGATACAAATACAGTGATAATATGTGTTTGAAATTTACACACTAGATTGCAGCGGCAACTCCGTGAGGGGTGTGGGAAGGTTGTCGGGTTAAACAAAAATCCTGGATTTGCCCCTGCACTGGTTTCTTGTATCTGATATTACAAGAACTTGGCTGGTTGACTTTGAAGAAAGTTTAACACATATGATATCAAAAGAGCGAGAAGATAAAAGGGTGATATTCCCTAAACCACAACAGAGAGCTACAGGAACCAGCTTCGATGCAGTCTAAATTTGAGGTAGTTGGTACTTGTTATTAAAATATGAAAACAATTGACAAACATAAGCTAATACACCAAGAGTTTTCATCAAGTGATTCATAAATGACACAGTTATTTACATAAAATCTCATTGAACTGGATGAAAATAATTTGTTTATGATAACAGAATTTCAGTATAGGTTCTAATAATGGTTTTTTTCACTTGATAACAGTATAACAATCTTACCAACATGTATAATATCTAAAGAATTATCATTCATGCCATAAAGAGTATTTATAAAATGTATATTTAAATTTATTGGCTGTTGCTATTTATGAACAGTATCCGTTCTCATGCTCACTGCAGATAAATAGAATGGAAACACTCAAAAGCTGTACATAAATAATCATTTTTTAAAAAGATTTTTCAAACCAATGATGCTTACCATTCTTCTGATATAAATAGCACATGAACACCAAAATAAATTTAAATCTTTTCATTGTTAAAGAAATGTATTATCTATTTCATTTTATTTAATTATATGCATTAATTTAGTTCAATTGCTAAAGTTATTTTTGATAGTCAGGCTAACAATTATTTTTAAAAAGTACTTGTAAATTTTTATAATGGAAGCCAAAACTAACCAAGATAATGATGGTTTAGATATCATGAATCAAGCCAGGACGTGTATATCATCACAAAACCCTTTTAAAAGATATTCCCAAACTATGAGCAAGATTCCAACCCCCAGCCATAACACAAAATCTTATTTACCTCAAGAATATTGTGACAGATCCAGAGGAGGAAGGGATTCCACGGGGTTCAAACTGATATTAAGTAAATAATATGTGGTCCAACAAACACTTCCTTTCTAGATCATCCTCAGTCTCATTGAAATCAACCTTGCTCCGAGAAATAAAATTTGCATAATTATTGCATTTCCCGGGATACAAACATTTTTTGTAGATTCCTCTCCGCAAGGTTTGAGAATATCCAGTATAGGCGTGTGTTCTGTACCAGTTTAACGCAGACAAAACCCAGTCAGATAGCTGACCAATCCCATCATTGTTTTTAACAGTCATCATTTTGTAAGCATTCGGAATCATTTGTTAACACTTTCCTCATGTTACGGAAACCGACAAAAGTATGGCTGTTGGGAGTTACTTGCCCCTAGCTTCTCATACCATCAGTTTTTGTTGGACTTTCAGTGATTGGCTACCTTAATAACATCAGAACATGCGAGCCTATGGGACAATTTGGCGAGGAAATTATAAGAGTTCGTATCCCAGTAGATGTACTATTTTGAAACTTTTATTCCTCAGAAAACGGTCGATTTCAATCAGACTGAGATCATCCTAGAAAGCTATCTGCATCTCTCTCAGTCTAGGGATACTTCAAAGCAATGTAGGCGGACATAAAATCACAGGCTGTATGGTAAAGTTTGAAACAAGGCTCCACACACAGAGCAATAGAACACAAGTCGCATTCATACGATGACTCGTGTCCATAACGCTTCCTTTTCTTTGGGTTGGCCTCCGGGTGAATTCTATGCAACTTCCTATCTGCAGACGAACACACGATACACACACGAGTGATGTTCGTCTTCTTTCCCACCGGGACTATTTTCTGCAGGTAATGTCTGCCGCGGAGTCGCTCGTACGGGAGTCCAATCATCGGCATGTTGGGAGGGAAGTTTGTGTGGATGGCTTCCAGGCTCGTCATCGATCCACTTTGGTATCTTCTCTGTAAAATAGTACCGAGAAATCACGCGACCACTCACAACAACAACGTAGAATTATTACAAGGATTTATTGAAAGGTTTTACAATATTCTGGTTATTTGTCGGTTATATGAGTTACATAGAACACATAAACAAATTCTTCCTCATCACTACTTTCTTTTATATTTAGTTTCTCAATTACTAGTAATTTAATCCATTTATAGCAATGGATACATAACATAATTTTGTAAATGTCATACATTTTCTATAGTGAAAATAGAATATATATGGGTCAATTACAGGATGAGATCATAATGAGAGGCAAGAACCTTTTTCAAATGAGGCATTAGTGATGTTGTAATGTGTAGTCATTCACTATCCATATCAGGAGAATCATGCAAAACAAATCCTAATGTGCTCAAAACTGTCAACAAATGGACAGCTGATCTATGGAATATTTATACCAGTATAGCTGTATGAAGTATGACATATATTGTTATAACAATTTGAGACCTTCAATTGTGCAAACGTTACCGTACAAACAAAACTTTTCAGCCACCATTGAATGATTTTCCTCATGCTGTGGAAAAGTTGTATCAAATCAGTTTCAGAAAGTTATTTAGACATGAGTCAAGGTATACACTATTTATCAAAGCTCAATATGATTCTGTGACAAGAAACGTACATATCAAAATATCCCCTCAGCTGTCAAGATATGCAACATTAGACTGTTGCAACAGGTCAAAGGTAAACTCAACTGCCAACTTCTGTTACCGGTAGTTTAGTAATAGTATCGTCTCGTTCCACACCGACAACAGTGTTGTTCCTAGAGGGGGGTCCTGGGGACATTTGCCAACCTTTTTGGCTTGGTGTCCCTTAAAATTTGGAGAAGTAGGATACTTTTACCATTGCAAAGGGTCCCACTTGTTCAGAAATGGCCAAAATCACCCCCTCAGCAGATCACCTAGGAACAACACTGGACAACATAGGAAGAGGTCCATACACAGTGTATAATCTCATACAGTTCAACCTGGAAAACTGGTTAAATGTTTGTGGATTAGTTGATAGCTAAGTTGTTCAGGTTTTTATTTTCTTGTTTTGTTCCCTATTTGTTATATTGTTTGTCTTGATTTTGCAAAGATTCTTAGCACTATAATTATATTTTCTAAATTAAATGTGCCAAATCCTTCTAGGCAGCCAATTTACAGAAACTACAAGTTTTGGACACAAAGCAAACTTGGTGAAGAGTTAATCGATACCTTAAGGTAAACCCTTTACTGGCAATATCCACATCCCAACCCCCCCCCCCCCCCCCCCCCCATCTCATCCTTAAGCCTATCTTTTGCAATTTACCAATGGTGAATTATTATTTTCTTTTATGATTCTTGAATGTAAGCCACTTCGGAATGGGTTGACAGTAACTATTTCTCAGTAATTGGAGTTCAGTTAGAGGCTGAGTATTTCATCATAGATTTGGGACATTTTTGTGTGTATCTAATGAATCATTATTTTCATTTGGAGATTTTAAAGATTATACGAAGAATAATTGGCAAGTCAGTGACCTAGGACTTACATATTAATCACTGGTTGGTGGTTTCTTCTTGCAGCATTCCCGTCGATGACGTAACAGAGAGTTGGAATATTTGAATGTTTTCTGGCAATCAGGGCACTTCCATTGGACCGTCAGCTTGGAGTGACCCCTGACGTGTCCGTCATATTGGGCGCGGAAGTTGAACCCCTTATCACACTTGTTGCATCGATACGTGTACTCCTTCCAGTGTACCGATCTCTGGTGTTGTTTCAGTCCAAATGCCGTCTTGTACGTGTTTGCGCATTGGTCACAAACAAAGAGGCGACGATTCATTTGATTAGAGTCTTTACTCTTGTGTCTCGTACTTGTGTGTCTCTTGAGGTCGAATTTCTTTTTCGTGGTATAATTGCAAGTTTCACAATAGAATATTTTTAGGGGTTTCGCAGTTCTCATACTTGTGAGAGATTTGTCCAAAACATCTACTCGCTTAGCTGTACCAGACAGGTTGAATACCTGTTGATAACGAATGATTAATGGTAAATTATCAAAGTCATGGTCTACACATATTATAGTAGAACTTCCAAATGCAAGGCATAACTCTTGCCAGTCTGCATTACTGGCTGATTTAAACCTTGCAGTATTTCCCTCGCTTTGTTGTGTCAAGATAGTGAATCGCTGCACCAGAAATACATAGCTGGCCTGGATTTCTAAACACAGATTTTTTAAGGAAATATTGCAAGGCCTAAATCAGCCAGTAATGGAAACTGGCAAGAGTTATGCCTTGCATTGGGAAGTTGATTATAGTACGGGAAATTGTTTTTCAGCAACATTAACAATTATATATTGAATTAAAATCAGGAAAAAAAAGGTATTATTTTACTGGAATCAAAGTTTTGGAGAAAGTCTGTCTGTTACATGATAGGAAAACATAAAACAAATTTCAAATTTAGAATTTCAGTAAGTGCTAAATCGGCTATTCCTTAAAGAGATACTGAAAGTTTCAGCGCTAAACCAGTACAGTGATGTGCATGATCTTGCCTCCTGTGATCTAAACTGTAAAAGTTAGAATGCATTATCAAATAACTGGTAGCTCTTCAGGTGAACATGATTGAATATTTGATTGAAAGTCAAATGCGAAAGCTGGTCAACATTCTCCTGACTACCTGATTAGTTAAGCTGCATAAAGAAAGTTAAATGTTTCACAGGCACATTTTTTTCAAAAGTCACGAGGGCGGTAGGACTTTATTTTTATTTTTTGTTGGAAAAAATAATGATGCGGGAGGAGTACATTTTATTTTTCATCAAAATTAGCTTTGAAGTGGTAGAAGTACACAAAATGGAGACCCATTCCTGCAGACCCATTTATTTGTTGGACAAATGGGATTTGGGGGTTTACCAAAAGTGATGGTGCAAATTCTTGACTTGGTTTTTCAAATGACAATGACAAAGTTGTCACGCGCACAAAAAAGGTGATGTGCAGACGCCCGAGAAACATTAATTTTTTTTATGTAGCCTTATATATCTTAATATCATAATATCTCAAGAGATAGTTTTGTACTCTGTATTTGTTGCACGTATGAGCAGCACAATTGTTAATGGCACCGAGTTTAAATACATAAATCATTCTTTGGAGAGGGCTTTTATAAGTTGGATAACTTGTACCCAATCCTATTCTTGAAGGAATCAAAATATTTTTTCATCAATACAGATTTAAGCATCATGATTTTGTCAAAAATAGTTTTTTTGAACTGGCTTTCAAACTCGACTGAAGATACACATGAGAAATATCTTTCACCATGGTGTAATAGTTTCAAAGAGAACTTGGAACATCACATCCTCGATAATCCAGCACTTTCGTTCCGATAAATCTACACACAAGCCATGGAAAATTTTAAGCATATTTATCTTGAACCTAGTTACCTCCTCTTGGGTCCATGTTATCCAATCAGAAACGAAACGCAGACACTATCTGCGTAAACAACTCGACCAATCAAAAACGCATCTTTTATCACTACCGTTGTTTAGAGAAACAAACATGGCAACGGTCGACTCACTCGATTACAATAAAGTTTGTAACAAATTCAGCGTAGAAAACCTGACAGAAACTCAAAAGAAAGTTTTAAGAAGTCTGTGCAAGAAGAAGGATGTATTCATGTCCATCAAACCTGGTGGAGGTAAATCCCTGTGCTACCAGGCGTTCCCAATCATCTGCGAAAGCCAAGATCCTGACACGAGAGTTACGCCCCTTACACAACTTCCGTTCGCGACATCAAGTGATCTCATTGGTTGTTAGAAAGCAAGCGTTTGCTGAGTCATTGCGAAGGGAGGTAAATAGGTTCGAGATAAATACCCTTAAAGTTTTCCAGCGCTTGTGTGTAGATTTATCGGAACGAAAGCGCTGGATTATCGAGGATGGGAACATCACAGCAGTGATTTATACTACCTAAGTTCAATAACAGATTAAGGGACATATAACCCTGTTAAAAATTTTAATTTAAGAACTGGGCCCAGATTCACTAACCAATCTCGATCAAGAGTATGGTCAGGAGTACAAATATCCATATTTGACTTTATTAATTGTACTCATCTACGTGTAATAGTTTCTGAATAAAAGTGTCCCCATTGAACACTATAAAACTAAGTCCAAAAAGTGACATTTTCATTGAAAGCGACAAAACATTGAAATCTAAGAAACCTGCAAATAGTTGATTGAAATAGCTTGATGGAAAGAACATAGTTGACAAGTTTACTAAGTTTGAATCATGAACACCTAACGGTTTTGGCGAAATTTTACCAGATGGACGAAATGACTGTTATATACCCCGTCTACTTCAAACGGGCGTATAATTATTCATTGTAGCGTTACAGCCTATTTGTGTTAGACGATATGTTGTTGACACCATAGCTATCTATCAGTCCACAAAGTACAGCACACTTTATCCAGTTTTCACTGTGTGAGATTATACACTGGGGCAAGAAGCTGAAGTGTTTCAATTAATTATGATCCACATTCAAAACATGCACTACTATTGACTGTAGTGGTATGCCTACATATACAATTCTTTGAAGAACCACAACCCTTTTCCTGCTATGCCCCTGTATACAGTAAGACAGTCCGTAACTTGGGAACTTTTTGTCTCCACTGGTTACTTGTCAGTTTTTCCTTAAATTTGCCATTTTAATTAACATAATTATATTGTGAGCAAGCTATCTATCAAACTGATCTGATTCAACAATATTATGACTGTACCATAATTGTCATTATCCTCAGTCAATCTTGGATTAATCCCTATGATGTCGGTTTGATTCTAAAGGTCAGCCATGCAGGAAAAGTTCAGCATTTCTGCAGGTAGAGGATAAAACATATGGAGCTATTGAAAGAAGAACTCAAGCACTTCAACCAACCTGATCTGCTATATCTTGTTCCTGGCCATTGTTGTTACTGACAGTCTCTGACACCATCCTTGAACCGGTATTCATTCCTCCTCTGTGTGTCCTCTTCCTTCCTCTAACTGCTCTACCAGGATCAACATGGAAGGAAGATCGGGACTGAATAGAATCTCCTTGTACCACATCACATTCAGGGTTCGATGGAGCAAAGAAGTCAAAGCCATTTTCCTCATCCGAGAGAACTTCTTCTTTTATCTTAAAATCCACATTTTCAATGAGTTTGTTTGAGTCCATTGCACTTTGTTGCCCACCTGCCACATCAGAGGAGTCAGGATCCCAGTTCCATGCAACTGGCTGTGGTTCAGTGGGAGCTAATTGACTGTCAGGAGGGGAATGAGTGGTAGATGCAGGGATGATAGAGAGAGGTTGAACTGATTCTGAGGAACCAACATTCCTCACCATGCTTACTGTGAACCTTACCAAGGACCCCTCAGATCTACTCTGTCCAACAGGTGCTTCTTGAGAACCTTCTGCAGGAAGTCCTGAACTGATGCTAGTTCCTGATTTGTGATGCTTGGTCCATGCATGTAACAGATTGGGCGATTGTTTGTTGTCTTCATTTTCTGTGCCAAGGTTTGGTAAGGATTTGTTTTCTTGGTTTTGAGGACACGAAGATTGTACTGTATTGCTGGAATTGAGAATCAAGGACTCCAAATTGTTCAATTTTAAATTTTGGGATGCAAGAAGAAGTCTGTCCCTTTTGTCAGCTATGACTGATACTTTCCCTGTGTAGATGTAGTTCACTATGATCGAAAGTTCACTTATGTCCACATCTGTAACATAAATTTACACCAAAGACATTCAACAATTTGATTTAGACATAACGTTTTCTACATGGTTAAAATTAACCTATTTCCGAATACAATGAACAAAGGAAGATGAGCTCACCCCAAAGGCAAACGGAAGATGATCTCTAGTTTTACGATAACAAATGTTACGATCAAATACGTTTTTCGAAAAAACATGTCCATGCAGCTTGGCGACATCGAAGAAAAATCTTAGTGCTTGCTCCTCCCCTTCTTAATCACTAAGATTTCTCTTCATAGGTTCTATTACTCAGGTACCCATTGTACCAACTGGCTCTATCACTGGCACTGAAATCTATTTAACCCTATTTCTACTGCAATAAGTTGATTACCATACATTATATATATACAGTCTGATTAAAATCGACCTTGTTCCGAGGAATAAAATTTGCAAAATTATACATCTACCGGGATACGAACAGGTTCTGTAGATTCCTCGCCACAAGGTCTGAAAACACCCCGTATAGGCGCATGTTCCGAACCAGTTTAGCACAGCCAAAGCCCAGTCAAATAGCTGACCAATCACAGCGTAGTTTTTAAACGGTCACTGTTTTGAAAGCATTCGGAACAGACCAAAGGATAGCTGTTTGGAGTTATCTGCCCCTAGCTTCTCGCACCGAAAGCATTTGTTGGGCATCTTTTGATTGGCTACCTGACATTGCGCTCGAACACGCGAGTCTACGGACTGTTTTCAGACGGTTTGGCGTGGAACCTACTACCGATATGAGTTCGTATCCCGGTAGATGCACTATTTTGCAATTTTTATTCCACGGAAAACCGTCGATTTTAATCAGACTGTATATATATATATGAGGATATTTCAGCAGCTTAGAGGTTAAACACTAACCAGTGTAAATTATGGGGGTGAATTTCCTTGCTGCAAAGTACTCGGAACTGGATGCCAGGACCAGCCAATGAGCTTGAATGTCACAGCCGTCTGCAGACGTGAGGACAACATCACATAAGTCCTTATTGTTACACAGTACAGCCAGTCTTGTGCGTAATCTGTCAGCGTGGTGCTCATCCACCAGAGATTCCATGGTCCCCTCCATCCAGCTTAATCATGTGTGTTGTTACCTGCAGATGGAACATTGTTGTAGTGAAGTGGTCAATATTCTGTCAAATCGAACAGACACATCCTAGATATTATTTGTTCGAGAGTTGGATGTGGAGATTGATAATAAAGTATTATTCATAAACTTATCAACTATGATAATAACTGAAAAATAATTTTACATATATGGATATATGGGAGCAGGACAATTGCCACCGGACAATGCCAATCCGAACAATTGTCTTAGACCATACATGATTTGAGCACAATTTAACACAATGTTACATTTATACACTATCCAAATGGCATTTATTTTAAATTTTATGAAATAGTTCATAAATATAGATGATAAAATTATTATCCCCCAAAATGAAGTTAAAATGTATTTCAATGTTTCTAAATGTATGCAATTTGTCCATTTCTCTGAATTACTGGTAGATTATTTCATGTGAAATGTTACACTTAAAAGCAACAATATCAATAGCCTTAGGCAATATATGGAATATCGCAAAACTTGACTGGTTCAGAAATACATGCCATTTAGATAGAGAATAAATGTAACATTGTTATATTAATTTTGTAATAACTATACCTTACTGAATGATGTTTAAAAGTATGTGCATTATTTCTTCCTTAGAATAATATCTACTCTCCTGAAATGTTTTAAAATAATTACAAATGTGTTAGATAATTTGTAGGTAAAATATATCAGTTGATGATATAAACAAACATACGACGTGTGAAACGGGCATATATTTGGCCTATGTAAATAATAAAAGAGTACTGCAACAGTAAATACGTAAACATAATTCTGGCACTGACTCCGGTACATGTATGTGAATGACTAAAATATTAATAACGACATCGTGAAATTTGAAGATGGTAAACGTGTCTATATATTGATTGATGTTGAATAGGTAAATAACTTACACTAACTTTGTAAAACTTAGGCCTACCAACTTCGATTTAGCAAACCGTGTTCTGGTTTCCGATATTTTTATACTAATATTTAGAATCAAATAGAGTTACCGTTCTTGATTTTCAATTATAGTCTGTTTCTGTAAAATAAGAAATGACTCTCATGACGCAGACAAATTATATTATATTAATATATAATTATACATATATATTAATATGGAGGCTGTTTTCTTTATAAATCTATCGATTCAGGTCTGTTTATTCTAACTATGTACTGTATATCAAAGTTGAAGCACTCATAAAATATACATGTACGTCATTTGAACCTAATTAAAATGGCCTCACCAAATTGTGTTAGTTTTACAAGGCATCTGACACATAAAGTGGTAAATCTGTGCATTATTTATATAGATATGGCAAAATATATCACATATTCCTCGAAAACATTGACTTTTTAGCTATTATTCTTTAAAATGAACTATTTAAATTTTGAGAATTAGATAAATAATACATTACACTGTATTGAAAGAGTACATCACTGTTTGAATGATATTTTTCATTATCATAGTCACGAGAACGAGTTGAACATTTTGCTTGTTGATGTACTGATTTTTTAACATATGCGACGTAATTTGAACGTGTTACGATTTTAGTTACACGTTTAGAACTACTTCATGATTTATCATTTGTAAAGAAACATGGAATACTCTTCAAATATAGTACAATAAACTCACACCATTTGGCATGTACAGCCTTATCTTGTTGCATATATGGATAGAATAGGGTGCTATTCTTTGAGTGGAAATGTTGAAATAACGCGTGAATTAATTATATTGCAGTCAGTTTTACATGAAGATAATAGGTTTTGAACACCATCTCCATAAGAATTATTAAACAATAGTACTTAATTAGTGAATATTATATCTCGAAAGTATATAAATTTTACAATAAACTGACTTCTATATAAAAGATGATCAATGTTAATGAAATCCTACCAACTTATTAACAAATGTAAAAGTGTGATTAGCGAATAGTAACACATTTTACCAAAGAAGATCTGTCTTGTTTCAGTCACGTATATTTCTAGTGTAGGTTACATACCTCCCCATTGCAAAATAGGATCACCTGGGTGTAGCATCGTAACAAATACCCGTTAAAAATTATTTCTGCCGACGCAGGTCCCATACAGTGATGGTTGATTATTTGAAGGGTTCTATAATCAGTGTATTACGCAAATTACTGTGGCAATTAAGGGAACAAATCAAAGAGAATGGAAGGGGGCGACTGTGCAAAGGTGTGTGGATGCTTCAGGACAATGTTTCTGTTCACACCACCAAGGTTACAGTCAGTGCGGCACTGGACTGTGGGTTCAGGTTTCTTTCCCACCCTGCCCATTCTCCAGGGCCATGTTCAAGAGAGGTTTAAAGGTAATGAGCGATTACTTTATAACCTCTCTTGAACGCGATTGCTCAATGTAGAGCTACGTAGCAAAGCGAGCAAACCTCAAGGAATCGCACCGTGTCGTTCAGGGGAGAATGAGCGTTACATTGGGCGCTCAATGAGCGATTGTAAGCGCTTACTGTTATGGAACGGAGCCTAGATCTAGCTTAGACTTCTTTCTCTTCTCTTGACTGAAAACAGAGCTCCGTGGCCATAAATTTTAGAACGAAGAGAACATCACAGCAGCAGTAGAGGTGTTTTGAGGGTAACGTGATATATAAGTGATTTTCAGATGGGTTGAAGATGTTTGAAAAACACTAGACCAAATGTATTGAGGTCAGAAGGGATAATGTCGAAAAATAATTCGTTAACATTTAACGTGTCTTCAGTTGTCATGGTCAGGCCAGAAATGTTAATTTTTGGGACACCCCTCGTATTTGCTTCAGCTGACACTTTCAGTTCATGGTCATCACGTTCGGAGCCAGGTGTTAGAATAATGGGAAATACGGATGACGTGTACATATTTCTGAAATGGAAACGAGGAATGAAAATAAGAATCGGGAAACTAAATTACTCGTAAAATTGGAGCCATGGGCCATGTAGCTCATCATGATTTGTATCGTTTGATGCTGAAGGCCAAAATAAATGACCAAGATAGAGTACAATCCCTTGCTATGACCATGACAAGTCTCAAGTCAACAAATGTCAGTGCTTAACAAAACAAGAATTGGATCTAAATTTGATAAAATCGGTTGTTCAAATAATTACGGAGTTATTCTTACAATACTCATCAACACCTATCGTTATCAATCAAGTTCAGATATGTATTTACTTTATACCTTGTTGTATTCAAAGCGATTTACGAGTAATGTACGTGAAGCGGTACTTTCAGAAGTTAAAAGCGCTGTGCCACGATTTTCTTACTGAAATAAAGTGCTCTCGCGAAAATAAAAATAATTGTTACCAATGGCTAAATAATACTCCTTAATCAACAAAAAGAGTTCTAAAACGAATGAACATGGTTCGGTTAAGCCATGCGAGTCCATTGACAATTAGTCTAAAGGTGCGTGTATTTGGCTTTTACAACAGTTCCTTGCAGAACTAAACTGAAGCTACATGTATATAGGCTTTAGAGGCTATATATTTAGGTGATATGGTTTCCATTTTGATTGACAGTATAAGCCATTCTTAATGTGACATATGTGGAGTAGGAAAGTATGAAGTTTTGTAATTATCTTTCATCCATACAAACACACGTTCCTCCAGCTGCTGTCCTTCGACAGAATACCTTGTTCTGAACATTCATTCAGAGCTTGTCTTGATGTAAAATATTTATACACATAAGATGTAATTCAAATAAAATATTATTGAATATATCTGTAAATAAATCTAATATTTATTTTTGGAAATGAGAATGAAGGCATCGACTGTTGTGGTCTATTCTGCTCTCCTTTGAACTTGGTGATATTTCATGTGCCTTTACATTTGGATCACCATTATCTTCCCCACAGGGGTATCAGACCTCTGTTTTTCTATGAGAACTTCCTTGGCTTGAAAGAGTGTCTTGATTGGCTGCATTTGAATCTAGTTGTGCAATCAGTGACCCCGTGACATTTGCCAATGCCATTTCACACTTCTAATATTTAAACAGAAACATAAAATAAACGTTTTCTTATTTAATGTGTTTTCCTTGAAATATGCTATTTGGTTTTGTGAAAACAAGTGATCACAAAAATGCTGATAATATGCTGGAACCTAGATATATGGCCTAATAAATAACAGGTTAGGACCGAAATCTGAAGGGAGTAACCTCAGTGAGAAGAGAGTGTTGGATCACCTGTATTTTAAACATTTACAGAATAATTGCACTTACATTTGTCTTTGTACTTCTGTTTAAAAAATAGATAATAACCTTATCCTCAGGCGTTCTAGCAAAGTATTTTTTTTTTAATTCACTATCTATATGGTATGCATATATAAAATGTAAATGTGTTGTGGAAAATGTGTTTGGTATTTTCTCTTCACTCATATCATTGCTTATCCAAACATTGTACTTTCAAACTATATATAATATCAATAACCATCAAATGTATCCCAATGTGTCATTTTTAAACCCCTTTAAAATAGAACTCAACTGAAAACTGATAATAGTCTGTAATCATAACTTTTGGGACTGACTTTTTCTTAAATATCTTATTTAGTTTTCACATGTCTTAAATTCTTAATGTCATATGTGTATTTTATTTATTTTTCTTGATGTAACAGGAACATATTTTTAACATCAATTTCATAATTTAAATAAAAAGTTCTTTAAATAACGATCATTATATTGTTGTGCTTGTTTGTTATCACAAAGGCGGGAGTACGAGCAGTTGGGGTAATGTCCAGCAGGTCGTGTAAGCTTGTGTTTCACGTGCATGACCTGAGGTCAGTTTTACTATGTGTGTAGATTTTGGGAAACATCTCAAAGTTATTACGCTCGAGGTGAATTGCTCTTAAGACGTCTAAGTAAGTGAAGTTTCCATTTTGAGACGATCATTCCAATCACAAGCTAAAGTAAACCTGACCTTAGGTCACGCACGTGCATTGCAAGTTTTCACGGCATGTTATAGTAAGACATAACGTGAATTGAATCTACACAAGCCTGTGCAGTATCAAAACAAACACAAAAATATAATGATAGTTATATAGAAAACTTTTTAATTAAGCTATGAAATCAATGTCAAAATTTAGTTCCTCTTACGTCAAATAAAATAATCAATATGCCCATGAAAATGATTAGACATGACTGAAAAATTAATAAGATATTTGCGGAAAACGCAGTCCCAAATAGTTAGGTTGACGGACTATACCTGTCAAAATAGAATGAAATAGGTGAAGATAATGACACTCAACCAGTGGTCCTGAGTCCAAATCCCAGTTTGAATGTTTAAAAATCACTATTGTTAAAAAAATAAAAGCAATAGTTTGTTTTATGGTTTTATTTAAAACAGATAACAACATAATCCCTGATTTTATGTAAAGACAATATACACCTGGTTTCACCAGAGAAACTTGCTTTAAGCTCATGTTGTTTTCATTAGTGACTTACCGTTTTTTTGCGATAATCATGGAACAAATAAGCTCATCAGGGAGTCAAATGATATTTTCATGCTTCATATTACATCATCTTCTGAAAATGATTATACATGTACATAATGTAGTGCTAGTTGTGGCAATTCTTTAGTTTTCTTCTAATCTGTAACTGAAGCGTGGAACCACAGAGTTGAACATGCATCATAAAGTACAATCAGCTATCTACAGATATCAAATATTCATTTCTATAACTTTGCTTCACTTGATTATAACACAGAGCTCTAGAGAAGTTTATTGCAGACTTGTAGTGTTGGTGAATGCTTTTCACATAATGGATACAATACTTGTCTCAACATTTTCCAATCCTCTCCCCTTTTTATTTAATGAGTATTTTCTATTTTATCAAATACATTCTTATATAATTACGCATAACAAAACAAAGCATTTTGATGATTGCCTTTACAAATGTGGGATGTTAAAATATTTTTTATATTTGAAGCAGCTATATCATATACAGCTTAGTTGGGAGCTCTGATAACACAATATCATAACCTGAAAATGTTTTCACAGCTTGCTTCTGCAAGTAGTTCATGGAATCTGAAGTAAATTGCATTACCGTATATAAATGAAAACAAACTCTGAAATTGTTGTTCTAAATAGCACATGATAATTTCTCACGCATGTCACAATGTCATATGCCGACCAGCAGCAAAGTTGATTCCACACAAGTGTCTTCATTCAAGGGTATACCATGCATGACCATGGAATAATGCACTCAAACTTTAAGTTGGGAGTGATGTAGAGATGACATTCCAAGGTAAGTCCTTTCCTTTTTTTCTCTCAGCAGATGATATTTGAATGATAGCAAGGTGAATTTGATTGTCTGGAGACAGATACTCGTGTTAGAAAAATCACATAGAGCATTAGATTGACAGCACAGCGTTATCTGATCAACTGGAGATGCTTTCACCCATAACTCCATATCTTCCAAGGGTAACACAGGAGTCACATGACTGTTTCATAACTCTAATACGTTGTGAGTGAATTGAGTGAGTGTTGCTAGCTCAATTTCATCAAACTTCTGAAGACATCTGCAGCAGCACCAGTTAGCACCAACCAGATGGGAATCATTACAATATACATGGACAACATTTCAAAGTTGTACTGTACTTTCAGACACAAGAGAACTTGAAATGCCATTTTGAGCATCACAGATCCCATAAACCAGATTTTCCTTCTCATTGTCAAATCATTTCTATCATAGCCATTTTTGCAATGAACTATCATGTTCACAGTGATGTATATCACAACGACTGCATCGAATAACCACAATGGTATGAATATGAGGAACCAGTTCCATTCAACTTTGTTGTCCAAACGCAAAACTAAAAGGATTAAAAACACTAAGACTGTAAACCAAGTGAACAGTGCCCGGTGAATGACGGCCATTTTGAAACTCACTTACCACTTCCGGTTCAGAAATATGAATAGAATTACTTCCCTTTGTTTACATTCCTACCATAATTTCACCCCTCCACCCTTTAGGTATTCTCAATTTAAATGATTTTATTATTCATGGTCACACTATTTAAATGTTTTAAAAATTATTTTTAGTAGATAAGTTCCACGAAATACTTCAATTTACAAAGTCTAGTCATGAGCTGTACTTTTATGAAACAAACTTTAGATACAGGACAGTTTATAATCTAGTATAATCTAAAAATAGTGTACATGGCCTAGTCTTCAGTAGAAGACTTTGCCGTGGATGATGATTTTTTGTGTTTTTTAAATATTAGAAAGAATTAAGAATTAAATTATATTCATGGTGCTGTGGCCGGGTTTACTGGTTCGGCTCTCAGAGTCACTACACATCACAGTATTTATTGTACTTACAGTTATGAATATGAGCACATCCATGAAAAAATCCGTGAAATCCATGAATATATTAAAAATCCATGAATGAAAACAAATATCATCAATCCCATGAAGTTGATCCATGAGAAAAAAGCACTCCTGATGAAAGATGTAGGATGTGGGATGAAGGTGTCTTGGTATCAGCGGCCCCACGTTGGGCGCCAATTTGTGGCCGGGTTTACTGGTTCGGCTCTGGGCCGCTTCGTCCAAGACACAAACAATGGGTGGTGATATAATGAATTTATTTATGATGTGTTGATGAGGCTGTTTGCCGAGCAACAATCTGGAACAAGAAATGATGTGTCCAGCTCGACAAACAGCATAGGAGTCATAAAATTAACATTCAGATAAATAATAATTTTAACAATGAATATTGTGTAATTATCACATTAATATTGCAAATAGATATCACATGTACATAATTTAATAGAAATAGAAATATTGCACTTGAAAATGTACTTTCAAAAAGCACATGGTCATAACTACTATTATTATTTTACTTATTTTAAATACTGAAAATATCAATTAAGTTTATATTTTACAAATTAAATATTATCATTAATAGTTTAGAAATATTATTTGGAAGACATAATGCACCTTATTGAAGAAATTTATTAAGTATTGAGACAGATGGGAACAGATTAGAAATATGGCTATACCTGGAACAAGAAATGATGTGTCCAGCTCGACAAACAGCATAGGAGTGAGCTGGACAGAAAGGTAAGCCAGAAAGTGATGTCAGAGGACAACAGCCAATTAGAGACAGGTGACACATCAAAGGAAACCTCTGATGTGACCTATAAATAGAACAGGGGAAGCCCAGGTGGGTGACAGTTAAAAATAGATAAGAGGTGAAGGGAACTCCTTGTTGTAAAGGCTCCTGTAGCAGAAGAGAGAAGGTGAAAAATGAATAGAGGTGGCATTCAACGGCAAACGTAGACAATAAGAGACAATGAACATATAAATGGATTTGAAATGATATGATGATGATGATTGCATAATTGGATCAATTCAGGAAGTGTAGTTATTACACCCTGCTACAGTGCCATGGAAAATTAATCATACTGTGTTAACTCAGAAGAATTTAAATTTTCTCTCAAAACATTGTGCAAAACACTTTCTTTTATTGATCATAAGTAGAGTAACTTTTACTCATTTCTAAATTTTTACATGACATAGAATCACCCCAAAATAAGCTCAATCACAAAAAAAATCCACCCATTGCTTTCCACAAAATGGGTTTTCAATAAAATATAATAAACTTACATCCAACTGCACTGGGATCTTTTTCAACAAAGTATTTTTAATGTTATTAACTTAAATGTCTGGACGAAATTCAATGCTAAATATTCCAAAGCCTGCTTTGAAATAGTTTAATACTCTTGGAACCTGCTTTAAACACCTAATCACCACAAAGGTTAATGATTATAACAAATTAACTCCTGTCCTCAGCCAGTGTTCAAAGTACTTTAAAAGTCTCTCCTATCTCTCTATCAGGGCCTTGTGACTTGAAAAATCCAACAGTGCTTCTAAAAATTAAACAGGCCCTGCAGTATTTTGCAACTTCATTTATGGAAAAACACACAAGCCAGACGGACATGGTGGCCACCCAATTTTGCAACTGGCCCCATCTGAAAATAACCAGCAATTAGTCAACAGGCAGCAAGCTATCAGCAGAACTGATACAACTTTATTGAGAGACACCCTTTCAATGAGGTAATGAGTTACACCAACTGCTAAGAAAGAGGTCCACCTTTCACAAACTTCTCTCTGAATAGGGATACCAAGTAGAAGATACAGTAACTACACCGTATGGGTTGCCAGTAGGGAGTCTGGGTTCTTTTGTTGTGAGCTCATGAGATAGAAGATCTACAGAGTGTGTGTATAGTATTGATGTTTGGTGCAGTGTTGTTTATAGTGAAGTCAAAGTGCTGCTACATTCCTGGTTGTGGCGCACATTTGTTGAAAAATAAAACAATGAGAACTGAAGCCATTCATCGGCGCTGCGAGTCGGGAAAACTTCGCTACAGCTTAACAGTAACTTGTTTATTAGTTATATTACATGTTATGTGTTACTATGTGAATACTCTATCAGTGTATGTCTTTAATTATGAAAAAGTTGCAAAATTGGGTACAATATAGCGTGTTTTCATTTCACGTAATGCAAAATATCCAAGATGGCGACAGAACCCTACCTTTAAGGTGACACTGTTGAATTGATAGGCATTAACAACGGTTAGAGTTCAGCAGAAAACGTCTTTGAAATTAGTGTGAATTAGCCAGTGACAGCATTCAGTTATAATTCCCTTAGCCCTTGTGCAAATGGGACGTGATGAAATTGTTTGTGGTTAATTGTAGAGGAATGCTCTTTATCATTTGAAATGACAATTATTCATTCATCTTATTTGGTAGCTCTGTTTCCAAAAGTAAATTGCTTTAATACTAAATGTTATTGAGGCAAGGTTGCATGCCGCTTTCAAAAGTACATCACTTATATCACAACTGCTACCAGTAGTATTATTGCAGGAAGAAAGCCTGCAATGCCAGTGTGCCAGTGTGCCATATTGCATTGAAACTAGCATTAGCTGGAACTAGCAAACCATGGGTGGTACTACGCTGAAATAAAGTGTAGCATTGCACCATAACCTGTAATACTGCATGTAGAACTGTTCTTTACATCAGACAAGTTGCCGAGCCCCTGGCGGGATTCGAACCCCAGACCTCTTGATCCAAAGCTGAACACAATAACCACTGCGCTATCTCGCCCCCTAAATGTTATTGAAACAAGTTCCATATATTAACAATGACATATACAGACAACCATGAAAATGGTAAAAAATTTATTTATTTTATGCAAACACAAGCTCATATTGTATACAATGTAGTCTTAAAACTAACATCACCAGAGAAAAGAATGTTTGCACTATGCAAACCATGGCAAGTACACTAACAGACTATGAATCAGCTTGTAGCACATCCAGCCTGAAAGTGCAAACTAAAGGTTCAAAATACTCATCAAACGAAATAGGTATAGTTTATTAAGACGACAATGTGAAAGTTATTATAATAGCATGTCACAAAAATATAAACAAAACAATAACAATTTCATAATAAAAATATCCCTCGCTAACAAATCTAACACAATGCAAACAAAAAATCAGAATCCAAAGTCATATATAATATAAAGGAGTATGTGATTTGATATAAAAATTATATATGTAAGTTAGAACTTTGAAATTTGAAATGAAATAACAAAATATATATCATTGTGTAAGATATGTGATAGATAATAAGTAGAAATGCATTTAAATAAAAGTGTGATGGCAAGTTTGGAAAATAAATACATTTATATATATATATATATCATATTTATAATAAACGGTTGCAAGCGGATCAAGAAAACTTCTTTTATAATACTATTACACAGGTTGTCGAATACATCATTTGAAACAGCAAAACAAAGATAACAATAATTTGGCGTCATTCAATGTTTGGTTCACATCTATTCATTAGAAAACATAGTTTGGTATTAGCTGAACAGTCGATGTGTTTGTTGGTGACAAGTTTGCATATTGCGGAAGTGGTCTTGGTATAGTCAGAGAAGTAAGATCAAGGCATATGCATTGTAGGTAAAAAAAAGGATATATTTCCAAAAAATTTAAATAGCCATAGCAAACATTTAAGATGAGTCTGTGAAATCTTCAAAGGTTTTCTACTTGAAATTTAATGTAAGATGTAGCATAAAATATTTAAGATTTCCATGAATCTGTCAGTCATCAAGTGGTCCACATTTCCTGCTTGAAATGTAAACCATACTAGTGCACATGATTGAGTATGGGATGCCACATCACTACACATAACCCCTATCTATTGAACATGCTCTCTCATTGCATCAACTTGTGTTCCAAGCATGTTGTGCATTGAACAGCCCCGATCCTAAAGCACTAACCTCAAGCACTTTCAAGCAAGTGGAATTCAATTTTCAACTTCTACACAATTTCATTTAGCACTTATTCAAACAATTATCAACACCACAGAACATGATATGCATCAAAGTTTCATCCGTTTTGTCATGTACATTATTTCACTTAAACTCCATCACAAACTAAGACAGAATCTCAACTCGTAACCTGGAATATCAACTTAAAACTTCCCTGCAATGTTAAGTTTTGTGAGCTGGACCTTATGTACCAGTATAATGAAAATTAAATTGGAATTGCATCCAGCTGATATGTTTAGTTTTATACGAGTGTATATATATATATATATATATATGGTACAAGACTATTATTTCAATGACAATCAATCATAACGATCATCATCATTTGCTTATGTATCATTAGCAAAATGGGACTTTTCTAGTAACATATATATGTCTGATCTTGAAACTCAACATTGCAGCAAAACTTTGACTTTTAAGGACTCGTTACATACTAATATCCACATTCAGGTCACGACATGCGAGAACGGTTCTTCTTCTTCATCCGGCTTCCCAGCTGCCTTCATGTAGGCGATGAGTTCCTCGTTCTTATTGTAGGTCACCTCCTCACCGGGGTGTTTCTGCATCACATGTTTCCGACAGTTGCCGCCAGTGGCACACTTAAAGGGACAGTACGGGCAGGTGTAGGGCTTGTAGCCGCGGAACATATGCTGTGTCTTGATATGGTTCTTGAGACGTGTTGGCGTCTTGGTGATATACTCGCAGTGTGGACATTGATGTTTGGCTGTCTTGTGTGCCCACCTGGTGTGAGAGTTCAAGTTTCGTGGAGACCCAAACGTCTTGCCACAGTGTTCACAGGTATAGTTTCTGCTGGTGGCATGTCGGTCCATGTGCTTGGTCATCCACGACTTGACGAGGGCGGTGTAGCTGCAGTGAGGACACTTGATCTCCTTCCGCTTGTCGAAGGAGGCTCGGATACCGTGGACCTGGTACATGTGGGCTGTGGGGAGAAATGAAGGAAGTGTGTTCACCAGGAAAGTAACAAACAAACAAAAATTTTCAAACAAATTTTTTGAATATCGAGAGGATGTTCAGTTGCAGCTTGGTGATGTGCCCTTGAACATGGCTCAAACATCTACAAAGTACAAACATCAAAAAGATACGAGAAAGCAGCAATGGTTAACTATGAATAGATTCGTTATGTATAAAAACAGTCTAAACATATTCAATCATAAACAACTACTAGCGTAAGTAAAATGTTTAAGTGGTCTGCCATAATGAGTTCACAATTTTGACCATTATAAAAAATTATTTTAATCACAATGAACATTTCAGTAGTTCGACATGATGCATAACAACCTCTTAACATTGTGAAAATGTTTCTAATATCAGTAAAGCACTGAAGCACTCACTTGCCACCTTGTATCTGATGTTGGCTGCGTAGGAGCAGTGTTCACACTTGAATTCCTTCTTCTTGATGTGGACCGCCGCTATGTGAGACTTGAGGGCGTGCATGTCCCCGAACGCTGACCCGCAGTGTTCACACTGGAAGGGGCGGATGTTCAGGTGCTGCTTGTTGATGTGTCTCTGCAAGTAGCTGAAACACGCACATATATTATAGACATGATTAATCATGCAGAGCTTGTATATAACACTAGTCCTTCGTTAATAATTGAATTAGTGAGCACAGTCACTCATATACCCCCACTTTTAACATTGGTCAAAGGAGAAAAGTTTCAAAATAGCAGATAGACATCAATGTTTAGTCTTCTGTACAAACAAACCACAGCAGTACTATGAAAGCAGAGTATGAGTGTTTTCATAGTATGTATGTCTTCATAGATACACTTGTAAGAGTGCTTTAGAAGTAAAAGTTGAAAATCTATAAAATTTGCATAAATTATGCAAATGAGGGTATGAAACATGTACCAAGTTTCGAAACAATTGAACAAATAGCGTTTGAGTTATGAGTAGAACAAAGCGTGTGAAAGACGAAGTGGAAATACTGAGAAAATTTGCATAAATTATGCAAATGAGGGTATGAAACATACAAAGGCAAGATATACACAACATAGTGATCATATGTTTCAAGTTTTGTAACATTTGAACAATTAGTGTCCGAGTCATGAGCGTAACAAAAATTGTGAATGGCAAAGTAAAAAGAAACAGAGAAAATTTGCATAAATTATGCAAATGAGAGTATGAAACATGCAAAAGGTACATGTACACATCATGGTGATTGTACATATCAAGTTTCGTTAAATTTGAACAACTACTGTTAGAGTTATGAGCGGAACAAAAAGTGTGAATAGTGAAGTTGAAAAACGGAGAAAATTTGCATATATTATGCAAATGAGAGTATGAAACATGCAAAAGGCACATGTAAACATCATGGTGATTGTACATATCAAGTTTCGTAAAATTTGAACAACTAGTGTCAGAGTTATGAGCAGAACAAAAACATTCCGGATGGACGCACGGACACACATGCTGACCGCTTAATACCCCCGACTACGTCGTAGCGGGGTTATAATAAAACTGTATTATAGTGTGTCCTCTATAGATCAACCCAAATATATTTTACTGGTGACATATTCTCTCACTATAGACGTTACTCAAGTCACATCTTCCCACATAACCTCTGTGACGATCAAGTTGTTTTATGATACAGCTGAAAGATATCGCACTGAGTGCCAGTCTGATTAAAATCGACGGTTTTCCGTGGAATAAAAATTGCAAAATAGTGCATCTACCGGTATACGAACTCAGTCGTAGGTTCCACGCCACGTCTGATAACAGTCCGTAGACTAGCATGTTAGAGTGCAATTCAGGTAGCCAATCAAAAGATGCCCAACAAATGCTTTTTGGTGCGAGAAGTTAGGGGCAGATAACTCCAAACAGCTATCCTTTTGTCTGTTCCGAATGCTTTCAAATCAGCGACCGTTTAAATACTATGATGTGATTGGTCAGCTATTTGACTGGGCCTTGGCCGCGCTAAACTGGTTCGGAACACGACCCTAAACGGGGTGTCCTCAGACCTTGTCGCGAGGAATCTACAGAACCTGTTCGTATCCCGGTAGATATATTATTTTGCAAATTTTATTCCTCGGAACAAAGTCGATTTAAATCAGACTGCACTGAGTGCAAGCATTGATTATGACAGGGTTTCAAAAAGTGTACAACATTCCCAATGGTACTCACTTGCTCTTAACCCTTAACATGCGGGTCCCGGAATTATCCGGGCGGGCTATAAGCGATTCGTAGGTACCTCAATACGGATCCCGGATCACTTACTTAGAAGAATTCACGGCTGTCTAAGTACTGATCTATACCCCATACCGGGTCCCGAGTCGATTGTTTCCGCGACTCGCTGCATGAGAATGGCTGTATTTATGCCTCGCAGCTCGCAATGAGAATAAAGCTTTCTTCAGTGTCTGGTCAGAACGTCCAGCAAAATTCACACTAATTTGCGTGTGCATTGTTGACCCGTAACGCATCGATAATTAGCTTTACAAAAGGCCAATTTTGTCCTGCTTAGCTCCGATGGCTACACTGCCCGGCGGCTAATTATCACCTAAGTGTTTGCACTGCCCCGGGGTGAGATAGGCCCGTACAGGCTTATCTGTCTCGCATCCCGCCACATGGGCAGATAGCCTATGCTTATCTGTCTCGCATCTCGCCACATGGGCAGATAGCCTCTAATTACGGGAAGATATTGCGATAAGCTACCTTTCTCTCGCACTTCGTATCATATGAACCAATTGGTTGTTTTCATTTTTTTTATACCAAAATAAAGAGGAAAGGATGGCCTTTATTCCCATATAAAAATCGCAATTGCGCTAACATAACTGAAAATACAGCAATCGCACAGAGATAGGCGACTTTCGCACTTTTGAATTTTGATACATGTGGCGCATTTACCCCAACATGCCTCGGCGCTCTATTTCTAAGAAACTACTTGGGATATTTTCATAATTTTTTTATCAGTATATAGATAAAAGAATTGTCTTCAATTCCATATAAAATATGTGTATTTTCAGCAATAACTTTTGATGCGCCAGGTGTCGCGCAGAAGGTGATATTCGGCTTTGAATAAGTGGCGCTCTTAGCATATACCATCATTACGGGCTTTATAACTTGTGAACCGCAAGTCCGATTTTTATAATTTTTACATCATTGTAAAGAGAAAAACATTGTCTTCAATTCCATGTATAATGCGCATGTTTTCGGGAAGAACTCTGCATGCGCGAAGCGCCGCGCCAAAAGGTATAATTTTCGCACTTCATAACTTTTGAACCGCAAGTCCGATTTTTATAATTTTTACATCATTGTAAAGAGAAAAACATTGTCTTTAATTCCAGATATAATGCGCATGTTTTTGGGAAGAACTATGCATGCGCGAAGCGCCGCAATATTGATGTACGCATAAGTGAAGAAGTATGATAATATATAACTAAAATACTGTTCTTTTGATACGCAAATATAGAGCTTTATAAACGATGAACAACTGTCATGACGGAATTTTGTTTCCAGTTTTGGGAAAAAAAATATAACATAAAAGTGAAAATATATTTGAGTACGGGACCCGCCGCTCGGGGAAAAGCCTTTTCGTGGGAATATTTTCTCAGGAAAATATTTCACTTTTCTGAGTTTCTAAAAATGCGTGAACATTTTTGTTACTGATGCCATTTGCGAAAGGTTTTTATTTCTAAAATTCAAATGCGAGGGCGCACCTTTCCAAACCATTTGAATTGAATTTATTATTTTATCTTTTACATTATTGAATAAAAGACGTTTCATTCAATAAGATTTGAAGAATTATTTATATGTGTAGCGGACTGAACTGAGCAGATGGAGAATTTGATTCCTCACCACTTTTATTACCAAAGTTCTTTTGTATCACAATTACTTTTTTAGGTATTAGTTTTTTCGTGAGCAGGGGAATTTCCGACGGGATTCGCCATGACATAATGAGAAAAAATTCCCATGAACATGGGCGTGGTCCGTCATCTTCGGGACCGACCCACAAGTATAAATATCTACCGGGGGGTGCGCGGACCCCCCCGCTTTTGGTCGCCACCCCCCAAACTTTTTGTGCAAATTATTTTTTTTTTTCTACTTTGAAATAAAGGTTCGTGTCATTCCGAGGTATGAAGGTTTCTGCTATATATGTCGAGAGGGCATGGGAACCCATTCCCAATAGAATCCGGGGTTCGTCCCATAGGATTGTTCCTCGGAGTCTCTCGTTCTCAAAAGAGAACATGGGAAACCTGTCCCGCGATTGAATCCGGGGTCCGCCGCGGAAGACGGGGACGGGAATTCCCGGAGAGCATGGGAGTATGCTCCCATGGGTCCGGGCTCCGCCTCGAGAGACCGCTCCTTGGATGCTCTGCTTCTCAAAAAGAGAAGTCATTCGGCAACTGACAACCCGAGCTTCCCTGACATAGTAGTTTATTTTCCGGGCCTCGCGCCCGGTGCTACACGTCGCCGAGGAAATCAGAAAATGGTCCGTTTGACATATGCGTCGGAAAAATCGGCGCGATGTCAGAAGCCGTCGGCGCCGTCGGCGCTTGCGGCGCAGTCGTCCTAGATGCGCCGGGAGGTTCTGAAACTGGCAAATAAACGTCCATGAAGCTCACATTCATTATCTCTGTATGTTTATTGTCTCTAATCACATGTTATATGTTGCATACATCTAACGCATTTTCAATCATTTACAGGTTGAAGCAGAATGCTGCGCGGACGTGGACGCAAGGCCCTGCGACGGCCTAGGGCGTTGCATACTAGGACACGCAGCTTTGAAGCCGTTTCAAGCGACGACGACTTCATCAACGAGATCCATGCTGATGAAGCCTCTGATATGGAGTCAACTGACAGTGATGGTAGCAGTGGTTTAGACAGTGATGATGCATATGATCGGGACACTGTAATAGATAGTGAACATGGTGACACAGATGGTATGAGTGATATAGAGACAGAGATTGCCAGAAAGATTCTAGCCGCCGGTAATTCCACCGAAGAAGACTTTAGTGGTTTTGAGGAGGAGTTTGCCGAAATACCACAATATAATCCTAACAAAATTACAAGTATTTTGTATATTTATGAATGATACCTACCTCTAAACTTATCTGCATTTTCCTTGTTTGTTTACAAACATCAACAACAATAAAAAAACTTAAACACAGTCTATACTAGACCTGTCAATCTTTTGAGTCTACACACTTCGCTCGTGCCGGCACGTGCACTTCGTGACCCATAATCCAACAGCTCTATCCTATCACTTTTCCTTGAATCAAGTCACACGATAGGCTGATAACCGTCCTGTGGGGAGGTCCGGGCGGGTTCCAAACTATAAGTTTAGAGGTAGGTATCATTCATAAATATACAAAATACTTGTAATTTTGTAAGATTTCTTTCATTCACTACCTCTAAACTTATCTGCAGAATCCCACAGATCGGCGGAGGGTAGGTAATCAGCGAGTGATTCAGCAGACTCAAAAGAGAAACGGCCTAAACCAAAGACAGAGGTCGCTAGAACGAAGTTCCTGCTAAACCAAGTAATGGTAGGCTGGCCTAAGCAGTCGTGGATTTATAACCGTTAACTGCTATCGGCCAACATAGGATTTCTCAGCGAGAAGGAGGAACTCCGTCCTTACAACCTCTTTTTAAAAAAGAGTTGTAATTACCTATGTTACTGCTTGTCGGTCTGGACTGCCCCCGCTGCCACAAAGGGTCCCAGTTGATGTAGCCCCTGGAGATCCGTCTGGACATCCCTCAGGTAGTACGTGGAGAACGTCGTCGAAGAAGCCCAGTATCCCGCAGCGATGACGTCTTCGACCGAAGCAGAGTGCCACAGCGGAGCTGACATAGCCCAAGCTCTGATTTCGTGAGCAGACACCTTACCATAAATCGGCGGAGAAGTCGCAGATTTATGGTAAGCTGCCTTAATCGTCTTTTTCAGCCAAGCTGAAACCGTGTTCTTCGTAATATCCTTATCTGAAGAAGGGAGACAAGGCAGGAAAAGCCTGTGTCTACCTCTTCTAAAGGATTTCGTCCTGGTCAGGTATTCTCTAAGAGAACGGACAGGGCAGAGAAGAAGGTCCTTTTCCATGCCGTCTGATAAAGCAGCGGACAGAGCCGGAACAGAAAAACATCTTCTTCCCAACGGGCCAGCTACCGTCTTCTGATTCTTAGCTACAAAGCCTGGTAAAGTAGACAAGGAAACCGACTGCCAGTTCTTAGAGTGCGTCATAGTAGCGTGGTCTAGCGCATGCAATTCAGATACCCTACTTGCCGAGGCCAGCGCCAACAGGAAAGCTGTCTTCCAAGATAAAAACGGTAAGGAAACGTCCTTAATGGGTTCAAACGGTTCCGCAAGCAGGGCAGACAGAACCACTGAAAGGTTCCATTTCAGCTGAAACTTGGGAGTCTTCAGATCTTCAAGCTGGAACGACCTGGACAAGGGATGAATGGCTTGGTCATTCGACAAATCGACCCCTTGCAAAGCCAAGGCAGAAGTTAACGCCGATTTGTAACCATCAATTGTCCCAGCTTTCAGCTTCTTGACCCTCCTTAGAAAGAGCAAGAACTCAGCGACGAGTGGAATGGAGATGACAGCATCAGGCTGGAATTGCTGCTTCCACTCGGTGAATTTACTGTATCTACAATCATAGAGGGCGGAAGTAGAAGATCTGAGGCCTCCCTTGACTGCTTCCGCAACTTCTTGGGAGAAACCACTTCTCCTGAGGTTACTCTGGATAACCTCCAAGCGTGTAGATGTAGTGACTCTGGGTTTCGATGGAATCTGTCGGACCTTGGCTGTTTCAGTAAGGTCGGAAACACTGGCAGCTCTACCGCCGGATGTGTTGACGCCATCGACAGATCTGGATACCAAGGACGATTGGGCCACGCTGGAGCAATCAGAATGATGATGCAGCTGTGACGTCTCGCCTTCTCCAAAACTGCTGGAACCAGCGCCGGTGGAGGAAAGGCGTAAGCGAGAAGACCGTCCCAGCTGATCGACATTGCGTCTACGGCGAAGGCCTGTGGATCCGGAACTGGACTGACGTAAACTGGGAGCTGAGTGTTGAGACTGGTCGCAAACAGATCTATCATCGGAGTTTCCCATAACTGAGACACCATCTTGAAGGAGGTGGGATGAAGAGTCCACTCTGTCGACTGAATCTGATTCGGACGCGACAAGCTGTCTGCCAGCACATTCAGATGCCCTGGAATGTGTCTGGCCCTGATCTGACAGCTGTGCTGGTCGATCCAATCGAACAGTTGAAGACAAATCTGCAACATTCCCTTTGACCTTGTTCCTCCTTGTCGATTTATGTATGACACCACTGTTGTGTTGTCTGAGGCTATCATCAGTCTTTTGCCTACTAGCTGATCCTGCCAAATCGCCAAGGCTTTCAGAATGGCCAACATCTCCAGCTGATTGATGTGAAGATGGACTTCGTCTAGAGACCAAGCTCCCTGCACCATCTGATCCTTGAAGTGTGCACCCCAGCCCACGTTTGACGCGTCCGTCACCAGTAGAACGTCCTGATCGAAGGGAACCAACTGAACTCCCTGCAGAACGTTCTGGTCTAGAAGCCACCAATGAAGCGTGCACAGGATCTCTTGCGGAGGACAGCACACGGTCGAAAGCTCGAGCGATCTCACGGAGTTGATCCAACACTGAAAGTGACGGAGTCTCAGTCTCCCCCTGTTGGTTAAATCCTGCATGCTTGTGAGCCTGCCCAACAGGGACATCCACTGCCTTAGGGTCTGAGGAGACTGGGACATGGACCGAATCAAATTCCGTGCGACCTCTACTCTGTCCTCTGGAGGTAGAACCTTCGAGATCTCTGTGTTGAAGATGGCTCCTATGTACTTCACTCTCTGGGACGGGATGAAGTCTGACTTCTCCGGGTGCACAATGAAACCGAGGTGTTCCAACGTAAAAACGGCAAGATCTCTGTTGGACTCCAGACAGTGATGAAGCCGGTCCGGTAGAAGGAAATCGTCCAGATATCCGTGGATCCTGATGGACCTGGAGTGGAGGAAACTCAGCACCGGTGCCGTGATTCTCGTGAACAGCCACGGAGCTATCGATATCCCGAACGGAAGAACCCTGAACTGGAATAGCCTGCCATTGACCGCAAAACGAAGATATTTCTGTGACGCTGGATGAATCGGGACATGGAGATACGCATCTCTGAGATCTAACGAGACCATCCAGTCCCCTGGACGTAGAGCCAGCTTCAGCGCCGATATCGATTCCATCCGGAAGTGAGGAGGTCTGCGCAGGAAATTCCGGTTCAGATTCTTCAGGTCTATTATCATCCGAAGCTCGTCCGTGTCCTTCTTGGGCACCAGGAATATGGGCGAGTAAAAGCCCCTGGTGACAGTGTGTGGGTCCAACTCCACGACTGCGTTCTTGACTAATAACTTCTGAATTGCCTCCTCTGCTGCCACCAGAGGAGGACCTGCCAGGAAGAAACGAGGACCCTCCGGCCAAAAGGTAGTCGGAGGAAGAACATCGAATGTCAAACGGTAGCCCTGACGAATTACTGACAAGATCCAGAGGTCGTCTGAAACAATTGGCCAATTGTCGGCAAATTGTTGCAGGCGACCCCCCACCTGACCAGGAACAACTTCCAACGAAAAAATCGGGGGGCACGCAAGATTCGTTATCTGAGGAGAAGAGATAGAAGGCTGGTCAAAAACGCTGTTGGCCTCGGCCTCGGCCGGCACCCTTGCTAGGAGTCACGGGCTTCTGATACTGCCTGTCTTGGTTGCGCTTGGGCGTAGAGTAGTTCTGGTTCTGGTACTTCCCCGCATACTGTTTACGAGATGGTGTCGAGGGCTTGTTCTTAGGCGACTGACGAGTGCGACGAGGAGACACCGACAAGGCAAGGTTATGAAGATCTTCATTCCTCTTTCTTTCCAGTTCTTTGTCCCTCTGGGCAAGAGCTTCTCCTACAGCATCACCAAACAGAGTTCCCGAAAACAAAGGAGCAGAATACAACTTGTCCTTCATCTTCACCTCCGTAGCCTGAGGCAGTTGTTTTACATATGCTGACCGGCGCAAAAGAGTGAGCTGAGCCTCCATCCATAGAAGATGACGATCTAGGTCCAGCACCGCATCCCCTAGAGAGTCGAAAAAGGAGTTAGCCGTCGACAAGGCCGAAAAGGGAATAGTAGTAGATCCCTTCGGGTCTGCGTCTTCTGGGATGTTAGGTAGCAGTCTGGCCGCCGTGGCTGCAAACCAATGAATATAGGTTGAAGTCTGCATCGCCTTGTGAATTGAGGTCTCCACCTCCTTAAGTCTGGAATCGCTGACCCGGATCTGCTCAGACGGTGTGCCTTTTCCCATCAAATAGCGAAAGTTGTCGTCCAAGGGGGTCTCCTCTGGCTTGGTAAACTTGGCGTCATGTACTTTATACGGAAACCCCCTGTAGAAAGATGACCTGGAGGGCTGCTTATCAAAACCAAGCTGGCCCACCCTCTGGGAAAGTTGAGTCGCAAGTTGAGCCGTCGAGTCTGGAGGTGGAAGCGAATTCGTAGCAACAGGCGCTGGTTTCTGGGAGGCCCTGCTGATGTCATTATGAATCGGGGCCGATGGCGCGGGTGAACGTGTCAAGTCCGGGAAGTGTCGATAGACCTCATAAATTTTGTCGTACCACGACTAACCCGGAAAAGCAGGCTCTGTCTCCTTGACCTCCTTCCTAGCCTTCTTAGTAGTAGGCGCCCCGGATCCGTAGTAGGAGAGTTCAGGTGGATCTGCGGACCTCCGTTTCTCCCCCGCCCCCGTCGGAGGTATCGTCTCTTTAGCCTGACCCCGTGATGACTGTAGCCTCCGGTTCCTGTTCTGGTTATCCTGGGTGGAAGACGAGGACGATGACTTCTCGTATTCCACTATGGATCGTTGATGCCCGTCCCGTGGATGGTTCCCGTCGGATGACGTCACAGACGAGGAGGACGCGGACGAGGATGAGTTCTTTCCCGTGGATAGCCTCTTCCCCGCGGCCCCGTCCGTCGGAAGATGGATAGGAGTCATCCTGGAGCCCGGGAGTCCCGTAACGGTGGACGTCATGGCCGTGGTAGTCGCCGTCACCGTGCGCACCTGGGCCGTCGAGGACGAGGTAACGGCCGCCGCCGACTTCCGTACCGCATCCGCATTCTTGGTAGTTAGCCTGTAGACCTTCTTGGCTAGCCTGGGGTCCCTGGAGGCCGGTGTCTGCTTGGCCGATTCGATGGCCGACGGAGCCAGGAGGGAGATCGTGTCTTCGTTCTTCTCTTCAGCCCCCCTCGTATCAGTTATGTGGGAGACTAAGTCTCGCCCTGACCGAGGGGTGACCCTTTGTCCGTCCCGACAGGCTCCGCCGGAGAGATCGGGAATCTGCATAAGCCTGGTCATCAACGGCATCATCGACTCCGCCATCTTCTTGAACTTGGCTAGGTCCGTAGCCAAGTCCGACGTAGATGTAGCAGACAACGTAGAGGACTTCGAAGAGGCTTTCAGCAAACTTCTTTCCCTGGCAGCAACATAGGCCTGGAACATGATGTTGTCTAGAACAGCACAGAACTCGCATCTTTCTTCCAGAAGACACGCCGAAACATAACATCGAGGACAGCATGGATGAGGGTCTGAGGCCGACATAAACTTATTGCAGCCCTCGCAACGTTTGGAGTTGTTCATCATGTAACTGTGAAAAGTTAAGGAAAATATTAACACACAGTCGACACAAAACAAACGTGAATAAACAGGTATTACACGATATGTATATGAAAATATACAAATCACATAGTAGAATATATAAGCCATAAAGCAACATATATAATATTCCATACACTATATGAATATAGAGTATAAATACAAAACCCGCAAGTAGATTTTTCCAAGAAAACAACTCGCGCAAATAAGGAATGAAACTTCCATAAGCAGAAATAAACAATAATATATAATTTCTGCATATAAAACTTGACATATTCCAAATCCATACAATTTGGACAACATGTCTTAAGTATTGAATTAAATATACATGATATAAGTAATCAATACAAAGGAAAACTCGAGCGTAACTTACATACGCAAAGAGAAACAACGCAAAATAAATAATGAAGCGTCGTAAAATAACCACTATACCACTGCCAGTCACAATTGTACACGCTATCAAGCGAGACAGCAATAAGACAGTAAACACACAACTCATCGATCAAACGAAAGTGGGCGGGGCTACCAAACCCCAAACACTCCATGAAATCGACAAAGGCAATAATTCAGAGCATAATACATATTTAGCAGAGTAAACATCGCTAAATAATGAAAATTATGAATACGAAACCTTAAACAAAGCATAGAAAAAATATTATAATTTTTTTCTTGTGCCGTGTGCAAAAGCGAAAGGTCGCCATTTTGGACAAGTGCCACGTATACCAACACGCGACAAAAGTCGAAATAACATGAAATTTTTACAAAAGTTACATGTAAAAGAAGGGTATGATAAACATAACAATACCAGGATACAGAATAATGAAGATATCTTCAGAAAAGGTAAGATTTCTCTCTGGTAGCGAATCACACGTCTTACGTGTGACCAACAACAAGGAAAAGTGATAGGATAGAGCTGTTGGATTATGGGTCACGAAGTGCACGTGCCGGCACGAGCGAAGTGTGTAGACTCAAAAGATTGACAGGTCTAGTTTTTTAGTTTTTTTATTGTTGTTGATGTTTGTAAACAAACAAGGAAAATGCAGATAAGTTTAGAGGTAGTGAATGAAAGAAATAAGATAATTCACAGACGTTTGATGAGTGGGTGGATGGTCCGCGGCCACGTGTAAACTTGCCTTTCACTGGTCAAACTGGGTTGCGCCAGTTCATAGAACTTCCTGAGAACCCTGAACCTATTGACTTTTTCAATTTGTTTATACATAATGATGACTATGAGGATATGGCAACGGAAACCAATAGATATTTCAAACAAGCAATGGAGGACAAAATTCTAAGACCCCGTTCAAGAATGCAACAGTGGCAAGACACTAATGCAGAAGAGATGAAGGTATTTGTAGCCATGACAATTGCCATGTCATTGGTTGTGCAGAGAAACTTTGCTGATTACTGGTCAACAAGTGATGTTACCTCAACGCCTTTCTTCGCCAAGTGCATGCCCCGAGACAGGTTTTGGCTTCTTATAACCTACCTACACTTGGCTGACAACAGGAGGATGCCGGGCCGTAACACCCCGTGCTTTTCACCAATAAATAAACTGGGACACTTGTATAACCGGATAGTTCACCGTTTTTCAAGAGTGTATAAACCGCATCAAAACATTTCAGTCGACGAGGGCATGGTGCCCTGGAAAGGTAACTTATCTTTCAAAGTTTATCTTCCCGACAAGCCTAAGAAGTATGGGATAAAGGCTTTCATGTTGTGTGACTCGCACAACGGATACGTTTGCAAGTTCAAACTCTACACTGGAAAAACGAATGAACCGGTTTCTGAAGGTGGCAAAACTTATGATGTAGTCATGGACTTGGTGAACGACTACGTTGGACAGGGGCATCACATCTTTATGGACAACTACTATTCGTCCACAAATCTGTACATAAATTTGTGGGAGCGGGGAATAGGTGCCACGGGGACGTTGAGAGCCAATCGAAAGGGACTTCCTGATTCAGTCAAGAAACCTAAAAAGAAAGTCAAGCAAGGGGACATGACAGTTTCTCACAACCATGGCCTACTCGTTCTTCGCTACGAAGATAGAAAATCAGTGCTTCTCATGTCTACTGTTGAAGATACACAACTTGAACAAACAGGGAAGAAGAACCGGGCAACAGGGGAACCAGTTCTCAAGCCGCGCATTGTAACAACGTACAACAAGTACATGGGAGGTGTTGATCGGGCCGACCAGATGTTGTCGTACACGCCGTTCCGAGTGAAGACCCTGAAGTGGTGGAAACGGGTTTGGTTTCACGTTCTCAACGTTGCCATGTTGAACTCTTACATCGTTTATAAAGAATACAGCAAAGATAAACCTCTAAAAACAAGTCGGGAATACAGGAAGGCTTTGGCGCAACATATAGTAACATTTGCGGACAAGGAACAAGTTCCATCACTTTGCAGACGTCCCCGTGGTCGGCCGAGCACGAGCGACGAGAGTGTCACTCGTCTTCATGGACGTCACTTTCCGACGAAGATTGAGCCTGTCGGAAGGAAGAAAAACGTCACAAGGATGTGTGTGGTATGCTCTAAGGCAAAACGCGCCGTCCTCGCAAAACAGATTGAAGAAGGCAATGGGCCAGCAAGGAAGAAAAAACGAGTAGGCAGAGAGTCTTCTTATGAATGTACAGATTGTAATGTTTCTCTGTGCGCCGCACCATGCTTCAAACTGTACCACACCGCCACTGACTATTCCAGGGCTTACATCACTGCCACGGAAAAAGAAAGAAATGAAGAAGGGAATGAAGAAGAAGAAAATTGAAAGTAAAGAGAGCCGAAGTGTGGACTAGTATATACACATTATATACATAACTTGTTAGGTCCCTAAAGCTGTTCTGCGCACAACCGCAGGTAAATATTGTGTATATTTGTACATAAATGCATTGTAATTTCATTGTAATACATGTCATTGCAAATAAAATATTTTTTATTTTATCAAAGAGACAGAGAAAGTGAATGCGAGCTTTCATTGGAAGTTCAGCCAGAACCGCATCATAAAAAACACCCATAAATGCTGAACCGGGTGGCCGATTTTCATAAAACTTACATGGGGTAAAGAGGAAAGATTCGGCTTTGATTCAATATAAAATTTATACATGCGCACGAAAAACTAAAGTTGCGGCACGTGCCCCGATATGCGCGATAGTCAAAAAGTTGCCTCAAAGTACCGAGGGTACCTTCATTTGGCACGCTATAGCTTCCGAACGAAGTTGCGCATTTTTTTTCTTTTTACATCATCGTAAAGAGCAATAAATTGTCTTCAATTCCATGTATCATATGTATATGCGCAGCGAAAAATAAACATGCGGCAAATGATGCGCCAGATGTCGCAAAAAGTTAGTTTTTCAAAAATGAATTTTCTAAGTACTGGGGGTGCCTTCCTTACGCTCTTCATATATTGCGAACCATTTGACGTATTCCAAGAATTTTTATATCAGTGTAAAGAGGAATAAATTGTCTTCAAGTACATACGTGTTTCGCATGCTCGCGAAATAATTTACGATTTTATAAAGCTGGAAATAAAGACAAACTTTACACCGCGCAACATGTATTGCGTTCGCCGCGGTGATTAGTGTATGCTGTGCTCATTAGTACCAATTAGTTCCACGCGCGCTCGGCTCTGGCACCCTCGAGGAGGTCTCGAGGAGGTCTCGAGGAGGTAACGGTACTGTAATTAGCACAGTCCTGGGGGGACCAAGCAGTGCCAGTAACTTGGTGCGCGTCGGGACCATTCACGTGGTACTGTCGGGGTAGCGTCACTCTCCTTTGGTTGGTTATATTTTCTGAACCATAAGTCGTATTCTAATAATTTTTATGTCATTGTAAAGAGGAATAAACTATCTACAAGCACATATAAATTTCGCAATATGCGCGCTCAGGAGTTTTGATTTCATGAAGCTGGAAATAAAGACAAACTTTAGATGACAATAGAATTATAACCATAGGTCGCATTCTAATATTTTTTATATCATTGTAAAGACAAACATCTGGTCTTCAAGTCCATATAAAAATTTCAGTAGCGCGCTCCAAATTCATGATGTTATAAGGCCCGAATTAAAGACAATCTTTACAAAGTAATAGAAAAGTAAAGAAAAATCGTAAAAAAATAATTCGAAGATGCGGGTATAAAGCAACCATTTGTGTACGGGTGCCGCGACTTGAATTTGTATTCAACGCCCGTATATAGCCCGTATTCGCCATGTAGATGCGGTATATTTCGTAAAAACGGTACCGGAATCGCCGCCTGGAAATTCCGCCAGCAGAGCTCGTTAGTGCCTAAGCTCAAACTACTGCTGCGAGCTGCGAGCCTGTAAATTCCGCCACAGGGGCTAAAAAGGGTAAAATATATATACGCAACGTAAGGGTTAACTATGGAGTGCAAACCAAATTTACATTATTTTTAATTGACCCCCCTTCCAAACCGATATCCATTCCCCTTTGAATAATTTTTAGCTGAAAATCCTGAAAACTACGTTGATTATGGTGTGGTGATCTGTATCTATATGCTTCAACTGCCAAAGTAGATAAATTTCCAGTAAGAAGCCAGCCAGCGTGATGAGGAGCTTACTCGAAGGTCCTGATCTTGATGCCGCAGTACTGACAGGAGTACATCTTCTCCTCGTGGGTCAGCTTGTGCTTGAGGTAGTTGTGTTTAGCCAGTGTGGTGAACTCACATCCCTCCAACTCACACTTGTACTCCTGCAGGGATACAGACAATTGCAACATTAGCTATTAGATTTCTCTGGGAGACTGTGAAACTTGATATAAATCTGTTATCAGCCATTTTGATTATCAATGAATGAATAAATTTAAATATTGTGAAAAACAACTCAAATCGTCTTAAGACTTAATAATTTAACTTAATATCTGCTTACATTTGAAAGGAATTAACATACTAGGCATATACTGGGTATAATGATTATTTGTTGGCTTTGTTAAGCATGTGCAAAAGCACCTATATCTAAATTTGGTATTTTTATAATCCTAATTTAACTCATTGACCTGTTATTTTATTTCATCAAAGCTTATCTAATTCCCTGCCCCCACTGACCTTCATGTTATGGTTGATGCCATGATGCGACTGCTCGTGTGTCCGATGATGGATAGCTTTAGAGAACTTCTTCCCACAGACGGAGCAGACATACTGCCGTGACCTCTTCCTCTCGTGTCTCTCTGCAATGTGCCTCTCTAACTCTGCCTTGTCACTGCATGCAAACATGCAGTATGTGCACTCCATGTTGAGGTGCGTGTCGTGCATGTGCTTGTTGACTGCGCGTGTGCTGTACCCGGCGAAACTGCATCCCTTGACACTGCACTTCACCATTGTTATGTACTGGGTGTTCTGGGGCTGCAGGAGGAATGAGAGAGTTTGCCTACTTCAAGACCTGACTGGAAAGGCTCTTCTCTAATATAGAGTTGTTGCTAATGATTAATCTTTAGCCTACTGACACGACATTAGGCCTGTTCACACTGTGTTATTAGTAGTTACAACTGCATGGTGACATTCCATTTTATTGGATAAATCTCTTCAGACTGTTCAAGTAATATCAATAATGTAGAATGCCAAAGGATTTAATGAAGTGAAGTTTTGAAGACTAAGTTTTCTACTGGTTTAGCAAATCCAGCCACTTTGAAAAATGAGATACCTGTAATCAAAAATAACAACAGTGACAGAGAACCAACTAAATGACTGACCTGAGGAGGTTGGGGTCCGAGTACACTTGCTGTGAAGGAGTCACTCTGAAGGAAGCTCATCCAGCTATCGTGAGACGGCAGCCATTGAGCTGGAGGCCCATCACTCGGTTTGCCACCGGTCTGCGTCACAGGCTGATTGCTTGTGAGTGTTTGGGAGATGGCCGGATTTGGTCCAACTGTTGGGTTTGGAGTTAAGGTGCTTTGGGCTAAAGGGTTTGTTTGCACTAGTGAAGATGTTTGGACTAAAGGTGTGTTTTGGGCCAAAGCAGAGTTCTGAGCCATATTGAATCTCTGAGCTATAGTTTGGATTTGGGCTATAGTTTGGGTTTGGGCTATGGTTTGGGTTTGGGCTATGGTTTGGGTTTGGACTCCTTGTGTTTGAAGTGATTGATCAGGCAGCTGTTGGACAGTGGGCATGGTTGATTCAGGAAGACCTGATGGGATTGCTGCTGTTGGGATTGGTGCAACTTCAACCTGCAGGTGTGACTGGTCAATCATCTGAGTGTGAGTCATTGCCGGTGTAACTTGTGTCTGTGTTGGGTGAGGGACAGAGGCTTCGGTTGGGAGTATTGTCGGGCTTGAGAACTGAGTCTGCTGGATGGATGCATTTGGGAAGGATTGCTGGGGCGTCATAAAGACAGGAGTCTGGATCAGAGTTTGAGGAACATCTTGAGAAGGAGCATCAACAGTTTGGACAAGAGGAGGTGGAGGATGAGGAGGTGACACAGTGGAATCCACAGAAACAGCAACATGATGGGAGGGATTTATTGCTGTTGAAGTATCTGCAGGCTGGAAGGTAACTTGGATATTGTTATCTATATCATATTCTCTACCAGGGAACCCTTCATCTGAGGCTGCATCATCTTCCTCGGTTATCTGGTTCAGATCCCCCCAACTGAAGAAGCTCTGTTGTCTCCTCCTCAAGGCTGTCCTCATCCTCCGTCTCCTCATGGTCATCCTCAGCGCATTCTGAGTGACTCCCGGGAAGAGGTCAATGAGATGGGCGGAGCTGTAGTGCAGCCTCCACACACTGTAGTGGTTGAACTTCCTGTTGCACTTCCTGCACAGGAACAGTTTGTCATTTGTGTCCAGGGAGTCGAGTGTCACACAGCACTGCATCAGCATCCTTGCCTGAAACAACCTCTCACGTGTTCGTAAAGCTCTTTTCCGTAAGTAAGATGGCTTCCAGGTTTCTTTGGATAATCTGATTTTTGGGAAAATCGCCTTACGATAAATTGATCGACTGGATTGGATTGTTGGTTTCTTCCTTACCCATTGGTTTCTTTTCCTTCTGACTTCTGTTTGTAGGTTTGATCTTTCGAAATTTGATAAATCTAATGAAATATATTTTGAGTTTTCTTTTTCAGATGTATTGCTTGAATCTCCAGCAAGTGACTTTGGCTTCAGTTTCCCCGACTCGGACTGTAAAGTCACAATCTCAGAGAATTGTTTCAGAAGGGAACTGGTAGACTTCAATGATTCAGGCCATATTCCAGACGTCTTTGATGACTTTCTGACATCAGTGTCATCAGTGGGTCTGTATTCTAAGACCTGTTGTTCCTTCAAATTGTCAGTTGTCTCCCCTGACAACTCTGTGTCTGGTACGGTCGCAGGAACTCTTTCAATGAATCCTTGACTGGTGTTGTTGACATCTTGTGCATCAAGTTCGTCTGTTTCAAGAAGCTTGAGGATGTCGTTCATCAGTAGGAGTTGAGCTGCTTTCTGGACCTGTGACTTGGTGGATTGAGTGACGATGAGTTCTCCCTTGTAGCAGTAGTTCAGCAGGATGGCGACTATATCAGACGTGAACTCTGGGGAGAAACATTTACAGGCTAGAACATTGCTTCTGGAGGTCATACGACTTTAAATGAATAAACTATTTAGTATTTACATTTATACAGGGATGGAAATCAACTTGTCAAGAATTTTTGAGGATCAAAGGTGAACCCCTAAAGAAGAAAATCTATTGACATAAAGCTCTGGAACTGGATCTCTGAATCTCTCTTAGCGCTAAAATAGACAATGTACCATACATTAACATTTGCTTACGACTTAGTTAATTGATGCAATGAGGTCATAATAATTTCTGTTTTAAGTCATTTATTTTGTATCCAATTCTAAAAATTCTCCTTTGTCTTTGCAGAAGGGAGCCAGCCTTTCCTCTTTCCACTTTACAATTTGATCAATGCCAATTTTACACGTTTACTTGTAATAGTTACACAAATACCTTACAAGAATTTGACCACTGTCACACTTAACTAACAATATTAACAGAACAGTTAGTTCTGAGTTAGTTACAGTATCTTACCGAGTCTGACTACAGTACCAACACAGTCATTCTTCATGGTTTTATGACTGATAGCAAGCTGTTTGAATATTTCTGAGTAGGCGGCCAGTATCAACCAATGAGCTTTAAGCTCCATGCCATCACTGGTGAAGAGGATGACATCGGTGAGGACCCTATTCCGGTAAAGATCCTCGAACCTCCAGGCCAGCTTTGACTGGAATCCCTTGTCTTTGAGGCGCTGCATGCCTGGGATCTCTACAGGGGAAAGTACATCTTATAACTCCTTAATAATTTTCAGAAGTCCTTAACAAAGATGACATAAGGGGGGTAAATTCAATTTTAATACTATTCATTTATATAATGGCAGCTAGTCCTATATTTGAACGGAGTGAGGCTGTTAGGCTGTTACTATGTACTATGTCTATGATAGTATGTATTGTGGTGAAACCCGAGAGCATTGGCTGAACATAATGGTATCCAGAAAGTTGAGGGGCAAACAGCCCTACGTTCAGTAACAAGAAATTCGCAAAAGATGTTCGCGAGCACTCGCGAGCACTCGCGAACACTCCATGTTAAAAGAAGGATGCCCGCCGCGAACATTAATTGTGTTACTGAACGCAGGGCTAGACTGCATTAATGTTCTTGATTGAAACTCCTCTCCATAAGATAGTTCACAGAATTACGAAGTAACATTGAACCCAGAGCTACTGCATATAGAACAGTTCTCCACTGCAGATGAAGCTACAGAGTCCAGTGGCAGATCTAGAGAGGGGTTCAGGGGGTTCAACACCACCCCTCATTTGGAAAATATTGCACGTTAATTTGGTGGTCCCCTTGGTGAACCCCCCTTTTCAAAATATGAACCCTCCCTTTCAAACTTTCTGATTATGTCTATGGAGTCCCTGCATAGATTTGCACCAAGATCTCTTGATTGAATGCGATAACCACTGTAATTATGTAGTCTCACAGGTAATTGTAAAGATGGCTGGATGAAGAAGGGAACCTTGTGTGGTTATCTATCAAGTTTATTCATAGTTTATACGTACTGCACAACTACAGTCATATTCATCATTATTATAATTGAACTACTTTATGTTGTATATAAACAGACAGAATAAAAAGTATATACAAATATTTCAGAAACTTTTAATGTCAGAAATCAGATCAGAAAAGACTAGAGGTTTGATAATATTAATTCCAAGAATTATTAAAGAAATTTTATTTGCAAATATGCATTAAAGCTTTGGATTAAATTTTGTTCTATTATCTTGAAAGTAGACTTTATAGTTGCATAGATTTAAAAGGGATAAACAATTGTTTGGTATAATAAGGCTTGTTAATATTTGCACAAACATATTTCTTGAGTTAAAATAAATAGATGACCAGTAGCTGTTGACACAACAGTGTTGTCATAGCAAAGATCTTGAACATGTTTCTTATAACACAAGGTCCTAGATATGACAGATTATAGACTACTGGGTGAGAGTCTACTTGACAAACACAAATTAAAAACTGCAAGAGATTAATTATATATTTTTTATTTTAACAGTTCTAACGTCAGTAACGATTTTTTTCATGGACATTTTTTAAAAACTTATTTATGCACAGCATTCATGCCTTTATTTGTTTCACCATGTTATTATTAAAGATAATATCATCTCTCTGGTTTTTTCATGTTGATTCGTTTATTCATTTTGACAATACTTTCAAGTAAGCAAAACACAAACGATTATTTCGAAGCGTCACCTACTCATTAAGATATAGCCCTTCAAAGTGAGTAAATTTAGCCTGCTCATTATCTCATTCTTGAAACAGTTTGCCGCGGCCCCTCAGTGTAGCATAACCTTCGTTAGCGATGTGACGTCATACACAGGAGTTGCCTAATGAAATCCTTAGGCGATTTGCCGATTTTCGTCGATAATTCGTTTAAAACATGATAAGAACGTTTTGACATTACAAGTTTCCGGATGAATGGGTATTTGTGCGTCCGTAGGGAGTAATTTCAGAGTTTTAGGAGCATGTTTCGATATTCAACCGCTGATTTTAGATTTGTTCTTTTCCCAATCGAGTGGAGTGTTATGTTATCTTATAAGCTACAATATGTTTTGAAATGAATAACTGACAATTCAAAAATAAAAAAGATCATGCAATTTTTTTAAATTATAAACGCCATTATTAGTTAATTTCTTTTGTTGTGCTTGATTTTGTGTTTGAAGAGTGTCTATAGCTTGAAATCTACTGCGTCAATATTTCTCATGGTGCTTATAGAATAGTTTCATTACAACTAAGAAAATCCTACAATTTTCATCAATGTTACTGGTTTACACTTTTTAGAAGAACATATTCTTTAAAATCTTTAAAATCTATAGTCGTGTACATTTACAATTACTTAGATTCAGTGTAATACCACTACCATTTTCCTAGCATGTTATATAAAAGGCCTTGCATTTTATATATCATGTAGTTTTTGATGGTCAATTCATGTGTTTGTGGAAATAAAATAATGTTTAAATCACTTCGGATAAAAATATGAAAAACGTATCTTTCCAAATTTCAAATGAAAGTATTGGAACTATAGAACTTTGATCAACTCACCATGGCCGTGTGTACATGTGTTGTTTGGTTCTCAATTTAAAAAAGATTATCCCGGCTATAGTTCAGTCGTGTAGATTTCCCCTCTTATTTAATATTTATCTAAGTATCTAAGTTAGAGTGTCAATAACGCAACTACATCACTTATTACATATCGCTACATTGATAAACAAAAATACTGAAATATATTTTGTTATTTTGCATAAGGACGAATGTGAAAACTTATTCAACATGAATGAGGTGTGTTAACACCGTATAATCCGTATGAAATGTGTAATAGATCTCTGTGGCGTTTGAACATCTTCATCATCTGACATGCGTGCCGCCGCCATATTGAGCAACGATAAAAATGTTCCAAAACACATTGCAGAATTACGGGTCCCGCAATGGTCACATCCAGTACTAAACAGTGTTGACATCTGCTGCCAGTTGTAGTACGTTTTACGGGGCGTGTATATATGTAATTTTGTTGGATAAGGACACAGCTAAATATGTTATTTAGGCAGTTATGTAAGGCTAAATCTAGTGGATTCTGTCATTAGACGCCAAGCGACTCCTGTGTATTACGTCACAAGGCCAAGCAAGCGGAATTCGCTCTCGGCTAAAGTTTTATGAGGCGTAATTGAGCGGCGTTTTAAAAAGGCGTTATAAAAGATGTTTATTGGTTGAATTGACAAATATCAAGTGGAATCCTCGTCATCTTGGAATATGCTTGAATAAAAACCGAAAAGTGATATGGTCGGGGTTAGTGGATACTATCAAACCATTTCAACACATACATCTCAAAGACACCATACGTTACAGTTTTTATCAACTGGGCAGAACTGTAGTGACAGTAGTACAACTTCCGGTTTGCAATTGACAGAAATTTATCCGATCCACAGCTATCATTTCCTACAAATTTAATTGCAATGACAAATATACCACAAAAACTATCATATTCGAGTAAAACAAACCGTCAAATCGCGTTTCTAACGGGAGCGTAGGTCAATGCATATTATGCAATCGTCGGCGAAATTCCATTTTGACTGCTACCACACCTCCGCTTTCAGAAGAGCGATCTCAATTACCTCCCTTATACAGTCGGCCCAACTGTGCGATGTGACACAAGCTAACAGTAAAACATGTGTACATTGTCACGGTTCAGTGGTCACAGTAATTACTCCGTTGTTATCTATTTTCTGATATTGACGATGTGATTGATGGGATTAAGTCATCTGGTTAATTACACGGAAATAATCATTTAATGATTAGCACTCATTATGTTTTGTTGACTGAAAGATTTATCACTTCATCGTGCATAAATATATAAAGGGATTGTAGGCCTATTACTTTACAGAATATTCCTTTGATGTCTGCTTTGTAGCCTATATGTCAACATCAACAAGGACTCGGCAGATCTGTTAAAATGTTTGTTTGGTTTTTTTAAGTATGAAATTGTAAATCTTTACAACGCACAATTTAAAATAATGCGGATTTGTTTTTATCCATTTATAATTCGCATTTATTAATGTATGTATCGTGTCTCGTTTTTAAACTCGTATCTTGTTTTCCATCCGACATCTATGCTACTATTTTGATAATAAACCGCTGGGTAGAAATACAATGTTGCACTTAGTACAATATATAGGTGTTATCACCCCATATTATCGGGTGATAAACACAAAAGAAAACAAAGTATAGTTATTAAATGTTTTTAATAACATTGTTACGGAATTGACCAACGTGATAATTTTTGTTACAAAAACTACAAAAATGACTGTAAAAAACAACAATTATTTCAAAAACTATGAATCACATTCAAATGGAGATTTTATCACAAATTATATAGCGAACAATCAATCTACATGATACTTCATATAATAAATACTCCTTATCGATATACTTAAAAAAAGAACAATTGACCCATCAGTCTTTGCATGTTTTATTATCTAAGGTTTAACACTTAAATATGAAATTAGAAGTTTATGATATGCAATGAATCGTCATCAAACATGCAATCCTATAATCTATGGCTTCAGGTACGTCGAAACGAAATTCATCATTTAAGTGTTTTTCGTTTATTATAAGTAAACCTTGGGTCGTAAAGAACTACACATATAATTGTTTTTCGCATAATCTACACCAGGATCTAAACCAGACATCAAAGAAATACAGAACACGCATATTACTTTTATTTGAAAAATCAACGTAAATAAAAGTATATAAATACTTTTTACCAACTTGACATAAATAGAAAATAAACTTATAAAATGTTAAAGTAACACCATTATCCAAGAAATTAAGGGCTAAACGTAGACCTAAGTATGCTTTACGACTTGCATATTCTATTTTATTTTATTTTATTTTACTTGCATTATTATATTTTAATTTCGATATCGATATCCGTATGTGTAAAATATTTGTCAAATCCTTCAACTTTCTTAGAGTCAGATCGACATATTTTTTTGTGTGTATTTTAATTAATCTGTTGCAATGTTAAATTGAATTTTCTCAATCTAAATAAATTTACATCGGCAGTTTTACATTATGAAATAAAATATGTTACAATTTTCTAGACTTTCATTTCAAGCTAAACTTGCTAAAGTACCTTCCAAGGCGTCATTCTATACCAAGGTACCAACAGTTTCAGTCTCATTCTCATCACATCGTATATGTGTAACGTAGTTCAGTATAACTACCATCTGATTTTACTGAGACTGCAAAATATTTATCGTGCAGGACCAGAGAACTCATAGCAGCATACAGTCAAAGGGAAGTAACTCTCATTGCGGAAGTCGTTTAAGAACAGCACATAACTCGGTTCTCAGTGATTTGGATTCTGCAGTAAAGTGTATCTTGGCTGTGTAGACTATGTTTACTAACATAATACAGATATTGCATTCATAAAAAGTAATTACAAAAACTAACCTTTTTCAAGATAATGTAATAGTGTGTCTGAAAACGAATAATTGTAGGCCTATTCAGAACTTTTTATCATTTATACTTTCATGAAGTTTGACCAATTGAGTTTTTATTTTAAGAAACTCTTTTTATGCTTATGTATGCTTAAAGTTACCTTATAAAGGGTTCTTTTGAAAACCATGTATATAAATTAAACAAAACATTTGTATGTTATCGGTTGAATCTAATTCAAACTCTGAAGCATCTACATGTGCATGGCACAATAGAAATGAACACATTGTAAATGTTTTTAAAATATCAGTTATTTTATTCTATCAAATACGTTACAATTGAGTTACTTCAGCTGGCATTTTACAAACAATGGTGTTTTGAGAAAATGTACATGTAGGCCTACATGTATATCAATTGTGCAAAACGCTGAATCTTTTCAGTTGTTTTTTCCTAAGTGTCCTCACTTAAGATTATATTTAATCTAACTCTCTCTCACACATTCTACTGCAAACAAAATCTTGGTAACATCTTTTCAGTAACAGATAGATACAGAAATAAATTAAAGGGGCAGTAGCACGTTTTTTCATCTCAATGTCAATGAAATGTATTTGAAAAATAATGTCACCAATAGTAAAACACCCTTTCCTCTTAGGAAAATCAATTTGAAAAATGAGTGTTTATGGTTTGGTAAAACCATGGGAATTATTTGTTAATCAAAATAATTAAATGTGTTCACATTAAAATGGCTGCTATGCAATTTTTGCTTTATACGCAACACCGTTATTACCACAACAGATTATTGGTTTGTGTAAAAAGATGTTTTACGCTCTAAAGTAAATATAAATGACATAAAATATCATTATAAATCGAAAATTTGAAAGAAATTTTTTTTTGCAGAAACATGCTACAACCCCTTTAATTTGTATTTTATGCAATCTGATAAGGACGTCAGGGTGTCAAAGAGCCAATTTTTTGCTGGGCAATTGCAGCTATAAGAAGTTGTGAATCCATAAATATTGTCTTCATTCGTCATAAAAAATGGCGGACAAATCAGTAAAATCCTTCATGCACCTGTAGCTGAAATCTGCTAAACAATAATTCACATTACTCCAGCGCTCCACTCCACTCTGCATAAATTATAAAACCTAGATTTCTTTGACGTTACATTTAGTATGTAAATAACAATCTCATTTCATATCTATATATCTTTTTCAGATGACTACAAGTCAGTTAGCATCATTTGAAACTATAACATGGGCGGATCATGCAATAAAGTCCTTCAAACATCTGCATGAGTTTTACTGCAATCAGGCGCTGTGTGACGTGACACTGATAGCACAGGACGGAACTACTTTCAAGGCACACCAGATATTACTTGCTGTTCACTCCTCATTCTTTCACTGGGTCTTCCATGGCTGGCGGGTAACTGGTGAGAGAGTTACCGAGTTCAAAACAGGTTAGAGGAGTATTACTTTGTGTTGGACTTTTGATTTTCAAAGTTTAAGAGGGAAGCTGAGAGACTTAAAGTTATGAATATTAATTTTCAGGAGGGGATCATGTCATCTTAGTGCAATTGCTTGTTTATTAGCAAATCATGAGCACAGACATCTTTGATTGCATCATAAACCTAGAAGAGTAGAGTGTTGGTAACCTACACAAACCTTATTTGGTAATTATCCAAAATTTACTCTCCCTCTGGTTTTGCACATCTTACCATTAACCTTGTAGGCATGTTTTCTCCTTTACTTCATATTCATATTTGGCTTTCAACATTACAGACATCGAGGCTGAAGTCCTGGAGGCCCTGCTATGCCTGGTCTACCAGGGAGAAGTGAAGGTGTCGGTACAGGGACCCTGGAGACAGAAGATCCTAGAAGTGGCCAGCACCCTCCAGTTTACAGGGGTTGTGGAGGTCCTGGCTGGGACCCTGGGGGTGGGGGTCACTACCGTGGGAGGGGTGACCAAGAGTGAAGAGGGGAGAACTAGTGGTGGAGATGAAGGTGGGAAGTCTAGTGTAAATGAAGAACCAAGTTCATGTTCTTTGAATGAAGAAGTGAGGCCATGTTCTTTGAATGAAGAAGTGAGGCCATGTTCTTTGAATGAAGAAGGAAGGCCATTAACCTTGAATGAAGGAGTACAGCCATGTTCTGTGAATGAAGAAGTTAGGCCGTGTTCTGTGAGTGGAGAATTGGGATCATGTTCTTTGAACGATGAACATTGTCCTGTCAAAGAAAGAGATGGACCATTGAATGAAGAGAAAACAGTTTATCAAAACTATGAACCAAGATCAGGTATAGATAGTGTTGTGAGATCAAGTGTGAATGAAGAAGTACTACCATGTATGAATGAAGAAGTAGGATCATATCCTATGAATGAAGCTGAACGTGCTGTGTATTCAAATGAAGAAGTAAGAACAGGTTCAACTGAGGAAGGAAGATCTCACGAGAATGAGGACAGACGATGTGATCAAAATGAAATTCTTGTATCACAAAATGAACACTTAGATAGACAAAAAGCAGAAATAGCCATTTTTATTCAGAATGAGTTAATGAAATCTCAAGTACAGGGAGGAAATAGCACTGAGGTAAAGAAGGAGAGTCCATTCTCCCACCTCAACCAACAAGGGCAACCACATGGGACTTGCACTGAATCCTCAACACTACCTCTTGTTCATGATGGCTGTTCTCAAACTGGAGATACTGACACATCACTAATAGATCAGTCTACCAGCGTCTCAGATCTTGCTTCTCAAACTGCAAATACTATTTTACAGAGACTTCCTTCCCAAAGGTTCTCAGGTTCTGCTCCTGCAGATGTTGAACAAGAAATACCTCAATCTTCAGGACCAAACTTTTCTGACCATCAGCTAAAATCTTTGATAGAGGTACATTCCAAGAATTCCAGCATTTCTTCGGATGTTAATTCTCTTAATGGAGTGGATGAAACTTGTTACATGCCTAACAAAAAATTTCCATTGTCTAAGGTCAGCACAAGTCCAAGGTCAAGGAAAGGGGTCAAGAAAGAGAAATCAACTGAGGGCTCGCTGAAGTGTACAGAGTGTGCTTCTATGTATTCTCTGAGGAAAACTCTCAAGTTTCATCTGATGCAGGTTCATCGCTTGACAGCAGAGCAGGTTTGTGTCATTTACTGTGAAATTTAATCTTTCAGGTGGGGAGGGATGGGTTGAGGTAAGGTGGGAGGGGTGGGTTGAGGTAAGGTGGGGAGAGGTAAGGTGGGGAGAGGTGAGGTAAGGTGAGGAGGGGTGAGGTAAGGTGAGGAGAGGTGAGATGAGGTAAGGTGAGGAGGGGTGAGGTAAGGTGAGGAGGGGTGGGTTGAGGTGAGGAAGGGTAAAGTAAGGTGAGTTGAGTTGAGGAGGGGTGAGGTGAGGTAAGGTGAGGACAGGTGAGGAGGGGTGAGGTAAGGTGAGGAGGGGTGAGGTAAGGTGAGGAGAGGTGAGATGAGGTAAGGTGAGGAGGGGTGAGGTAAGGTGAGGAGGGGTGGGTTGAGGTGAGGAAGGGTAAAGTAAGGTGAGTTGAGTTGAGGAGGGGTGAGGTGAGGTAAGGTGAGGACAGGTGAGGAGGGGTGAGGTAAGGTGAGGAGGGGTGGGTTGAGGTGAGGAAGGGTAAAGTAAGGTGAATAGAGAAGGGGGGTATGGTGGGATAAGGTGAGGTGAGGTGAGGAGGGGTGAGGTAAAGTGAGGAAGGGTGGGTTGCACAATTGAGGTGAGGAAGTGTAAGGTAAGGTAAGGTGAGTTGAGTTGAGTTGAAGATGGGGTGAGGTGGGAAAAGGTTAGGTGAGGTTAGGAGGGGTGAGGTGAGGTGAGAGGCAGGGTGGGGTAAGATAAGGAGGGGTGAAGCGAGTCGAGTGATGTGAGGTGAGAAATTAGGTGAGTTGAGGGGTAAGGTGAGGTGGGATAAGGTGAGGTGAGGAGGGGTGAGGTGAGGTGAGTTGAGGGGGGAGGTGAGGTGAGGTGGGACAAGGTGAGGAGAGGTGAGGTGCGGGGCGGTTGGGGTAAGGTGAGGAGTCGAGTGAGGGGAGTTGAGAGGAGAGTTGAGGGGTAAGGTAAGGTTAGTTGAATTTAGGAGGGGTGGGGTGAGGTAAGGTAATGTGAGATGGGATAAGGTGATGGGAGGGGTTTGGTTGAGGTGAGGTGAGTGAGCTGCTTGAGCAATACTGAAGCCATTATCGGCTTTAACCTTTGGACTCTAAAGCTATATATAAGTGACGGACAATATACACCTGTGCATACAATGATGAAATGTTCTTGACATGCCTGGATTAGCTACCTAGTGTTTGTCCATGTTTATTCCAGGTCTATTAGAGCCGTCTTTATGGCTGTTTTCGTGTCTTTGTAGACAATTTACACATATCTTTGAAGGTTGTTTTTAAGTCTATGAAGTACTTTTTGAAATTTGTTAAGGTTATTAACAAATCTTTGAAGGTCTTTTACATATTATTTAATTCTATTTACAAATGGCCATTACACATTTAGAGACATATAATGCATTAGTAGTATTCCTAATGGCTCTTTTATACTAACAGGTGAATTGTAACCCAGAGCTTCTAATAAAGTGTGAAGTTGAAAACTGCCATTTTGCCTCCATCAACTACGTTGAAGTTGAGAGACACGCCAAAGCTAATCACCCGAGTGTGAAACACAGATGTCTCCATTGCGTCCGTCCACGCACGTTTCACCTGGCAGCCATGTTGGAGAGACACCAGAGGAAGGTGCATGGAGCCCAGGACATCCACAGGTGCTTGCAGTGTGGGCAGAGCTTCAGTAAACTGGTCTACCTGCAGGAGCATGAGAGAGATGCACATGGGGTGCAACATTCCATCAAGGTACGTGTGGTCAGGTATTATAAAATATGTTCAAGGAGGTGCTTGACATCCTGTCTAAAAATGATGTGGTAGGGGCAGCAGCATGCAGATCCACTTAGGGATGCAGACAGGGCCAACAGAAGTTGGAAATAATTAAGAAGAGGATAAAATCGTCATCAATACATGGAGCAGCCGTCCGCAGGAAGAGCAGAATTTTGTAGTTACATGTTTCGGGGTTAAACCCCTTCATCAGACAAATATGAAAGTGTGATGAAGGGGGTCTAACCCCCGAAACATATAACTACAGATTTCTTCTCCTGCGGACGGCTCTATGTATTGATGACGGTTTTTAAATTGAATCCTCCTCTTAAGTAAAATAAAATATGACATGTTTACTTGACACTTTCTCTGCGACATGAGAATTTGAAACAAAATGTTGAATCCCTTGATAATGGCTCCTGGATTATAAAATACCTTTTTGTTGATCATTTAGGCTGTTCATTGACATCAACTGTCAGGACATGACTCAAGCTTGAAAAGTTGACAGAAAGTGTTTAGAAACATGTGGAAATTTATACTGCCATCTTTGGACAGTTACTTGTCAGACATTTGAGCAAATAATTACTAGGGTTAAATTTGAAATGTTGAAATGTGTCTCTCTGTTTTCAGCTGTTCCGATGTGAGATTGAGGGATGCAAGTATAAGACTGTTCGTATGGCTCTACTTCAGAAGCATCAAAAGGTTGGACATTGTCAGCACAAGTGTCCTCACTGCAACATTGTCGTCAAAACTAACAAGTAAGAATATTGTGTCTCACCATTTACATGTGAATTCAGCAATATTCTGAATATATATATCTATCATTAGCTCCTTCTAAACCTGTATTATTTCATTTGTTGAGGAGCTATTGGGGGGACTTGATTTGCCAGCCGGGCTATCGCCCGGGTAGCCCGCAACCCGGTTGTGAAGTGGCGATGCACTTGATTCAGGCGGGCGGGTGTTCAATATTGCCCGCCGGGGTAGCCCGGTTGACCCGGTTTCAAATGAGCGGGCTATCGAGGGCGATAATGGCGGCATACGGACCAAACTTATTTTTGCAAATTTGAAAATATGGTATATCTTTCCATCTAAACATTTACAATACAATTATAGTACTGAAGGGAAAGACTAATGTAGCAAACTTTTCTAGCAGAAGTAATAATATTGTTCATTGTTGTCGAGATATTGTTGTCATTGTCGCAAACACTTTAGAAAAGTTTGATTATTAGTTGCAGGGCAACTAAGTTGGCTCTGATGGTTGCCATAACAATAACCCGAATCAACTTGATTTGGTTCGTCTGCTCAGATCACCCACATAGCTCGGTCACGTGACCGGGCTATAGCGGGCTATGCCCGGGATAGTGCAAATCAGATGCCCCCTTAATCCCCACGAAACATAGTCCTGTTTATACATGTCTTGTTAATGTATGTAAAATATATTACTGAGACTCATATTTTGCTAATTTCATTATACATTATTTGTTTCTTTGTACATATTCAATATGTTTATGTTTTATTAGTACAAAGTTGTAAAAGTAAATATACAGAATATTTTTGTTTTATCCTACCAGTATGTAGGTTTCTGAAAATTTTATTTTTTTCCTTTTTCATAGAAATGTGTTGAATTTGGACTTTGTTCTGAGACAGGGTCATTTCAGGGGCAGGGCTCCAAATCTCTTCATCATAACTTCCTGAAACTCTGCATGTGTATTATCCACTAACTGAAGTGGTGCCTTTTATATTTCCAGATTTCTGAAATTTTTTCTGTTGTTTGTCGGAAACGCATCGGATTTGAACTTTGTTCAGAGATAGGTCTGTTTCCGGAGCAGAACTCCAAAACCCTCCATCATATCTGAAACTCATTAAATAGACAATTATCTGTCAAAGATGTGATTAACAAATTATGTCTGACCGGTTGAATATGTCATCTTCTGATGACTCTTGTTTCACATAATGCACCAAAACAAGATGCATGATACTGCCAATAGAACCTTCCCTTTATTGAGCAAGTTTTGTGCTGACAATATTTGAAATGATGAGTTTCTCTTCCTACACTTTGCAGCACCCTCCAGACCCACATCCGCACGATGCACCTCAACATTCGTCCCTTCCTGTGCGATGTGTGTGGTGCTGGCTTTTCCAAGGAACCAATCCTGCGTCAGCACGTCAAGACCAAACACTCCGACATCAAGGAATACATGTGTCAGCTCTGTCCATACGCTACCAACATACACTGGTACCTTGCTAGTGAGTGATAGTCAGCTTGTAGCATTCAGGATTTTTTTTTCTTATCTTATCTTATCTTAGAAAACAAACCAAACACAAATCCAGCAACACTGTTTGTATTCTACCAACACTACAACCTTGATAGTGATAGTACTTTAACTTTACTTAATTCAGAAAGTTGGATAAGGCTGAATAGTTAAGGATATGGGACGTGCTGTAAATAAGCTATAGATTTCAGAATATTGTTGAAGACATTGACATAACTAATATCAATCATTTAAACTATTTAATATTTCAGATCATGTTTTCCATCGACATGGTATCCGAGCACACTTCGACAACCGCAAAGAACTCAAGTGCCCTGACTGCAGCCTCAAGTTCCTCACAAAGAGCTACCTCCAGAAACACATCAGGAATGTGCACGATGACACCTTTAAATGGACTTGCGACGTTTGCGGCAAGACATACAAGTCCCTCTCCGCCATGAGCACTCACCGAAAGATCCACCAGGACTCGGAGAGCAAGTGTCCGTACTGTGAGTACAGCTCCAAGACGGGGGAACACATGAAGCTTCACATCCGCACCCTGCACACGTTCAAGGGGATGAAGCCCTACATATGTCCCTACTGCTCCTACTCTAGTGCTATTGGCGGCAACGTGCGGAAACACGTCATGCAGAAACACCCGGGCGAGGAGGTGCGGTATGACACGAACAAGGAACAGATCCTGCACATGCAGATTGCAGAGGCACAGATGGAGAGAGGTGGAAAGAGCATCGAGGTCAATTCAAAGTCAAATACAATGATGATGTTGAAGTGACAGTTTGTGGTTTTGGAAAAATATATTGATCTTTTCGTCCAATGCATTTTTTGTTTACAATTGATAATTAATTTCTTGAATACACATATCAGGTATTTTTTTCAATATTCTGTTTGAAAGGATTTATAGATGAACGAATGTTTATTAGTTGTGATTATACAAATACATTTACATTAACTTGTTTATTTTCAAAGTGTCATAACTTTATGCAAATTATTTATATCCATATTTACAATACATTGTATACATGTTTACCATACGTTTCAACAATTTTGAGTATACTTATATACTACTTTGAATTAAAACAATTTTACCAGTTTAATTTATTTACTGTTCATTGTTTTTTTCCCATTAGTTAGGCTTTCCGTGCAGTTTCACCAACAGCAAAGTGTATTATATAGAGGAGAGTTTTCAACACAGCAATCTAATTAACATCAACCATGTTTTCGAGGAATAAAATTTGCGAAATATCAACTGGGAGACCAACTTGTTCGATAAACCCAGTCATTAGCTGACCAATCACATCATACATGTAGCTTCACCATCTTGATTGCATTCAGAATTACCGTTTTCGTTAACACGTTCCTAATGTTACTGAAACGGACATAAGGATGGCAGCTTGTCTCTTCTCGCAAAGGAAGTTATTTTGGAGGACTAATCGTGAGTCAGAACTCATGCGAGTATACTACCAAGTGATACAAGTTTGTATCCCGGTCGATACAATTTGTTTTACAACTTTTATTCCTCGATTTTAATCAGACTGTTCAAGAAGTCAAGTTACAAGATTGCCCTTTTTTCCTCCAATGAGCTTATTATCCCCCGCCACGAAGTGGAAGGGTAATATAGGTTTGGGCTCCGTCCGTTCGTCCGTGATAAAGGGGACAGCTTTTCTCAGAAACTATTTAAGATAGTATAACCAAATTTAGTGTGTGGCCTGATGGCATAAATACCTTGATGGAGTTCGAAAATAAGAAGCGTGCAATTGTTTTTTCCAGAGTTATTGCCCTTGTTCCATATTTCTGGACTTTGTTCATGGTATCTTCAAAGGGGACAGCTTTTCTCAGAAACTATTTAAGATAGGATAACCAAATTTGGTGTGTGGACTGAGGGCATGAATACTTTGATGGAGTACGAAAATAAGAAGCGTGTGATTATTTTTTCTGGAGTTATTGCCCTTGTTTCGTTTTTTCGACTCTGTTCCAGGTATCTTCAAAGGGAATAGCTTTTCTCAGAAACTGTTTAAAATCAAATGTCTGGCTTGAGGGTATCAATACTTTGATGGAAAGAAAATGAGAATTGCACAATTATTTCTTCTCAAATTATTGCCCTTGTTCCGATTTTTTATGTCTGGCGGGGGATGTTGATGACTATGTCTTCTTGTTAATAATATGTCCATTTGTAGAGCCCACTTATCCATTCACTCAGTGGTTGCTAAAGGCAAGTATTATTACCCTGGTCTAACCCAAGCTTACATATTTCTTGTTAGATGGTCACCCCCATCACAAACCAATTGCTGCTGGGTGAACAGAGGCACATTTTGAATAAGGTCACTTTCCCAGGTCAACACCATAAGTCTCACAACTCAGTGTGGTGCAGGGAATCAACCCTTGAAACTCTCAGTTTATCAAGCAATGAAGCGTGAGACTCACCAATCCAGCGAGCTACGCCCATTGTTGCTGAACTACACTGATATCAGTCTTACAGACAGGGCCTCCTTTCACAGACCAGTCTTCACAGGTTTACCTTAGCTCTACTTATTAAGATTACCTACCCTAACAGGTGAAAGGTGTCATTTATTGGAGAGTTTGTACTTTCAATTATAACATGAAGATGCAACAATATCCCCAAAATAATGCCAAGATCAGAAAAACAGACTGTCGAACATATAGAAAATAAAAGTTTCACTGTGACCTTGAGAATAATGTCAAGGTCACCAAATCTAATCAGCCCGATGTCTTCCCTAGGAGGTGCTATGTGTAAGACATGATGGAATTCCGGTGAATGGTTCTTGAGACATCCCGCTGACAAGCTTAATATGTGTCGAAAAATTCAAAGTTCCACTGTGACCTTGAGAATAATGTTAAGGTCGTCTTTCCTTGGAGAAGCTATGTGTAAGATATGAAGAGTATCCAGCAAATGGTTCTTGAGATATCCCGCTGAGAAGGATAAAATGACAAAGTCTCGTTGTGACCTTGAAATGAAGGTCAAGGTCACAAACCTCTGTACGAAAATTACTCTCCCTATGATGAACCCAAATGCAAAATATGAAAAGAAATCCAGTGAACAGTATTTGAGTTATTCCATTTCGTACGTACGTACTAAATCCCCGCTTTGCACTAAATGCGCGGCGGTGAATAAAAAGAAGTAACTATAGAAAACCTGAAGGAAGAGAATGCAATATCCCCTATGGAGAAGATTAAACTTTTTCATTTATTCAAAAGATAACAAATTGAACTGGTAACTTGATCAAACATCATGTGTATGGTCTGACAACATCGTTGACAACAAACAAACGTTATTTTCTTTGGAAATATATGTACAGATATATTCTTTATATGTGATCACAACATAGCCAATATATCCATAAATATCTTCATTCATAAAGTAGAGCAGTAGAACAGCAATAAACAATTTATAGAAAATTAAAATTTGGCACTTCTGAATTTAAAACAAGTAACAAGAAAGCTATGTGAAATCGATCATTTGATTACATCAAATCAGAATAATATTTCATTTACATTCTATAGCTGCTATAACAAGTTCAAACCATTCTGACCAAATTACAGGAATTTCAACTTCTTCACAAAAGGTAGGCAATCCTGGAACATTCTGAGATTTATGGGTAATGGAATTGAATATTTTCTGAGATATCTCATTATATACACATGGAAAAAAGTTGAGGGCATACACAATGAACTTGGAGACTGCATGGAGTATCGCTTCACATGAGCATACACAATTTACTTGGAGAATGGTGTATCAATTCACTTATGATAAGAAGAGACACTATAAACGCCACTTTCCAAATATTTCCCTTATACTATGGTGGTTAGTATTATTGCCTGTAATACCAATATGACTGTGCATTATGGTGAAGCCTGCAAACAAGCACTGTGGATGAAGTTGTGGACCTGAATATGCTAAACCCTTTGCTCCCCTACATCTCAGGACCAAGTTATGAGAGCTGGAACATAACCCTTAACCTGTGCGTCCGAGATTATTTCAAGACAGCCATTATTCCCTTTGAGAATCCTGTAAGTTTGGCTCTCAGAATGGTTTGAAGCTTAATTGATTCTATTATATACCTTAACCCTTTGTCTGTGGGTCCAATAATATTTCAAGATACTCCACAGCAAGTCCAAGATTATTCCCTTTGTCCTGTAAATTGACCCCTCCGAATGGTTTGACTCCTCATTGATTTTATCCCTCCAACTTCCCTCGCAACGGCATAAGTTGCACCAGTATCTATCACTGGCTAATTTGAGCCTTGCTGCTTTTCCTTAATGTTTCTGTGCTAGTAAATCGGAGCCCATTATGCATTTCAGGTGCAGTGCTCTACTTTGTTGGTACAGAAAATTTAAGTAAATGCTGCAAGGCTTGAGTTAGCCAGTGATGGAGACTGTTGTGAGTTATGCCTTGAGGGAATTTGCTATCCGTCATTCTTCAACATGTACTTGAAATCTTGCCAGCCTGTAGTTGAGCCTCGACTGTCCGCATGTATGCCATCATGTCGCTGTCCGTGTTGTACCTCACCTCACTCCCAGGGTGTTTGTGACTCACATGCTTCCTGCAGTTGCCACTCAGTGTACAGGCGAAGGGGCAGTAGGGGCAGCTGTATGGCTTCATATCCTTGAAGAGGTGCTGGGTTCGCACGTGTTTCTTCAGCTTGCTACTCGTCAGGGGACTGTAGTCACAGTGGGGGCACTGCAGGGTGGTGTCTGAGTGGATTACCTGTACAGGTGGGAATGAGTAATTTACTGCAGGTTAGAATATGTAGAATATGTCACATGATACAAGTGTAAAATTATTCCAAGATTTGAGTTGCTTGCTTTACATAATATTAAATAAGAGCAAACTTGGGGAAGGAGGGAGAAAGGTCCTTCAAAGATGATTGGAGACAAAACAGTAGAGGTCACACCTTTGAATTGTATATACATGTATAAGACAAATTATTAGGAATCTCGATTTCTTCTTTATTGTTTGCGCATGTTTAGGGGCTATTCCTTCCCCCTTTGTCAGGTGAATGGTGATCTTTAAAAATACTGTCAATTATTGAATAATCGCCTTGAGTTTACTAATTTCAAACACCGATGTAACCCGGCGATTATTCGAGGCAGGCGATTGTTTGATTTTTGACTCAAAATGTCCAGATATGTGCAGTAGCTAAGTTTTGCAACACTGAGTCTATCACTAACCTGATGGTCACGCAGATAATGTGGGTTCTTAAAGCCTTTGCCACAGATCTCGCAGGTGTACTTGTGTGGCTCTGCATGGATGTGTCTCACGTGGGCGTTCATCCTGCTGGCGGAGAGAGCCGTATACTGACAGTGAGGACACGTCAACTCCTTCCTGCTGTCCGACTCGACTCGCTCTCCGTGCTGCTGGTAGCTGTGGTCTGTGGATAACAAACATTCTACCATAACTTGGAGAAATTGTCAGATCTGATTGGCTACTGTGAAAAATCAGAGATGGTATAATTTGGTTATACAGTGCTCTTTACTTGTTTCATGTGCAGTATACACTTGTTGGCAAGCAACAATAATGAATGCTAGAATCCTTGTAATGCTTGCATGTACGAAAAAAATGACGCATTGCTGTGGTTAAATGGATCCAAATTTACCATATTTACAAGAATTAAATCTGAAAGCAGTAAAACGAGAAATGAGAAAATAAAACAAACATGTTCAACTTTAGATTAAATTTAGAGCTATGATAATTCTGTTATTCTGTTATATGCCGCTGATTTCAAACACAGTAAAAACAGTATGTTTATCTCCCAATTCAACTACAGTCAAGGTTGATATTAATCACATACAGACTCTACTCACTCTCCATGTTACTTTCGATGCATTCCATTATTTGAGTAGCATCTTCAAACTGATGTTGATTGCTAATAAATGTAAAACGTGGAAGCATATTGTCTTACTCATAAACTGAATGCGGTTGTTGCAAGCATAGCTGCAGTGCCGACAGGAGAATGTGCGAGCGGAACTGTGCCGGAACGCGATGTGCCGCTGGAGTGTCCACTGATCACAGAAACCAGAACCACACACCTCACACAGGTAGGGGCGCTTCTTCAGGTGCAGCGCATTCACGTGCATCTGTAGAGCTCTGGGGGCAGGAGAGAGTTATGGTGAGTATTTACCCTAGTTAAGTACAGTAAAAGTGAAGGAACTGATTTATGATAAATATTTACATGGGTCCTAAGGGATGAGAGAGTAAGGGTTATCTTCACCACTTGTCATAAGTATCATAAATATTAGTGATAATTAATATATCATTTACCCCTTACTTATTTCTCGAGCTCACTTTCAATGAAGGGTTTAGTATAGTCAGTTTAGTATTCAGTGTAGGTTGTACGTTTAAATCACCCCGGCTAGTATTACAATTTCAAGAAAAGGTTGACAGTATCATTGTGGCTATGCATGACAGTGAAAAATGTAATTAAAATTTTAAAAATATAAGCTTCATATCGAACTTGCCCTTTCAGTGAACTATTATAGAAACTTCAAAAACTTACACTTTAGACTTGAGCTTTATATTGCAGTAGGAGCACTGGATGCTGTTGTCACGGTGACGTGTCCTCCGGTGAGCATTGAGGTAGCGGACAGCGGTCGTCTTGTACTCACATCCTGTCTCCTCACAGCTGTGGATCTACAGAACACAACAGCAGTCACCTTAATTGATTTCATTAGCATCCCCCACTAATAGCCCCTATTCTACATTCTAGCAGGTAGCAGAAATTTTGAAAGGGGGTTCACTTTATTGAAAAGGTTGGGGGGTCATCTTGGAGGTACATAAGGCAAAATTACACAAACTTATGCCAACCAAACGTAAAAGTAACGTGCTGTTGAAGGAAATGACTTAGGAAATTGTCAGGAATAACAACTTTGTGTTTCCATCATGGGTTTATTTCGTCAGGATACATAGCTGGCAAACCGCATGGTTGCATACCACAACTTCCGGTCCCCGACAATCCAAGAGACGTAACTCTAATAGACTTATAGCTCTTGGCGACAGTTAGGGATTTTAAGACCGCTTCAATACAGCGACAGAAATGATGTAATGGGAAATAGAAAGTGTTGTGAAATAACGTTAATGCATGGATTTGATGGACCTCATTGGGAAACCCTGCCCATCTTCAATAAAGGAAGAACGCTTAATCCCACCTCCTTTTCTCCAGTTTGTATCTTTATGTGCAATTCCTCAGAAATATTTCAAGCTCATATGAATGACAGTAATGAATCAACAAAGTGGACAATCAAACAGACAGACAACTCACAATGAGCTGATGCTGGACTCCGTGCTGCAGCTGCTCGTGGATCTTCTGATCACTGGACTTCTTGAAGTGACTACTGCACACACTGCACGCAAACCTGTCAAGGATTAAAGTCTGTAAATCTGCATCTTAACCCTTACGTTGCGTATATATATTTTACCCTTTTTAGCCCCTGTGGCGGAATTTACAGGCTTGCAGCTCGCAGCAGTAGTTTGAGCTTAGGCACTAACGAGCTCTGCTGGCGGAATTTCCAGGCGGCGATTCCGGTACCGTTTTTACGAAATATACCGCATCTACATGGCGAATCGTGCTACATACGGGCGTTGAATACAAATTCAAGTCGCGGCACCCGTACACAAATGGTTGCTTTATACCCGCATCTTCGAATTATTTTTTTACGATTTTTCTTTACTTTTCTATTACTTTGTAAAGATTGTCTTTAATTCGGGCCTTATAACATCATGAATTTGGAGCGCGCTACTGAAATTTTTATATGGACTTGAAGACCAGATGTTTGTCTTTACAATGATATAAAAAATATTAGAATGCGACCTATGGTTATAATTCTATTGTCATCTAAAGTTTGTCTTTATTTCCAGCTTCATGAAATCAAAACTCCTGAGCGCGCATATTGCGAAATTTATATGTGCTTGTAGATAGTTTATTCCTCTTTACAATGACATAAAAATTATTAGAATACGACTTATGGTTCAGAAAATATAACCAACCAAAGGAGAGTGACGCTACCCCGACAGTACCACGTGAATGGTCCCGACGCGCACCAAGTTACTGTCACTGCTTGGTCCCCCCGGGACTGTGCTAATTACAGTACCGTTACCTCCTCGAGACCTCCTCGAGACCTCCTCGAGGGTGCCAGAGCCGAGCGCGCGTGGAATTAATGGGTACTAATGAGCACAGCATACACTAATCACCGCGGCGAACGCAATACATGTTGCGCGGTGTAAAGTTTGTCTTTATTTCCAGCTTTATAAAATCGTAAATTATTTCGCGCGCATGCGAAACACTTATGTACTTGAAGACAATTTATTCCTCTTTACAATGATATAAAAATTATTGGAATACGTCAAATGGTTCGCAATATATGAAGAGCGTAAGGAAGGCACCCCCAGTACTTAGAAAATTCATTTTTGAAAAACTAACTTTTTGCGACATCTGGCGCATGATTTGCCGCATGTTTATTTTTCGCTGCGCATATACATATGATACATGGAATTGAAGACAATTTATTGCTCTTTACGATGATGTAAAAAGAAAAAAATGCGCAACTTCGTTCGGAAGCTATAGCGTGCCAAATGAAGGTACCCTCGGTACTTTGAGGCAACTTTTTGACTATCGCGCATATCGGGGCACGTGCCGCAACTTTAGTTTTTCGTGTGCATGTATAAATTTTATATTGAATCAAAGCCGAATCTTTCCTCTTTACCCCATGTAAGTTTTATGAAAATCGGCCACCCGGTTCAGCATTTATGGGTGTTTTTTATGATGCGGTTCTGGCTGAACTTCCAATGAAAGCTCGCATTCACTTTCTCTGTCTCTTTGATAAAATAAAGAATATTTTATTTGCAATGACATGTATTACAATGAAATTACAATGCATTTATGTACAAATATACACAATATTTACCTGCGGTTGTGCGCAGAACAGCTTTAGGGACCTAACAAGGTATGTATATACTAGTCCACACTTCGGCTCTCTTTACTTTCAATTTTCTTCTTCTTCATTCCCTTCTTCATTTCTTTCTTTTTCCGTGGCAGTGATGTAAGCCCTGGAATAGTCAGTGGCGGTGTGGTACAGTTTGAAGCATGGTGCGGCGCACAGAGAAACATTACAATCTGTACATTCATAAGAAGACTCTCTGCCTACTCGTTTTTTCTTCCTTGCTGGCCCATTGCCTTCTTCAATCTGTTTTGCGAGGACGGCGCGTTTTGCCTTAGAGCATATTACACACATCCTTGTGACGTTTTTCTTCCTTCCGACAGGCTCAATTTTCGTCGGAAAGTGACGTCCATGAAGACGAGTGACACTCTCGTCGCTCGTGCTCGGCCGACCACGGGGACGTCTGCAAAGTGATGGAACTTGTTCCTTGTCCGCAAATGTTACTATATGTTGCGCCAAAGCCTTCCTGTATTCCCGACTTGTTTTTAGAGGTTTATCTTTGCTGTATTCTTTATAAACGATGTAAGAGTTCAACATGGCAACGTTGAGAACGTGAAACCAAACCCGTTTCCACCACTTCAGGGTCTTCACTCGGAACGGCGTGTACGACAACATCTGGTCGGCCCGATCAACACCTCCCATGTACTTGTTGTACGTTGTTACAATGCGCGGCTTGAGAACTGGTTCCCCTGTTGCCCTGTTCTTCTTCCCTGTTTGTTCAAGTTGTGTATCTTCAACAGTAGACATGAGAAGCACTGATTTTCTATCTTCGTAGCGAAGAACGAGTAGGCCATGGTTGTGAGAAACTGTCATGTCCCCTTGCTTGGCTTTCTTTTTAGGTTTCTTGACTGAATCAGGAAGTCCCTTTCGATTGGCTCTCAACATCCCCATGGCACCTATTCCCCGCTCCCACAAATTTATGTACAGATTTGTGGACGAATAGTAGTTGTCCATAAAGATGTGATGCCCCTGTCCAACGTAGTCGTTCACCAAGTCCATGACTACATCATAAGTTTTGCCACCTTCAGAAACCGGTTCATTCGTTTTTCCAGTGTAGAGTTTGAACTTGCAAACGTATCCGTTGTGCGAGTCACACAACATGAAAGCCTTTATCCCATACTTCTTAGGCTTGTCGGGAAGATAAACTTTGAAAGATAAGTTACCTTTCCAGGGCACCATGCCCTCGTCGACTGAAATGTTTTGATGCGGTTTATACACTCTTGAAAAACGGTGAACTATCCGGTTATACAAGTGTCCCAGTTTATTTATTGGTGAAAAGCACGGGGTGTTACGGCCCGGCATCCTCCTGTTGTCAGCCAAGTGTAGGTAGGTTATAAGAAGCCAAAACCTGTCTCGGGGCATGCACTTGGCGAAGAAAGGCGTTGAGGTAACATCACTTGTTGACCAGTAATCAGCAAAGTTTCTCTGCACAACCAATGACATGGCAATTGTCATGGCTACAAATACCTTCATCTCTTCTGCATTAGTGTCTTGCCACTGTTGCATTCTTGAACGGGGTCTTAGAATTGTGTCCTCCATTGCTTGTTTGAAATATCTATTGGTTTCCGTTGCCATATCCTCATAGTCATCATTATGTATAAACAAATTGAAAAAGTCAATAGGTTCAGGGTTCTCAGGAAGTTCTATGAACTGGCGCAACCCAGTTTGACCAGTGAAAGGCAAGTTTACACATGGCCGCGGACCATCCACCCACTCATCAAACGTCTGTGAATTATCATGATTATATTGTGGTATTTCGGCAAACTCCTCCTCAAAACCACTAAAGTCTTCTTCGGTGGAATTACCGGCGGCTAGAATCTTTCTGGCAATCTCTGTCTCTATATCACTCAGAGCATCTGTGTCACCATGTTCACTATCTATTACAGTGTCCCGATCATATGCATCATCACTGTCTAAACCACTGCTACCATCACTGTCAGTTGACTCCATATCAGAGGCTTCATCAGCATGGATCTCGTTGATGAAGTCGTCGTCGCTTGAAACGGCTTCAAAGCTGCGTGTCCTAGTATGCAACGCCCTAGGCCGTCGCAGGGCCTTGCGTCCACGTCCGCGCAGCATTCTGCTTCAACCTGTAAATGATTGAAAATGCGTTAGATGTATGCAACATATAACATGTGATTAGAGACAATAAACATACAGAGATAATGAATGTGAGCTTCATGGACGTTCATTTGCCAGTTTCAGAACCTCCCGGCGCATCTAGGACGACTGCGCCGCAAGCGCCGACGGCTTCTGACATCGCGCCGATTTTTCTGACGCATATGTCAAACGGACCATTTTCTGATTTCCTCGGCGACGTGTAGCACCGGGCGCGAGGCCCGGAAAATAAACTGCTATGTCAGGGAAGCTTGGGTTGTCAGTTGCCGAATGACTTCTCTTTTCGAGAAGCAGAGCATCCAAGGAACGGTCTCTCGAGGCGGAGCCCGGACCCATGGGAGCATACTCCCATGCTCTCCGGGAATTCCCGTCCCCGTCTTCCGCGGCGGACCCCGGATTCAATCGTGGGACAGGTTTCCCATGTTCTCTTTTGAGAACGAGAGACTCCGAGGAACAATCCTATGGGACGAACCCCGGATTCTATTGGGAATGGGTTCCCATGCCCTCTCGACATATATAGCAGAAACCTTCATACCTCGGAATGACACGAACCTTTATTTCAAAGTAGAAAAAAAATAATAATTTGCACAAAAAGTTTGGGGGGTGGCGACCAAAAGCGGGGGGGTCCGCGCACCCCCCGGTAGATATTTATACTTGTGGGTCGGTCCCGAAGATGACGGACCACGCCCATGTTCATGGGAATTTTTTCTCATTATGTCATGGCGAATCCCGTCGGAAATTCCCCTGCTCACGAAAAAACTAATACCTAAAAAAGTAATTGTGATACAAAAGAACTTTGGTAATAAAGTGGTGAGGAATCAAATTCTCCATCTGCTCAGTTCAGTCCGCTACACATATAAATAATTCTTCAAATCTTATTGAATGAAACGTCTTTTATTCAATAATGTAAAAGATAAAATAATAAATTCAATTCAAATGGTTTGGAAAGGTGCGCCCTTGCATTTGAATTTTAGAAATAAAAACCTTTCGCAAATGGCATCAGTAACAAAAATGTTCACGCATTTTTAGAAACTCCGAAAAGTGAAATATTTTCCTGAGAAAATATTCCCACGAAAAGGCTTTTCCCCGAGCGGCGGGTCCCGTACTCAAATATATTTTCACTTTTATGTTATATTTTTTTTTCCCAAACTGGAAACAAAATTCCGTCATGACAGTTGTTCATCGTTTATAAAGCTCTATATTTGCGTATCAAAAGAACAGTATTTTAGTTATATATTATCATACTTCTTCACTTATGCGTACATCAATATTGCAGCTCTTCGCGCATGCATAGTTCTTCCCAAAAACATGCGCATTATATCTGGAATTAAAGACAATGTTTTTCTCTTTACAATGATGTAAAAATTATAAAAATCGGACTTGCGGTTCAAAAGTTATGAAGTGCGAAAATTATACCTTTTGGCGCGGCGCTTTGCGCATGCAGAGTTCTTCCCGAAAACATGCGCATTATACATGGAATTGAAGACAATGTTTTTCTCTTTACAATGATGTAAAAATTATAAAAATCGGACTTGCGGTTCACAAGTTATAAAGCCCGTAATGATGGTTTATGCTAAGAGCGCCACTTATTCAAAGCCGAATATCACCTTCTGCGCGACACCTGGCGCATCAAAAGTTATTGCCGAAAATACACGTATTTTATATGGAATTGAAGACAATTCTTTTATCTATATACTGATAAAAAAATTATGAAAATATCCCAAGTAGTTTCTTAGAAATAGAGCGCCGAGGCATGTTGGGGTAAATGCGCCACATGTATCAAAATTCAAAAGTGCGAAAGTCGCCTATCTCTGTGCGATTGCTGTATTTTCAGTTATGTTAGCGCAATTGCGATTTTTATATGGGAATAAAGGCCATTCTTTCCTCTTTATTTTGGTATAAAAAAAATGAAAACAACCAATTGGTTCATATGATACGAAGTGCGAGAGAAAGGTAGCTTATCGCAATATCTTCCCGTAATTAGAAGCTATCTGCCCATGTGGCGAGATGCGAGACAGATAAGCATAGGCTATCTGCCCATGTGGCGGGATGCGAGACAGATAAGCCTGTACGGGCCTATCTCACCCCGGGGCAGTGCAGACACTTAGGTGCTAATTAGCCGCCGGGCAGTGTAGCCATCGGAGCGAAGCAGGACAAAATTGGCCTTTTGTAAAGCTAATTATCGATGCGTTACGGGTCAACAATGCACACGCAAATTGGTGTGAATTTTGCTGGACGTTCTGACCAGACACTGAAGAAAGTTTTATTCTCATTGCGGGCTGCGAGGCATAAATACAGCCATTCTCATGCAGCGAGTCGCGGAAACAATCGACTCGGGACCCGGTATGGCAGATAGCCAAGTACATAGACAGCCGTGAATTCTTCTAAGTAAGCGATCCGGGATCCGTATTGAGGTACCTACGAATCGCTTATAGCCCGCCCGGATAATTCCGGGACCCGCATGTTAAGGGTTAACAAAGGCGGTATTGAGTGTAAAGTTCAGGGTGAAGAACTTGACGGAAACCACAACACAAAATACAGATATTAAAGCTGATCTGCTGAAGATTCTTATCCCTAAAAGATTAATAATCAAAGATGACTTCCATACCAACATGTACAGGCCCTGTACATGTTGGTATGGATTTATAATCGGACATGTCCGGCAAATAGACCGATTTCTGCATCCCTGGTACAGGGTTAACAAGTCTCCTCTTATTTCATAGAAGCTTGGGCTTTGAGACCCTATAAAGCCTAAGGATGGAAGATTTTTCCCTCAGTAAAATGGGAGGCAGGATAGTGCAGTGGTAAGTACGTTCAGCTTCGGATCAAGAGGACTGGGGTTCGAATCACGGGATCAGCCACTATTTTTCAGCTCCAGAGAAAGTGTTCTATGTGCAGTAAAGTTTGGGTGCATTGCTAAAGTGAATTTCAGCGCTGTATCACTCATGATTCATTAATTCCAGCCGATGATCACAGGTTTCACTGCAATGCATAGCTACATAATAATAATGATGCGGGCTTTCTCCTTGTTATATTACCAGCAGCCATGTTATAAGTGAAATATTCTTGAATGCGGTGTTAAACTGCAAATCACCTCAGTAACCTTGCTCTAGCCACATTCGCATGAATGAGGTTTGTGGAAGGCAAATGAAAGAATCAGAATATGGATTTAGAAACGTTATATTTTGGAGTATGAACTATTAAATCTGAACACACGAATATTCCAATTCCACAAACCGACTAGAAGGGACGCATGCTGCTCCACCTGGTGTCAGTGATGGCATTAATGGATCAATAAACAAGCATGACCCTTCTATCAAGAATTGAATTTCAAATTCATTCTTTACGCCCAGAGCTCAGAATATTTCTGGATTGCCTATCTTTATTCAGTGGCTAATACAGCCATATTAATGATATTATACTTAGTGATAATACAGCCAGACCCAATTTATAATTTGGTTACAATTGAAAAACGTCCAGATTGCAAGTCATGCGTTAAGAGAATCATGATTTGCATAAGAACAGGAAGATTTTCTGGATAACAACTTCTCTTATGTGAAATATTTTCACATTAAAGAAGTTGTTATCCAGAAAAATCTTCCCGTTCTTATGTATACCACTTCTAAATGCCCTTCAAAGACTTGATGATTTGCATAGAAAAGTATAGAGATTTTAAATACGAATGGGCAGGTTTCCTGATATACAGGGTCGGTTTAAACAAGGTCTGACTGTATTTCCATGGTTAATGAGTTTTATGTTAATTGGTCACTCAGAATGGTGTAGTACTCATCAATTCAGCAGTCAAAACAATCAAGAGATGGAGAACGTGAGACTAGAGAAAGTTATAAGCTCACCTGGGACCTATCCATGTTGTGGTAAGCCATGAGGTGTTTCTTGAGGGAAGCGCGAGAGGCGAGCTTCACCCCACACTCCTCGCATCCCACCATGTTCCCGGGGGACTGGGAACACTTCGGTCCCGGCATCCTGCGCTCCCGTCCACTCTTCATCATCACACCTGAACTACTTGCTGGTTTCTTACCACTTCTCCTGGTCTTTGAAGTCAAGCATGGAACCTTCTTTGAAGTTGTTCTTGAGATTCTTTGAAGTAGATGCGAAAGATGTTGTGTTCTGCATGATAAAATGGATCCAGATGAAAGGCCTACAAGGATTTACTTACGAGTAGAATATTTTGTGATATGCCATTATATGGTCATGACAAATTGTGAAATGTATCAGATATTCATTGAAGTATATTTGAAGTCATTAGATTACATCCATATTTGATATATTATTCATCAATAAATCAAAACTTACAGAATATAACATTGAACTGAAGCTAATATATGAAGTAGGAGTGAAGAACAATTTTCAAACATGCAGGAGGATTCAAACTCAAGACCTTCCGCTGGGAGTCAGACACTCTACCAATTGAGCTAAAGTAATATCCCAAGAGATAAAGTTTGTAGCTATGCTTTGGACCTCATATGTAAGATTATATATTCAAAGAAATGAACTAATGGGTAAAATTTTGTGCCACACATATGAAGAGGGTCTATCTGAGTAGCCACCATTTTGCTTTTATGTAAAATGAGAAGAAACTCTGTAATTTTATTATCCTATAATGGCGGACAAATATTACCCTTGCGACTTGTTTATGAAGTTGCTTTGGACAATTAAATAGTTGACTGATCTTTTTTAAGATGTTATTTTTTTAATATCTTGATAGACTATCCATAAAGTAATAAACACTGTCTTGTTATGTAGTAGCAAAGCTTTACACTTGTACCAAGAATGGGTTCACTTCTCATTGTTTATAATATGAATTTATGTGCACTAGTTCTTGATCAAATTGTCAAATCTAAAGTCATCAAAATATTGTGCTCAGTAATTTGTTTCAACTGGATTGTGTTATTATCTTGTATATATGTAGAAACAGAAATGACCCCGCAAATTTCATTTCCACAAAAAAAAATCCAACTTTTACCTGTAGTGATACCTCCAGCAGGTGTAGGTGTGAAATTTTCTCTGGCACATGAAGCATTGAAACCATTCCTTTCTTCTGTTATTAGAGTTACGCTCTAATGATCTTGAGGTAGCTTTTCTCATGAAGTTTGTAGTCAAATAACTTAACCATAGTTTTCTAGCTATAGATTGAAAGGAACCTCCTTTCCCAACAGGAGTAAATTTTTCTTTAGATTTTGAGATATTTTTGGTTCTCATCGTTGATTTTTTTTCTTGTAATTTTTTAACGTTTTTATTGGACTTCTCAAGTTTTAACAATGATTTGTGTGTCATTGTTAATTCTTTATTTTGTGATATAAGTTTTTTGTGTTTACGATCACTACTTTTTTGTATAACTGACATGCTTTCTGTTTTGGATTTTGAAAGTAATCTTGATTTCTTTGACTTTCTTTCATTTTCATCTTCAACGGACTCAGAATAACCATTGTCTTCATCCGAGTGTCCGTCATCAGAGAAGTCAACAAAATATGCAATCTTTGAGGATTTTTTCCTAACCCTTGCTGAACGACGAACACACTGAAGTTCTAGGTCACTTTTGGCCATTTCATCACATTTTTCAACAATTGTTTCATTTTTATCTCTTGAAAAAGAAATTCTTTCAAGTTTATTTGCTGAAATCTGATCACATTGTTTCATCTTTGATATCAGTTTTGAATTTTTGGAAATATGTTTTTTCACGTTTGTTGGATAGAATTTTGAGTTTTTCAACAATCTGACAATAGAATCAAATCTATATTTTTCTGTCCAATGGTTGACATCCCTTATATTGTCTCCTGAGATATGAAGCTGTCCACTGTATATGAATTCAAGCACAATATTTAATACAGATGAAGGCATATCTGAAATAGAAAGTAAAATTTTAATATACCTTGATGATTTTCTTTGCAAACAAAACATGTGACAAGAAAGAATAACATTACTGGTAATATAAAATCCAAAACGTTTATATTTATTATCCCCACTTTCTTTAGCCAGTGGCCATTTCTGATTGTGGATTATTATTTTGAGAAGCATATTTTCTCCAAATCATGCAATTGTTATATTTTTCGGAACAAGGTTATTTACAAGTGTGCTATAGAACCTTTTAGATTAAAATAAAACAAATGAAGAGGAAAAAATTATTCCACCTATTTTCAGTACATAAGGTTGTTCTTCCTTATTTGCAGTTTCAAAATGTTGATGGAAGTAAGACGAGTGTAGAGCCAGGTAGAGGGAGTGAGCCTGCACCCTGACTGAGTCCACACACACCAGGGTCACATCACAGAGCACCGAGTCTCGCCACCACGCGTACAACTTCTCCTGTGTACGGGGAAATAGTTCCTCACTGGATAGCACTTCCATTTTGTGCAAGAGTCTGCAATGAATGAGAGATTTATTTTGTTGATTTTTGTTCTTGCAATGTCAACGTACATGCTAGTTCAATGTATAAGAAATACGTGCCTTTTAGATAATGAACAATTATAACATCATCATATTTGAGACCAAACTATCTGTACATAATAGTTATTAGTACAATTCACCTATATACACCTTCATAGTCGGGCCAGAACTGACTGTTCCATCAGCTTATCCACTCATATTTCGTCACATGTCACGTCTTTATCTAATGCTTTTTCTAAGCAATACAAACCCTATCTATTTAACTGAGAAATTCTTGGAAATTAGACAAAAATTGTCTATACTTGTGAGGCTACAATTTACCTGAGACTTTAGATAAACGATTAATAAAAACAGTTTTTATAAAAGTATACTTTTAAAGCTTCCATTACAATATTTGGACAACATACTACATATACGAACACACTCATTCTTCTAATAAAAACTATCCTGGATATTCAAAAATTTCAATAAGCTCCTGTTTAAATTACTACCTACCTAACGGTAACAGTTGCCTACATTGCGACCATATGGATATTTTACGTGCGCTTCTATTGATAATGTTATGTGAGGCGGCTAATTATTTTCAACTAGTATAAAAACTAGATTTAAAATCTAATACAGTAACATCAATGCTTGATGCAATAGAAATGTAAATGTTTTTTACTTACATTGATTTTAGAGATAACATATTTTCGTTATTTCTAAATTCGACAAATTGTGATTGTAAACATCGATTATTTTAATGAAATATTATGTAAGTATAATCTACATAACTGACATGATGATTGATACTTACATGCATATACCTGGCTAATGAACAGAGGTTGAAGACATCATTTCAAACACTAGAGTGACACGGTCTGTATTTTCTGCGCCATTTTGAGACGAAGGGAGACAATTCATGCACCCCCTAAGTTCATATTACCACGAACTTAGGTGGTTAAACATAAATACGTGATATTAAAATGTTGAGAGTTTTGACCTGAAAATGAAAATTATCCTGTATGTTCAAATAATATGTGAATTTTCCATTTTATATGTTTTATCTTAAAATATTGTTTTAATTTTGTTAATAACCTAGCGAAGGTACACAGCTCTGATAGTGGAAACGATAGGGAGAACGGAATACCGGTATGTTCTCTTAACTAGTTAAATAATGGATGTATAAATATTTTGTATAAAGGCTTTATAATATCAATAAATAAAATAAAATCGGGTATAATCGAAAATAAATCCTTAAGAGTACGCAAGTGAGTATGGTATGAGTTATGATATCAACATTTTAAAGGAAAACAATCTAAATAAATAATTTAGATCGACAGTTTCATATTATGTTATCACAAACTGTCGATCTAAATTTACGTAACATATTTCAGTTTTGCAGAAGAAAAAATTAGACGCAAAAAGGAAAATATCTCCCCTGAAACCGTTCATTCACTAAAGCAGAATAGATCTACTACTGGCTCTGCAGCTCATCGGCCTATTGTCAAAGGTTGAAGACTTACATATGAAATAATAAGTTAAACTTATGCAATTAGTCGTCACAAAAGTTGCAGTTATAATCTGCTGGTGAAAAAAATCAAAGAAACATCAAAGAGTTTACGGTTCATTAGATTCAGAAAATTAAAACTAACTATTCGGGCGTATATAGTTGTTCTCAAATCTTCAGAGAATATCTTGGTCAGGAATCAGTGTCCCAATATATATATATAAACAAAGTGACCGATAGTATACTATTAACGTTATGTCTGGCAATGTATTTACTTAATATCCAAAAAGAATTAATTGACCGGATTGATGTACTTGACGACAAATATTAAGGACAAGCGAGCTTCCGAGAAAGTTGCACCACGACAGATATTATTTTCGTCATAGTTTAATACAAACATAGTTACATTAGCTAAAAAGAGAATTAAGAATGTCTATACCTTAATTATTCGTAAACCTTGCAAATACTTCCGATGTTGTGCAAAGAAATACACTTCGTACGTCTGAGGAATCACAGGAAATTACTGAACCCGTTACGATTCAATTTGACGTGCGTTAGACAAGGCTGTATAGTAAGTCCCTTCCTTTTAAGTTGTTTTTTTATCTGTGAACTAGCACAGCAAATACGTACATGTGTACAAGTGAATCCAATTACTCCAAGATGCTGTGCAACTATAGTTCCGTTACTTTTGTCCAATGTATTATTCTTTTATAGATTATAATATCACCTCCCTTGCATGGTATAAACATAATTATACTGAAAAGTGTTTTCCTTAATTCTCTAGAGTTCTGGCCTATTTGCAGCTTTCCTGGATTTCAATTATGATCGTTATCATGGAAACGCAACTTTATTGACTAATTCTACATTATATATTATATTGTGTTCAATGGAGACTATACGTTTCTCGGACCCTATGTTAAGGAGAAAACATGACTCGAAGGTCTTCTGCTCTACGAAAAACCTATAGGGAGGGATTAAACCCTGGGGGTTATTCTGTCTTGAGTTTATTTAGGGCAGAAGACCGAGCATGAGTGTTTTCTCCAAATTATAAACCGTCAAAATGTAGAAAGGCTGCAACACTCTTGTGACTGCATTGCGGTGAAACCTGCGAGCATTTGTTGGAACTACCGAACCACGGGTGATACTACGCATCTTTTGATGGGAGTTGACTGTCAGTTTGATTTTGTTTCTTTCTTGAAAGCTGCCTTAAGACTCGTATTGGAAGAAAACAGAAGTTCTATCTTTAAACATTGATTTCGAACGTTTTCGTACTGTTTTATCTTATTTCACGTTTTCGTAGTTCGCCCTATGAAGTATTAGTTGAAACTGGCAGGTTAACAGAAATACAGAGTCTGTAATATATCTGCTGAAGAGAATTAACAACATGTCAAACTGTTATCCTTTTCTATGACCTATAAAAGTCTGAAGACAAACATCTTTAATCATACTATTACCCAAATGGAACAAAACTATAATAAGTAACATACCAAAACTCAATTATTATAGAATCTAGCAATACATATGTATTATTCAATGTTAATAGAAGAATGCTGTAATGTTCAGCACATGACCTGGAAAGTGATCTACTCTTGACTGTATTCTTCCTGCTCCATCAGCGTCATTGTCACAGGAACTCGATATCGTCATTGAATTGTAGGTAAAATGTAGGTAAACATATATACCCTATCTATAAGTTAACCTACATTTTACCTGTATTTAATGACGATATCGAGTTGCTGTGGTAATTGTATCCGCTAGTCAACTACAAATATCTGTTGCGGATAATGTCGCAGGATGGAATGTATAAAGAGGGCGTGGCCTTTTAAATATTGAATAAAGATCGATCGATTAATTGAATGATCCTGTTCATGTTCAGTAACAACTCGATCTCATTTTGACGTACTCTAGAAATTCAATAAAAATGTATATATGACAAATACTAACCACACGTTTTGTGTTCATAAACCACTATCAACCCCGTTTGTTTTAAAACTTATTGATCTGACCAAGTTACGGTGTCAATCCACAAACTGTTGCCATCTTTAATATCTAATCATGGTGTCGTGAATTCTTTATTTTATATGTATATATATAAAAACGCTTGTTTCGAGGAATAAGTGTAAATAAATTTTGCCTACAGTTTAGATGATGTCCTCTCCACAAGGAAATCATGCTGCACCGATCGAGTTCGTATCCGGGTATACAGACAATAATTCATAATTTATTCCTCGGAACATGGTTGTTTTCAATCCGACCGCATTCTGAATTAACTTCTGGCTGAGACATTTTTAAATGTCTGTGGAAAGGAGAACAAGATGGATTAATTTTGTGGTCGCCACACCAAACTTGTACAACTTCAACGTTTATCTTGACGAACATGTCGTCAGTTCCATGACAATAGTTGTAAACCGTAAAATACTTGTGTAAATAGAGTGTAGGCCTACATGTATATAGATGTTGAGACAGACAGTGAACAGATTTATTAAACACTATATCATCAACAAAATTGCTCTTCTCCGTTGTGAAATACTATCACGTTTGCGAAAGTGGTGAAAATGAAAATAGGGAAATATAATTAATGTTCGATTTTATCACATTTTACCTTTCCTGAAAATGTGTTCGTTGTGGAGTATGACATCTTTCAGTAATTAACTATATAGCCCGTAATATACAGATGGCACCAAGGGAGCTATCAACCCAAATGGTGTCACATTTTATGCCGACGATGGAATATATTCAGGATTTACTTATTGGAATATTTGGAGTATATTCTAGAAGGGTTTGTAAAGTCGAATATGTCGATACAGTCGATATTTATGAAAATGAAACATCGTCGCTGCAAATATGCTTTTAGTGACGTTTAACTACGGCAAATGTCATTGGGGCAGCCAATGTATAAGAGAGTGAACGCATTATTCTAATGTTATTCATACATGTTTTACAAAATTCTTGATTTTATGTATACGATTGTCATTTGAACATTAATTCTATTTCTTCTGACCATGCACTCAAATACAGACATGTTTTATTTGAGGCCAGACAAAAACACATTTATAACGTTTGTAGTATGTTTGTTGTGCGCAACCTACAAACTTATAGTGAAACCAAAATATTAATACATTTCTCAGCTTTAAAATGTGGTACAGCACAAGAGCTAACTTAAATAACAAACAAGTAGTTGTCACTAAGGTGACATGATCCCCCGCCGCAAATTAATACTTCAAAATTTAAAAATAATGTCAAGATCAGCAAAATTGACCGTCAAACATGTTAAAAAAGTCAAAGTTCCACTGTGACATTGAGAAAAATGGCAAGGTCATCAAAATCTAATCTACCCTTTGTGTAAGATATGATGAAATTCCAGTGAATGGTTCTTGAGATATCCCGCTGACAAGTATTACACACATGTACATCAACATGTCGAAAAATTTAAAATTCCACTGTGACCTTGAGAATAATGTCAAGGTCACCAAAATCTTATCAGTCCTTTTGCTTTTTGTAAGATATAATGAAATTTCGGTGAATGGTTCTTGAGTTATTCTGCTGACAACCTTAAAATGTACATTAACATGTCGAAAAATTCAAAGTTCTGCTGTGACCTTGAAAATAATGTCAAGGTCACCAAAATCTATTCAGCCGGTCGTCTTCCCTAGAAGGTGCTTTGAGTAAGAAATGATGGAATTCCAGTGAATGGTTCTTGAGATATTCCGCTGACAAGCTTTACATGTACATTAACATGTTGAAAACTTCAAAGTGCTGCTGTGACCTTGAAAATAATGTCAATTTCACCAAAATCTAATCAGCCCATCATCATCCCTAGAAGGTGCTTTGTGCAAGAAATGATTGAATTCCGTTGAATGGTTCTTGAGATATCCCGCTGACAAGCTTTACATGTACATTAACATGTTGAAAACTTCAAAGTTCCGCTGTGACCTTGAAAATAATGTCAAGGTCACCAAAATCTAATCAACCCGTCGTCTTGCCTTGGAGAAGCTATGTATAAAATATGAAGAGAATCCAGCGAATGGTTATTGAGATATCCCGCTGACAAGGGTAAAATGACAAAGTCTCGTTGTGACCTTGAAATGAAGGTCAAGGTCTCAAACTACTGTAGGAACATTACTCTTCCTATGATGAACCCATATGCAAAATATGAAAAGAATCCAGTGAATGGTATTTGAGTTATTCCATTTCGTACGGACGTACGGACGGACGTACGGACGGACGCAGCCGAATACTATATCCCCCGCTTCGCGCTAAACGCGCGGCGGGGGATAATAAATCTCTTGTACCGAAGTTTCTTCTCTGTATTAATATCATATTTACATTGTGAATGAAAACCTACACGTTTACGACTTCACAGCATCTTGTTGACAAATGTATGTACATCTTCAATTGGCATGACGTATTGTTTACATTTTGATCAAGCCAAATGTGTCCAAAGCCAAGAGTAAAGAGAATATTTCTAATGCATGTGTCATCAAATGCTTTAAGCATATCACAACTATACTTCTTATCTTGTAATTGGCTGTCTCATTGGTACTCAAATAAATATGTTGGCACTGGTGACGTGGTGTTCATTTGTTGATAGATCATCTCAACAGGCTATGTGTATCCCCACGCCTTGATCCCATGATTGTCTTCACATTTTTTGCCTTGTTCAATACAAAAACTGCTTTTTAACTCCACATAATACATATGTTGTTCAGGGACGAAGACAACTTCATTAATACTTTCTTTATTAACCATACGTTATCACATAACAGAGCATGAACTGCCGCTAGACAGAATTTGACAAACAAAGATAATAGTTGATGATGTTTCATGAACAGAAACTGTTTCTGGGGTATTATCAGAAACTGCCAAACATGTTTCCACACAGCAACATCAATTGGGAGTCACATCAAATTTAACAATGAAGTAAATGCATTTTTCAATATTATATATATATATATATAACCATTATATATCATATCTATAAAGCAAAAAAAAATCATATTTATAGGTAACTTAAATGACAAAATAAACATATTGCACCTTGGATATCAACAATATATGAAACGACATGGGCACAGTTTAGCTCACTCTTGATCACAGTTTATTATCTATATTCCAGAACTAAAATAAAACAGTATTGTGTATGAGAAAAGGATCATTAGCAATGTATATAAAGCCGATTGAACAGGAATTTTTAATTAGAACTTCATCAGAGAAATAACCATTCTGCTCTCGTATGGCTATAAATAACCAGCCAATGACAGATCCTACATTCAAGAAACATTGGCAGTACCCGGATGAGAAGATCGATGAGCAATAATCGACGTTCAAATCACACAATTTCAATAGCTGAATAACAACTACATGCAATATATACCGATGAGTAACGAATCTAGAGAAACATGAGAGTTAGGCTATTGGGCTCAGGAAATCAGGATATTGTAATATGGTATTGCAGATAAAATACACTGATGGAGAAGAATATGAAATAATAATTTCAGAAAAGAATTACAAAATGATGTTAAAAGAAAACAAGGTGAAAGAAAGACTACGAAACCACTTCATAAATAAAAGAGCAACAGTTATAGACTATCTTATTTTTTTTCTTCATTTTCTTTCCGAAATATTTTTTTTTCAAAAAGATTTTTAATGAGAAAATAAATAACAAGAAGCATCTGAGCCTCAATGAGCAATAATTCAAGTGTCATCATAGACAGCTCTGGCTCTCGACAAGATGTTCCATATTTGAGAGAAATAGATCGATATCAACTTTATTCATGATGTGCAACGTTTCATGATAACCATGCAAGAATCTCAAAACATTGCATTTCATGAATAAAGTACAGTCAATTCTCGTCATTGCAACTTGTAAAATGTCTCTTAAAGAAGGTGAGTGTTCAAGAATTTGTCCTGTCTATGCAAACACCATTCTTTACCCACTGAGGTTATTCCCTTCAGATCTATCGTAACCTGTTAGGATACTTTCTCGGCTGGAAAGGGAGAATCTGATTGGTTCCATCAGAAATTAGCTGTGCAATCACTGACATTGTTTCAAACTGAGCATTCCGTACCTGTGAAACGACTTCATCGGAGTTGCTTAATCTATATGATGGGCACATATCGTTGACAAACCAAAATTCAGTCGTAGATATAAAATGATGCTTCATTGTATAAAATAATGACGTTATCAGTGCGTAAACCTTCATCGCCATGTGACTATGCGAGAAAATATCATAGACAATGTGAAGGGGGTAACCTCTGTGGGAAGAGAATATGCAAATACAATAAATCAGGAGAATAAATTTCCTTTGGCAATCTCTGTGTAAGTTTCACACAGACAACACTGAAAGCTTTCTAGTCCTTATTGATAGGTTCGGGAATTACTGGAGCTTGTAGCTGGCGCATTATATGTAGCTGATTAATCAGTTCTTCGTTCTTCCGATACTTGACTTCCCTTCCTTTGTGCTTTCCCATGACATGTTTCCTCATGTTGCCCGAGGTCGCACAATTGAAGTCACAGTACTCACATTCATAGGGTCGGATGTGGGACATAGTGTGCTGCTGTTCTGTGTGGTACTTAATGGTAAAGGGACTCTTGCTTGTGTATTTACAGTAACTGCAGCGGTACATTGTTTGAGGATGGTGCCAGCGTTTATGGTCGGTAAGACGCTGCTTGGTATAGAAGGTGTCTCCGCAGACCTCACAAGCACAGATTGGTGTTTTAGTGTGCGTGGCCAGATGAGATCTCAAGTGAGACTTGACCAACGACTCGTATGGGCAGTGAGGGCAGTGATACTCCTTTTTGTCCTTTTCTATTTTAATCCGATGGATTCGAAAACAATGACCTGAAAACAAAACACAACTTTTCAGTGAGGTACTGCAAACAAAGTTGATCTAAGAATCAAGAGCTCAGGACCTTCACTTATCTCTGGGCCCAAAGCAGCAGTTACCACCAATTCACATTACCTCCCTTCGTATACATTGGCAACTGCTGTCAAGTCACATGCTTTGTAAATGTAATGTCATAAACCAATATCAAACACACATTTGCTTAAGACGCACAGATGACTTATTGAATAACAGGTTTCTGGCTCATAATTAATGTACAAAATCTTTGAATATATATAATGTATTTTCATTTAGTTCAATGTTTCTTAAAACGAGTATTAAATTTCAATAATATTAACAGAATTACTCTGTAAGATGGATACAACATTTATCACAGTTGGACATTTACGGTACTGAATGTAATGTAATGTGTTCAAACAACCTATGCATATTGGTACACCATAATCAACCTGGTTGGTGATCAGGGCACTGAGCTCAAAACAATCAATAGGGGCAATAATTGGGATGCATCCAGGGAAATTATTAGTGTGATTGTGTCCAGGTTGCCGTTGCACTACAATACATAATATTTTGTACCCATGTTAAACGAATGGACTACAATTGGTTGTAACTCTACGCTCACTTTGTGGAACGGATCCTGTTAACCTTTTATGAACTTTGACCAATATAATCTCATGACAATCCATGTCAAGATCCAGACTTCAATGTTTTCATTGGCTGATATTCATGGTGTCTTTCCTCAAAACACTTGATAGTAGAGGTGCAATCAGTTGTAAATTGTAACCTTTGTAAAAGAATGGACTACAATCGATTGTAATTCTACGATTCTTGCTCTGTGGAACGAGACCCTGGCATGCAACAAACCTTTGAAATACCATTTTCATTAAATACAATTTTCATAAGAGGGAAATAACACTGTTGTTTGACTATGTTTACTAGTGAGCGAAATTGTTTTCCTTTCATGTGTCATAGAATCTTTTTATGATAATAAAATGTATACTCTCATTATACACACAGAATCTTCCTTCTATGAATATAAACAAATGTTTATGGATTTTTGGGTTTTTATTCATTGTTAGATGTAGACATGATAAAATACACATTGTCACACAGATAAAATACATTTACATATCTTCTTCTTACAGGCAAACAAAAGAGTATAATTAATAATATGTATAATGTATTTATGAAATGGTGTCACCGGAAAAATATATATAAACATCATATTTCAGTTCTTTGAAATAGTGAAAAACAAATGTCTATCAGAGAGTTTCTTTACAAACAAGCATGAGCCTGATTCCTCTATCCTCTGAATCTGGCAACATTATTTTGATTCTTGCTGATACAAACAGTGACTTGGAAGAGGCAACACTTTAACATTGACATACAAATGTGGGTTTGTTCAATAGCTAAATATAGCACAAGTATGGAGAAGTTGGCTATACAGAAAGCTACAAAGTATACATTGTTACAAATAGTGACCCAGGATAGAGCCAACATTTAAACATTGACATGTAAATAGTTGACAAGTGGTGTATCCATAAACCTGTTTTCACTCTATACGCTTTACTCAACTCCGAAAGTCACATCAAAGAAAATGTGCGATTGCAAGAATGATTCGATAAAGAAGAACAGAACTTCTTTCTATTTGACTAGATAAGATTCATCAGTTAACAAGGATGCTACAAAATACAAGCATAGTATCTATCGGCAGTATCTGCCATCTTGTTTTTTTTACATTACATGAAATGAGAAACATGCTGTAACAGTATTTTTACTAATTTTACAACTTTTTGATAATAAAACATATACATTGAAAGAATATCCACAAAGTAACAAATAACTCATCATTAAACTATTTAAGCAATTTCCTGTTTTGCCATAGCGAATTTTTTAAAATCGCAAAAAAAAGAATCACATTTAGTTTGGAAAATTAAAATCATATATAAGTCTAACCCACAAAGGTACACCTAGGGATCATGGTTGAGTTGTGTAAAAAGTTTGAAAATGTTTACTTTAGGAGTTAATCTCTAATAAGAAAGATAAGAAGTTCCTGTAGTTTGTATCTTCTACTTAAACCAAACTGGTTTCCTCATGCAGTAGGGTTGTAACATTTCCATGAAATCGCAAATATAACAATCATATGTAAGTTTAACCCTCAAAAGGCATTATGGTTGACATGTGAATCAGGTAAGATGAAGCTAACATTTATAGTTTGGGAAATAGTTTTGGGACAGAATGACAGACAGAATAAATGCTACATAACCCTGTTACTTTGCAAAACGGGGTCTATAAATCTTACAATCACATATTGATAAAATATTTCAAGTTGTTCAAAAATAAATATATCCACACGAGATGTGGCAAAAATACAAAATTGCTAACATGAGAATATACATGAAAAGCTGATTTTCAATCCTTTTGAATTAAAGATAATGACAATGATAATTTTTAAAAAGGTTCAAACGAGATACCAAGAAGAAAATAAGGTCTTCCACTGAAGCTGAGCTTCACATTTAGGCCTGATGAGCTAAAACTGCTCTATCAGACTGGCAACATTGAAGCAAATGTTCTATTCCACGTACAGATTCTACACCTCTTTATTGATAGCTTCTGGGATTATCGGAGCTTGTTGCTTTCGCATTTCACGCAGTTGAGCAATCAATTCTTCGTTCTTCCGATACTTGACTTCCCTTCCTTTGTGCTTTCCCATGACATGTTTCCTCATGTTGCCCGAGGTGGCACAGTTGAAGTCACAGTACTCACATTCATAGGGTCGGATGTGGGACATAGTGTGCTGCTGTTCTGTGTGGTACTTAATCTTACTAGCACTCTTGCTTGTGTATGTACAGTAACTGCACCGATACAATGTTTCAGAATGGCGCCATTGTTTGTGTGATCTAAGTCCATTCCTGTAATAGAAGGTGTCTCCACAGATCTCACAAGCAAACACTGGCTTTTTAGTGTGTATAACCATGTGCATTCTCAAATGCGACTTTATCACTCCCCTGTAGGGGCACTGGGGGCAGGGGAAGTCCTTTTTGTCTTTCTCAACCTTAACACCATGGACGCCTAAACAATGTGCTGAAAACAAAAACACAACAATAGGAGTGAAACTGTTAGCCATGTAGCCACAAAAGTGTTTTATGTTTCATTGCAGAAAGAACCTCATATCCTCTTAAGTAACTTGGTTGAAATTTGTTAAGTTTCAAATTTAAACATTTTCAATGAAACATTTTTCAAAAAGAGTTCTAAACATGATCTTGTCTGAATGTTCTTCAGCTATGAGTACTCTTGGCTACTCAAATTTGGTACTTCTAGCCCTATAAAGAACATCTGAAAATAAGCAAATCAGCATTGACTTCCCACAGAGGTTACTCACGTCACATCTTCCCCACATAACCTCTACATTATAAAGGAGTTTAAGTTTAAGTTCAGATTCACGCAATCCATTAGCACACCTTTGAAAGGTTGATACCCTTTGCATCTAGGGTATAGATTTATAGAATGATTCAAATTAAAGAGGAAGAAGCTGTCCTCCTCTGGAAAAATTATAGTATCCATCAGCACAATGTCAAAAGCTTGTGTAATTAGAATACTATTTTTCCACAGTACTGAGCAGATTTGGCAGACAAAGTACTTTTATCACAATCAGTTAGCAAACCTTTTTTGTACTTAATAAACACAGAGTACTGAGCAGACAAAGTTTATTATTCACAATCAGTTAGTAAACCCTTTTTGTACTCCTTCATAAAGGTGACCATTTCCTCGTCCTTCTCGTGTCGTACTTCCATCCCAGGGTGTCTCTTTACGACATGTTTACGCGTGTTGCCACCACTGACACATGTATACGGACAGTACGGACACCTGAAGGGCTTGAAGCCTTTAAATATGTGTCGAGTATTCACATGCTGCTGCAGGCTCTGGTTTGTCTTAGTTTCGTACGAACACAGAGAACACGAAAACTTAACCGTGGAGTGCAACCACCGTTTATGGCCTTGAAGGGTCTCCGAGGAGGCGAACGTTTTCCCACACTCATCACAAGCGTAGTTTCTCTCCAAGGAGTGTATTCTTGAATGTATTTTCAACTTGCTCCGCACTATTGTTTTGTATGGGCAGTGCACGCAATGAAACTCTTTTCTTGAGGCAGAGTTTATGCCATGGATTGAATAAATGTGAGCTGAAATAAAAGGAGATATCATTGTTTGTTTAACTCATCTCTACATTGTAAGCTATAGATGAGCTATAATTGTAGCTTAAACCGTTACCAGCTTGATCATGATTTGCTATTAAAGTGAAAAAATCTGGGTTTAGTTGGCTTCTAATGCATTGTCTAAAACTCCAAAACCCATTCCAGGAAACAGACTGAAACTGAAATTTCCAATCACTGCCCAAATGCATACTTTCCTGTCCAGTTTGTCAAAATATTGGTCTGTTGAGCTATCAAGTTGACCCCGCCCCACTGACTTCATTATCAGTTCAGGAATCTCAAATCCATTACAAATGGATAATCCGCTGCAAATTATCAAAAACAAAGTAGAGGTAATTTAACTTGTGATAAGAAATTAGATGTCAACAGAACATGATACTGTTTAACTTACATGATATGTTTTAGTGTGTGGTTGTTGAAACTCAAAAATATTTTCAAAATTCACTGTCAAGGTTGTGCTGACAAGCTTAACATGCAATTAAATTCTTTCTGTGACCTTGAAAATAATGTCACAGAAGCCAAAATTTAAGCTGCCCTTCCTATTCCCTATGAGAGGCTTCGTGCAAGAGAATTCAGGGAACGGTTCTTGAGATATCCAGCTGACAAGCGTAACATGCAAAAAAATTCACAGGTTTCACTGTGACATTAACAACAATGTCAAGGTCACCAAATTCTAACCAGCTCTTATTCTTCGCTAGGAAAAACTATGAGTAAGTAATGAAGAGAATCCAGTGAATGGTTCTTGAGATATCATGCTGACAGGGATAAAATGGAGATAAAATGTCTCGTTGTGACCTTGAGAGAGGGTGTAAGTCACATAACTCTTGGGAACAATTATTATTGCTGTGGTCAACCTATCAGCAATATATGTAGAGAATCCAGTAAGAGTTCTTGCATTAGTCCATTAGTTACTTTCACTGTCAATCACTATCACCCACTCTGTGCTCATTAGATAACAAGGGATGTCAGTAACACTCACCAGTAAACTGCATCTTGACGCTTGACTGATACGGGCAGTGTTCACACTTGTACTTCTTTTCTTCTATGTGTTTACTTTCTATGTGAGCCTTCAGATAAAAGGGGTCACAGTAGGAGTTGCCACAGACTTGACAAAGGTATGGTCTGATGTTCAGATGTATCCTGTTGATGTGATTCTCCAAGTTCCTGGTGGAAGGACAAACAGATTTTGAATTTTGATTGAGGTGAGAAGAGGTGAGGTATGGTGAGGTGAGATATGGTGAGGTATGTTGAGGTGAGATATTGTGAGGTGAGGTGAGGTATGGTGAGGTGTGGTGAGGTGAGATATGGTGAGGTAATATATGATAAGGTGAGGTGAGGTGAGATATGGTGAGATGAGATGTGGTGAAGTGAGGTATGGTCAGGTGAGGTGTGGTGAGATTTGCCGAGGTGAGTTGAGATATGGTGAGGTGAGATGAGATATGGTTGAAATAATGACCGCTGACCGAGTGAATATCTGTGATAACCATCGAGCGGTATGCGAGATGGTTATCACAGATATTCACGAGGTGGAGGTCATTATTTCACATACACAACATGGTTATCATTCATTCCATACACAAAGTAGACATAAATTGGTACCCATATATAAATATGTATATATAATACTAGAAAATATATAAATACAGCCAAGACACAAAAGAATGAACACTCATCTGTATGGATCCTCGGTAGCTACATTAGTAAAGGCGCTGCTCGACGATATAGAGGTCCAGGGTTCGAATCCCACTTTCGTTACTTACAAAATTTTCATTTCTAATTTGACAAAATTTCCAAAATTTTACAAGTCCATCTGTTTCCGAAGGTTGTATATCTCATAACCGACCATGGTGGTTATCTAAAAATAACTACCTCTGATATTGACCTGATAACCACACCACGTGGTGTATGGTGAGATATGGTGAAGTGAGGTAAGGTAAGTTGAGGTGTGGTGAGATTTGCCGAGGTGAGGTGAGGTGAGGTGAGATACGGTATGATGAGGTGAGGAGTGGTGAGATGAGGTATTGTGAGGTGAAGTATCGAGAGGTGAGGTATGGCGAATTATGGTGAGGTGAGTTGAGGATGAGATGAATTCGGATATAAAAGTACTCTTTCCTAGACCAGTTTTCAACCAGTTAACATCAACCATGTTCTGAAGGTGAGGTATGGCGAATTATGGTGAGGTGAGTTGAGGATGAGATGAATTCGCATATAAAAGGACTCTTTCCTAGACCAGTTTTTAACCAGTTAACATCAACCATGTTCTGAAGAATGAAACTTGTATGAATAAAACAATTGTTACTTACTTTTTGCCCTTGAGTTTTTTATCGCAGTGAGGGCATGGCAGTCTTGTATCTTTGTGAACATTCGCATGTGTTTTCAGACTATCTTTCATGTATGTACTGAATCCACAGCCTTCCACAGGACACTCGTGTTTCTGTGAAAACACAGCCACAATCATCTTAACATTGCATATTGTTTGTTGTAAACATTTATGAAGACATGGCAAGAGAAGGAGCTGTCTTTATTCAAAATTTAAATTTCTCAATTCAATAAAATTATATTCAAACCCATAACAAACTATGTTTACAACATTATTGCCAAAAATATGAACATAATTCTCAGTTTCTTAGTTCTTAGTTAATAACAAAAAAGAGCCATTCGCTCTGTAGCTCTTCAGATCTGGTGAGATAATTTTTAGGCAATCATATAATAAATTTGGCATGACAGGGGAAATCATACAATGTCCACTATCTGCTCACATCAAAATTTTTTTTTTCACTCCTCGCTAGCTTACTTCATCTGATGAGTCCAATCCAGGACGAATCAAGTCACCACCATCGCTAGCCCACTAGCCCCTCCTCGCCTATCCCGGTCACTACTTTCTTCATCTATTTTTTTACATTGTTAATTGTTTAACGTACCTGAAGATCATTCACTATCCCATGCTTGTTGGCCTCATGTAACTTCTTCTCGCGGAGACCCGTGAGCTTCTTGTCGCACACAGAGCACTGATGTGGGAGCTTGTCTCGGTTGATGTGATACAGAAGCATGTGTCTGTTGAGGGCCGTCGTCAGGTAGAACGTGAAGTTACACACAGGGCACCGATGTTCAATTTCAGGATGGGAACTCTTAACATGATTTACCAACTCTCTAATCTTAAAGGTAGAAAAGTCACATCCTGGCACTTCACAGGCATTCAAGTTGGACTCATGCTGACGTGCCTAGAGAATGAAATAAGATTAGAAAAAAAACTTAGAATGCATATGTTTTACTCATTTCCAATATTTTTACTTGGTTTGTTTTCTAATATCATTCATACATTTCCATAACACTCCTTAATCAGGGACAATTTGTTATTGTGTAACAAGTGAGCTGCATTTGTTTAGCTTTTCGATACATTTCCTTCTATCAATAGAACTTGTTTCCTTCATTTCCTTCATACCGTACTGGTACTGGTATTTGGATGTATCTCTTAAATTTGCTGCATTTTATTCCATAATTGAGGGGGTGTTATCATTGTTAAAGTGATGCCAACATAATGCAATTGAACATTTTACTGTATGTACATTTTACTGTCTGAACATTACAATAGATATTAGCACAGGTGGATCCCAAAATTTTCAAAGGGTGGGAGAATGGGGGTGATGGTTTACTCTTGGGGATTTACATGCAAAAGAGGGGGGGATTTCAATCCACTACTGGATATTAGTATGCAAATAAAAGCGAAAGTTGGACGAACCCACCTCACTTGGTGACATCTTGTGAACACCCTGCAGGTGCAGATGTAAGCTCTGTCTGTCCTTTAGAAGTCTCTCACATATCAAGCACTTGAATTTAGATGGGAAATACACTTCCAGACTTGCCGCAGACAGTTTCATTTTCTGGGGTCCTTTTGATTTCAAACTTATTTTCATTGGATATTTTTCGCTCAATTTACACTTTCTAGAAGGGCGTAGATATTTTTCTAATTTCTCTCGTTTTAATAGTTTGTGCTGTAATCCTATTTTCTTCTTAACATGCATCTTGTGGATGTGTCCTTTGCACACGCTCTTATGTTTATAGAACTTATTACAAAGTGTGCATTTGTATTGTGGCTTGCCTTTTGAAGGAGGTTCGCCCTCACTGGCATCAGATTGGACCTCTGTTCTCAAAATAGCATTGTTTCCACAAAGAATTAAACATAACTTATTCTTCACAATATTTGCAGCAATGAGCTTTGAATTATTCATCATTGATCTCTTTTTTGATATGTGCAGCTTTTTGAAATTTGCTACTTTTACAACTTTTCGCCTTGGTTTGCTGGTAAAAGTTTTTTTCTTATCAGGTTTCTTTGAATTGTTTCTGTGAGTTTTTAAAATAAATGGTCCATAGAAATCCTCCTCAGGATCGTAATCATCATCGTCGTCATCAATTTCCTGCAATTCAACATCATCAGCATCATCAAATATATCTTCAGGAGCCACTGCTGTACTCTGTTTAGAAGCAACGCGATTGTTCTTACGGTAAACCAAGTCATTGCTATGACTACCGCCACTGGTCACTTTTGCTGGTGACTCATTATCTTGAGGTTTGAATTTAATTTCTTCCGCAGCAAATTCCTCGTCATAAGTGGAGGGAGACTCCACATAAGCATATTCCAACTGTTTCAGTAAACTTGCTTTACTCTCAGTTTCCTCAGGCTGACGAGAACTCCCTGGATTACTGTCATCCACCAAACTAACTGTCCCGTACCTTGGCGTTATGCCTACAAATGACAACTGATTCCAATGTTCTGTCCAAGACTCATTTGCAGCTTCCTGTTTCAGCTGAGGACCCGGTTCCATCTCATCCTCAATCTCATCTTCACAAACGTCCATTTCGATTTCAAACTCAGACTCAGGGCCACCCTGACTTTTCTCAAAAGAATCATCTTCAGAGCTCTTTTTTGCCCTTTTGGTGCATTTACCACCAGCTTGTTTTTTGTTGACAGGTGCTTTTCTTTTTGGCTGTCTCTTAGATGTACCCTTACGAAGTCCTTCCGAGAAAGATTTGTTTGCTTCCTTATTTCTTTGTTCAGCAATGTTTGACTTTTTTTTGGTTTGCCGCCTTGCGTTAACTTTACCAGATTCTTTAGTAACTGACTGACTCAGATCCTCATCCTCTTCAGGAACTGTCGACTTGCTCTTTGGACGCCTGTTTGCTGGAGCTCCATCTGAAGGGTGTCCAGCACTTGTTTGTATATTGCTGGATTTCCTGTTCGAGGGTTGCTTTTTGACACCCTGAAGTGGTTTCTGATTGCCTGGATGTGGATCAGTACTTTCTTCCAGAAGATCCACAACATCCTGCAGTTCTAGCAACTCAGCTGCTTTCTGTACTTCAGTTTGTAATTTAGGCTCAATCTCTATGTAGCCTTTGTAAATGTAGTCAACCAATGATGATAAAATATTGCCCTTTATGTCTGAAATATAAATAAATATTTATGAAAATTATTTCTATAATTAATGCATCAGATATGCTAATGAAGACAACTGATCGTAGTTGACACAAGAATGATGTGCTTTAAATAAGTATACATTGTGACTCTATTTCTTTAAAGGTCCTTATACAGTTTAATGTCTCAAAGTTTGTTTAGGACTCCTTAAATGTAAAGACATGATTTACAGTTAAGACACAGAAACATATTTCAGGAACGAAAGGTTTTAGCCACTTTTAACATACTGCCATTTCCCTACACAAGGCATAACTCTTGTGAGTCTCCATTTCTGGCTGATTTAAGCCTTGCAGTATTTCCCTTGCTCTTCTGGGCTAAGTAAGTGGATAGCTGCTCCTAAAGAGCATTATATTTTCTGGCACAGAAACCTTAAGGAAATACAGCAAGACTTAAATCTGCCAGTAATGGAGACTGGCAAGAGTTATGCCTTGCATAGGGAAGTTGAACATATATAATGAAGAAACCTGCTTTTTCGATTAAATGGCTGAAAAAGTAACTAAATTACCCAGATTGACAACTTCCAAAGCTTGGTTTCCATTCTGATTCCTCCTTGAAGCAAATGGTTTGAAAAAATCAGAGTATGTCGCCAAAACAAGCCTGTGTGTTCTGTAGGTCAATCCATCAGAACTGCGGAGAAGGATGTCAGCAAACGTTTTCTTTCGGTAGAACTCCTTGATCCTGTTCCTCAGTTTGATAGCATGATCCTCGTCTCTCAGTTTTACTGGCATTCTGTAAGGTTTCTTATTCACTCATTCCTGGAAAATAATTGATATAGAAATCTAATATATAAACTGGAAGTATTGTGCAGGAAGACATATGAAGACATATATGACAAACTTACCCCTACTTTTCTACATTTCTCTGTTTTAGTAACTGTCATAATCCCAATTTATCTTATCCATATTAGCCAAGCTTTCCATGATTTTTTTCTGTGATTGTTTTGGTATTTCTCTCATGTTGTTATTGTAAATCTCTTCCATGACCACATATATCATATATAGAAACTGTTGCAGCTCATCATTCCCCTATACCCTAAATAGTGTAAGGAAGTACCGTATTCTCTCGGGTATAAGACCACACTTGAGCCTAAGACCATCCCCACTTTTCGGAAGGTTGTCCTGGTTGGGGTTTTTCTCAGGTTATAGCCCACCCCCAATTTTGCCTGATGTTCCATGGTCATACATTACATAAATCTGTAATATTATTTTGAGTTAAGTATCAAAAACCTGCATACAACCTATATTGACTGTCTGACGGTCTCCGGTTTGAATTTTCAGGGGTCTCTCCTATCTAAAAGCCCACCCCCATGTTTTCAAGATGTTTGTTTGCCTGGCCCCCTGGTCTTATACCCGGGAGAATACGGGTATATAGAAATGTTGAAATGTAAAAATAGAGCCATGGGCTCTGTAGCTCATCAGAAATTGCTCTGGCATAATGTAGAATATTTCCTAAATACTCATCTCCAAGGTAGTATTACCCTTACAAGACTCATAATAATATTTGGATTGTACTCACACGATAAAAAACTAAATTATATTATGCTTCTAGCCAAAAGATTAATTTATCTTTCAAGTATCAAACAACATGCCCTTCAGAAAATCAAGTTAAAAAATTAGTGTACATGGTTCGGTTAAGCCATGGGAATCGTTTTTTGCAATTCTAAATAATAAAATGTGTTCACATTAAAATGGTCGCCATGCAATTTTTGCTTTTTACGCAACACTGTTATTACCACTACGGATAATTGGTTTGTGTAATGAGATGTTTTAACCTCTAAAGTAAATATAAATCACATCAACTATCATTATAAATGGGAAATTTGAAAATAAAATAAAATTTGCAAAAAACATGCTACAGCCCCTTTAACAACTGTTTAAATTAGAAGAGATTTATATTATGTACAGTCAACCCGCGATAATCCGGCCACCGATAATCCGAATCTCGCAGTGTCCGAATGGTAGGAAGATGTAACCAAACTGATCTCTATAGTAGTCCTCAGTACTCACTACTCAGTAGTCCGAACATTTCACTATCCGAACGTTTTTTATGAAAAACGGTAGCGTTCGGATTATCGAGGCCTGACTGTAATTATAACTGCTTCAAAAGATATATCTACACAAGATTTCAGCATTCTAGTGTTTTTTGTTCACTCAAAGTAGTCACTCAAAATAGAACCATGGGCTCTCTAGCTATCCTGCTTGATAGTGATTTATGTTGTAGACGAAAAATTTAAAAAATAAACTAAGTTCTATCTTGCTTAATATCTATGATACAAATATAATGAAAGTTATGTAAAAATGGTAAATTACTAAAATGTTTTAAATTAAAATAGAACATAGATATTCCCCAAATCATCAAACAAAATGGTATAACATTTTGAGAGAAACATTACAAATCCATTTTCAAGTGAATATACTGTATTAATGAATCCTACTTACAAATGGAAAAGGCTTGACCAAACCCAATGAACCATAGCCCTTTACACACTGAGCCTCTCCCTCCACTAATGGTAACAAGATTATTAGAGGAGAGAGAGACAGGCAGAAGGGTGAGGGAGATAACAAGATGGAACCCCACTCCCCACCACTCCATGTTGGCAAAATGGTACACCACTAAAATGTTTTGACTTACAACTTTCTTACTTTTCATCCAAAAAACTTGAAATTTGCAACTCTTGATATTCACTAAACACAGATGATATCTTCAAAAGTAGAGTGTTCTAGGGTCATTTGTTTCTGAGATGAAAAATATACAATTAAATGAATCCCTGTCAAAATCAAAGTATCAAAGTTTCATTAATGAAATGAACAAATCATAATCTCCATTTTTTAAAGAAAACACTGCCCAGGTTTCTGGATATCTCCTATTGCTGGTTCATGAGAAGAAGATGTTTGAAGCTTTTAGGGTGAAACCCCTGCAAAGTTTATATTTCATAATTTATCTCAACCAAATTTACAAACTAGTATCTCCATCCCACAAAGATGTTAATGAAAAAATTTCATATTCTTATATAAAGTACTTACAGAGAAAAAATCGCTTAAAGGTTTTACTTATAACGTTACGGCCATATTTGTGGGCTCTTGAATTCATGATGAAAAAACTTTGACCCCCTAGGTGCCGGGTACACACTCAACAAATTACAGCTTTAGGGATGCTGCGGTTTTGAAGAAGAAGATGATAATGTGAAAAGTTTACGGACGCCGGACGGACGACAGACGACGGCCCATGTGATAAGCACATCTGGCCTTTCAGGCCTGATGAGCTAAAGAATGACTGGCTCAAAGTAATCAGTGTACAATTAGACTGTCAACATCAACAATATCTTATTTTGCTGTAACATTCAGTGGAGGGTGACATCGTAAATTTATCAGACCCGCGTTAGTGGTTATCAAACGAGCTGTAGGCGAGTTGAATGAACACTAACAAGGGTCTGATAAATTGTGATGTCACCGGAACAAGCTGAATGTTATAACGTATATATCTTACCGCATGTCTCAAAACATCATTAAAAAAAATAGAGCCATTGGCTCTGTAGCTCATCAGGATTTCATTGATTTACTATCTAAAGTTGAATATTTAAGTTATTTAAGTTATTGTTTACAAGCAAAAGATAGGTTCTTAGATCATGACCACTGTGACCCCATTTGGGGTCACGGGGTCACATAATCTACAATTTAGAATCCCCATTGGCCAAGGAGTCTGCACACAACTTTTCAGCTCTCTAGACCTTTTGGAACTGGAGAAGAAGATAAAAATAGGTTTTTAAGGATATGACCCCTGTGACCCCATTTGGGGTCACGGGGTCACGAAATCTACAATTTAGAATCCCCATTGGCCAAGGAGTCTGCACACAACTTTTCAGCTCTCTAGACCTTTTGGAACTGGAGAAGAAGATGAAAATAAGTTTTGAAGGACGTGACACCGGTGACCCCATTTGGGGTCATGGGGTCAAGAAATCTACAATTTAGAATCCCCATTGGCCAAGGAGTCTGCACACAACTTTTCAGCTCTCTAAACCTTTTGGAACTGAAGAAGAAGATGAAAATAGGTTTTTAAGGATGTGACCCCTATGACCCCGTTTGGGGTCATGGGGTCACAAAATCTACAATTTAGAATCCCCATTGGCCAAGGAGTCTGCACACAACTTTTCAGCTCTCTAGACCTTTTGGAACTGAAGAAGAAGATGAAAATAGGTTTTTAAGGATGTGACCCCTGTGACCCCATTTGGGGTCATGGGGTCACGAAATCTACAATTTAGAATCCCCATTGGCCAAGGAGTCTGCACACAACTTTTCAGCTCTCTAGACCTTTTGGAACTGGAGAAGAAGATGAAAATAAGTTTTGAAGGACGTGACCCCGGTGACCCCATTTGGGGTCATGGGGTCAAGAAATCTACAATTTAGAATCCCCATTGGCCAAGGAGTCTGCACACAACTTTTCAGCTCTCTAAACCTTTTGGAACTGAAGAAGAAGATGAAAATAGGTTTTTAAGGATGTGACCCCTGTGACCCCATTTGGGGTCATGGGGTCACAAAATCTACAATTTAGAATCCCCATTGGCCAAGGAGTCTGTACACAACTTTTCAGCTCTCTAGACCTTTTGGAACTGAACAGGAAGATGAAAATAGGTTTTTCAGGATGTGACCCATGTGACCCCATTTTGGGTCATTGGGTCACGAAATCTACAATTTAGAATCCCCATTTGCCAAGGAGTCTGCACACAACTTTTCAGCTCTCTAAACCTTTTGGAACTAAAGAAGAAGATGGAAATAGGTTTTTAAGGATGTGACCCCTGTGACCCCATTTGGGGTCATGGGGTCACGAAATCTACAATTTAGAATCCCCATTGGCCAAGGAGTCTGCACACAACTTTTCAGCTCTCTAGACCTTTTGGAACTGGAGAAGAAGATGAAAATAAGTTTTGAAGGACGTGACACCGGTGACCCCATTTGGGGTCATGGGGTCAAGAAATCTACAATTTAGAATCCCCATTGGCCAAGGAGTCTGCACACAACTTTTCAGCTCTCTAAACCTTTTGGAACTGAAGAAGAAGATGAAAATAGGTTTTTAAGGATGTGACCCCTGTGACCCCATTTGGGGTCATGGGGTCACGAAATCTACAATTTAGAATCCCCATTGGCCAAGGAGTCTGCACACAACTTTTCAGCTCTCTAGACCTTTTGGAACTGAAGAAGAAGATGAAAATAGGTTTTTAAGGATGTGACCCCTGTGACCCCATTTGGGGTCATGGGGTCACGAAATCTACAATTTAGAATCCCCATTGGCCAAGGAGTCTGCACACAACTTTTCAGCTCTCTAAACCTTTTGGAACTGAAGAAGAAGATGAAAATAGGTTTTTAAGGATGTGACCCCTGTGACCCCATTTGGGGTCATGGGGTCACAAAATCTACAATTTAGAATCCCCATTGGCCAAGGAGTCTGTACACAACTTTTCAGCTCTCTAGACCTTTTGGAACTGAACAGGAAGATGAAAATAGGTTTTTCAGGATGTGACCCCTGTGACCCCATTTGGGGTCATTGGGTCACGAAATCTACAATTTAGAATCCCCATTGGCCAAGGAGTCTGCACACAACTTTTCAGCTCTCTAAACCTTTTGGAACTGAAGAAGAAGATGGAAATAGGTTTTTAAGGATGTGACCCCTGTGACCCCATTTGGGGTCATGGGGTCACGAAATCTACAATTTAGAATCCTCATTGGCCAAGGAGTCTGCACACAACTTTTCAGCTCTCTAGACCTTTTGGAACTGAAGAAGAAGATGAAAATAGGTTTTTAAGGATGTGACCCCTGTGACCCCATTTGGGGTCATGAGGTCACGAAATCTACAATTTAGAATCCCCATTGGCCAAGGAGTCTGCACAAAAAATTTCAGCTCTGTTGAATTATTGGTTCTGGAGAAGAAGTCAAAAAAGCAAAAAGTTTACGGATGGACGGATGGACGGATGGACGGATGGACGGATTGACGGATGGACGGATGGACGGATGGACGGATGGACGGACGCCGGACACCATGCCATGCCATAAGCCCATCGGGCCTTTCAGGCCTGATGAGCTAAAAAGGGAGAAAAATTGTACAGAAAACAGCTGATCGTTCGACAAACTATGACCTTTAACTTGTGTCACATGACATGGAATGATTGACGTCGATGCATGCTTTATTCATGTTGGGGGGTATAAAACATTTATCACCCTCGGGAAGATTTATCAACCTGTATGACGGTGTTTATTGATATGTGTTAATGGTCAGATGGACCAGTAAGGGATCGACATTCTTACATGAGGTAGGATAATGTTTTTTACACTCGTACCACTGATGAATCCTTCAATTGTCATTTTTTTAGTTTTAAATGAATGTACACTTGAAGATATAAAGTCATCAACTTATTTAAGCCTCAGTAATATGTTTCAACAGAATTGTGCCATAATTATGTATTAACATCAGTTGTATAAACCTAAATTTCTTCTCGAATTCTATTTCCAAAAGAATACCTGGATAAAACCCTGCAGAATTTACCATTTTTCTTGAAAATTTTCATCTGCGGAATCCAGGAGGGACTGAATGAAACCAAAATATCACTAATACCATTTTATAGCTTCTCCCTAAGCTTCTAAAAACTATTAGTTTACAGTTATAAAGTCATAAAAATGTGGAATATTGACAAAATATCTCTGTATATCCTTAGCCCACTTGGTGACCTATGGAATAAAGGGGTTGTCTTTCATTACTTTCATTAACACTGACACAAGCATTTTAAGTTGTTTCTACATTATTAACAACAGAACAGAATTAATCTTTCACAATCATAAGATAAGTTTGTAATATTTTACTGGTATGAATGTAACGTTATTCTCTTGTAGAGACATACCTCTACCCTAGAAATCAAGTGACTGCATATTTTATGCACATATATATGAAGTATATCAATAATATTTCATAAACCTTTTAATGACACTTTCAATGAAAACACACATTAATCTATGGTAACCACAACCAAATATATATGTCATTTAGAATATTATCTAAACAGTTATTATCAAATCCTAAAACTATTGTCTGCCAAACAACATTATGAATCAAAGTGGTGTACACAATAACAATACACTACAAGTCACACGAACATGGCCCTTTATGCAGTTGACACGATGTACATAATATACATTTATCTCCTGAAATGACATCCATGCTAACTCAACACTCGGTGTAAAGAATGGAAAACAGATTTAATCTGCACAAACATAACAACCTGTGAAATAACACAGTGTTCTGTAATCTGTTTGCAGACGTCTGGTAAATACAGTCCAGACAAAAAGTAGGCTACCATGAACTGTGACGTCACCTCGACTGTCTGATATATCGTTTTTCAATAATACGTTAGTATCTGTTTGAAAAAAAACATCATACTTACTATTTTAAATACGATATCCAAATCCAAATATTTCAAACCAAAAAATATCAAAATGAAATAATATAAATTAATAAATTATTAATGATTTATTTTCGTTACAACTAATGATAATATTCCTTGAAGATTTCTTTATAATTCGTAAAGTAATGAGACATAAAATTATATATTAAAATTTTAACGTTAAATGCCATTATTATCTAGATTAATGTATAACTATTGCTTAGGGGATGCAAGTTAATGATAATACATATGTGAGTAATGAAATAAGTCGTAACAACTACACTATCCAAGGGGAGACAACTAGCAGGTGCCCGTGACGTCATTGCCTTGCTCAACACATGGCAAACTGATGGGTTGTGTATTGTAAACTGAAAAGGACACTAATATTGTTCTAGCAAATAACTTTGGCACGAATCTGACCCAGTCATGGAATATATGACAGAGGCTCAAAGCCATTCTAATAACACAATGTAGGTATCAATCTTTATGAAATTCAATTTGATCTCCGTAAAATTGGTAAATTGACATCAAATTGAGAGAATTATATGCATCATGTCTTTAAAATTTTATGATCATATTATGTCAAAATGACATAAACGTTTACTTAATCACTTAGTTTACTGTTATATAAAACATATTTTAAGAACGAATAACTGATTTTATTTCTTTAATTCCCTTTCTAGTAAGCAGATGATGTTGTTTCAAGATTCTTTCATGAATGCAAATAATTATATTTTTACATTACAATAGCATAATTATCTGGAGGATATAATCTTAAGTCAAATGTTGATGACACCTGAACGTCAACAGAACAATTTTTTAATCAGCTTGTGGATACAGCCCTCGTGTTTGCGAATGAATTGGTCGCATATGCGACTGTTTTTCCTAGATGGCGATTGCTTTTTATATTTGGTCGCAAGTTTGGCTCCTGAAATTCTATGGCAAATTTTCATCATGTCTATTTCAAAACGTTTGTCTTGATAATGTTTCCATATTTCAGTATGTATTCACGTATTTATTTTATTGAAGTCCAGCCTGGAAGAAGTCTGATATTGTGATTGGCTGCTATTAATAGTTTAACCAACCAAAAAAATGGTTTTTCCTACGTCACCGCTAATGTATGTTACCGCTGACGGCGCTCTCCTGATTGGCTCTCTATTAATAGTTTGGCCAATGAGAATAAAGCTTTTATAAATAGGGATTCCTCTGCATTCTATAGTCCTTGTGTATCAGCTGGCGACTGGTTCAATTAGCGTCATATTTCCAGGACGTCTGCTAATTCTTACAACATGCATGCTTTATCTTTTTTAAACAATTGCAGCATCTAATAGCCATGCATGAAATGATTGTCAGTGCTTAGAAAAATAAACAAAACATCTATCGTAACCGACGTTCAGTGGAACAGCTCTCGTACGTTCAGTGCTATAAATAGATTTAGCCGGTTTTCTTTTTCTTTCATAACTGTATGCATAACGGGAAATGAAATCTAAGTAAATTAGTTTTGATGAAAAGACAATAGATTTTACAAAATGAAACTAGGAACGAAGTGACACGACGTCCCATAGTTAATCCAATCTGACAGCACAATGCATTCTCGGAGAGAACTGGGTCAAAGATCAAATTTGCTTCTGTGGCTTGTCATTTACTAAACTCAGAACTGACGATGGGTAGGCGTATATTTATTCAGTTATCAACTGTTTCTTAAACTTTAACACTCTCAGACCATTTTATCAATTTCAAACTTGTTAAAGGATCAAGTGATGACATATTTATTATCCAAGCCGCGAGTGCTCGTAATCATTCAACATTGTTCATATTCCTCATAATTGTTACGTGTTCATAGGGCCTTGGTAAAATATTTATTGAATGTGTAAGCTACCGGTATTTTAATTTCATAATTGTTGAAGATAAAAAAAATAACATGATAAAAATTACCAACAACATAATTATAGGAAATGTTCCATCTCATTAATACAAATGTTAAAATGTTCAACTGTTGATGATAGCCGTTCAATTAAATTTTCAACACCTCATGACCATATAACAGGCTCTCTTTGTTTACAAGGAGTGATTTATTTGCATTTACCTGTTAATAATTATTAATTCAGTCTCAGAACATCAACAACAATTTCTATCTTAGAACATATAAAAGTGAACTGTAAACCTTTGATTGAGTTTGCAATAGGAATATAATTAACAGATACAATATTACTTAGGTACTTAGGTACTATATTATAATACAAATATTATATTCACAGTTTTCATGCCGATTGTTTTGGCTCCTAAAATTTGTAATTTGGCTCCTGTTTTTATTTTAGTAGGAGCCACTTGGCTCCTAGGCAAAAACCCTTAGCATGAGGGCTGGGATACCTAACATTTTTAGCTGTGAATCACTGCAGTAAGGAACCCTCGGTTCTGTACATTCGGTTCATATATCCAAAAAGGCAACAAACTAAAATCACAACAAAATGAAAAAGTTCTTGGAAAAAAGCGAAAAAACAAAGATAGGAATATTTTTTATAAATTGATAACATAACATTTATCTGACATCATTTTGCCTACTGGGTCTGCTTCTTTATCAACTGATACTGTCAACATGGTCAAATAGGCTTTTTCATCAATAGGTAGATAATATCACATGTTTTCAAATATGCCACTATGTATATGATTGCAACAGAGGGCCACTTATTGACTAATATCTCAATGACAACTAAATTTTATTTGATTTTATTTAAACAATTTATTAACATGTACTTCTTCTCTTTTCAGTTTGTGTTGTGGATGCGGTACCCAGATAGAGCCTAACCCAACAAATACTTGTGTCGCATGTCTCCGCAGTCAGATCGACATTACAGAGGGCATCCCCAAGCAAGCAGTCCTGTACTTCTGTAGAAAATGTGAAAGGTAAAGTTCAGTTGTCAAACTTTAATCAGTGTATGAAATAAGGCCAAGAATCTGGTAACGGTTGGTCCGGACTGGTAGCTTTACTTTTGTGCTGGTTTTTTTTCAAGCTTATTTCCAACACTGCTTTCACCATATTTAACCTGCTAATACAGTCATGCCTATCGTTTGCCCAAGTCAAGTCTGGGCTGCTGTTCTTTCACATTTTGTTACATCTGATAAAAACTACTGTCGAATTAATACATCCATAATCTTTGTTTACAGATACCTCCAGCCTCCATCCACGTGGATAACTGCGCAGCTAGAGTCAAGAGAACTACTCTCTGTGTGTCTTAAGAGACTGAAAGGCCTTACTAAGGTATGTTGTAAAAAGAAGAAACTTGAGTACTAGGTTTTGCAACACTTTTGAGAAACTAGTTTCCTTCATGATTGATCTCTCATTAGTATGTTGCTGTTTCAGTATTGTTTCTAGAGGGGATCCTGGGAATACTTAACCTCCTTTTTGATTTACTGTTCCTTAAGTATTATACTTTGCCTTGTTTACAGGGTGGGCGTATACCATACTGCTTTGCGCTTGATCTTTATTTAGTCTGGAAAACACCTTTACTAATTAGTAAAAAAATAAGTTTATGTATTTCAATGAGATAGATCTTTAGCAATTTTCCAGTATGTCTATCAACATACATGATGGTTCTTTAAATGTTACTGTTTCCAATACACAGGTACACCTTGTTGATGCAGGGTTCATTTGGACAGAGCCTCACTCACAGAGGGTGAAGGTCAAGCTAACTGTACAAAAAGAGGTGAGTCTTTGTTTTTCTGTGATGTGGTACCTGTATATCCACTGTAGAAAATTTAATGATTTTGAAAAGAATACAGAGTCGACTGACGGGGTTTTTTTTTAAAAGAGAAGAAAGTTGAAGAAAGTAGAATAAATAGAAAGCCTTTATAAATCTGCCTATATATGCTGAAAATGGACTTGTTGAACTTTTATAAGCTTACAGTCTGATTGAAATCGACCATTTTCTGAGGAATGAAAGTTGCAAAAAAGTGCATCTACCGGATACGAACTCGTATTGTTCGGTGGTTTCCTCGCCAAACCGTCTGATATCAGCCCATTGGCAACGCCCAACAAAATCTTTCGGTACAAGAAGCTAAGGGCAAGTAACTCCCAACAACCATACATTGGTCAGTGCTCATAACATGAGAAACGTGTTAGCAAATGATTCTGAATGCTTTCAAAACGGTGACCACTGAAAATTTTGATGTGATTGGTAGATGCATTATTTTGCAAATTTTATTCATCGGAACAAGGTAGAATTTAATCAGACTGGATAAGCTTTAACAAACATTAAACGACCATATTGGATTCTTGGTAACGAAGATTAAAAAATTGTTGTTACGAATGTACTTTCACGATATAGGATGTTTTTCTACCTATCTACATTTATCTTTTAACTCTCTGAGTCTCTACATGTATACTAAACACAAAAGCCCAAATATTCACCATATCCACTATTCGGCAGGTGATGAACAGTGCAGTATTGCAGCAGGTGTTTGTGGTGGAGTTTGTCGTTAACAGTCAGATCTGTGAGGACTGTCAGCGGGTCGAGGCTAAAGATTACTGGCGTGCTGTTGTACAGGTCAGGCAGAAGGTAAGGGGGATAACTCTGTGTATGTGTAGAAATCAGAATGTCACACCACCTAAGTATAGGCTATATTAGTAAATCTTTGAAATTATCCATTTTGACAGTTAATGGTAAGCCAGTTTTCAATGAATTAAAATAATATTCATAAGATACTTAATTATCTCATCATATTCCATACTATTGTTAATTCCAATAGACTGACCACAAGAAGACGTTCCTGTACCTGGAGCAGCTGATTCTGAAGCACAAGGCTCACTCAAACACAGTCAACATCAAACCCATGCACGGTCAGTCTTACATGCCTTATACCCATCGACAGGAATCAACACAAGTTCTTTGTTTAGTGTACATGCAATAAGAATCTTGTGAATTTAAGCTGAATTCTCAGGGGTTGTTCAATGTTCACAAATGAGGTATCTCAGGAGTTGGCATTTTGCAGAGTGGAATTTCAGTTGAGAGATCGGGGCTTTGAATCCCTCTTTGTCTACAGTAAAGAATTATTAGGCAGTAAGCTTTCATTGTGAATGGATACCAATTGTCTTGATAAAATTTAAAAACCATATTTCTTCCCATTAGGGTAGTGGCCTCCAATAAGCACCACATGTATCGCAAATTTACAAAAGAGGTTTTTTAAAAAATATTCAGTATCTTTATTCATATCCGTTTACTTTTTAAGTGCTGAGTCTAATTTGGTACCTATCATCATATATTTCTATGAATGCCATTCTTGTTATATGTTAAGTCAGTCACTAATCCAGGAGTATGTTTTGTATAAATATATGTTTCAATGTTTGATATTGCAGAGGGTTTGGACTTTTACTATGCAAATCAGAGTGATGCAAGAAAGATGACAGATTTTCTCCAGACTTATGTTCCATGCAAGTAAGTGTTCAGATTAAACAGAGAAGTATTTGTGACTTATAAATAAGATGCATTGTTTCAGAACAATCTTTTTTCATGATCTTTTGCTTGGAAAGTTGAATTAGATGTACATTTCTTATTTCCTTAGTTTAGCAGTGTTGACTCGCACAAACATTTTCTATTTTGACAATTGGACATTTTATCTTTAAGGCATCAGTTGGCCAAGGAGTTGGTGTCCCATGACCCTCACAACAATACCTACAACTACAAGTTCACCTTCTCCGTTGAAATTGTTCCTGTATGTAAGGTTAGTATTTAAATATTTACGTAGCCCGTTATGTTGACATGCTTCATATGGTTGTTTTGAATTGTGAAAGCTTTAATCACATCCTAAAAAGTCTTTCTTTTTGTTAAAATGTGTCTTTATTTTTGTAGATTCTATTTCTGGGGTCATTTACTTTAAAAAGTAGAGTTTCGTAAATATTAATGAAAACACTATTCTGTATTTAAACTTTGTAATTACGTAATAAAGTAATTACCCTTTGGGTTTCATGTTTTCATATTATATAGGAGATACTGATATTTTAAATGTTGTTTACTTTGCAGGACAATATTGTGTGTCTTCCGAAGAAAGTTGCTCAGTCTCTGGGGAACATCAACCCGCTGTGTGTGTGTCACCGAGTCACCCAGACCATACACCTCATTGACCCAAACACTCTGCAGGGTATTCACGCCAGCGATCATCAACCCCATTTTATGCAATTAAACGTTGTCTTCTGAGTTTATTTACTTGGATTTTCAATAGGTTTTGGTCATTTTGTATTGGTCCTGCGTGGATTACCTTCCACATGCGTCAAACTCCATGCTAATTTGTAGTGCAATTCCTGAATTTAGACTTACTGTCAATCAAAATATATAACCTGTGTAAAAGACTAATCTACCAGCTCTCAATTAAAAGTATCTCTTAAAAACCTTTTGGATAGATAGCTTATTCTTTCAGTTGATACACTTTGTAAACAAGGTTTATTGGTTGTTGGCTATAGCTGTATGAAGTCTGTTCCTGGAGTTTCAAAATATTTAAGTGACATTCACATTTAAGGATTTTAACCATCATGTATGTTTGAAATGACATACCAATGACTTCAAGTAAAGGAGAAACAAGTTGCATGAGTGCGACATTTCAATGTAGATAACGGTTATAATGTTGTTAGTATCTACACCGAAACATACTCTTGCAATGCAGAAGTTGTACATCCATAGAACTCGTTTCTTCTTCATCTATACTCTTGAAAGCAGCGTTAAACCCAACTCACCTCACTTCACCTTTTCTTCATCTAACCAACTTTTATATATGCATATTAAATCGTTATTCCCAGTTGCGGAGCTGAGTAACACTGTGTTCTGGAGGAACCCATTCCGGGTGCTGTGCAGCCCCAAACAGCTCATCCAGTACATGGTGATGCAGGTCGACTACGTAGCGGACAAGGATCGGCCACACAGGGTGCCTGCCTCCAAGAAGGTACACTGACCGCATAAGTTATTTACAATAAGAATTGAAAAGTCATTTTTCAAAATGAATAAGAATTATTTGATGTGAGTTGAATTCCCTGTGGTTTGATTCAAAGAATGATGTTTTATTGTACAGTACTCATATAATTTTCAAAGTTACTCAGATTGATTAGAAAAAGAATTACAAGGAAAGGAAATTACATGAGAGGGAAATTTAATCTTTCTTTTTATGCTGGATTTATAATTAGTAGTACAGATATTCTGCTTTGTTCAGTTATAGGAATTAATGATACATGGTAATGATGTTCATGTGTATGTCTGTATTTTCTAATAAATCATTCCTAATTACCAGCATGTACTGGCCGACCTCTGGGTGATGCGGATGAGTGACCTGGGTATGAATGACCAACAGTTCCACTGTCGCACACACCTTGGGCACCTGCTCAACGTCGGCGACACGGTTCTCGGGTACGTCCTCTTTGGATTCAGGATCCCTGCTGAGATCCTCTTGCATTGTTCACCAAATATGATTTATAATCCCTGTTTAAGTATTTATTCCCAGTAAATGAATATCTTAAGGACATACCCTACCCAGAAATAAAAATATTTAGATTTTTCTGAAAATTGGCACATATGTACAACTAAGTGTGCTGATTTCAAAAATCAAATAAAAAATGGGGGTCACCATGCTCGTTTTCGAGTAAAAATGTGTCAAAAACTGTCCTCTTTTATTGAAAAGCCTGAAAATCAAAATTTTCATTTTTTCAGCAAAATTTTATTATTTTTTAAAATAAATGCAAAATTTTAATTCTCACAGTTAGATATAAATGATACTTCAAAGTTTATCCAAAAATAATTTTGAAAAATGAAATTTGAAATTATTTTTTTCAACTTATTGTGTCTATAATTTTTTATTTTTTACCTAAAATTTCAATGAATTATCTTCAAAAACATATTTCCAAAATTTAGGATTTTTTAAAACTTTCAAAATATGAACTTGACAATATATGGAACTCAAATTCGAAGAAAAAAATGGGGGTCACCACGCAAAAATAACGAACTTTTTATCTCTGAAAATTGATATCGGCAGTGAAAAATGCCCCAAAACGCCGCGGCAAGTCTACTGAAAGACGGCGATATGGGTTTCGCATTGTGTAACATTGTTCATAAAACTCGCAGTTTAAAATGACAGAATGTTACTCTTGTGGCAAATATTATGTTCACACATCTAAGTAGGCCGATTAAAACAATCAAGTATTTGGTTTTGACCCCAATTTAGGAGCGGAAAATCATATACAGTGCCTGATCGGCTACTCTAATAAATCATTCAGTGGTTCACAACATCAGCGCATGTTGGAAATCATCAAATTGCATGATGCCCATGTAATTCGAGAAAGTTTTTTTCTTTTGATATATTTTGACGATACAACATGTATATTTCATTTCTTTGAAAAAAAGGGAAATTTTGTTTTAAGTAGGCCAAAATATCACTTGAATGATGACAAATCAGCAGACCAACAACGTACATCGGGCGAAATCGATCATGACTTCCGCTTAGACTTACTTCGTTACCTATCTAATATATTTTATTTTGCCCTTATTTACACAAATTTTCTGTCTGTATTCACACCAATCTGACGAATCTGACTGTTGTTCATCAATAAACTGTGCATGTCAATGGCACACTTTATATTTAGAAACTTGCGCTAAAATAAGTATTTTTAACTTATAATGGAGCCCCGATCAAGTCTTTTCATCGAAACAGCGCTAGCTTGTGCATTTCATCTCGAGTGCGGTGAATTCGTACCCAAAACCACAGGCTAGGGAGGAAATATACCTACCTATATCTATATTTCCTCCCCAGCCAGTGCCGAAAACAAACTTGATCGTATCTAAATCTGCATCGACGAGATGTTTTGGTGTGAGAAGACTCTACTAAGTTAAAATCACATGTCATACTGCAAAGTTAATATTAACATAATACATACTTTGCCAATCAGGATAATAATTATGCTCTATTTTCAAACTTTGCAAGGTGGTGTAGGCTATAAAAGATGAATAATATTAATATGCATATTGATAGGAAATAATTTGCAGACTGTTCCCTTTCTTTGAATGCCCCAAAATAAATGAAATAAATCTTTGTTTGGACATTATTTTATTTCATCAATATTTCTTTGGATTGTGTACACTGTCACAGCTTACCTGAACTCACATACATTTTGTACATACATGTTCATTAACCTACATATGATTATTTCACATGTACATGACGGATTGTACACCATGTTACCAATATCAGGAAACTTTTCTGTATAGTTGCAAATCATTAAAACTTCATATAGATCTGCTTCATCCAAGTTGTCTTGACAGGGATTGTACTGTTAGGCTGACACAGGTAAAGAGAACTGGAAAAATATTGCTGATTGGCAACTCCAAGGAAAGTAAAATGGGCAGCTTTTACAGTGCAGTTGCATCATGATCTGAAAAAATCAATTTCCTCATGTATTTAAAATCAGAGAAGTTTTAAAGATCTTTACAAAATCACAGCTATTATTCTGCATAAACACAATTAATTAGTTGGGTAAAGATTGAATTTTAATTAAAGAAGAGATACTAGCTGTAGTCACAAATATGTGTCTGAAATATGAATTTATTGTTAATTTTATTTTGTTATTGTAGAGTAATTAAGGATATTTGACAAACATTTTGAGAATGGCTGGAATTGTACTGTGGACACACAGGTATTATCTTCAATGTGATTTGATCCTTTTTGGGTCTTCACCCATTTCATACAGATGATACTTTTGATTTGACATTACTTCTAGCTTAATATTATCCTTATAAATGTAAGTTGAGGAAAATAACACCTACATTGTAACATTATCACATTCCAGGAAAGATTTAATTTATTCTAATTCATTAGAAAAAATCTAGACACTGGACAAAGTCAAATATAATGAATTTGATCACAAATGGGCAATGTATGTTAAACTTGTAACTTATTATTTAATACTATAGAAACTACAAGGTTGTATGTGAGTGAGTGAAATGTGTGTTAGCCTTTTTTTAAATTTTCATTTTCTCCTGTCAATAAAATCTCTGTTATGAGTAAATATATTATATTGATGTCCTAACATGTATAACTTGATCTCATAGACTTAAACTACCTGACTGGAGACACAATCATGACCATAGAATATGTAAGTGACCACATCCATGTTGACAGTAGGTTGGTGAAAACATATATATTCAACATCATTTGGTAATTATTTAATCCTTGTAAGTATAGACAATAAATGTGATATCTATATCAGTCATTTTAATATAGAAATAATTAATGATAATCCATCATATGCAACAATAAACAATTACATTCAGATAAACTGAATGAAATATCTTCATTTGCTTCACAGTTAAGAAGGGTAAAATAATGTTCAGGGGAACTATTATTTAGGATTAACTGAATATTACTTCTACTAACAATATCATTTAAATTCATAAATGGATGTGCTTTTCAGTAACTGATGTGAATCATTAAATGGTTTGATTAAGATACTACATAACTACCAACATGTAGGTGCATGTAACTAGTATCAAATTCAAAATTGTATCATTTCATATTTTTGACATGGTGTAATATGGAAATGAATCACTGCTTATGATGAATGTAATTCTTTTTTCTATAGAAGTTGTTATATGTTCGAATTTTAAAAAATAAATATGTACTTAAGTTTCCCCACTTCTTGAGATAAATAGCTAATAGTAATACAAAAAGGTACAAATCTTACCTGCTCTCCCCCTTATGTTTTTCCTCACAAAAGGCATTTCCCTTCAGAAAACTCCAAGGCTGCAAATTTTATAAATCAAGTCTCCAAAGTCATTGTGATCTGCAAAAAAAACCATCAAAAGATGTTTATCATGACGGATGAATTTAATTGAAAACACAATATATTTATTTATGTTTTAACTGTTTTGAAAAAAAATTAAAATGCTTAAAAACGTTTAAATGAGTTGATTTAAAAATATATTGCAAAAATAATGTTGACACTTATGAGAAGGAAATTAAAGTCTAGTTGTCCATGCTTTCTCACAACATGTTAGCAATTAATATTTTGAAGCTGATCGAGGGCGTTGCCTACCTGAAACGAATTCCCCTGAAACTTATGGGATGCCTTGTTTTCGTCGACAAAGTCCGGTCAGCTACCAATTAAGCTCGCACATCCGTCGCAGGCCGGATTTGTATAATGCGTTTGGTAATTTTCCGTGAAAACACCTCTGAATATTCAATGAAATACGGGGTTTGTAGTTTATTTTCACTTCTGGTTCTATGATGTTGTTCCAATTTCTTCAAATCGGGCAAGATCAAGTGACAGGTATCTGATTCACCGGCCGATGTCTTGATCGAGGCCGATCAGCTGTTGACGGCATGGCTTGTTTTGTCAACAATGCCATACATGGTTTTCATGTCGTAAATGTCTATTTTTGTTTTATTAGAAGCAGGAATTTGAGAATCTATGGTCTAATAAACATAATTATGTTATAGTTATGATAAATAATACTTTTGAGTTTGTAATTTATTAAATGTTGTAAATTTAGCAATTGTCGTAAATTTCCTATCGGGTCGAATTGCGATGTGCACGGTTATGCGCAGTAGACGTTTTTTTATGCGTAGGGTATGTCCTTAAGCGTATATCCCTGCTACTAAGTAGTGAGGGATATAGAGGTCAGTGTGTGAGTCCATCCGTCACGTTTTCGCTCAATTTGGGGATACAGCTCCTGGGATCTCCTTTCGCATTGTAAGGTATCATGCACAATGCGATTCCTAGTTTAGGTATTTGACTGCACTGAATGAATAACTTTGCACTTGTTTATATATACAAGTTCGATTTGCTCATCTTGAGGGTTTTCAAGGTCATAGTGGGATTATGTTATATGGACGACCATTTGATAGATTTTCTTCCCAATTTAGTTTCAAGTCATATTGGTCTTAATTTCATTGACACTGGACAATTTCATGACCTTGTGGTTAAATAATTACTTTTATGGTGAAGGCAATATGCATTACTTGTAAAATTGAAGTCTTCCACTTTAAACCATATAAAGCCTGTAGAGCTACAGAGCCAATGACTAGGTGGTATGTTTTGAACCATCTCCGACTACATTTATGGATTTCATTTTCTAAAATCAAGAATGAGGTTTGATATTATTACACAGCTTAAAAAATCTCAATGAAAATATTATGTTAATGAAAAGCATTTTGTTCTTTCAGATTTGATTTCACAAATGCCAACCTCAACCATAAAGAGTTTGAAGGACTTGGTGTGGACAAGGTGCCAGATGTGGTAAGTTAAAAGACAACGGATGTTTAATTATTATCACTTTGTCTATTGTTTAAGTTAAATGTCATTTTATTGAAAACGTTACTGTAGGTCCAAAGGGAAGAACTGCAGAGATGAAGATAAACCCATTGTTTTCAGAATTAAAGTAGGTAACTGTTCAAAGGTTAAAATCCTAACTCTTGTAATGCTCTTTTATTGCATGATATTTAATATACTTGTCAAAATAAGTTAGGGATATTGAAAGCTTTGATTGATATTTCATCAGTGTGTGTAAACATGTGAATAGTTAATAACTATTTTTGTCCACCATGAATAACAATGAATAACAATAAGAATCTGCAAAAGACTGTTCATATTTTGCTTGAAACTTCACTCATGTATTGCCCCATTTTACAGATGGTGGTGAAAAAAGTGTTTGACTCGTCCAAGCGGATGCGGAAGAGGAAGTGGAAGTTGAAGCGTATTGATGACAACATGGCCGCCATGGAGACTGCCAGCAATGAGAGGTGAGACTGAGAGAGTAATAATGGAGAGTTCTGATCTAAACTGAAATACGTGTGGTGCAAAGCTGCATCATGTGAGGTGTTCTTGAAGCAACTTTGCAAAGGCAGTATTTAACATATTGGTGATGATCAAAGTTGAGAATTCTAAGGGCTACAAAATTTATTGAATACAAGCCAGTTTGCCCCCAGGCTTCACGGATCCTTTTCTAAAAGTATTAAAATATGAAAGAAGTAAACCTGAAAATTATCAAGTCTGAAAGTGTTGTTTTGTTAATTTTAATGGCAATATTGAAGAAAGGTCTCAGTGATGCCAGCTCTGAGGAAAAGTTTCAGGCTGTCGGACAGGCATTATTTCATGCACTGATCTTGTGCGTCGTCTAATTTATATATCTTTTTCCACAATGTTATACCCACTTATGAATGATAAAATAAGCATATAAACGTATACATAACATAATTCAAAATTGCTTACCTGTGATTGTATCTTCTAGATAGCAACTATATCCTCATGATGGAGTGAGCATTTACCCTGAAATGTTTTGTATCTACACAATATAGGAGTTGTTTTCTTATGTATTCCACCTCTAAAGCCAGCTCTAAGACTAAATGTTACATGTTTCAATTGATTCTTGTTCAACATTCAGAGATTACAATGAGTTCCTGGAGGACCTAGAAGATGACCCGATGGTCAGACAGAATGTCAACATCTACAGGGGTACGTATCTCTTAATGTGTGGAATACAATTCCAGTGGCAGATCCATTGGTACACGTTCTGTCATTACTCGCTACACTTTAATGGTCTCTCTCCAGTATGAATTCTCATGTGGACGAGCAGGCTATGTGAATCTATAAACATTTTATTGCACTCACGACACTTGTGTGGTCTCTCCCCAGTGTGTATTGTCATGTTGATTCTGTATTCAATATTCCTTTGAGAATGTTTTACCACAGTCCCACAACAGAATTGTACATATGTCATGATGTGTGTCCCATCAAATTTACCTGCAAAAATTGTCACCCCCAAACCTCCATCCCCCCCCCACCCCCCCCCCCCCCCCTCTTAGATCCGCCACTGAAGTCACTGCATCTCTATGTTAATAGACAGTACATTACAGTAGATTCCATATTGAATATCATTGAGAAATATCAGCACAGATTTATGTTGAAGAGAACTCTTCAACTATGGTTAATTTGTAAGTTTATTGGTTTTTTAAAAGCAGATGTATCCGGTAAATTTATCCTCTCAAAAATGCAGATAGAATACAGCTATACACAATGATAATATTTGTCTAGCCTAACTAGACTGAGGCAAGAATGATTGTCTATGAGTAAACAAGCTACAAACTCCGAAACTTTAATGACTTTCATTATTCTATTACAGACAGTAACAAGACCGCTGTGGACACTGACGACACGGATGATGAGGGAGTTCCCCAGATTTCGCTGCAGGAGATGTTGGAGGATCTCCATATTGCAGAGGACGCCACGGGGGGAGAAGGGGAGGACATGATGGAGTAGTTAGTTACAATATCGGACTGTCACAGTATGTCCTATCATGGAATTATTGTCATCTGTCTGTTGGACTAAGGTCTACAGGGGGAGAACATGATATTGGATATCTCACTAGAAGCTAGTTTCTTTCTGCTGGTGAAATATTCATCTTCATGTACATCCCTGAGTAGCTTGAAATATGAATTCTTCATTGTAAATGTGTTAATAGTATTACCCCTGTCTGAAACTCAACTTCTTCCAAATTTTAAGAGGAGATGATAGCCACCAAAAAATGTGATGTTAACCTCAAGAGGAGAATGTTTGTAGTTGCATGTTACACCTCCTTTATCAGACTGAATCATCCTGTCTCGGGGTATAACGTACGCTAATGCAACTTACATACCCTGGGTGCAAAGGCAGCTTATATCTTCGCGAGGTGACGTATGATCGAGGAACAATCTAAATATAGACAACCAATGACGTCACTTGGAAGGCAAGTCGGCTTCCGCCTGTGTTCTTTGTGGTTTATCACTGTGGAAATCATAATGATCTCTCAAAACCGAGTCCTCAAACGTTTACCCCACCTTCCTCGATGAACTGCGTATCCCATTCTATGGTCTGCGTCTGAGACAATTTGACGGGGAAAAACTCTTTGATTTCATGCTCGCTTATCTAAGGAACTCGCCATTTTGCGTTAGTGCGAAAGCTAACTGCATTTTGAAAAACTCTGTGATACGCTTAATTTTATCGCCAACAGGGCAAGCAAACTATTTGATTGGCTGGAACATACGTCAACTCGAGAAGGTATAAGCTGCCTTTGCACCCAGGAAAGTTGCATTAGCGTACGTTATTCCCTGAGACAGGATGCAGACTGAATATACCAACAGTTGAATGAATAAAACTTGATGGAAATTACTGATTCTGTCCCTTTTGCAATTCCATTTCAATTTCAATTTCAGTTTGTATACCGGTATATCAAGTCTTTTCCTGAATAATACAACTCTATGATGATGAAGTAACAGTTTAGTAAAAGGAATTTGAAAGTGCTTGAATTGTACAAATCTACAAATACCTCATAGTGGTTTAAATACTTTTGAAAGGATTAACAGTGTTTGCTGTTTATAACACTGATGATGAAATGCTGAAGAAATGTATCAACTCATGGGGTTTTATCAAAATAACATACCGGTAATTTAATCGTTTTGAAAGTTGCAATGAAATGTAAACATCTATTTTATACGACATGGCTTTTCTCTGTAGAGACGGTAAGGGTTTGTGTAGTAATATTATGATGACAAAAGTTTAAAAATGAGAAACATGTTCTAGAGTTTTATAAATTCCTTATTTCAAGAGTGCTTTGTTTCATTGTAGATGCTATTATCATCATGTAGCAAATAAAACTAGAGTTACACAAGCTAAGATACTTGTTTCATATTTAATTCACCGACTTCTAAAAAGAAATTATTTAATAAAAGATGGAATACCTTTCCTTACTGTACTTACTTGATGTATAATTTTTTAGGAATGATCCTTTACCCTGTGTGTTGTTACCACTCTGTTTATATCATTTTGTTATTGTCTTGTTTGTTAGTGCTATCATCCTTACTAACCCTTGATATTTGTTTTCAATGCAGTGATATTTTCAGTCATGGTACATGATGTAAAATGAAATAATTAATTTCTGTTGTCTTTTACAAAGTCAATCTTGCTGTGTACATTTGTCAAAAGCAAATTATTATTTTGTGGGTTAAATGGGAAATGTGTACATACAAACATGTATAGACATATTTGTGCTTCATGAACAAAGTGCAATTATACAATAAAAACTTATTCCTGAATTCATTTCTTTGTGATGATATTTTCTGCTTTCAGCTGACATGATGTATGTAGTCTCGTAACCATTTACAAAATGCGGTGGGCAGGATAGCACAGGGGTTAGTGCGTTCGGCTTCAGATCAAGTGGTCAGAGGTCTGAATTCTGCCAGGGGCTCTGCAACTTTGTATGCTGTATAGAACAGTCTATGTGCAGTAAGGTTTGGGTGCAATGCTACCATACAATGAATTGGTGCAGTACCACCCACTGTTTGCTAGTTCATATTAAACTCCCACTCACTCTATAAAACACTCCATCTGAATTACTCAAAGCACAGCATAGCCACGAGAAGTGAGATACCAAATCACCTCACCTCAGATATTACAGATGTACAGACCTGTAACTGAGTGTTTATGATATCAAAACTTAGAAGTAAAAATGATTGGTGTAAATGTTCATATGACACTAAATATATCTTAATGACTGTACCCCACCAGGGAATTGGCAATAAGTTACTTGTATAAAGGTTTGTGGTTAGACTACACTGTTAATCGGTGCAACATTACTGGTTTCATCAGTTCAGCAAATGTATGCATGTTTCATCTCAATACATAGTTTTCAGGCTTTCTTTCTGCAAGAATTCTTGCTGTTGTCTGTAAGTGAAATATATCTTCCAAGTCTGCATTAAGACACCTATCTCACCATAGAAGTGATACCTGGGATCCTAGACATGTAGTGTTTTACACCTACACAAATATGTTCCTACTAGATCTTTTAAAGCCGCTGTAACACGTTTTTTGCACAAAAAAATCTCAAATTTTACATTAATGTTTAAAGTATATATATATAAATACGTAAGAGGGTAAAACATGTATTTACATGACATAGAAAACAGTTATTCTTATTGGTATACAATGGTTAGACCTGTAAAAGCGACAATTTTGTGGAATTATTCAGTGTTAGAGGTAGATTTGTAGGTCTCCTGTGATTTTGAGAGTGCAGACATTACATCATTGTACCATATTTAAAATATGTTCACTTGATAGACACTAAGATATGTAAATGTCATTTTCCTCCTCCCAAAAATAAGTGTGTTGCAGGGGTGCAATTTAAAGGGGTACACCCATTTAATGACTATGATCAAATGTCAATGCAATGGTCTGCATCATGTCAACTTGCAAACAATCCCAAGTTTATGCCGATAGCACCATTATATTAAGTGAAAAATAAATTGGATTGGAATTCAGGATATGTACATTATGTAATAACATTATGCTGACCTCAGCAGAGAGTAGAGATGTAGGTGCATGACCAGTGCCTTGTAACAGTTCAATGAGTGAATCTTGGAAGAGGCCAGTTGTCAGATCAACAGACCATCACAATTATGTTATGTATTATCAACTGATACAGAAAAATATTTCCCTAAATATTGACAGAATCGTCCGTAAAATATCGCTAAATAGTAGCACGTTTTTTCACTCAAAAAAGTTGATGAAATATATTTGAAAAATAATTTCACCAACAGTAAAACATCATTCTCTCTTCGGAAAAAAAGGTTTTAAATTAGTGTACATGTTTCGGTAAAGCCATGTTAATCGTTTTTGTAATACAAAATAATAAATTGTGTTCACAATAAAATGGCCGCCATGCAATTTTTGCTTTATACCTAACATAGTTTTTACCACTACAGATAATTGGTTTGTGTAATAAGATGTTTTACCCTCTAAAGTTAATTTAAATGACATAAACTATCATTATAAATGGGAAATTTGAAAAAATAAATTTTGCCAAAAACGTGCTACAGCGCCTTTAAGGCTACTGTAGCTTTAAGAAGACTTATGATGCTTGTCTTAATCAACTCACTTGCTATGGTACAGTGGTATGATGATGATCCAACGAATTTGGTGTGTAATCTCGTTTAAATCAGATCGAACGGTATGCTCGTATCTCGCTGCGTACATACGAAGTACGTGTGCATCATTTCCAGGGAAAACGCCACAATAATAATAATCGTCAATTTATATAGCGCATATATGTCCATGCACATTAATTGCATGCTCAAATCGCTGTCAACGAGTACAGAACACTCCCTGGGGAGGATACAACCGGTCGCCTGTCGCTCAAGGTTCAAATTCAGACTACCATGATCGTATGGGTGTAGGTGATTTCGTAGGAGGATCCGGTTCGTAGGAGGATATTTCGGTGAATTCGTAGGAGGATTGAACGGTGGATTCGTAGGAGGATTTTTTTTTATAATGCAGGGTGATCGGCAATATTTATTTTGATTATTTATTTAGTTAGTTGTTTTATAAATAAAGTAATCTGGTAAGTAAGATCTTTATTTATTTTTAAAATTTTATTAGCAGTGATTTGACAATTGACATATATGCCGATGAAGATGAGAAGATTTCGTAGGGGAATTTCGATTGGATTATATTATATATTAGATGATTGATAGTATTTGTTTTGTGTTGTTTGTTTTAATAAATAAAGTAATCTGGTAAGTATGCTTAATCAGCAATGATTGGAAGATCAGCCGCTGCCGATGAAGATGAAAAAGGTCTCACTTCATACAAATACATCTTGTCTTAATCTCAGAAGAATAATGTATTTTAATCCGTAAACTAAGAATAAGACAGTAAGTTATTTGCATCAATTATAGCTCTCTGTGTTGTATGTAAGAAAGATGTTCGACTGAGGTGACATGCGACAGTTGCGACGACTTTGTTTGACTTTGCTTCTGTTCTCTCTCATGTCCCGCCAAACTAGGCGCCCATATCTCGTCCCAAGGATTATATATAGAAAGCTAGTTTAATGTGCATATAAATCAGTAACTTCACATCTACTAATGCTTAGTAGGCCTAAATATGTACTAACATTATTTAATTACCGATCGTATCATACTAGGTACCCATTTTCTGCTGGGTGGACAGAGGCACACTTCGAACTAAGTCGCTGACCCAGGGTGACACCACAAGTCTCTCAACTTATGTCTCTGTTACAGTTACAAATTGACTAGATACCTCCTTATCAGACCAGGTTTCTGATTAAATTCATGAAAACCAGCATCAGATGGACAATACTTTAATTATATCCGATTATATTCCTTCCCGGTAAAACAGCCGATCATTATGAGAAATAGCGTCCCCCAAAAACAATTGTGTGACATTGCTATAGGTTTAATGATGAATAATCCTATTGAGCTTGGAAATGTAGTACATTAAGGCACCTAATATCATGTTCGTGGCACCAAAAATAAGGAAGACACAGCATCATTCAATTCTTATCCACTACCCTATTGTCCTCCGTTGCCCTTCACAGAACTAGGACTAGCTCGATCTGCCTTGTGTGTGTCGGGGCACTGCGTCAGCCGCAAGGGAAAGGATAAAAAGATAATGGGGAGACTGCAACTTTTAGGTTCGCTGTGAGTTAGAGGCATAATGAGGGGTTTGGGTAGGGAAGGTTTTGATTGAGAGAAGCATGTTCGAAGCTGCAATTAATACCATCAGATGGATAGAATTTTCAATAATGTGTGAGCGGTGTTGGAATTGACTTAAATTGTGAAAATTATGCAATGGAGGAATAAAACTTGGTGTTACTTTATCTCAAAACTCTAAATTGCTGGATTTTGTGTTGAAATAATCTTGACCAATAATTGTAAATGGGTGGCTGTCTAAACGTTATTTGGTATATTAGTCCACAAATCAAGATTTCAAATCATGCAAAGCCTCATGAAAACATCTTCATGGAACATATTTATTCAAACTTTGAGAACAGAATTCAATGGAAAAAATCGTGAAATCATCTTCAAATTCAAACATATTTGAGCATTTTGTATTTGAGGCAAATGAAATATTTATACATTTATTGGATTAATTAAAAGAAAGACATAAATTACACCTACCATTATTTTTAGGACAAGCATTTGAAGTAAGTCACTGCTGTGCTTTACATTCGTACGAAACTATTTTGGTTACGAATTCGTTTTAAACTTATTAGCCAAGGGCAGGTAACTCTCAATCTGAAACTTTGCTTTGCAAACTCGACATCATGCTGCACTAACAGACTAAGATAACATCAAAAGAATATCAGAAAACTTTTAGATATCCATATGACTATTTGTAAATATTTTCTGGATGGAAGGTGCCGATATGGCGACAGGTGTCGATTCGATCATCCTACTGGTAAGTGAGAAAGATCTGCTATTAAATATTTGAACTAAACATTTTTTGGCCAAGGAAAATGGCGTCCTAAGCTGCGCAATTTCCTTTCCTTCATTGGCCTACCTTATCATCATATCACAGAAACTAGTTGAATCGGTATCTGTGTGGTATATAATTTTAAAACTTAACTGGAGGAAAATGTCATCTTTAAAATTAATAGGTTCTGAATCAGTGAGTGAATCTTAATTATTATATTTTAATATGGAACAGTAGAAGATTATTGTCAATAATATTGATATTCATACAGTTATTTGCTTAATATTTTCACACACAAGTCTATGCAAATACAGATATCTTGTTGTATGAAAGATAAAAAAAAAAAAAGGTTACCAGTTTATTCAAAGATGAACTTCTATCTCGAAGTAAATCCCTGAAGTCATATCAGTTAGTTTGTTTTCAGAGTTTTAGTCAAGAACCAAACACATATTATTCTGCACACTTTGTATTGCTTAAACAAGTGTATGTTTTTTTTAAGAAATTTCGAATGATAACAAAAAGAAACAGACGAGGAACATATATTTTGTGTTTCATAAACCTCACCTTTCCATCAACTCTCAAATGAAATACTTTTGTAAATACCGGTATGAAAAGAGAAAGAATCGAAGAAAGTGTTTTGAACCAAGTCAGTGAAATTCTGTAATTGACTTTTACAGAAACCATATTCTGATGCGAAGAATGAAGCAAGCCCAATGTTGGAAGCTTACAAGTTGGTCAAAGATGGAAAGAGCAGCATCAGAAACGCCGCAAGAATTCATAGAGTTCCAGAAGCCACATTGAGAACAAGATTGAAAAATCCACAGTTGTTTGAGTGTAGTCTCGGTCACCCACTATTGCTTAGGAAAAGTGAGGAGGATGAGATTGCTGAACATTTACGTACAATGACAAGCCTTGGTTATGGATTTTCCAGATCTCAGGCATTAGAAGTAGCAGCAAAGGTGGCCAAAGTTTCGGGCAGTGACAAGTCACCAAAGAAGGATTGGTATTATGGTTTCCTCAAACGGTATCCAGATCTTACAACAAATAAGATGAAGAGGAATTTGTCTAAACTGATTGATACACGCAAGAAGAATCTAAGGAACTATTTCAAAGAATTTGAAGCTTTCCTTGAAGAACATGATTTGAAAGATAAGGCAGAGAAGATTTGGAATGTTGAAGTAATTGGCTTATCACTTGACAAATCTGCTGATGTAGGAGTAGGAAGAAAATGGTTTTGTGTTGACCCTGGAATGACTGCAACGGCAAGCATCATCCTCGCTGGTAATGCTCAAGGCGAGATGATTCCTCCTTATGTTATTTACAAGGGACGGCGTTTGACCAAGGACTTGATCACGGGTTGTATAACTCAGTCTCAATTTGCTGTGTCACCTTCAGGCTGGCCAACTAATCAAACTTTGGAAGATTTTCTTGAAAACCTTTTCATACCACATGTTGATGTGAGACCAAACGCCATTCTGTATGATGGAAATGCCACATTTATAACAATGAACATGATTCAGACAGCAAAGGAGAAAGGTATTCACTACTTTGTCCTCCCCCCTCACCTCTGCAACCAACCGACACTTGTAGACTCAGGCATATTCAAGCACTTCAAGGAAAGTCTTATTGCAAAGTGTGTAAAGCTGTTGGAGAAAAATGGCCATGTGAGAAGGCGCAACATTCCCCATCTTATAGCAGAAGCCTTTGAAGCATCAGTGACTGTTGTAAACCTAACCAGTGCTTTCAGGAACAGTGGGCTTGTCCCCTTCAATCCTTCTACTGTTGTCAAGAGAGAGAACCACAAACGAATGGACACCCATAAAGGTGTTGTGGAAAAAAAGCATGGAAAGTTAAAGAAAATTCTCCCTAAAGTCTCCCTAGACCTTAATCTTGGAAAGAAGCTGAAGAAAAGACGTTTGCAAAGTGTTAAAAATGACAACACAGATGGAAGCAGTATGAAGAAAAGGAGAAAAGACCCCTTACAAAACCAATTTGTTCAGGCTGAGATCTTACATGAGGATGCTGAGGTATTACATGACAAGGAAGGACAACATTCTGAAGTGAAAAACAGCTCAATAACGGCGGAGGACAAAGGAAGGATAGATTCTGAAGTGAAAAACAGCTCAGATATTGAGGAGGACAATGGAGGGACAGAATCTGAAGAAAAATACAGCTCTGTGATTGAGAAGGACAATAGAGGGACAGAATCTGAAGTTGTGAATGGAAGTTCAGAAATTCAATCAAGTGAAGATAAAGAGTTATTACATCCCTTGGAAGGAAAGGATTCTGAGGAATTGCATCCCGAGAATGAACAAGATACTGAAAAGTTAAGTGCAAGACAGTTGAAAGACCCTGAAAAAGAAGGGATAGATTCTCAGTTGGTTGTGGACAAATATGAAGATACTGGTTAGGTTTTGATTGTGAGGATTGTTTAGGTGAGGGACCTGTGATACATTGCATGGCAAAATGGATAAATCATAGCGATTGTAAACCATTCTAGGGTGCTGATAGTGAAACCAGGACCAGATAGAGAGTGTTTGCTGGACAGACCAGAACATGATTTAGAAAGAATACAAACCAGTGAAGGAATGGTCTCCAAGTGTTTGATTTGCACAGACAAAAGTTGATATATTTCATAATCTAGCCTCGACGAAGGAGAAACAACCTCTTTGATCCATTTATGAGTTTCAGAAAAAAGTTCTTGTGCATGAAACAGACTGAAAGAATTACTCCAAATATCCAATTTGCAAAGGATTTTATCTGAACACTTGTATTAATTACCTTTAAGTCTAGTTATCTCAATGTTGTTTGGTTCAATATTCTATTCATGTGTTTCGATTTGATGAAATAAAAACCCAAAATGAATATGTTGTTAAATAATTTGCATGTATATAATACAGGATGACATGTCGTGTATACAAGTGTAAACAGGGGGAATGACACCACTTATCAGTTTGATGATTAGGCCTATAGCACTATTTACACATCAAAGAACACGTCACCACACTTCAAAGGCTTTTCTCAAACTCCCTTTTAAGTTTTTAACATGTGAATTATAATCAGCTGACCCTTTCTCGAACTTCAATCCAATAATTAAGTTTAAATTTCTATATCTGTTGGTGATATATCCGAAATAATAAGTCAATGGTATACCACTACTTGTTGCCACTATTAAGCAGCCTGCACGATAGTGTAGATCCATACTTCTGTTCAGGTCACCATTTAAACAGCTGGATGGTCTGAATGCAAGGTGAGTGTGGTGCCTTACAGAATGAGACCCAGGTCGCCATCAGCGTGAGAGGGGGCTCTACACCACTGTGTTCCACCTGTTTTCAACATAGTGGATTAATAATGAGAGACTACTGAAATATTTGATGTTAAAACTTAATGGATGAATTCATATATAAAATTTGGACAAATTAAGATTCTTCAATATAATTCTTTTGAAAATAATTTATTTATTTCTAAATTAATATGTATTTATTCATATAGGAACCCAAATGAAATATTCAACTGTTTGTCAGAGACTCCCAAAGATTAAGTGTGAGGATAGCCTTCATTCCATTCTAGTTCAAACTACCGTAGCTGTAATGTTAAACATCCACCAAGACCATAATGACAGGACGTATAACATTACATCCACCCGGTAGTTTTAATTAGATTGCCTTCATTCAAGGAGGTTATCTATCCATAAGATTGGTTGGTGAGGAGAGTTTGGTGTAATAAAACTCTGTTTCATTAGACTTTCCTTGAATCATGTGAGGTTGTCCATCATGTCAAATTTAATCTGGGTTCCTTGATAATATTGACTCTGAAAACACTGGATATTCTGACTTTAGATTTAAAACATTTTCAAAGTTTATTAGCCATGTTAAAGACACAAAGAAAATAACTCTGACCCATAATACAATTCATTGAGTATGTATGTTGAACACGTGACTTGCTCCACTCCAGGGGGAGGTAACCAGGGGGTCCAGCGGCAGCTGTTCGGGGGCCAGGGGGGCGGAGGAGGAGGTCAGCAGGTCAGCTTCAGGGACAGCTTTGGAAGCAGTCAGGGCTCGAACCAGTACAAGTGGAGCGCACAGAGCAACAAACAACAGAAACAGGCTGTCACTCCCAGTGCAGACATAGTGTATGTTCCGTGTTCCTTATTTTTAATCCAATCTTGTTTAAAGTTATCTCCCTTATACCGGTATTCAAAATTGAGAATTTACACTTATATAAAATTGTTAGGGTTTTGTAGTTTTGCAGGGATGATTTTATACATATTATTATTAATAAACTACATGACTTAACTCTATCAAATTTAATATATAAATCTTTCCTAAAGTTAAACATGAAGTGGTCGTTAATATTCTGTGAATATTATAGTCAAGCCATGCTGAACAAGGGAGGTAACTCTTACAGACTTATTTCTCAAAAGAATTTCCATTAAGCAGAAATTAAGACAAAATAACCTCTTATTGACAACTTCTTTAAAAAGTGATATGATATATACGTATATTGCACATTTATTCACTCCTATTTGTTTCCATAGTAACACTCTGCAGAAAGAGATCGAGGTCTGGGACCAATCAAAACAGTGGCCCTTCTCCTGCATCTCTCTGGACAAGGAGCTGCCTGTCCTCCCTTGTAAGTGACTCGTTATATAATTACTAATTAAATTAGTGTATTGGAAAGTTTGAAAGGCATTACTATGCTTTTAATCTTTTTGGATGAAATCTGATGCAAAAATATAATCTTTGAAATTAGATTAAGTATCGATACTCTTACAGGTTTACTATTTTCCTGTTGAATAAATGTTACCCAACTTTTGCTTAATGTCTGAATGAATAGAAAACAATTCACAGGGACAGGCTGACCAGAATTCTTGCAAACAAATGACTTCATCTTCAAAATCAAAGTATATTTTCTCATTATTCATACAAACTTTCAGATTTTGAGGATCTGTCCCAAGAAGAGCTCCGACTAGAAGCGTACACTGCCATGAAGTCTGGCAACTTGCCGGCCTACGTGAGTTGTAGCAATAATCATAATACTGGTACCTATTTCTTGTCACATTATTATATTTGGAATTTCACTATCTGCATTAGTGAAAATTATTGTACTATTTTTAGGACAGGTCCCTTGCAGGATTCAAACCAGCACCCTCAGAGTCAGGCACCAATCAACAGCACTGTCTGTCCCAACAGCTTACCTGCTCAACCACCATATCTTGACCTGAAAAAAGTACATGAATGTGTACAATTGCAGATGATGTGATCACAAATATAACAATGTTACATTCGTTCTCTAACCTATCTCTTGATTTTCAAATGATAAAACTTTTGAATAGGTGTATAAAATTAATCTGAAATAAATAGCTTTGTCCTTGAAAATGTCTGAAAAGTTATATTACTGCTATTATTTGCCATGTATCAACGTGTTCCAGGTGACCAAGTTCCAGCAACTGTCCGTGGACTACAGCAACAAGAGACAGCAGATGAAGAACCCCACTCCCCAGATGAGACAAACTCTTGTAGGTCTAGCTGAGATTAAATAACATGCATTATTATGTGAGCGTGTTTTTCCAGCGATCTGATTGGTCGAAAGGCGATTACGTGACCGTCGACAGAAAAACATATTGACTCCAGCCCGAGTCCGACCAAAAGCCGTATAGACTTGAGTGACGTCAAACGATTGTTGCATGACGTCAAATGATTGTTGCATGACGTCATGCTATTGTAATCATGGCGTCATGTGACCGTAGGCCAAGCTGTTCAAATCAAATTGCATTTTGACTGCATTTCATTGATTTCCTTTCGTTTCTGAATACATAATAAAACAATTATGGACTGGTGCATGACGTCAAATGATTGTTGCATGACGACATGCTATTGTAATCATGACGTCATGTGACCGTAGGCCAAGCTGTTCAAATCAAATTGCATTTTGACTGCATTTCATTGATTTCCTTTCGTTTCTGAATACATAATAAAACAATTATGGACTGGTGAATTCGGTCAATACCTGTTTTTATGGACCCGAGAAAACAATATTGACCGCGGACTTCACCAGTCTATAATTGTATATTATTACCCATACAGTGAAGCATCCAGCAGGGTTAAGTCTTGTTTCCTCAGACAGATCCAGGATTTTTCAAAGGTTGGGGTTCACATATTGTAAATGGTTGAGGTTCACCTTGAGGTTTGTCAAGTAACATGCAAAATATTTCAAACTTCAAAGGGGTTAGAATTATTATTTTGTACACTGAGCCCAATGATTAGCACCATTGCCTTTGGTTTTGAGGCGTAGCACCTATGGTAGAGCACTGGCCAACATACAGTTAGGTCTATAAGCAATGCAACAGTAATTCTGTGCAGTACAACCAGTGGTGGATCTAGGGGTTGTGCTTGGGTGTGCCAACAGGAGACGTCCTAGTATCCCTTATGAATCCCTCAATGTTTTTGTTAGGTTGTCAGTTGATAAAAGCTGGGTGCACCCTCTGAACAGAATCCTGGATCTGACTCTGAGTACCACCCTGGTACACAGGTTCCAGCCCATTGCATAGTCAGAATTTTGTTGCAGGCTTTCTTAATGTGTTTTGATCTCAATATTTAGAAAGATATTTAAGTACCGGTATATATTGAATTTAATTATGAACATTAATCTCAGGATTGTACAAGAGAAAATTCCCATGATAGTTATCTTGTTACTTAGTTGCTTAATTAATTCAAGTCACTTTGTTCAACAAAAGGTTATTTTTAAAATAGTATCAAATTCATTAGTTTAATTCTCTTTTCACAAATTATCACTACTGTCCATATTGATATTGCAGATACAATTTATAGATGACCACAGAAAGAAAAGTTCTTCAGGGTAAGTCTTCATTAGATAAGATATTTTTAAAGCAATTATCCTTTTTGATGGAAATATAATTTTAAACTATTACCTCTTAATTTATCTTGTGATACTTTGCTGACATTTTTTATGTCCTTAGTATTGTTAATTTTATATATTTTAAACCTTTTATACAAGAAAATGTTTTTCTGCTAAAGGCTGCCACACAATAACTCACTGCCTTATAGTGAGGAAAGTGCTTTATTCTATACTTTTTGCAAAACAAGTGTCTAAGCGCTTTAACATGGTATGAGTTTTAGAAGTAACAACTCTTGAAATCTTATGTACAGGCTCTCTGATCAATGGGGATTATAAATTGTAGATTTGTTTATAATCTGACATCTACTTCTGGAGAAAATTTTAAAATTAAATAAAAAATAAATGTATTACTTAAAGTCTATTGTGTTACAGAGCCAATGGCTTTATGTTTAAAGGAGAATATTTGTAAAGATTTATATTCTGTTATAGTAAAATATACTTTAAAAAACATATTCCCCCGAAAATAATATGGAAAGCCGTGTTTAATTACTAATTATGCGATATAACAACCGCGCCTTCTGTTGCCTGTGCGCGTATGCATATTTGCCGGTAGCCTTCGGCAGGTTTAGGCTGTGACGTCAGAGATGCTCTTCGGCCCCCCTTGGTCCTTATTAGCGCAGTGAAAGGGGAGGCATTAGAGTAGATGAAGAATCGGTTGAATACGTAGAATTCGGGTAGTTTCGGACTTGATATGGTATATTGTGCAGCGTTGGTGTGCAGTAATTCATTAAAGTCTGGACAGAAGTTTACATATTTTTAATGTTCAAGTGAAAAGACGGATGCAGCGCGGCGAAAGGTTTGGATAGTGTCAAAGAGAAAAGAAGGACCGAAAACCGTCGGAATCTGTCTCACTATGTTCAGAACATTTTGATCCGTTATATTAAAACAGTTTTATAAATAAGTGATAGTTAGTCTTAGAGTACTCGTAATTAACAGTCCTTTATAAGGATATAACTTATAATGCCTTCTTATGGGATGTGTCATCCTCGGTTACCTAGAGTTTTATATATGCTCCAGCGGAGAGTAACGGAGCATATATAAAACCCTGGGTACCACCGAGGATGGGGATGTGTAGGCCGTGCTCTGACTGTGAAACTTGGTACACAGTTGTATAATTATTTGTCATTGGCTAATAACTGTATTAGATTAATTTCAATATAATATGGCCAACGTGGCAGCTCAAATGGCATTGTCAAACACACAAAAATATGTCCTGGTTATAAATCATTTGAAAACTATAGTGATATTCAACGCTAAAATGATATCTGTCGCTTATATTACACCCCACCACCCCCAATTACCAAATTCTAAATATTGCCCCAACTTTTGAACCCTTCCTACGTCTATGTTGGATCCCTTTTTAGCTCATCTGGCCTGAAAGGCCCGATGGGCTAATGGCATGGGATGGCGTCCGTCCATCCGTCCGTCCGTAAACTTTTCGCTTTTTCGACTTCTTCTCCAGAACCAATGACTCCAGAGAGCTGAAATTTAATGTACAGACTCCTTGGCTGAAGGGGATACTAAATTGTAAATTTGGTGACCCTGTGACCCCAAATGTGGGTCACAGGGGTCATAACCTTAAAAGCTATTTTCATCTTCTTCTCCAGAACCAATGACTCCAGAGAGCTGAAATTTTATGTACAGACTCCTTGGCTGAAAGGGATTCTAAATTGTAGATTTTGTGACCCTGTGGCCCCAAGTGTGGCTCACAGGGGTCATTACCTAAAAAAAACTATTTCCATCTTCTTCTCCAGTCCCAATGAATGTAGAGAGCTAAAATTTTATGTACATACTCCTTGACTGAAGGGGATTCTAAAGTGTAAATTTGGTGACAGTGAGACCCCAAATATTGGGTCACAGAGGCAATGACCTAAAATGCTATTTTCATCTTCATCTCCAGTCCCAATGGCTCTAGCGAGCTGAAATTTTATGTACAGACTCCTTGGCTGTAAGGGATTCTAAATTGTAAATTTGGTGAGTCTGTGACCCCAAATATGGGTCACAGGGATCATAACCTAAAAGCCTATTTCAGTTTACAGCATCTTTCTGAGATTATATGTGCACTTCAATCAGTAAGTAGGTAAGGGAGGTAATTTTAAAGAAAACAGCTGAGTTAAAGGCATTTCATCTTTCTGATGTGAGAGTTCTAACATGTGCTTTGAGAATATAATATGTCTGATGAAAAAGAGATATTGAAAATTAAAAACTTAGAATTGGAGGTCTAACAAAAAGTATAAGTCATATTTTATCTTTGTCTCACATTTCACATATGAGTAATTATTTGTATTTTGCAAGTGAATTTGCTGATAAAGGTACATAAGTCTAAAAGTATTCTAAAGACTTAATACAGAATCTTTTATTAAATCTAATATAATGTTCTTTGTAATTTAAGAGTAAATAATGGAGTTTTTGAATATCTCATGATATTGTGTAATTATTTGGAGAATTAATTAATTAATGAGAATTTCAAGTACGAGTCAATTTGGTATACCTTATTTATATCATATTTTATACTTTATAACTGATTTAGTTTTCTATTAACTTTGCAGTTAATTTTATTCAATAGGAACAAGAAATGAGATAGATGTCTACATCATGGACATGTTTAATGTGAATCTATTTGAAATGAGAACTATTGAATACCCTTTGAAGGAATAACTTGAAGAGGAATTAATTTTTTTCATTTTACATGAGATATGTGAACTGAATATGACTAGTGATGACTGGTGATAACATAGGACTATAAAAGAAGTAGCTATATGAGATTGTGACATCACACCTATTTTCATCATCTTCTCCAGTACAGAAAAATAATTAATTGTAGGAAAAACGGCATCTAAAATATAAATTTTACTGGCTGTGAGTCCAGTGTCTGCATGTTATGTAATTGCATTGTGTTGACCTCTTCCTGGCAGAAGAATGAAAACTGATAGTTACACAGAGGTTTCAGGTTACTTCAAACTACTGTGCAGCACTGTGTTATCATAGACTGTGCGTGAGACTGCTTTAGTCTTCCACTGACTCTAAAAAAGAATTTATTCATAGAATATCACCATTTTATCAAATATTGAAAAGGAGCCTATAAGAAATGGTGAAAAAGAATTTACTAAAAAAAATTCACCAATTTATTAAGTATTGAAATGGAGCCTATGAGAAATGGGATTTTCAAAAACTGAGGCTCCTATTCATTATGTAATAAATGTTGGTATTGCCATAATGCAATTAAAAATTAAAACAATATAATGCAAAGGTGTATGATATTCATAACGAATGTTGATTTATGTGTAACCAATTTTGATCATAATTAGCAGGGGTCATGACCTAAAAAGGTTTTTTTCATTTTCTTCAACAGCCCCAGGCCATTATTGCAATAGCTGACAGTGGTGAATTGTATGCAAAGAATTGTACCCAGTATATTCATTATTATATAATGTGTGTACGATCTTAAAAAATAGTATGATCTCTCCACCACATTATTATATGTTTGATACCAGCAATTTATTTCCAAGCTTTGTGTTGCTCTTTCAACACATATATATATATATAGCAGATTGGCAAAGTTATGGTAACAAAATATTTTTAAACTGCTTTAATCGTTTCACTACGTTCCACTGATTGTATATGTTCACAATATCACAACAAATGATTATTGCAAAAATAATAAGTTTCAGTGTTCAATCCTTGTGGGTGCTTGGTTTGTGTACTTGTGATAGGAGAACACGTAACTGTCTAGCAACTCAAGTTCAAATAATTACTGTCTGCAAGGCAGAACTAGTAGAAAGCACACGTAGAAAGTGACTCAAAGTGAAAGACAGGCTTCTTATATCGCAAGTTCCTTATTATCGTGTTAGTCCGGTTTCTGTGACTACCAAATCTCTCACATAGCTATGTGTACATCTAACTGTCTATCTTACTTGATTAGGATTGAACAGTGGTTTGTACGTTAGATCTAAATAAAAATAATATTTAATATCATAACCTTTTTAAAGCAAACATGATTTGAATAATCGAGAATCAAGATGGTTCATTTTGTCCTATGCAACTGGTTACTTCAGCGGTACAGTATATATACGAATAAAGCAGTATAATTTGTAGTAACATATTTTAATTAACTACATATAAGTTGTTGACACCCATGTTATCTACATGTAGAGAATAACTATTTAATGTACGGCATAATCCACTACTTATTGTGAAATTGTAACGTTGTGTTTGCCAGTCCCTGCGTACGAATCTGTATTTCTAACTCTCTCACTGTTTACTTCTGAAAGCTCATCCTCACTTGATTCCTGGTGTTCAACTCAATGTTGATTCACAATAGGTTCATACTGATAAGGACGGATGTTATTTATGTCAGATGGTTGAAAATCAACGCTGCCATCGCTATCCGAGAAAGCCATAACAACACTACGAATGTAGAAAATACACTGCCTCAGCGCGCGGGAGAGCATCTTTGACATCATATCACGTGACTGCTGCCAGCCTGATTAACTCTCGGGGATTTCCGGAAAACGACTCGCACCGAAAACGTTTTTTCAACGTTTCTACATAAAATGTCGCATTTTAATATTTTTTTGGACACACTTTGTCTTAAACAATACTGTTAAACATGTTAAAACAAAGTTTTTCTCTAATATTCTCCTTTAATAACTGATTGAATAGTCCTGAATTGATTCAAACTGATAATTTTTTTTACTAAATACTGTTTCATCTATCATTTTGCAGAATTCAACCTTCCTCCTTTGGTGGTGAGTAGAATATAATGTCTTCAGTTTTGATAAATCCTGTAATTCAGGAAAGAATGAGCTGACCTAAAGGAAAGGTGCTTAAGGTACATCCATTGTGTTGATGGGGGTAAAATATGACAAACGTTATAAATGGTTTTATTTTATCGAGAAGTACCAACTGTTACCGAAAACAACCATTTTAATGATATTCGTCTTAGTATATTGACGATATGAAGGTAAAAGTAGTGATTTCTGATCGAAAACCGGACAATGCACCACGTGTGGCGCGCGCCAATGAGTCAAACGTAATTTTGGAATCTTATTTACACCAGACAAAATAATAAATTTTGGTTGATAATGTTCAATAGGTCATATAACTACTATGCGTGTAAATAGGACGTGCACTTTCGGTTTCTGCACATGCATAATGATGTTACTCGATTTTAATTGGAAACTAGTAATTATGATATGTTTGGCGATTGGGGATGAATATGCAAGCTCAACTTCCAAACGCAAGGCATAACTCTTGCCAGTTTGCATTACTGGCTGATTTAACCCTTGCGGTATTTCCCTCGGTTTTTTGTGTCAAGACAGTGAATCGCTGCACCAGAAATGCATAGCGGGCCTGGATTTCTAAACACAGATTTTGTAAGGAAATACTGCAAGGCCTAAATCAGCCAGTAAGGGAGACTGGCAAGAGTTATGCCTTGCATTGGGAAGTTGATGCAAGCTAAGTGAATTTGTTTGTATTGTAAACAGCACATATGGTGTGTTGGAACGTATTAAAGCCAAATAAAATGTTATGAAACACAATGGATGCACCTTTAAATGATAATCAAGACAAATGAAGTATTACTGTAGAATGATATTGACATTAACCCTATAGCTGTTTAACGACCAATAACCAATCCATTCTTAGGAGTGAACAATTACAGGAATTGCATCTTGAGATGGAATAATCTGGGATTATCCACTGTCTAAACATGGTCTATTCTGGATTAATCCAGGACCCAATTATGAGGGCATCAACAAGCCCACCAGAATGCCATAATGTTAAATTTAAAACTGATGAACCTTTGTGTATGTTTTCACTTTTGGTTGAATATTCCTTTGTTTTCCCTCTAGGAGGCTCCAGTGGAATCTTTGGAGGAGGAGGAGGAGGAGGAGGAGGAGGAACATTTGGTACAGGAGCTGGCGGAGTGTTTGGTTCCACGTCAGGCTCTGCACCCGCTTTTGGACAAACAGGCAACTCGGGCGGGGTATTTGGACAGTCGGCAAACTCCTCCAGTACATTTGGTGGAGGGACATCTGGCTCAGGTTCCTTGTTTGGTAAAACCACACCAGCTGCAACTGGTGGACTATTTGGTCAGGGTGGCGGAGGAACTTCAACCTTCGGGTCAGGATCTTCGTCTGTGTTTGGGAGTGGAAGCACAACTGGAGGCTTTAGTGCTGGCAGTACGACAGGAGCCTTTGGGGGTGGGGGTACCACAGGAAGTTTTGGGAGTCCAAGCGCAACAGGAAGTTCTTTTGGTGGTGGAAGCGCTACTACTGGAGGTTTGGGAGGAGGTGGGACATCAACTGGAATCTTTGGTGGAGGAGGAATTGGAAGTGGAAATTTAAGTGCAGGAACGTTTGGTGCAGGAGGCACAACAACAGCTTTCGCTGGAACGCCTGGAACTGGGGGAGGGTTTGGCACTCAGCCTCAGAGTAGTGGAACCCAATCAGGTGGATTTGGTGGGTCTGGAACAGGTGCTTTTGGAAGCAGTGGTTTTGGAGGAAGTGCATTAGCCACTTCTGGAACAAGTAGTTTTGGAGGCGGTGGTGCAGCAACATCTGCTTTTGGTGGTTCCTCAGGTGGTTCTACCACTCAGCCACCAAGCGGGTTCTTCAGTGGTGGGGCGGCTCAAACCCCAGCAACCACCCCAACTGCCCCCTCCCCCTCTAACTCAAACTCTAAAACTTACACCCCATTAGCAGACCTTACTGAGGAAGAGAAGGCTCAGTTTTCTGCTCCTTCGTTTGTTCTGGGAAAAATTCCTACCAGACCTCCACCACGAGAGCTTATCAATGGAGCAATGCAGAGGTAGAGACAGCTGTCATTCTTTTATTGATATGTTGTAAATAAAGAATTTTTATTTTGTTTAAAACATTTGTGGGTGTTTTATTTCAAACAGCACATTTAATCGTTTGAAACTAAGTGTCAAAGCATATTTGACATGTTTGGAGTTAAATACCTTTATGGGATTTTAATTCACTTTACTCAATTGAAGATTAGGACTGAGGAATGTACTTTTCAAGATTTTATCGAAACATAAAAAAATTGAACTGGTTACTCAAAGATGGCAAATACATCCTTTGAGAAATAATATTAATAATAATAGTACATTTATACAGCACCTTTTCCATGCATGAGGATGTTCAAAGCACCTACACAATTTTATTTTTTTTTCTAAGGGAATTGTACTTACTTTGCCGCTGATATGATCTCAACAGTGACCATATAGGTCTGTACTTCCCTTGTTTGGGACTGAGTGCAATGTGAATGAAGTGCCTTGCCCAGAGATACAACACAGTATGACAGACAGGTCAAAATGTTTTGGGCAAAGCATACCCACATGGCTTTGCGAGCTTTCTCCCTGCCATAATACTAGCAACTTCCAAACACAAGGTATAACTCTTGCCAGTCTGCATTACTGGTTGATTTAAGCCTTGTGGTATTTCCCTCGCTTTGTTGTGCCTAGATAGTGAATCACTGCACCAGAAATGTACAGTGGGCCTTGATTTCTAAGCACAGATTTCCTAAGGAAATACTGCAAGGCCAAAATCAGCCTGTAATTGAGACTGGCAAGAGTTATGCCTTGCATTGTGAAGTTGTAATACTAGCAGTCGCAATATAAGTGAAATACTCATGAAAGCAGCGTTAAACCCCAAATCACCTCGACACCTCAAAATGTTTTGGTGTTTCCAACGAATTCAAACCTGACCCTTAGACACAAGAGGCCAACATGTTAATCACTATACCACTGGGTGCAATAATTGTTACTGTATGAGCATTTACAAATATTTTCTGTGTATGAATAAATTTAGAATACCCTTTAATAATGGAGAATTTCAACCTAAATTTAGTTTCAAATTGAGAAGTTTGAAGGTTTTTTTATGAAACTATAAATTTTCAGTTTATAATAATTATAGATTATAAAATTACATACTTTACTTAATTATTATACATGTAATCACCACTTGTTTTATTACCAAACTTCATGACACCTATTTGCTACTTGTCCAAAAATAGAAAATCATAAGAAAAGTAACATAAATGGCTGTTTTGTAAATTCCATCAACTAATCAGAATAATAATTGCACCAACAAAATTAAAGTCATTTTACAAATTTGATTGAGTTACACTAATTATTCCTTTCAAAAATAAAATCAATTCAGTATTTATTATGAAAGTTGTATATGTCACACGTCATACTAAGCGGTCATTTAATAAATATCCATAGTAACGTGTATAATATCACCCAACGTATTGATGAATATTGCGAAATATCGAAGTCTAATGAACGCCACGTCAGCGTTTGTTCTTTTACTAAAGGGAGGTAACTTATTACTTCCCTTGGAAAATACTGAGCGCACGTCAAGGGGACGTTCTTTATCTCTTAGTTTCATAACAGTTTGTGTAACATTTTATATGACGCATTCTTAACGTGCATCTTTAGTTTAGTTTTATAATATGTTGTGCTGTATATATATATATATCTTTCCACATTAAGAGACAGGGCATTCAAAGTTTCTTTTAGGAAAATGTTCTATATTTTAACTAATAGTGAAATAAGCAATATATAAATATCAGGATTAAATCAATATTCGCTCTGGTCACCATGATCTTATTTCACAAGCATTTCTGGTAATTCTTCCAAATAATTAAAATACCTGAATTTAATTTTAATACATGATTACATTTTCCATATATAGTAACATTAGGGTCGATGTCTCATATATAGTTAGTATCTTATGCGGAAATCTACAAGTTTCTATTTAAAAGCAATACGGAAGTTTAACATGCCCAATTGCTTTCCGTTTTGAAGCGACTATCAAACTCTTTGTATACGCCGCACGTGTCCAGTCACGCATTGGTCGGGATCGAGTTACTGAATAGATATCAAACTACAAAACATCTGTTTTATGTACTTGCTGTTTTTTTATGATACAAGTGATATTATTCTATGAACGCATGCAAGTAATATTCATGACAGGTAATTATGATAGTTATACGCCTATTTATACAATTATCATAATAAGTGACATGACTTCACAGCTGGAAAGTTGAACATATGATAAGTTGATATCGAATATAACGCACCGCACATATAATAATATCTGCAATATTGATTAACATTGAGACACAACTCTTTTTTATTCCACGTTTAGGAAGTATAAAATAATATTCAATTTCCTGACCCATTGTATTTCACGGGTAGGATCCAATTCACTCCCCACCGTCAAGGTGACAGCAAAGTCGTGTGACAAGTGGCTATTTTTAGCTGTATTATCCCGGCTGTAACAGGTTGGCATGGTGCGCAGTAAACATAGCGGGACTACACCATAACACGTCAGTTCTTACACTTGACCACAGTGAAACACGTACTTAATCTGTGAATGGGCTCTCGGCGGAATTTCGTAACTCGCTGATGTAAAGCAGGGGGGTCCAAACTATGCAATCCATAGCAAGCTTGAATTGCTGACTGTCGTATTCCAACTGCTCTGTTGATAACACTGTGTCAAAGTCAGCTCGTTTAAATTTTAAAATGTTAATTCAAGTTTAATACATTTATTATATGAGAACATGAAGATTTTCTGGATAACAATTTCTTTAAAAGTGAAAATACACGACGTTTCGGAGTACATACTCACTCCTTCATCAGGTGGAATGTAAGGAAATAACAAAATATGGTACATTTATATAGCAAACAAAACAATGGTGAGGAAACTCAATCAGGGAGATTAACATGCATGAGAATGGTATACAATGGGGATTTGTAATATAAACATGATGGAGGTAAAGCATGAGAATGATGAGGATTTGCAATACAAACACAGGGGGAGTAAGTAGATAAACAATTTATTATATGGTTTACTTAATCGTCTTGTTTTCATTTTCTACCCACAAGTTGTCGATTTAGTTCATACGTTAATAAATGTCTTCATTCAAAGGTATTTAGAAACACACGTGATGAAGGAGAAGGAATTCTACGGAGAGTCGACCTCTTTATTGGACGCATGCGACGCTTCGGTGCAGATATACTTGCACCGTTATCAAACAAGTGGTGCATATAAGTGTGTCGGAAACCGTAACATAGGCGAAACCAGAAAAAGGTAGCGTGGGGATCCGCTACTGTGTAAGAATCAATTATTGATATATAAGAAGATATTTAATAAGGAAGATATAGGGTGATGGAATAAGGTATAGCAGTAGGGCACAGGCAGCTAATAAACGACGTATTATTACCATGTCGGATCTTATTGTCGTTCTAACATTTATAATAAGCTCATATAAGCAGGGGTCGAAACTACCTGATGGTAGTCGTATACATAAACAAAACAAATGAAGTTGTCATCCGTAAGATTCTTATTACAACGCTTCTCAGTTTTCATAAGACGTTTAGTGTCGTAAGAAGCTTAGAATAATAGATTAAAAAACATTAACAAAAGAACAGCAAAAAGAACAGCATCGTCTTCATGACTCGAAAATAATCCAAATATATAAATTGGACATGAAAATATGCATTCTCTTCCCACAGAGGTTACTCCCTTCAGATTTCCGATCCTAACCTCTGTTCTCTTTCGCTTGAAATCGAGAGCAGAAGCAAAGTCCCCTAGCGGTGGAATGCGGAAACTAATCTGTATCCCTGCTTCTTAACCAATGAAAACACATCTTTCAGTGCCCCTGTCGACCGAGTGACTTCAAAGATCTGGTCATTTCACTAAGGGTCTTGCTCATTAGCACATGTCCTTCGAATATGCCTGATGTAAATAACACAAATGAACCATTTTTGGTATTTGTCTCTGATTTGGTCTTCTTTATTTATAAGCATGTTTATGATCAATAGTTTTCACAAAATAAAATAGCATATTTCGAGGAAAACACATAAAACGAGAAAACGTTGGTTTTCCGTTTATTTTATCATTATGACGTGTCATTGGCAAATGTCACTTTTACAACGGCGTCGCTGTTTCACAATTAGATTCAATTGCAACCAATCAAGACACTCCCTTTCTGCCCCCGATTTTAAGCGTAAAACAACAGAGGTTAGGATCGGAAATCTGAAGGGAGTAAGCTCTGTGGGAAGAGAATGGACAATATGATCAGTTTTAAATTTAAAAAATCTGGATTTTTACTTGCTGTGAAGTGTCTTCTTTCTGACAATTGAATACAGTAACAACATCGTCTTCCATTGAAAAAAATGGATCAAGAGGTCCGGGATTTGAGTCCCGCCAGACCCGGCAACTGTGTCTGCAGTTGAGAACTCTTCTACACGCAGTAAGGTTTTGGTACAATGCTACACTGAATTTCATCAATGATTTGCTAGTTCTAGCCGATGCCTGCAGGTTTCACCGCAATGCATACTCACATGGTAATGCGGGCTTTCTCCCTACCATAACACTAGCAGCCAAGATGTAAGTCAAATACTCTATGGAGGCGTTAAACACCAACTCACATCACCTCCATTAGTCAAGGTAAACAAAACCGAAAACCGAATTTTATTTCTCATTATTCACATATTGGGACATGGAGAACGGATACATAATAATTCATTTTATATACGTTACATAACATGTAACATATTAACACAAATTGATACAGAGAGAATATTTTTTTAGTCAAAAGAGACATGCAAAGTTCTCGTTTACAATTGTTTACAAATTTAGTACAAGGGGTTTATGGATGGCTTTCATGAGGGAGATATATTGTTCAACTAAAGAATATAGTTACCGTAATACGGTGGTAATTATTTGCTTCTTAATTCGGATAATACAGGGACAGATAAAAAAGATAGCAGTATGTTTAAAAGTACAATAAGTTATTCAAGTTATATTCTCTTACTACTAAGTTGGCCGAAAGACCTGCCAAGCCCTAAGAGAGTTTCGAAAATAAGATATATCTGAAGAAGCACAATATTAGTGTATAAATCCGCATGTATTAATGTATTTCTTGCTGAAATAAAGTGATTTCACGAAAAGGAAAATAAGTGTTATCGATGGCTAAATAATACCCATCCATCAATAAAATTTTAAGGTGTTCACATTAAAATGGCCGTATGGGTACGGCTTATCGGGTCATGTAATGAGATAGTTTACCCTCTAACGTAGCAATATATTGTATAAACTCTGATAATGAATGGCAAATTACAACATAAGAAAACAAGAGAATACATAACGTGCAGAAAACGTGCTGCAGCGCCTTTATGTACTATTTGGTACAATGTAAGATGGAGAAAATCATCTTTATTCGAGCCTCACGTTCCTCTACCACTTCGTGAGGAGCGGCAATAAATAGAATCCTGAAACGTCGTGGTTGGTAAATTAATTTTAAAACATTCTTGTAAAAGTAGACAAGCTGGTTTTAATGTGTGTCTATAATAAATGGACCGTCCATGATTGTTAATTGGCTGTAGATTCAGAGCTGCAATGCTATCGTCAGTTTGATGTTTGATTTGAATTAGTACTATACTATATGTATACTCTATACGTGTACACTACAGTGTACTATCACTATTGAAAAGATTTTTATGGATACTATCTGAATTAAAACATGATATTTGTTATCGATATGAATATATGTGTCGTAAACTATTTTATATGTTGAAAATCATAGAATACTAAATTATATTCAATACTAAATACATATTTGTAGACTAAAATTTAGTCTATGGATTTAAACAATAATTACTGTATTTTCTTTCTTATCATTATATATTTTTAATACTTTAAAGGGGCAGTAGCACGTTTTTTTCGCTCAAATAAGTTGATGAAATGTATTTGAAAAATAATTTCACCAATAGTAAAACATCCTTCTCTCTTCGGAAAATAAAGTTTAAAATGAGTGTACATGTTTTGGTAAAGCCATGGGAATTGTTTTTGTAATACAAAATAATAAATTGTGTTCACAATAAAATGGCCGCCATGCAATTTTTGCTTTCTACGTAACATAGTTTTTACCACTACAGATAATTGGTTTGTGTAATAAGATGTTTTACTCTCTAAAGTTAATTTAAATGACATAAACTATCATTATAAATGGGAAATTTAAAAACATATTTTTGGCCAAAAACGTGCTACTGCCCCTTTAAATTCAATATGTATTCAGTTTATCTAGACTTGCTGAATAACGCCCTAGGCTGCATTAAAGGCTCTTATATATGTTTTACACACTCATAGGGCAGAACCAACATATTTGTAATGTTTGAAAATAAAAAAATGTTACTAATGCCAAGGTCATTAAACCATTAAATGAAATATGGATACGAGTTTAAGTTTCTATGTATTTGAGTTTAAAGGCAGAGAGAGCCTCATCTGTATAAAGTCTTTGGTGGTTGTAAAATGATGTAATTTCTTTTCTTTAACATTAAAATTATTGTAAGGGATTTTTTAGAAAATTGTATGGATTGTTAAATGTGAGATTAAAAAACAATGTGTTAAATTGTAAAAATGACAGACATTAATTGTTTTTGAGACACTTGTTGTCTCATTTAACGCGGCCCTTTTGATCTTCCGATACCGACTATTTGAAATATACGATTTCTTTTGACAGATCAAGGTAATTAGACGGTTCTTTGACCGACTGACAATCGCACGTTAAGTACTTGTCACCCGAGTGTCAATTAGCTCCCGGCGCGCCTTATTGACAGGTGAAATGAACATTTAATTGTAAAGTATTAACGCCTTGCACGCTTCGGTCGTTTTTATTGTCGTAATTACGTAGTCAATTGAAAATCGCAATTCTGCAAAAAAAACCACCAGGTTTAAGATAGGAGATGACTTCGGGCGGTCGCACAAGCAGACCAGGATATGTATATGGATAGCTGAATCAGTCCTTTTATGAATGATTATCTCTAAGTGATATATTATATACGTCACATCTTCATCGTTTATATTATTCGAATGGCGGCTGTTCTTGCTCCATTCGCTGGTGTCTGGGCCGATGGCAATCTTCATCAGGTAAGTGTTTACTTGAAATTTAGTTCCTTCATATCTGTTATCATGTAAGTAAATGTTAAATGTGAAATGTATAAGGACGGTATGTTTTAACTAAGCATTTAATTTCCGCAAAAATACATCCAGTTTATTAATATTTTTTATTCAGTTATAATTATATGTTAGTGAGTAAAATAAACATTTAAATGAATGTTACGTCATAAAAGGCTGTATTTATACCTGTGCCGACATGAAACAGGTTAATTGCTTCTGTTTTGTTTTTGTGGAGAATGGAAACCTATAAAAATGGAATGGAATTGTAACTCGTTCCTTGAACCTATCGTTCTCAGTGGCAATGGGTAGTGACCTTAATCACATTAATGTGCGACACTTCTTGTCTCAAACAGCATTAACAAATCAAAATTATTTAATTTAAAATTTGGGCAATTCACCTGGACAATCGAAGCTTACAATGCATACGTAGGCCAATAGGAACCTTTTGGACAGCCCTGTCGTCAAACAGAAGTCCTGCCTTCATTGCATCGTGATTGTTTTATAAGGGAAAATACGGCTACGTCTTTCAATAAAATTAGGGTTCCTTATCAATTTATCAAAGAGAAATATATTTTACACATCGAAATTCCCGGGACGGGCACCTGGGGCGTTCACCTGCCGTCGATAGGATATAGGTGAAATATGACGTCACTTTGTCACGTGAGTCCACGCGGGATCGAGGCACATGCGCAGCCGCCGCCATTGTTCTTGGATCAGTGGAAGAGGATTTTAGTGTTAATTTTCTAGACATTTTTTCGTTGGAAAGGACCTGTTTTAACCTCAAAAGTGTGCCGATTGTTTCTTCAACAACATTGTGTGTGATCAGACTGTAAAAAGACATTGGTTGCCCCCCAAAGGACTCAAAATTTTAGTGTGATGTCTGCAAGTGTAGATCAGGTATGGAGTTTCCGTCCATGCAATCGGCCATCTTACATGGAGTGTTAAGAATGTTGGTGGCGATTGTTCCTCACGTTATGTGTTTATATGGTGTCTAATGGTGTGTTGTGATAGTTCAATATCTAATCTTTATTTTCGTTTCATTTCATATCCTTTCAACGCGTCTGTAGAGGACGAAAGGACAACCAAATCAAGGTATGTGGTTACCATCCCAAGTTGTAATCAAAGGGGCAGAATTTAGGCGACATGACACGCCAGCGAGGATTATGTAGGCCACGTTTGATAACACGAGTGACCGTGCTCTCCATATGTTAGAAATAAGTTACAGTATTATGACTTTTCTGTTGATTAATATTGTTATTATGGTGTCATTATGATAAAGCACGTTGAACTGAAACTCCTACAATGCGGAAGGTTTTACCAGATAACCACTTTACCGCCATTCAAAGAGGGGCGAGGCTTGTCCACTTGTAACTTCTTAAAAAGTTTTATAATAAAATACGTTTCAGTCATTGGAATTGCAAACCTATCAAAATATATACGTATATGTATACATAACTGATACGTTTAACTTGCTTAATTTGATTAATTTTAATCTCAAATTGTTAAAATGAAAGATTAAATTCCATCATTAATGAAATCAAACACTATTTCATTATGTTTGAATTATGCTAGCATATACCAACATTTAAGGCAAATGTATAATTTGATTTACACTTCCAGTTTGAATCATTACTCAGTCGCATAGAATAGTTGTTAACAACAACTGATATATATAAATAGTTTCAGTAAATGTTAACTAGTGGACATGATAATCATTGCCATGGTAACCTAGTGACTATCTACATTTGTCATTGATTTTCTATGTAACCGTTGGTAGTGATCTGAATGACTAGAAAATAAGAAATTGAACTTGTTTCCATTAATATAGCAAACAGTTTGATTTAACTGTTGTGAGCAGTAAATTTATAAGAATTGAAAATCTTTGAATAAAACTATGATGTTATTTCAGTGTCCAATGGTCCCAACAAAGATGCCGGCGTGAAAGACGAAGAATTTGAGCAGTACCTTCAACCACCCCATCAGGTATGGTTTGAAAAATATTATCAATTCTTGTAATTACATGGATGGCAATTTTCAGCTGTTTTGGGTTGGCCCTAACTGTAATTGTATTCATAGATTACCACCCTGGAACCTTAATTCCATGAATTTCAGCTGTTTTCAAAAACGTCCATTGTCATCCCTGAATCAGGGCTCTGTTCCATAACATCCATTACAGCGAGTGCTTAATAATTGCTCATTGAGCGCTACATCAAACCTCTCTTGAACGCGATTGCTCAATGTAGCGCTATGTAGCAAGGCGAGCAAACTTTGAGGAATTTGCACTGTATCGTTCAAGAGAGAGTGAGCGCTATTTGAGCGCTACATTAAGCGATCAATGAGCAATTTAAGCGCTCGCTGTTATTGAACGGAACCCAGCATTTAGAAAAGAATGTAATCATTTGTCACTCTTTATGAAGAGTAATTTTATTGGATTTAAATATGTCCACAATTCTTTTGTAAGTACTTAGAAACAATATATTCACTGATAAAAATAAACCCATTGTCTTTATTTTGTTGAATGTTGATATCAGCTTAAGTTTGTTTTTCCTTTCCCAGACTGGCTACAGTACCGCACCAATGTCGAGTCCAGGTGTTTCCGATCCTTTCCTGCCTAGTTATTACACTCCGTCAATGTCGTTCCCGTACATGGACCAAGGACTTGGTGCCGGCCCCTGGTCAAATGGCGGGGACCCACCAATGTTTTCTATGACCAGTTATGACTACAATGGAATTTTCAATAGTTTTGGGTACCCTCCTTTTGGTTGGGATTACTCGGCGGACTATTGGGGAAATCAGGCAGGTCAGGGACAGAAAAATAATCGTCAATATTCTGAGGAATATTATCGACCTGAACAAATGATGCCGACAGAAGCATATGCTGGTATGAATGGTGAACTTGATCGTGATGGCGTGAATAGTGTGGAACAAGGATTGAAAGGAATGAATTTGGGTGATGGGAAGAAAATGGAGAACGTTGGAAATGATATGGGAGTTGAACAGAACGGTAATGTGGGTGTGGCTCAAGGTCCTCCCATGGTTGCAGGGGGTGGTGCTCAAGCTCCTAAGAAAGCATCATGGGCGGCCATTGCCAGTCAACCTGCACGTCCTCAACCTGCGATGAAACCTAGGACAATTCCAAGAGCGCCTGTGAACCCCAACAAGCATAACATGGACATTGGAACTTGGGACAATCGGGGAAACTCGGGAAATCGTCAACAACAGCAACCTCGACAAGGATTTAGTGCTCCCCGTCGGCAAATGACGCCTTACAATTCTGGGAACTCTACTGCAAATAGCCATAGCAACTCTGGTGGCAATGCAGGATTCAATTCTTCGGCATCTGCGTCTGCCTCCTCACCTGCAGCCACTGCATCGCACCCTGTGTTGGACAAGCTGAAATCGGCCAATCAGTATAACCCCAAAGAGTATAATTTGAACCCCAAAGGAGCTAGATTCTTTGTAATCAAGAGCTATTCGGAGGACGATATTCACCGTTCGATTAAGTACAGCATCTGGTGTAGTACGGAACATGGAAACAAACGACTAGATTCTGCCATCCGTGAGCGTGAAGGAAAAGGGCCTGTCCTCCTTTTGTTTAGCGTGAACGGTAGCGGCCATTTCTGTGGAATGGCTCAAATGATGTCACCTGTGGATTATATGAAAAGTTGTGGCGTTTGGGCTCAGGATAAGTGGAAGGGTCAGTTTGAGGTGAAGTGGATCTATGTCAAGGACGTCCCGAACAGCCAACTACGACACATACGTCTGGAGAACAATGAGAATAAGCCCGTCACAAACTCTCGGGACACTCAGGAGGTTCCTCCAGAGAAAGGAAAGCAAATTTTGAAAATCTTCCACAATTATCGGCACACAACGTCGATCTTTGATGACTTTATTCACTATGAGAAGCGTCAGGAGGAAGATAACAAGAAGGTGTGTATAGATAAATGATGGACAAGGATGTATTTCTTTTTAAAGATCTGTAACCAAGGGATTTTTTATTACATTGATTAGTTTTGATGAAAGGGTTGAAAGTTTAAATTATGTTGAATTTTTACGTTCGCTTTATTGCAAGACAATGTAATGCTTATTACACTCCAAAAAGTTAAGAGGTTGAGTTTGTCGAATAACACTGGGAGTTCCTGTAGCATCTGCTTCATGGTATATGAAATAAGTCTTTTAGTGTTTGTTTTTACTTACTTAAATTATCATATGTACATCTGTAATGATTTGGTTATTTAACAAATTGTGGTCGTTTTAAGAATATATGAATGTTAAAAATTCATGGTAACGTTTTGCATGTTGTGACGGGTGTTCTATGTGTCATTTCAGGATTGAAACTGTTCCAAGGAGCCATGTTTCAAGCACTGGTTAGTTTCATCACTTATCTTATAGTTCACCAGATCAATATTGAATTTGTGGAAGGACTTTAATGTGATGTTCATTAATCTGTTCCCCTTTCCAGTCACAAATAAACATTCAAAGTAATCAATCAAGCTAATAGCCTAATAGTAACAGAAAGGAAAGTCTTGAGTTTCTTGAGAGAGAGGCGTTTAGAAGTTAAAGTATTTGAGAGGCATTTAGTAGTGGAATACATAATAAACAACATTTTCTGGATAACAATTTATTTATTGTGAAAATACTCTACATTTTGGACTGTACATGGAGTAAGCATAATACTCAAACATCATTAATCTTCACAGTAAAGAAGTTGTTATCCAGAAAATCTTGTTTTCTCATTTAGAAGTTTTTGTTCAAATATATGACCGAACAGGGATTGGGAAACGTAGGGGCCATGGGCCATTTTGCACATTGGATGAAAAATGGCCCATTAAAATTTGAAATTTTACTAATGCTGCAAAGGGGATGGCCATTTAAAATTCCTAAAATGACTAAAAGGCTTGCCCCAAAAATGTCCCATTGTCAAGGTGTCTTTCCCAATCCCTGACCGAATGTAATGGGTGCCAACTTTAAATATTGTCTATGTTGCATTTTGTATTTGAATACAATATCTTATCTGATACAAATACTATTTGACTCGTTATCATTGGTACTCTTGATCACAATTTCCAATATTTATTTTGTTTTATCTAAAAAAAATCTTTCACAAGTTCAAAATTGGTCTGGCAAGTATATAAATATGCTACTATATGTGAAGTTTAATGCTTCAAATGTCAAGGTTTTGAAATATAATCCATGGTCAGATGTGAAAAAAAATCCAGGGGTTAAAATTCTGCGTTTCAGTCCTGAGGTTAATAAGGACCAGCAAACCTTTGACTCCAAAAAAAATTAGTTGGTCTGTCTCAATGAAATATAGATATTGAACTTAAATGTGATGTCAAGGTTCATGATTTGCATTTTGGGAGCCGTGTCCTATTGACAAGAATTTTAACCCGTGAAAATAAAAAAAATCAAACTGATTTTTCTACAGACTAAATTATCAACTTCAAATAATCCATTATTGATCTTGCATTTATGTTTCTAATGGTCTATTGCCAATAATGATTCATGTCTCAATAGTCAAATATATTTAAATATTTCTGAAACCACATGCATGTGGTGTTGGTGGCAATATGACACAATAATTTTATTAACTGATTAATTTAAACAAATTAGCAGTCATTTTCAAGTTTCTTTATCAACTCATACATTTCACCTACCAGTTCTTATTATTTACAACTGATCTATTTAAAAGTACTGCTGAGCTTACATGTAAAATACTTCAATATCACTTGTTCTGTATATTATTAATATATATATTATCTATATTAATATTAATAGATTTGACAATCACATAGACACTAGCTAGGGTGATCTCAAAGTCATGTGACCAGTTATGATTCATGAATGAGTACATAAGTGTAGGCGGGCTATGCCCCAGTACGTAGTGGAAGAAACCATTACACTGCCTGGGGGGTACTAGGTACAGGATAGGATACTTGTTGCAGGGGAACTAGGTGCAAGATTTGGCAGTGAGTCACATTTGCTTAGATCCTGCTCCTCTGGATCTACTGTTTAGTGGCCAGTTTCTTTGGTTAGGCCTAGAGATTTATAGAAGATTAAAATCTTTTTCATCTTTATTTCAAAATAGATGACAGAATTTGTGAAATTTAGGTAAAGATCTTGGATATTGTTTTGAAAAGTTTAGCAATACGTCTTGTGTTAATTAAAGGTTAATGTCCGAGTAACTCCCCATTTCTTAAAAAATAATGGAGCCAAGGCCCATTATTTTTAAGGAATGGAGGGTTACGAGGTCGTTAACCTAGTTAAATTACACTCAAAGTAATGCTCTTTTCAAAAACAACTTTAAATAATTAAAATTATTAAATTTCTCCATAAAAATATTATTTGATGTATAACTGTCCATTACTGAAAAATATTTGAGTGAAAGAACAATAGTGTAATTTAAAATTGCGCAACTGATATTCAGACAACCTTGGCATTTTCACAAGTCATAAATAATTTTCTATATGTGCAAATTGGATAGTTAGAAAATAATTTCCAATGATTTATGCTGTGCAGAATTAAGATATTGTAGTCCTGAAAGATGTTGGAAGTTTCATCTCTTTCAATGACATATACCAATTAGCACTTCCGTAATGGACATTTTGGCTATCATGTAAACAAATTGATCAATGGCCACCTTATCTTTGTTCCACTGACCCAAGTATCTGAACTCCTTAAAATATGTTGGAACCATTAAATAACTTAAATTATATTCAAAATATCGCATACTTACTAAATTTACTTTAAAAATGAAATATTGAAGTGATATTAACATGCTTTTCTCCACTGACAAATTAAGGAACACGAGAGTGAGGATATCAAAATGGAAGCAAGTAGTCGTTGATCATTACTCAGTAGGAATGTAGGATTTCGAAAACCCAAGGAAACGGACAAGCTCCCGTCACCTTTTAGCAAATGAAGAAATTGATCAATATGGTTTTTGTTTTTCATTTTGAACTTAACAGGCATCGGGAAAGACACTTTTGACGGTGCCCAATTTTTAGGTCTTTTTTGAAAATGTTTGTAGCAATCGTACAATTACGAATATTAATGGGCCAGTTTTTACCCATTTTTTACCTAATCTGGCCCTTGCCCTGCTTTAATATGGTATGATTTCGATGCAAAATAGTGCAGTTCGTGCTTAGTCAAGTGCTCATTTAAATTCTCACCTTCCGAACGGAAGGCATTACTCTTGCCACTCAGTTGCCAGTCTGCATTACTGGCTGATTTAAGCCTTGCATGTTCCCTGTCTTTGCCGTGCCAAGATATTGAATCGCTGCACCAGTAATGCATAGTAGACCCGGAATTCATGGCACATAGATCTTGAGGTTATTTTGCAAGGCTGATCAGCCAGTAATGGAGACTGGCAAGAGTTATGCCTTGCATTGGGAAGTTAAATACTGAGGTCAAACTGAACCAATTTTCTGATATATTAAAATTTTGAATTTTAAAATGTTTTCTTCAATTTCAGTAAATGGCGGTGTGCTGTGTTCTTGGCATATTATATAAAGGTTAGTACTGAATTTTGCTGATTTAAGGTTTCTGTTTTTTGGCTACATGAAGAAAATATTTATTTTACAAATTAATAGGTGAATAAAAATTATAAAGTTGTAAATGAAAAAGTATTATTGTCTTTATTGAATTCTGTGCGTTATGAATTGTAAACAAATGTTTGTCTGGCCTTACTAAAGTTTAAAAAATTGAAATTGTACTTTCAAACTAAGATCAGTCTCTCTTTTATAATATATAGATTAGAAATTAAAAAAAAAAATTCTGATAAAGGTATAATTATTAATATTAGTAGCAGTTGTTTCACAATCCAGTCAGTACCTTTGTTTTAAATAATTCCAAAAGTTTAACATTGTGCAGGGGTTGAAAGTAATTGCATCAACTCACTACCTATATATTCAGCAATTTCTACCCACACAATCTCGTTATAATCTCAACTAGCAGTGTTAGAATTTTACAAGTTCAGCTTCTTTTCCTTTGGCCATATGTTACCAAACTAGTGCTAAATTGGAACACTGCCACTAGTTTATTGCATTGCTTAAAGGCGCTGTAGCACGTTTTTTGCAAATTTTATTTTTTCAAATTTCTCATTTATAATGATAGTTTATGTCATTTATATTTACTTTAGAGGGTAAAACATCTTATTACACAAACCAATGTTCCACTGTGGTAAAAACGGTGTTTCGTATAATGCAAAAAATACATGGCGGCCATTTTATTGTGAACACATTTTATTATTTCGAATGACAAAAACTATACCCATGGCTTTACAGAACCGTATACACTCATTTTGTAACTTGATTTTTCGAAGAATTAATGGTGTTTTACTATTGGTGACACTATTTTTCAAATACATTTCATCAACTTATTTCACCGAAAAAACGTGCTACTGCCCCTTTAAACTTGGTTTTTGAATGTTTGCTTTGACAAAAATATGATTGAGATTGATAGATATTGATAGTAACTTTCAACGGCTGGCTGTAAAACAATATTTAAATTAGTTGTTCAGATAGGATAGAAGAGGTTATTTTTTTATCCTTAGATATGATTATAGTTCTCAAGTTCATAGATATGTTATTTCATGGCGGCATGAAATATAATGATGTATCTTTTTTGTTTCAGGATGTAAAAGTAAATTCCCAATGAGGATTATTGCCAAGCAACGAGAAACTGATGACTTTGCCATTGTGACTCAAATTTCTCTGATTTCTGGTTATGGAATGGACATTTTTTTTCAAGGATTAGACCTAGTAAGACATCGTCTTAGAAGACATAAAATCACCTAATACTTTACCAATCAATTTTATTGTGGAGGTGTACTACTGACGATCCCTCACGGTTTCTGAAGTTGACAGACCAATGTAGCTTGTTGTTATGCCTGGATGGGTTATCTCCCTTGAACAGAAGGAAGGTGATGCATCGAAGTTCGTCCTCCAATGCTCTGCCTGATACAAAGGGTTTTAACACTCAGCTGCCACTCTGGGTCAAGACTTGTCCCTATGGTTTTACATGGGGCTCATCAAGTGGACAAAAATGTGCGGTGATAATTTTTTTAAATGTGAAAAAACTCATGTGAAACCCAACAAAGACTTCAAATCGTGATAAAAACACTTCTCCAGTGATACAAACTCTGAACTTCAGTGAAAAACTAAGTTGTTTTTAAGACATTCATACACTGATTGCAGCAAAACAATTTTGGAGCAGATGATTTTTTGTGGCCAATGATTATGGCGTCCGTTGTGTCTGAGCGTGGAGCCACGGTTGCTACTGGACTTGCAGCTTGTGCCCGTGGGATTGGTAGCAGTTTGTTTCAGTTATCCCAATAAAGTGTATACTAAGCATGTGTATGTAGAGCTTCTTTAATTCTTTACGTTATGATGCTTCCTCTCATTTTCTCTCTTACAACATCCCATTTCCGCTATCTGGTATATCTCTCGGCTCTCAAGCAGGTTAGCCTACTAAGTGGTGGTTAAACTTCATCGTCAGTGTTTGAAATAAAAAATAGCCACCCTGAGAAAAAAATTAAGTATTTGAAACAAGCCGACTGAGCATTGGCTTTGCAACTTCTTCCAGTGTAGTGTCTGTCTGAATTCAAAGATGACCGCCTCTTATTGGCAACTAGGCTGACCCGACCCAACCCAACCCGTTTTATTTTCCTAGACCAAGCTGAAGATGTGTATGAATGGAATAATTACATTGTAATTATCTTCATACTTGACCCCATGCAACCAATCTTTTAAGATCTTTCTTTCAAATTATCTTTATCATCTGGAAAAAAATTGTTAGCAAGAATGTATTAAATAGATGTGTAAAATATAAATTGTTTGTTTTATGGGCAAAACATATTGCCTACTGTTATCCATCATGTTTTGATTGTCATTGTGAGATTTGGCAATTATCTAATGCACTGTTACGTTGAATTTTTTTTAGGACTTGTGCTGTCGTTGCTGCATTCTGGTTTAAAACTGGTAAAATATTGCATATATGACAACTACAGAAGTCCTTTAGATTTAATTTGAGTACACCTCTTAACAAATTAACAAAGAAAAGTTATTTGTAACAAATATATTTGTTAAAAATTGAAGTAATCATGTTTAAGGAAATTTGAAATAAGTGAAGTAATCGTGAAAACTGATTTAGTCATTGGACAAGTTGCATGAAATAGTTTCTTTAGAAATGAGAGGAAACATCACTAATTCATTCATTATCAGGATATTTTCAAATTCAGTATAATCTGACACCAGAGTTTTGCTCTTTGATTTGCTGATCAGTTAGTGCTGACATTTTCATCAAGTTTGATTTTCCTTCAGTCGTGTCCAGCTCAAGATGAGGTTTCCATACAACTATACAATGTTTGAATGTTTATTATAGTTGTCAAAAAGAATGTAATGGAATAAAATGTTGACTGAATCCATTTAATCGATTATGAATGTTTGTGTGGTATTTGTTTGAGTTAAGATCATTTCTATAGTGACCATTGTGTATATAAGGATGTTGGAATGGGATTTGGTTATATTTTCATATATGAAATCTTTAATTTTCCTGTTTTATAACGTCCCTGCTGTGAAGTAGTCGGGATATATAGCTGTCAGTATGAAACTCGACACACCCTATGATGTTTAGTTGTGCCTTTTATACGCGTCATTCTCATTTGGATTTCACAGCCTGAATTTTTTTGGGGGGGGGGGACCAAAATCGAGATTTAAACTCAAATCTAGATATTTAAGACCAAGTATAGAGAGAAAAACTTTGATTTGCAAGGTACCTCCCCAAAAATATCAGTTTTTGCGGATGTAGCGATTCTTGTGAGGGCGAAAGTGTCATGTGAACAGACGACAACCTGTGCTATAAGCCCATCTGGCATTTTCGGCTTTTTGGACTAAAACGGCATTGTCAAACACCAAAAATATGATATGGTTTTAAATCACTGGGCAAACTATAGTACAAAGCTCACAATCTTGCCTCCCCAACTTTTGAACTGTTCCTACGCCTATGCACATAGTGTAGCTTAATGAGAAGTTATACACATCCACCATGATACCTAGAATCTGAATTATGTTTTGGTCAAATTATGATTTTGTGCCATATCTGCAGAATTGTCTGTTTCATATCTGATTACTTAAAAAAATGACTGAAGTAAAGTAAATAGCTTTCTGATATCTCGCATTGAAGTGATGCTGATTATGTTCATAAATATACAAAAGCATTTTCAAAATTACAACTCCTTTAAATATTATATACAGTTATTTTTCGTATATTTTGATTCCAAATAAGACGAATAGTAAAGGTGCTTGCAGTCTAAATATAGTCTGTAACTGTGTTGCAAAGCATTGCGGTTGACTGGCATGAAGTTACATGTATATGGTTTTATTAATCACTTGAATAATTGAATAATATAGATCTTAAAGGTGCATCCATTGTGTTTCATAAACTTGTATTAGGTTTTACTACGTTCCGACTCACCATATACATGTGCTGTTTATAGTGCAAGTTAATTCCCTCGGCTTGCCTATATTATTCATCCCGAATCACCAAATATATCATAATTACTATTTTCAGATTAAAATAGAGTAACATCCTCATGCATGTGCAGAAACCGAAACTACACGTCCTAATTACATGCACAGTAGTTATATGACATATTAAACATGATCAACCGAAATTTATCAGTTTGGCTGTTATAAATAAGATTCCAAAATTACGTTTGACTCATTGGCGCGCGGTACATTGTCCGGTTTTCGATCAGAAATCACTACTTTTACGTTCAAATCCTCAATATACTAAGACTAAGATCAAAATGGCAATTTTCGGCAACAGTCGGTACTTCCCGATAACATAACACAATTTATAACCTTAAGCATATGTGACCCCAAACAACACAATGGATGTACCTCTAAAGATGTTAAATAACTTCCCTTTTCCACACTGTCCTTTGATTGAATCGTATAACCAAGGATAATATATACCGGTATATATATATCTCCTGTAACATATTGATCGCTGCTAAATGCTATGATACTCCTGAAGCCGTGTTAAACAATAACTCGCTTACTTTCATAATTTTAAAGACATTTTGAAAACGTTAATATGACATGTCTGTCATAAATGTACAGGAGTACCTTGCAGCTCAGTGATTTGTGAGGCTGAGAGCTTGTCAATTGTTCAGTCACTGACAACGCACATGCAAAAGCAGTTCTGCAGTCGAGAACATGTACTGGCGTTGCTACAGTGATGGTGCAATTGACAAGCTGGCAGTGTCGATAATCCTGGTTATAAATTGCGTAAAACGCTATACAGGAAAAACCGTATACTCTCGTCACATTTAGTTTGCGGTTTGAAACCAATTTCATTTGATTGTAGTGATATGAACATATTTTACATGTGTCTTGTTATAGATGAAGTTTTCTCGAGCGATTGATATATTTTGTCTTAGAAACATAAATACTAAATGTCTCTTTAATTAAGGTCCCCGTTCTGTCTACAACAGGCTATTGACTTCTAGTTTCAGTGCTTGGCGAAATCGTGTGTTTGCCAGTGATTTTACGAGCGTGTGTATCAAATCGGCTGCAGTGCTCTAAAGAGTGAAAGAATTAGAAACCAACAATTGAAACATTCTCCCTTCAGAGTTAGGATTAGAAATCTGAAGTCATTAACCCCTCATCCTCGATAATCCAGGGTATACGTTCCGGAACGTATACCCTGGATTATCGAGGATGTTAAAGGCGCTGTAGCACGTTTTTTCTCTCAAATAAGTCGATGAAATGTATTTGAAAAATAAATTCACCAATGGTAAAACATCCTTCTCTCTTCGGAAAATAAAGTTTAAAATGAGTGTACATGTTTCGATAAAAGCCATGGGAATCGTTTTTGTAGTACAAAATAATAAATTGTGTTCACAATAAAATGGCCGCCATGCAATATTTGCTTTATACGCAATACCGTTATTACCACTACGGATAATTGGTTTGTGTAATATGATGTTTTACCTTCTGAAGTTAATATAAATGACATAAACTATCATTATAAATGGGAAATTTGAAAAAATAAAATTTGCCAAAAACGTGCTACAGCGCCTTTAACCTCTGTGGGAAGAGATAACAATTGACACTGAAATGTTTATCATGAAAATGAAAAAGAAACCTCCCCACAATTGATACGTAACTACGCCGTAAAATTGTTCTTAAAAAAGAAGGGCCCGAAAAACTTTAATTGTAAATAGTTTATTTTATGCCCCTATGTTGCCTGATAAGGGCCACAATATATTTAATCTCCAACTTCAAAAGCCTAAAAGGCGCTGTAGCACAATGTTCTAACTGAAACAAAGTGCTCTCACAAAAAATATAAATAGCTGTTACCAATGGCTGAATTAATATACTGAATCAATAAGAGTTCTGAAAGGAATGTACCTGGATCGGTTAAGCAATGCGAGTCCAGTTCCCATCTAGCGGCCATTTTAATGTGAACACATGAAAATAGCCGCTCGAAGTAAATTCAAGTGGTCTGACTGATGTAGCGATACCTCAACACTCTAGTTAAGTTTTAAATATGGTCCAATGATGGAATGATCAACCATCTTCCTGTCTTAACTCTCAAATTATCATGAGGCCTACAAATCTACCCGTCACACTGAAGAGTTCCACACCACAGTCGCTTCAGACGTCGAACACTTTCTTTGAATTCATACGGATAACCGTTTCTATGGATACGGATTACTGGGTCATGTAATGTTTTACCCATTAATGTACCAATATGTTGTATGAACTTTATTACTGAATGGTAAATTTGATACAGCGCCTTTAAAGGTACATCCATTGTGTTGTTGGGGGTCACATATGCTAAACATTAAAAAGGATGTTAATCTTTCGAGAAGTACTGACTGTTACCGAAAATTGCCATGTTGATAGTTGACTCAGTATACCAACGTTATAATGATAAAAGTATCCATTTCTGATCGAAAACCGGACAATGCACCGCGTGTGGCGCGCGTCAATTAGTCAAACGTTATTTTCGGAATTTATTTATACCAGACAAACAGACAACTTTGGGTTGATGATGTTAAAGAGGTCTCAACTACTGTGCATGTAAATGGTACGTGTAGTTTCGGTTTCTGTACATTTCTAATGATGTTTCTCAATTTTAATTAAAAACTAGTAATTATGATCTATTTGGCTATTATGGATGAATATGCAAGTTGAGTGAAATTATTTGAACTGAACTCGGCACATATCGTATGTTGGTATGTATTTCAGCCAAATAGAATTTTAAGAAACACAGTGGATGTATCTTTAAAGAGCCATCGAGTATGTTAGTGTTTCAAATACAAAACAAAGTTTCTGCTGATATCAATCGCTTGAGAAATATAATCTACAGCATGACATGACATAATTTTCTTATCATGACCCTCCGACTAAAGCGCGTCAATGAAATCTGTCGTCATATAAACAGAATCCCTAATATTGCATAAAGCGTACTACAGTGCAACAAGCGTTTCCAAGGCATTGCTGCTTGTTAATTTCACATGTCTCCATAGCAATCAACGAAAGCTCATTCTTCTAGACTGTTTTTGTCTAATTACTGAATGTGTCGATTGTTGTATTGACATGTTTCTTATTATACAATCCAAACAAAATAACTAGTTGGGTAAAACTTTCATTTCAATAGCTGTAGGAATTGAAAGGTTAATTGGATGGAATGGTAAATAAATAAACGCCGAAAACTATATATTAAAATTGCCTTGAGTAATCATAAACGGTGTTTCTTTTGTTTTTTTGGTTTACATTGTGTGATACCACAATGCTTTGCGCTTGGAAATAATATACTTGATCTATATTAAGACTGGAAAATACCTTTATTAATGAGTGCTATTTCTCCGTTTAGTTTGAGTCGAAAAAAATCTGCAAGTATAAGTATATATATATTTCAATGCATGGTGCCAGGAGTCTGCCGTCTGTAAACTTTTCGATTTTTCATCATCTTCTCAAGAAGCTCTTGGTCTAGCGAGCTGAAATTTTTGTTCATACTCCTTGGCCAATGGGGAATATAAATTGTAAATTTGCTGACCCTGCAATCCAAATTATAGGTCACAGAGGTCATGACCTGAAAACCTATGTTCATCTTCTTCTCAAAAACCACGGACCCGTGAGAGACTTGAAATTTCATGTACAGATTCCTTTGGGATTAGGATTCTAAATTTTAGATTTCGTGATCCTTCTATCCCAAATATAGGTCACAGAGCCATGACCTGAAAAATATTTTCATCTTGAGATTTTTTGTGCTCTTCAAAGGGAGGCAATTTAAAGGAAACAAAAGTGATGAATTTAATCTTCAAGTGTGTCTTTATTTGTAGACAGTTCAGAGGGTTAGGCCTTTTGTATCTTTTCCATTTAAAGTGCTTTCTATTTGTTGTACCTCTCACCTAGAAGTTGACATTTTGAATTGGTTAATGTATATAAAGCCTGATGAGCTACAGAGCCAGTGGCTCTATTTTTAGTAATTTTTCGGTATGTCAATCAAAATTCTCGATAGCTCTATAAAGTTCGGTGGATTTCAGTTTGACAATTACTCTATTTTAAATTTCTCAAATTGCCCGATAAAGTACTTATACATGACCTCTTAAAACACCGCCCCATTATCTCCGACAAACAAATTCTAAAGTCACTGAAACGTATCTGCCTTTTATGACATGACTCCAGTCAATCAGTTTTTCTCTGTAGTCATATTTCAACGTGTTTTAATACCTTTTTAACAGTCGAACTGTCGACCTTAATAAAAAAAAAACCAACAACACTCAAATCGTCCATACAGTAAAGTGGTAAGGGAGATAAATTGCAAGGGGGGGGGGGGGGGGGGGGGGGGGGAGATTAAGATTGTAGTCTTTACAATTTCCTTGTCATAAAATGTGAGTCACGCTAGATGTAGGATATTATAAACAGTATGCTGAGCGTTTATGTGCTTTGAACCACCACCAAATGGGAACGGAAATTGACTGATAGAACTCCTATGCGCCAAAAACGGTCATATCGACGTCGGTAAATGCGATGACGTCTATAAGAAAAACTGAGGTTGAATCGTGATTGCTCTGAGAAAATGGCATCATTAATCCACATTCGTTATATATTTGCATTCTTAGGGGCCAGTTTCACATTAGAGACAGAAACCTCTGCACTAGCCTTTATGGTTTAACGAGCTGCCTTATTCATCTCTACCAGGCAGTGGTAACTCTCCCCTCACTCAGCGGAGCTAGGTCAAGACTAGGTTTGTATCGGAGAAGAAGTCGTATTAAGTCACACTGATAATCCTGTCAAACCCATGTTTGAGTGTCTTTGTGTATGGGGTGAGGTTGAGGATCCCCTTACTGGTAGGTACCCCCCAGCAAAATTTCAGCTTTAGATGTGTAGCGGCTCTGGGGAGGATGTCGAAAGTGAATATTATCACTAAATTACATCGAGTAGAATAGGCCAAGATCTGTTCCAGATGTGTTTACGATGCGTTCCCGCTGTACGCGACCAATGTCGATCTATTCCAATCATTAAATCTCCACGACCAATTTACGATCAATGTACGCTGTAACTACGATTAGGTCTGTCAGGTCGGTGAGATAGGACCATCATTTTGAACACGGCCAGTCACCTAACAGCTGCTGCCGATTGATCACTAGCAATCCCCGATTGTACCCGGTTAGACAGACGTACACATCGCGTCCTGGTACACTTTCTTGGAATACTGGTCACGCTGAAACCACCAAGTCTAAAGATCCATACGCAATCATACTTAAGACGGTGTATAGCTTTAGCATCCAATTTTATTTAAAACGAAATGTGAACCTATTGCAAATGTTGAGAACCACGTGTGCACAACTCCCTAAGAAAAAATAATTTACAAGAAAGAGAACAACATTGAAAGTAGGATGATGAACGAGGTACCAGTGACCTTTGGCATTGGTGACGACTGTACAATGTCCCCATTCTATGCCATAAGCAACCCCATTCTTATTACGCCCGTAGCATTGCCACTCAGTCAACCTTTCAGTTCGGAACTCATCCGAGCCGAGTTCGTCAACACCCTGGATATTCAGTTTGACACGTTGTCGATTCTTTCTGCATACATTATGAATTAGATTCGCAGTTCTGAAAACTGAAAGTAGTCGCTTATAGTGACCCCGTCTCACGAAGGAGACTAAGATTTTAATGAATTCTGCATTGACATGGGCATGTTTTGACCTTATTTGTTAGAAAGTTTTTGAGTTCACTGCGGAACGCGGAATTGAACAACCCGTATATGATCGGATTGGCTGCGCAAGGAATGTAGTAGGTGCGAACAAATAACAGATAAAACCATGGCACCGTATCTTTAAAATTCTTCAGCGAGTCCGCTGATATCAACTCAATCAACATTTTACAAATGATAGGGGTATAAGCTAAAAATGATGTCACCGTTATCGTGAACATAACCCCCGTCAGATTTTGAACACATTTTAGGGGTTTTGCAGTTCTGGTAGTGGTTATGGCAGCCGATATCCGGTTTGCATGCGCAGCGCTGTTTTCGACACCCTGTTGGATGGTGTGAATATTGCATGAAGACTCAGGGGAAGACACATTGGACGATTGTACATACATGCTGGGTTGTCTATGTGTGTGTCTATACACCTTGAACCACACGAGGAAGTAGAGCGAAGTCAGTATGGAAAATGCACAAATGTCTTGCACAATCCAGAAAATAGTGTTAAAAAGAACAATATCCTCATCATGGCCGTCAGCAGTTGAGCAAAGAGTTCCATTAACGCTGCCTCCGTCGATTGGCACCGTCTTCCTCCCGTACTTTAACCCTGCGGGGATGGCGAAGGAGAATGCAAGAGCAAAGCAGACGACAACTACAATCCTTGCAGTAAGAATACTCATTTGCTTTTTGAACGGAAAACACACTGTTTTGAAGCGTTCCACTGCGATAGCAACAAGGAGATCAATCGCTGCTATGAAGAGAAAATCGTGGAACAGATGAAACATCTTGCACAGACCAACATCTCGCCCAAACGTGTGGACCACTCGGAGTTCAGCAACCTCGAGAGGAATATCCACGAGGCAGATGGTGAAATCTAAAAGCGCCAGTGATAGAATGAAACATCTGATGGCAGTTGCTTTCATCCTGGTGAAGTAGACGTACAGGACGAGAAGGTTGCCCACAGATCCAACGAGGATAATTAGGATGAGGAATATTGCTGCAGGTAGAGCCGTCAGGAAGTACCTGTAATTAGACTCGTTCAGGATTGTCTCCCCTTCTTCATGCTTCATCATGACGGAACTGCAAATTTAATTAAATGAATTTATTATATGGGAAAATACGTATGTATCTCCTAACGTTTGAATAACTGCAATAAATGCGTATTAAAGCCGTTATTTGTAATATTAGATTAATGTATAAAATGAAGGATGGACGTTTTGGGGGCATTTAAAAAATTCATTGCAAGTTTTTGGTGTTGTTTTCTTTTCTGACGTCATCATGAAATAATTGCAATATTAGATATGTTGAAAACAAAGTTTGTTACAAGAATTACATGCGTAGCTTATTTTAAATGCAAATTCTGACATTCGGACTATTTTGCATAATGCATATATAGTGTTAAATACTTACAGATTATCTAACGACCTTCCCCTTTCATGAGTTAATGTTCCGAGTAAAATAAATTTCATTTGCGTGGAGCCTTAGCGACAAACAAACCACACTTATTTCAGGAGGGACATAAACTTGATATGAAAAGGAAATGAGTTATGTATCCAGTTATCAACTTGATTTATTGTGTTATATGTTGCGTTGTCCCTATAAAGGAACGAAACAATTGATAAAGTAATATCAATCCTGTCACAGCATAATATTGCGACGTTAAATATCCACACTTGTAAAATCAAATCCTTCAATACTTCGTGATGATAGGTATGATTGATAATTAAACGAGCCTTATAAAAAGTGAAATATGATTGTAGTTCTATCAGGGACTCTCTAAATAAATATGTGTGGAGTCTCTGATCTGTCGAGTCTCAATTTCTCGTCATTATTCAAAAAGCGAGTGAACACATCGTATCTGCATTCAGATCAACTTCCAAACGCAAGGCGTAACTCTTGCGAGTATGCATTACTGGCTGATTTAACCCTTGCGGTATTTCCCTCGCTTTGTTGTGTCAAGACAGTGAATCGCTGCACCAGAAATGCATAGCGGGCCTGGATTTCTAAACACAAATTTCTTAAGGAAATACTGCAAGGCCTAAATCAGCCAGTAATGGAGACTGGCAAGAGTTATGCCTTGCATTGGGAAGTTGCATTCAGATGTGCACTCGGAAAAATAAACAAATATACATAACGTCATAAATATCGCAATAAATAACACACATTTGGATCAGTAAGTAAAACTGGATCTTCAACGTCAAACAATTGGTACCGTGGAAAACACTCTAAACTGTTTAGATGGCCTTATGTGAAGGTTCAGTTACAACAATGACAACACAAGACCGATATTGGGCACTAATTGAAGGTTTAATTGTAGCAAACGAATGTCCACTAAGATCAATGGAAAATAATATGATTAAGTATGGCTGCTGAGGTCGTTACAACAAAACACAAGAACAATCACATTACAGAACTGTTAAACACATTATCAAGGTCAATAATGACTGGTAAACTCAATATCTGGTGTAACCATCTCGAACTCGGATAACATTTTCCACACGTCGTCTCATGCTAGCCACCGGACGTCTGAATGTCTGTTGGACCAAGGATTTAGATAGAAATCCTTGGATGGACAAATCATACATGCACGTACAACTCGGAACAAAGTATGTGTATGATGTCATGTTCACATATGATGTGGTATATTCGATATGTACTTGTAATGTCAACACTTGCAAAACTATTTCTGGTTTAAATTTCAAATTTCAAATGGGTGGTGCGATACTTATGACGAGGTGTGTATAACCGAACCCTTTCATCAGGGTGGGTGAGCAACTTTTACTCTGTAGGAACATACCTACTTCGTTCCTACCATGACTCGGTAGAACTACAATAAAACTTCACCTTATAAGCCTTATACTGATATATATCTGCGACGAAATGGAATTGGTGTTATTATATAATAATCTATAGACTTACTTGAATGATGCGATTCCTTGCTTTTCCCTTGCATGAATGTTCCGTCTCGCTGTCCGTCTCGGTGTCCGTCTCGGTGTCCGTCTCGCTGTACAGATCAATACAGCTTGCACATATCGTGCATTGGCTTCTAACCGCTGCGTGCTATCAATGCCATATCTCCTACTCGTCTTTCCCTGTTGACTGATTTAAAACTGGTGTATTATTTCCTTATTGACTTTTTACAATGGTTGACAACAATACCCCCTTTGTGTAGACAGTTCCTTACAACACTGGGATCGTTGATAGATTAGAATAGATTAGGTGCCTGGAAAGTTTGTTAAATCTTTCTCTTTAAATAAACATAGATTTACCTGTTTTCAATAGTCATGGTATTATGAACATTTTCTAAAGAATTGGTAGAAGTTTCCTTTTATGACCCCAAATGAGCATTAGTAAAATTCAAATACATTTCGTTAATGATATCTTTATCATTTCATGATAGATGATAAGGATAAAGTTGATAAACACACGTTTAACTCAAATAAAGGTATACCGTTAATTTAATTTGAATAAATTATTCATAAGAATGGTGTAAATGTCACCTTTAAGTGCAAGTAAGTTAGAACTTCACGCAGGTTATATTCTGCGTAGTCAGGTGGTGTTCGTTCAAGTTGCAACCATTCAGGCAATAACCGGCCATCTTCCTATGCAAGGCATGACTGGCGTCAGTCCCCATCACTGGCGCGGGATTTTTCCATCACTGGCTAATTTACCGGCGCGAGTTATGCCTTGCGAAGGGAAGTTGATAACCAACATCCTATACAGGTTGCAACTTGCATGAACGAAACTATTCAATATTATAGATACGTATACCATCATTATATCATTCCATTTTTGTTGAATAAATATTTAGACTTAGTCTGTACATTGCTGCATTCATCAATATTCATATATATATATATATATATATATATATAAGCACTGTGGCTCATTTCAGTAATGTTATGTTATTTTAATAAAATATTTCACCAGGACATACTGCTGGGACCCCATGTTCTGATAAACTAAGACCAATTGGTGAACCACAGGTTCACACCCACTAACACATGTGTCATTGGTTAATTAATTTCGTCAGTATATATGTCTCATATATTTAGAAACACACAGAAATTAAATTTGGTGTATTCTACACCGTGATCATAGCAAGTATGCAATTAATCAAATGAGTGTTTTTAGAATTTGACATTGACGCTGGACGTGACTGTCTATACGTAAGTACAAACTACTGATAGTTATACTATTTTGTAATTGATAATTGGCTTCATATATAAAATAATGTTATAAATTCAATTAAATTTAAATTCATGACCATTTTGTGTCTAAGGTCAGATCCTTGTTACTACTATACATATGTGATCTTGCTGACTTTGGCGTAACTCAGCGTAACTGTCGGTAATATTTTACATTAATTTTATAACCCATGGAAATACCTTAACGGTTATTTGTTTATATTTCTGGCAGTACTGTTGTATATGTTGTTGTGCTTGTTTCCAACCTAAATTTATAGTAAATATTTAAACTAGCACCAACTTCGTTTTATAGTGCATGTCATGTCTTTGCTAAGATACGTTAATTTTGTCACCAAACAATTATTTACTGTAGAATCAAACAATACAACCAATTTCAAATGTTTTCTGATAATTTTCTTAGTGATTTTAAAAAGCCATATCTTAAAACTACTGGTAATGTTAAATTGTTTATATGACATGACAGACTGTCAGACCACAATCACGTCACGTGTTAGTTATCAGGAAGTTCGTGACATCAAGGGAAGCGATTTGCATTTAATTAAAATATGAATGATATTTATACATATCCTTCTTTGCGACATTGCCGGTTGAATAAAAGCTCAAGACTCTAGGTTCCAGATCTGTTTATCTTGTTAATACTAGCTGTAATATTATAAATTTCGTTAGTCCGTCATTGCGTATGATATAATACAGCTAGTTTAAATAGATTGACGTTCAGCAAAGAGTATATACATACCTTAAAACTTTGTAATATCATTGTTAGTCTATTTGAAATAGCGTGGTATTAAAACAAGTCTATAGTCTTTTGTACATCCATTTACATTAGAGTTTAAACAAAGTTTGCAGTAGGCAATAGTCCATCCATTTACAATAGTTAAAAGTGTATGAACGCCTTCAGTACTTGTAGTACATCCATTTACAATAGTTAAAGTTGTATGAACGCCTTCAGTACTTATAGTACATCCATTTACAATAGTTAAAGTTGTATGAACGCCTTCAGTACTTATAGTACATCCATTTACAATAGTTAAAGTTGTATGAACGCCTTCAGTACTTATAGTACATCCATTTACAATAGTTAAAGTTGTATGAACGCCTTCAGTACTTATAGTACATCCATTTACAATAGTTAAAGTTGTATGAACGCCTTCAGTACTTATAGTACATCCATTTACAATAGTTAAAGTTGTATGAACGCCTTCAGTACTTATAGTACATCCATTTACAATAGTTAGAGTTGTATGAACGCCTTCAGTACTTATAGTACATCCATTTACAATAGTTAAAGTTGTATGAACGCCTTCAGTACTTATAGTACATCCATTTACAATAGTTAGAGTTGTATGAACGCCTTCAGTGCTTATAGTACATCCATTTACAATAGTTAGAGTTGTATGAACGCCTTCAGTGCTTATAGTACATCCATTTACAATAGTTAGAGTTGTATGAACGCCTTCAGTGCTTATAGTACATCCATTTACAATAGTTAAAGTTGTATGAACGCCTTCAGTACTTATAGTACATCCATTTACAATAGTTAGAGTTGTATGAACGCCTTCAGTACTTATAGTACATCCATTTACAATAGTTAAAGTTGTATGAACGCCTTCAGTACTTATAGTACATCCATTTACAATAGTTAAAGTTGTATGAACGCCTTCAGTACTTATAGTACATCCATTTACAATAGTTAAAGTTGTATGAACGCCTTCAGTACTTATAGTCCATCCGTTTACAATAGTTAAAGTTGTATGAACGCCTTCAGTACTTATAGTACATCCATTTACAATAGTTAAAGTTGTATGAACGCCTTCAGTACTTATAATACATCCATTTACAATAGTTAGAGTTGAATCGAATTCTGCAGTACTTATAGTACACCCATTTATAATAGTTAAAGTGGAATCGAAGTCTGCAGTACTTATATTTATAGTACATCCATTTACAATACTTAAAGTTGAATCGAAGTCTGCAGTACTCAATAATCCATTTAAATGGTTAAAGTTGAACTTAAGTCTGTAGTACTTATATAGTACACCCATTTACAATAGTTAAAGTTGAATCGATGTCTGCGGTACTTATGGTACATCCATTTACAATAGTTAGAGATGAATCGAAGTCTGCAGTACTTATATTTATAGTACATCCATTTACAATACTTAAAGTTGAATCGAAGTCTGCAGTACTCAATAATCCATTTAAATGGTTAAAGTTGAACTTAAGTCTGTAGTACTTATATAGTACACCCATTTACAATAGTTAAAGTTGAATCGATGTCTGCGGTACTTATGGTACATCCATTTACAATAGTTAGAGATGAATCGAAGTCTGCAGTACTTATATTTATAGTACATCCATTTACAATACTTAAAGTTGAATCGAAGTCTGCAGTACTCAATAATCCATTTAAATGGTTAAAGTTGAACCAAAGTCTGTAGTGCTTATAGTACACCCATTTACAATAATTAAAGTTGAATCGAAGTCTGCAGTACTTATATTTATAGTACATCCATTTACAATACTTAAAGTTGAACCAAAGTCTGTAGTGCTTATAGTACACCCATTTACAATAATTAAAGTTGAATCGAAGTCTGCGATACTTATAGTACACCCATTTACAATAATTAAAGTTGAATCGAAGTCTGCGATACTTATAGTACACCCATTTACAAAAGTTAAAGTTGAATCGAAGTCTGCGATACTTATAGTACACCCATTTACAAAAGTTAAAGTTGAATCGAAGTCTGCAGTCCTTAAAGTACACTAATTTACAATAGTTAAAGTCGAGGCAAGTCTGCAGTATATCCATTCATTTAGAATAGTTAAAGAGTTGAACCAAACTTGGCAAAGGCAACGACCATCAAATGATATCACCATCAACTTCTACAAGTCAACAAATCAACGGATTGCTCCAGGAACAAAACTACCACACTTACCATACTAACTACACATATCATACACCATTTTATTGAGCTTTTATTGAATCGACTTTACTTGTGACACGACTTTTTAAACCAATCGTAAATCAAAGGCGGAATGATTTCAGTGACGTATACACGCTGATCTTTCCTTCACCGTATAACAGTAACTTGTAAGTATATCTGTGCAGTGTGATAAGAAGGTATTTGAACTGAAGTAGCGTGTATATAACATCCTCCATTACACGAGGTCAGTGCTCTTATCCTCGCTCTACGCTATCCGTGACCACTGATTGTAATTCGGTGACTGTTGCTCACTAGGTTATCGAGGGATGTATTCAGTAACATGCAACTCTTTCTTGTATGCATTTAGACATTCAATATTGATACAGGGACATACAGTCATCTTCATTTTGAAAAAATGTGTTCATCCTACGAAACTGTTTTGAACAAGAGAAGTTTCTAAGTGCATGTATATGTAAGTTTAGATCTCTATCGCGTATACAGCAACAACTTCGCTGCACTTTCTGGTACTAAGTGAGCGTCGTTATTAACTGCGCTTGGAGCACAGGCTGGGGAGGAAATATAGATATAGGTAGATACAGGCAATACACTATATATAGTGTATTACCTATATCTTACTTTATCTATTTTTCCACCCCAGCCTGTGGCTTGGAGATAGTTACGCTCTAGTTTGTCCTTTCTTTACGTTAAGTAAAATAAAACTCACATCAAAATTTTTGTCATTATCTTACACAGCTACGATTTGATAAAAGCAAGTCTTCAATGTACCATGTAAACCTCGTTAACGCTCGAACCATTTACGTGAATAGAAACATGTTAATACCCCACACCAAAATATATAGTGCTTAAATATATCCATTTTGTGTACGATTGTGTGCATGAACTTGTAATTGAAGACTGGGCCACATGGCGCCTGACACTGAAATGAATACTCTGTCTCCCTCTCAGTGTCAGCGCCAGCATTCCCCTACCCCTACCCCCTCTGTCTGTCTGTCTGTCTCTCTCTCTGCATGTCTCTCTGTCTCTCTCTCTGTCTCTCTCTCTCTCTGTCTCTCTCTCTGTCTCTCTCTGTCTCTCTCTGTCTCTCTCTCTCTCTCTCTCTCTCTGTCTCTCTCTCTCTCTCTCTCTCTCTCTCTCTCTCTCTCTCTCTCTCTCTCTCTCTCTCTCTCTCTCTCTCTCTCCTTTTCATGTTATCAAAATGTTGATATCCTGAACTACACTTTACAAATCCCGTGTTGAGGAGAGGTGGTTAGTGAGATATTGATTTAGTTCAACCACCATTATTGTAACCTTTCACAATCTACGACCCCGTTGCCTTGTTTGACCCACATTTGTGTTTAAAATTACATTCCATATTCGTAGTCTGGGCTCCAAAACTCCTAATCTATGTAGGAAAGCTGAATATGTACTGAAGATATCTCTGTTTTATATCGCGCGTACGAATGCGGGTAGATCCTTCGTCCACTTCCAAAGTCCACCTTGTCATACACAGACCTACCAACCCAGGATAACCACGATCTGATGCGATATATACTTGTCTTGAAGTGTTCATCTTTGTCCTGAAGAACGCTACATCTGGGTTCCCATGATGACAAAGAGAGGCCTCCATAACTGAGTGACGGTCCTCGATCATTGCTCTCTCTCCACTTACAAGTAGGCTCCGGATTACATCAACAAAACATCGCTCAGCTTTCATACATGACAGTGACTCTTTTGGGTATATCATCTGATACAACCCCTATAATTCTTATTTCTCTGATCGGAAGATTTATATCACTTATTATTGTGTGAATGATTTAGAGAACACTTAAAGCAGAGCTAATAATTCCAGGGCAACCTTACAGCGACGGCTGACGTCATGGACATATTTAATGGCATAGCGGGGTTCCTAGTAGTGCTGGTGAAGATCGTATACTACTGTCTGGAGGCCATGGTGCTGTCTGTCATCCCTGCTAGTGTCCGGGGCAAGAGGATCGCAGGCGAGACCGTCCTCATCACAGGAGCAGGTAACTCTGAGTTCTCATAGAGGGAGTACCGTATTTTCTGAAATACATACCGTGTCTCGAATATAACCTGGGGGTAAGGGGATCCTGAACGAAATAGAATATTCGTGTAAATACGGTAGAGGGTATAGTAGAGTAACCACTAGGGCAGAAATACATATGTCTCTTCCAACAGAGATAACTCCTTTAAGATTTAGATCTGAATTGAGTAACTTTTTTCGGTACTAAATCTGAAGGGAGTAACCTACGTGGGAAGGGAATGGAAAGGATAAACGCAAATCGATACAGGTTGGAAAGGGCAGAGGAAGACACTTCGATAGACAGACACTGAGACAGACGTGGACAATGAGGTTGAATGCGAGAAGAAATGAGACGGTGATGAGACTGAGACAAACAGACATGATATGAAGGGAGGGTAAGACATCGAGAGAATATGGTAGTCGCAGACAAAGACAAAGCGGTAGACAGACGAAGAGGATCACGACAAAGACGCACGGCGTAGGAAGAAAGAGTCAAGTGATACCAAGCAGAGATGAAGAGTCAGTGAAAAAAATAAGACGAAGCCATGTGTCGTGGAGAATATATGGAATAATCTTACCAACGTCAAATCTATACAGCGAGGAATGCAATAAGGAAGTTGTCGTCTGCTCGGCTAGTGTGAACAGGCTCGACTTTCTAGTGTCTCGTCTATTGCTATTAGAAAAGACCCAAAAAGTGACGAATAGGCATGATACGACTAATATTGATAACTTTAACATCATATGTTTATTCAGCGAGGATACCAAGGGTAAGAGTTGATCATTATAAAAATGATGAACTAAGTTGGATGATAGCAAAGAGGTTGGCGTTTCTGTGCTATGAGCTAGGTGTCGTCTGGTTCTTTAGGACAAGATTGACGGAGACAAAGCGACGTGACAAGACTAAAACTTCTCATATAATTAGTATAGGAATAATCAGGGCACTGATCACTATGAAACCGTTGAACAGGAAGTGGAATCGGTCGTCTGCTGGCCAAGAGGTTCGCGTCCCTTGGGTGTCGTCTGGTGCTCTGGGATATCGACGAGAAGGGGAACCAGCAGACGGCAAAAGATGTGAAGACGTTTGGTGTTGCAGTGAAAGCCTACACGGTGGATCTGAGCGACAGGGAGAAGATATATGAGACAGCCGCGAAGGTGAGGTATTGGTGATATCTGAAAAGACATGTGTAATATGATGTACAGAGTGATGCAATAAGTATTCGGACGGTGACGTCATTTCCATAGACTTGCATGTTAATTTAGTCTTGGATAAATAATTTTCATGAAATAAATTCTGGTTTGATCAATGTCAAATTATTCAGCTTGATTGAAAAACATCTCAGCCTGAAGTACATAATTTGGATTAAATTTTCTGACGACAATTGAACAAATGTCATCCGATTTACTTACGTGTGTACATTAAATGTTAAATGTTTTCACAACTATGTATATATGTTGTTGAAATTACTGTCATTTCTTATATATAAAACGGAAAATTAAACATAAATTATGAGGTTGTAGCCAAGATGATTCCTCACTAACGTGATAAATGTGAATAGGATCGGACAAAAATCCTATCTATTAAAATTATTTATCCCAGACTAAGTTAACAGTCTATGGAAATGACGTCACCGTCCGAATACTTTTTGCACGACTCTGTAGACGTAGAATCCCATTTCTCATAGGCTCCTTTTCAATATTTCATTAAAGTATTTTTTTCAGGGTCCAAGTGTTTAATGTGGACGTTTATATGTGGTTCGTTATGACTTATGACGCTATGAAATATTGAACAGGACAAAATTGAAATATATGCCTTGTACAAACATATCAAGTATCAAGCTGCAGGTAACTTTCTAGTGAAGCATGCGTCGATCGTCGAATCGATCTCCAGAGTTATTGTAGGATCGAGAGATAAGCGAGATAAACGGATTATATTCTGGCTTTGGACACACGTACCCTGCAGTGGTATCTACAGTTATGTAAATCTTTGTTGTAAAGCATACCAATGGTAGCTTAAATGACATGACATTCAGGGTGAATATAGAAACTAAAATAAATGAAGCTGACAGAGTTCTATTTGGCTCGTGGAGTGGAGTCGTGGAACAAGATGCTGCACGTTAGCAGGTACTCTTGCAAGGGATTTCTGAGTTCAAATGTGATGTGAACATGTGAATAAATAAAACAAAATAAAAGGTTGCCATGAATGATTAAGATAGAGAAAGTTTTATGGATATAAAACTTTTTTTATTCTTTGAAGGCGACGTTTCGACATAGAGTCGTAGTCGTCGAAGTCGTTGTCAACCAAGTAATGACAAAGAAGTCATAAATATTTGACACCCAGTGTGAACGTGTACGCCTGATTAGTGTACGCTTGGCAATGGCAAAGTGCTGTTTCAGAAGACACGTGTTCAACACGTTTATCTAATTTACTATCTTACTATCAAGCTGAAAATTGGATAATTATACTTTATTTTGTAAGAATATAGGACTCACTCAGTGCACATGCAAATGTATGGCAATTGATATGCTTTTATAGCTGAACATTTCAGTCATGTTCGTTACTAGCGATGATAAACATCACAAATATATTGAAAAATGTGTGTTTACATAAAAACTAGAAATAATTACAAGTTCACATCGCAGGACAAGATGTCCTACTCCTTTAAGAAAACAATACCAAAATTTGATAAAATGTGTCAGATAGGTGCAAGTTACAATGTGTGGAAGCGCATCAATGTGAAAAAACTAAATACTGCTTGTAAGTGCCAGTGCTGTTTGTGTCCTTTATAAGTGTACACCAGCAGCACATGTGGTCGAACTGGTACTCATGATAATCTATTTATTTCTCATATTCAACACGATGAAAATAACCGAAACTTTGATAAAATAGACATCAATGATAATACTATTTATTCATGTGTATTTGATCGTTAGATATTCGTTTTTATGAGAAACTCATACATGAATAATGAATTGTCGAAAGACATCTGTTTCCTTCGTCTGTTTTTGCACATCACTATCTTATTCATGACAATACAAAGTAAATTTTTTATTTACAGTTGACTAAACATATATTCTTTTACAGTATATAATGTTAAATTCGAACTCTTCACATTCTTGCGATATTTGCAAAAAGACAACGCTGAAAACAAACACTAAACTCACCTCTACCATTGCCAAGCATACACCATCGCTCTTACAAACAGGCTCAGGCGTACACGTTCACATAGGGTTAAATAGTCTAATTCTTACAGATCTAAATGTTGATTAATTTCATTTGTTCATTTTATTTTTCTTTAAAATGTTATTACCACACAAATTAATGAACTCTTATTTAAATGATCTCTTTGTGATTTAAAGAATGGCGTAAAGGCGTTCTGATTACCATTACAACCATTGCGACCATTGTACTATTGGTCTCATGGCTAAACGTACGATATAAACCCTTGTCTGTTCTGTAAATGCTTGGATTAACAACTGGAAGAATATTGTTCATAAACTGTTTGAAGTCATACTAATTTTGTTGTAGTTTGAAAACAAAGTGTACACTTCAGTTATGAAATAAGCCCTATTATGTTTGTTTACAACCCTACTGATGCAATCTGATTAAAATCGACCTTGTTCCGAGAAATAAAATTTGCAAATTAATATATCTATCGGGATACGAACAGGTTCTGTAGATTCCTCGCGACAAGGTCGGTTTGGCGTGGAACCTACGACTGATATAAGTTCGTATCCCGGTAGATGCACTATTTGGCGTGGAACCTACGACTGATATGAGTTCGTATCCCGGTAGATGCACTATTTTGCAATTTTTATTCCACGGAAAACCATCGATTTTAATCAGACTGCCTACTGATGTACTCTATAGGTGAAGAAAGATATGGGTGATATCGATATCCTGGTGAATAACGCCGGTATCGTCACAGGCAAGAGGTTCCTGGACAGCCCTGACCATATGATCCAGAAGACGATGAAGGTCAACGTAGAGGCACACTTTTGGGTAAGCGTGAACTAGCTTAGGCGTCACGTCTAGAGCTTATTCCTTGTTATTCCTTTGTTATTCCTTTGTTATTGAAGATATCGCGGTTAAATAATCTATTATGTTAGTATATATCGTGCTATCGATTAACTATGACGTAAAGTCGTTATGATCGTTACCGGTATATGGACGATTTCCTTCAAGTTAAGAAAAGAATTATGCTTAACTCCTTCTCGTTAATACCCCCATTTCACCGAGCTACGAACCGTTGCCGACCGAAATTAGTCAGTAAGTCGTCAGTGAGTTGTCAGTGACTCGCAACGAGGCGTGTCTGAGTCCCCTTAAAACGGCTTGAAGCGTATGTGAGTCTCCAAGAGTCTTTAAGAGTCGGGAGGTCAAATTTAGTTGGGAATGGATTTGTGAACATGTTCAAAAACTCACTCCCGACTTTTTCAGTCGGGCGATACTCGTACTTTTTGACCGGAAATTCCAGAAATTCCATCAAGTCGTATTCAGTCGTGATCTAGTCGTGAGTGGCTCGTATCTAATTCTTATTGGGTCGTATTAAGTCGCCATGTCAGTCGTATTTACTCGTATTCTGTCGTATTGAGTTGTGGTGGTCGTGTGTGAGTCGGGAATAGGTCTTTCCCTAAAATACTTGTCGACTGACTCCCAACTTATGCCAACTCACGTACGACTAACCAATACTCAAAGACGACCAGTGACGACCCGTTCCAGATTAAACACGATAATAAGGCCAAATAACTCGTATCTGATTCGTATGTGACTCGTAAGTGAGTAGTTGTATCTGGGTAGTGATGAGTCGCAATGGTCGTGAACCAGTCGTAAACTAGTCGTTTTTAGTCATGAGCGGGTCGGGAATGAGTCATTGTCAGAGTCTTGGTGGCGGATTAGTGTCGGGAAAGAGTTGGCATTCAGTCGTGAACGGGTCAGGGGTTCCTACTCACTATGTCGTAAGTAAGTCGTAGGTAACTCGTAGAAATATCAAATTTGACAATTTCACCCCAAATGTTCCCCGACTCATGCCGACAAAGTCGTAGCCGAAAAGTTTGGAAGAGTCGGGAAAAGTCGTGAAGACTTTTGGAAGTCGTAGCTCCGTGAAATGGGGGTATATACGGTATGTCATTTTTTAAAAAAAAGTCGTGAATGACATCGTTGCCAAACCACTCGCCACGTTCCATTGAGCTACGAGCCGTTGCCGTAAATAGTCAGTAGGTTGTCAGTGAGTTGTCAGTGACTCGTAACGAGGCGTGTCTCCAAACGTCTTTAAGAGTCGGAAGGTCAAATTTAGTCCGGAATGGGTTTTTGAAAATGTTCAAGCTCAACTCCCGACTTTTTCGACCGTAAATTCCAGAAATTTCATCTAGTCGTATTCAGTCGTGATCTAGTCGTAAGTGGCTCGTATCTGATTCTTATTGGGTCGTATTCTCGTCTTCTTGTCAGTCGTATTTACTCGTATCCAGTCGTATCGAGTTGTGGTGGTCGTGTGTGAGTCGGGAATAGGTCTTCCCCTAAAATATTTGCCGAATCACTCCAGACTAATGCCAACTCACGTACGACTAACCAATACTCAAAGACGACCAGTGGCCAAATAACTCGTATTTGATTCGTATGCGACTCGTAAGTTAGTTGTATCATGGTATTGATGGGTCGCCATGGTCGTGAACGAGTCGTAAACTAATCGTTATTGTCGTGAGTTGGTGGGGAATGCTCCGTCCTTTTCAGAGTCGTGGTGACGGACTAGTGTCGGGAAAACGTTTGGCAGTTAGTCGTGAACGGGTCAGGAGTTCCTCCTCACTATGTCGTAAGTAAGCCGTTAGTAACTCGTAGAAATATCAACTTTGACAATATGACACAACATTTTTCCGACATTGCCGACAAATGTGTAGCCAAAAAGAGTCGGGAATAGTCGTGAAAACGTAGCTCAGTGAAATGGGGGTATTATAAAAATAATAAAAAAAATTTTTTTAAAGTATTACATGCGACGTCGTTAAGTATTCTCTTTGTATTCCTCCTCACATTTGTTCAAACAGTTTTAGAATTTCAGAAAATAACAGAACTTTAGCAATACCAAAAAAAGCTAAAATATTACCCACATTATTGCGGTTGACATGGGTAGTCTCCCATAACCCCTACACAGCATAACCCCTACATGTTATCAAAACGAGTTAACGGTCCACCGCACTCCTAATCCCTAGCTTGTTACCTCTTACTATATGCAATGGAACGGCCCAGATTAAAAAAAGAGAAAATTGATAGTGTGAGCAAAACGTTTTATGAACTTATCAAGGACATTTCATGTTTCACATTCATATATATGGAAATGTACATTTGTAGTACTAATACATAAGAAAAACGATGTTCAAAATTGTACCAATTATCGACCTGTTTCACTTACAAGTTGTTTATCAAAAGCATTTGAAAAGTGTGTTTTTAAACACGTATCCAATTTCATCTTAGTTGAAAGAAAGTTACGTAAACATTAGGATTTGTTGTTGTATATTCAAGTTGTAAAAACAAGTGACAACATTAATAATCTTGAATTTAAGGGTTGCATATTCAACAAAATTAAGTTTAATTCTCAAAATAGCATTATGAATTTTCAAGATATCAAATTAAATTTTCAAGATACTAAATCAATTGTTTAAGATACTTAGTTAAATTTAACATGCTAAGTTGAGTTTTCATGATACCTACTCGAATTTTCCAAATATTAATTTTGAATTTTCAACTTAGTATCTTGAATGTCAAGGTAAGATCTTCAAATTTCAAGATAAAATATACTGAATAATAGCGAGGCCCTAATAGGGTTGATGAATCTGTGTAATCTAAACTTTTGAAAATTAACATACATTGGATGAAGTGTCATAACCTTAAATGAATTAAAACATGGTGGTATAAGTAAATAAGTAAAAATATAAATTGCCAATCAATTTATCAATCAATTAAGAATATTATGCATGGTGGTTTTGATTTTCTAATTCGAAAACTTTTTCTATTAAGTAAAATGTTTCATCATGTTTTACTTATCCTTTCAAAATATAATGTTTACAAACTTATGATTAACTAGGAAAACGCCTGATTTTTTCTACAGGAGAGGAAATGGCATAAGGGTCTCTTGCATAAGTTATTGGCTAATGAAACACGGGGTTCTCTCTTATCGTGGTTAGAAAGTTACTTACATTGTAATTATCTGAGAAGTCTTAAATATTGCCTACAGAGAAAGACATTGCAGACTTTATGTAGCTCATTTATTTTACCAATATTTGATTATTGTGATTTTATTTGGAAAAAATTCATTAAACATATCCTCTGTGTCAATGGTTATGATGTTCAAACTGTTTTAGTGAAACTGTTTTTTTTTGTTTAAAAAACGTTTCCTTCTCCAACCCTTCCTTCCTTCCTTAATCTTAATTTCCGTAATCACTTTCATTCCTACTCTTGAAAACAATCAAGAAAATGATATTCATTCCACTGATCATGAAAACATTATTGATTATGATACTCTGATACTTAATGCTAATATCACAAAGGAGGAAATAACCCAGGCAATTAAACTGCTAAAAAGGAACAAAGCTGCTGGCCTGGATTTGATTGAAAATGATTACTTGATTGATTTGATTGATATTTTAATCCCATTTCTAGAACAATACTTCAATTTGATATTAGCATCGGGAAGACTACCGGAACCATGGCTAAATGGCATCATTTAACCAATTTATAAGGGCAAAGGTGATCGTATGGATCCTAATTCTTACCGCCCTATTACAATCTTAAGCTGTTTTGGTAAGTTATTCACAAGCATTATGAACACCAGATTAACAAACTTTCTCGAAGAAAATATGATTCTCAACTCTGCTCAAGCTGGTTTTCGTAAAGGGTTTTCAACTAATGATAATATTTTTGTATTGCATATGCTTAATCAAACTCTCAAGAAGTTTAAGAAGAAATTGTACTGCGTTTTCATTGATTTCACTAAAGCGTTTGATACTGTTTGGAGAGCCGGGCTTTGGTTTAAACTTATACAAAATGGAATTAAAGGAAGGTTTCTCCAACTCGTCCAAAGTATGTATGAACAAATTAAATCTGCCGTTCCGGTTGACAATGTAATATCAGACTTTTTTTCGTGTGTGACTCTGGCGTACGCCAGGGAGAAAATCTTTCTCCTATGCTGTTTTCTATATTTATTAATGACCTTGATGATTTTTTAGCAAACAAGGGCTCTACAGGACTGAGTATTAATTCGATCACAAGTGAAAATCTATCTTTTATAGTCAAGTTTATATCGCTTCTCTATGCTGATGACACAGTCCTACTAAATGATAACCCAGCTGACCTACAAAAATCCTTAAACAATTTCTACGAATATTGCAAGAAATGGAAACTTAATATCAATATTTCGAAAACGAAAATTGTCATATTTGGAAGTGGCCCTTCACAAAGAACAAAATGTTCATTTACGCTCGGAGATAAATAAATTGACATAGTTGACGATTATACGTATCTGGGTATTATGTTTCATAGAAATAGACGGCTTGTAAAAGCCATAAATAAATTAACGGGAAGTGCAACAAAAGCTATGTTCGCATTACTCAAGAAAGCTCGAAATCTGAATATACCACAGGATTGTCTTTTAACTGCTTTTGATATTATGATAGTTCCTATTATGCTTTACAGTTGTGAGGTGTGGGGTCATGAAAAGTTGCTTCATGTTGAAAAAGTTCATTTGAAATTTCTTGAGTTGGCAGTCGGCCTTAGAATAACGACGCCTACATTTATGTTGTACGGGGAATTTGGAAGGTTTCCATTGTATATAACTATTTACAAAAGAATGATATCCTTTTGGCACAAATTAGCTTGCTGTACTTCAAACAGCAAGTCATCCCAGGTTATGTATTCATTTATGTTACTGAACTTAACAGAATCACTCCAGATATATCCATGGTTATCTTCTATAAAATGCATTCTCGATAATTGTGGCATTTCGTATGTTTTTGAAAACCCATCATGTTGCTCAACGTCATGGCTTGTTTCAATGGTAAATACAACTTTAAGAGACCAATTCAATCAATCATGGACAGCTGAGATAAACACAAGCTCAAAGGGGTACTACAAACTATTTAAATACGAACATACTTTTGAAGAATACCTTTATTTAGATAAATCAATATATATGCCTCTTTTAAGATTCAGAGTTAACAATCATTAACTGCCAATTGAAACAGGTCGATGGCGAGCAATACCTATAGAGCTGAACGTGTATGCAATCTCTGTAACTCGTCCGCTGTTGGTGACGAGTTTCACTACCTTCTGAGGTGTGAGGCTCTCCACCACCAGCGGGTACAGCTCATAAATCTATATTATTATACTTGGCCAAATCTATTAAAATTTAAGAAGTTAATGGCTACTAAGAATACCAAGGAGTTGAACAGATTATCAAAATTTATAAATAGTATTTCAAAGTAATCAGCAATGTGTATAACATAACTACATGTATATGATTGTCTCTTATAAATAGCACACTGTTTATCACAATTATTGTTTATATGTTCCTTTTATCCATCTTGGAATTTTTGTATAAAATTTCTTTGAAATGTAAAGCTCATGTACCACCGTTGGTGGCGATTATGAGAAATAAAGAATTTGAATTTCATACTCGTAAGGGTGAGTTCATTATGTCAGACAGGTAACTGCTTGTGTTGTTTTAACTAATTGTAGGGGACTTTGAGTGTAGGGGATATGGGCTGTAGGCGTAATGGGCTATAATCTTGACATGTGCCAACAACATGCCCGTATATTTGTCATGTTATCTGCAGTTTGCTGACACGTTATATCATTGAAAACATCAATTAGTTAAGTATTAGTTTCATTGTATCCTATTATCTATGTTTAAGATTAAAACTATGGGATTTCGTTTTTTGCAAAATGGTTGACGCCTCACATTTTACTTGCAATAGCGGCATAATCAGAGCATAATTACCAATCATGAGCAAACATATTGTTCCGCTGAACCCTATTTCTCAAATCGTATATCAATTGATTGTAGCTAAAATGTGTCTTAACAATATCTGTACCGAAATCGTTATGTAGGCTACTTCTGTTCCTTCTGTTCACAGCCATATTTGAACATATAGTTAATCAATAATCGGGAAAACTATGTGCTGCAATAATGAAAACAGTGAATACAGTTGTTTACCAAAGACCAAATGCATCTGTCCATACTTCATTAACGGTTAGCTGACGTATGTTTGAATACTGCCACAAAATCTCATTGATCATGTAACAGATTTTCATTTAAATGTGTTTATATATTATCATACTATCTGGAATGCAAACATTAGGTCTAATTGGACTAATGTACAAATAAGTAGTCATGTGTTGTGCTTCTGAAACGTGTCAGCAAATCAGTTTTGATCCTATTTGATCTTGTTTGGACCTTACTTACACACGCACGCAAAAACATGTTTTCCAAATAATATCACATCATGTTCTTACACCAAATACTTTCTCTGAAACATGAACAAATTCGAAGGATTTCCATTGAAATTAGTTATTTGTCCTACTGGTTTTTTTTTTTTATGAAAACATGTTCTGCTTCCCACCACAGACTGTGAAGTGTTTTCTGCCAAAGATGATGGAGCGAAACCACGGGCACATCGTTAGCGTGGCCAGCACTGCGGGCACTCTCGGCGTCACGGGGATGGTCGACTACTGCGCCAGTAAATTCGCTGCTGTAGGATTTGACGAATCTCTGAGATTCGAACTGCAGAGTTTGGGCATGTCTGGAATACATACAACAGTTATCTGCCCCTACCTCATCAACACCGGCATGTTTAAAGGCTGTAAAAGCAGGTGAATTGGTTTATTTGAAAATAAAATACAATTAAGGAAGTGTCGGGGAGGGAAGGTATGCGATGTCAGTAGATCATGGCGGCATGATGTTGTAGATACAGTTAATAGGAATATTGTGGAGTTGAGATTGGCTGTAAATCATGCTGACAGGTGTGGCTCTGTAGAAACAGTGAATGGGACTCAAATTGGATTCTCCTTTGGAGTTGACATTGGCTATAAATCAAGATGAATATGGTTTTGTTGAAAACACATTATAAACGAAACGGGGATGAACTCAGATAATATATTGAATTAAATTAATCACGATTGCAGACTGACATGTACACTTCTAAAAGTGTAATAATCGAAATGAAAGGGGAATTGGTTTAGAACACCACATGCCTGCGTCAAATTAATATTGATAGCATTATCATTTAGCAACTCTAACTATGAATATGCCTAAATTCCATAACATGACAAGATGAAAAGGGTAAAACCATACTGACAATTTTGTGTAGACATGTATGTGTATACGACATATCCGCTAATCATCTACTGTTTTATCGTTCACGGCTTTTCCAAAGGAGTAGGTCCACGTTTTCCAACAATAATTGCACACGTATTCGAAACGCTAGGCATTATTTCTGTCAAACATGTCTTCACTTGGTCACTACTCAAGAGTTAAGTCTTACACTGCGTATCTATGACAAACTGTTCACGCTGCACCAATTGACATGATGTTTTAACAAGTCAGAAATAATCAAGGTATAAGTTACCCTCGCTTTCAGATTATCTTCCGCATAGTTAAATGTATGACATATCACGTTATTGGTTTCATTTATGGCAAGGTTCTCGTGTTCATGATGGATCATGAAAAGTTTCTTACGGACACCCTGGGGCCGAAATGAAATCTAACCAAGTCTATCAATATATAGTGACTAGATTACACAATTTAAATAAGAGAAACACAGTTCTTTTATATTTCATTTCACAACTATTAAAAGTACAAAGCATTTATAATGGTGTTAAATATGTCAACGACCTTTTATTCCCCCGAATAAGAGATTCCGGGGGTATATTGTCCGTTTGTATGTACGATTATCCGAAAACTTGAACATTTGCCATACATTTTGATTGGTCAGTGATAGACCATTCACATGTGCATCTATTGTGATGAGGTCGTGACTGTTGATCTTGTGACCATGGCACTATAGAACCCTTTTTTCGAAAAATAATAACCTTGACCTTAATTTTGTATATGTCACTGATAGGCCTTTGATATTTTACATAAGCATCCCTTTAGATGAGATCTTTCAGGTGAGGTTATGCTTTTGACTTGTTCATAGGTAGCCTTTTCCAAAAACATTAAAGGCGCTGTAGAACGATTTTCTTACTACAGTGCTCTCACGAAAATATAAATAAGTGTTACTAATGGTTAAATAATACTCCTGAATCAATGAAAAGAGTTCTAAAACGAATATACATATGGTTCGGTTAAGCCATGCGAGTCCATTTCCCACCGAGCGACCATTTTAATTTGTTCACATTAAAATGGCCGCTCGAAGGTAGTTTATGTGATCTTACTGATGTAGCGATATCCAAACAATCAGAATAAATATGGTACACTGTGCTTTATACGTTGCACCATTTCTTCGAATACGGATAGCCGTGTTCTATGGATATGGCTTATGGGGTCGTGTATACCAGTGTTTAACAAACACATCCTGTATATATCAAATCATTTCCTTTGTTTTAAACAGACAGTGTAACGTCAAATTATATCAAATTATCATCTCCCGTTTCTTCCTGGCAGATATAACTTCCTGATGCCCGAACAGAACCCGGAAGACGTTGCAGACAGCATAATGAGCGGAGTGTTGTGCAACAACGCCATGGTGTACATCCCAAAGGCCATCAACTTCTTCATGGCACCTAAAGGGTACGTATAGCATGTCTCAAAACGCTCTTCAGTACCTTAAATTTCAGGATTATGAGAACATTTTGGATTTTGGTTGCAAGAACATTCACAAAAACGTCCGATGATTTTGTAATATGCACTTCTACACAAATAACTTAACATGCTTGAACATGTTGTCTATTTTTCTGTCCACCTACTAGATTGATTGCACTATATTCATTGGTTATAATATTATATGCATATATTATATATCTCGTTTAATAAACTTACATTATGGGCCTTTCTTTGTCTTATTGACAATACTTTGCTATAGAAATATTGTATACATTTTTTTCTTAGCGTCGTATCTTCATAGAAATATTGAAAATCAGAAAAAAAGTTTATATCATTATGATATCTCTTATCACCTTAAATACAAATTGGGGTAAAAATTCTTTTTTTCTCCAGAATTCTCCCATCCAAAGTTCAGTTCCTGTTGTGTGACGCCCTAGGAGTGTTCAACATGATGGACACATTTCAAGGGCGACAGAAGAAGTCTAGTTAGACTGTCATTTTGGCACAAACGGTCCTCCATATCCCATCGCTGTCTCATTTTCACGAACATTTCCTGTAGCATAACTAGTTGACATGATTGTATGTCATGCACATAACATATCATTCGTGATGTGGTCAAAGACAATCTTCTGTATGTGAGCTTTGTATAATATATTTAATATGTATGAGTGCACGGGTAACAACTGAACAATCGTGTTTTTACCAACTGAAGTAGGCCTATAGGCATATCTTGCCACAATCTACATAACTTTAGATCGCTTGTTCCACCTTATGTTAAAGGCACTGTAGCACGTTTTTTCGCTCAAATAAGTTGATGAAATGTATTTGAAAAATAATTTCACCAATGGTAAAACATCCTTCTCTCTTTGGAAAATAAAGTTTAAAATGAGTGTACATGTTTCGGTAAAGCAATGGGAAACGTTTTTGTAATATAAAATAATAAATTGTGTTCACAATAAAATGGCCGCCATGCAAGTTTTGCTTTATACGCAACATATTTTTTACCGCTACAGATAATTGGTTTGTGTAATAAGATGTTTTACCCTCTTAAGTTAGTTTAAATGACATAAACTATCATTATAAATGGGAAATTTGAAAAAATAAAGTTTGCAAAAAACGTGCTACTGCCCCTTTAATACAACACGGTATAACCTAATAAAAAAATGTTGATCTAACTTTATTCAGATTGCTCTTGCCATTAGTCTGGTTAAAATAAAGCCTGTTCCAGGAAATAAAAGTTACTACGATATTGTCTATCTCAAGGAATTTCTTTGAAACCATTCATTAACCAACAACAAAATGTGTATATATGGAATTTGTAATATAAGAAATTATGAATAAATGTTGATGTAGTATTTGTCAATTTGTACTTGTGTATTTTGTATAACGCCTATGTAGAATCAAATTCCCTATGCAATGCAGAACTCTTGCCAGTCTCCATAACTAGCCAATTTAAGCCTTGCAGTATTTCTCTCACTCTTCTGTACTACGATAGTGGCTCTCAGCACCTGAAATGCATAGTGGGCTCTAATTTTCTAGCACGGAAACCTTAAGGAAAAAGTGGCAAGGCTTCGAGTAACGAGTTATGGGGACTGGCACGGGTTATGCCTTGCTTCAGGAAGTTGATTTGAGATTAAAAGTCAGATTGAATTTGAATATATGGAATATGGAAAAATATTTGATATAATACTGTAGTAAAGATTTCCATAAATATCCCTTCTCTCCGCAAAGAAGTGACTCAACTAACCTCTGCTATATTACGAGGATTGTGAACACTGTGATAAGAAACAGATGGATCCAGAAATTTGAAAGGGGGCTTGGAATGGGTGGTAGGGCGTTCACCTATTGAGAGAGAGTGGATGGGGGTAGTTCACCTATTGAGAGGGGGTGAATGGGGGTAGTTCACCTTGGGTGGTCAATAACATTTTACATGCAATTAGATTCAAGTTGGAGAGAGAGAGAGAGAGTATTTGACATGTGAATGGTCTTGTGACAAGAACTCCACACATCAATCATCAACAGTCTATCACTGAACAAAGAAATGTTATGGCAAAGATTTATGTTTTCAGAAAATGCCTCCTTCGACAAGGTCACGTTTTTATGACAGGGGATACACAAGTCAAGTATATAATGCCAAACACTAACCAATCAGAAGTTGTAGCCAAAATTAAAGTTTATCCTTTACCTGAAAATTGGGAAATCATGTAAGAGCCGTTATCCATGGGCCACAACTCACAAATATTCATTGAATCAACAATCTCAGACATAATCAAAGTTCTTGAAAGGTAAATGATAAAATGTTGGAGGAGATGATTTCGCAAAAAGGTAGATGGAAATGGGGAGAGTTGTATTCTAAATCAAGGACAATAACTTTTTAAGTTATTCATTGAAACATGCAGGGCTTTCTATATGAACATGTCACGCTTCAGAAAGATTGAAGATAAACAAGATAGATACTCCATTTTGAACCCCCTCCAACACTACCTGAAATAGTTTCTCACACAAGTACTGAAAGCATATATTAAAAGAACACTCAGCAAGGGTGTTATTTTATCGAGAGGTACTCTGTTGTCGAAAATTACCCTTTTAGTGCCAATCTCCAGTCTTGTGACAATATTAATGTTCAACTGTGGTTATGACAAAAAACTGGATAAATGTACTATGCGCGTCAATTGGTCAAACAATTTTAAAAACTTATATGTAGCACACAAAGAAACTGATATTGGTTAGTACTGTTAAATGGATCATATAAATAGTATACTTGTAAATAGGTACAAGAATTCAGGTTCCCGTTATGTATTAAGCCACTGTCAAATATTTGGTATTATATATGTATATATGCAAGTTGAGTGAGAAATGTGGACGAATATCGACATATTTGGCATTAGGGCTTCCACGGGTCCAAAATATTGGACTCGAGTACTCGAGGGGTTGGACTCGAGTACTCGAAATTAATACCTTTCAGCTAAGTGGCAGCATGTCACAGTAACATTTTGTTAGTTTGTTGAGGTTTTAGATTATGCATACAGTGGAACCCTGATATACCACGAAGTTATTTATTTAGGCTATTTATTTTCTGTCTCAGTGATAAAGGAATGCAGATGGCAGACAAGGAAAATTCCTATAAAATAATATTTACTTATGTTCTCCTTCAGTGACAAAGACATACAGTGCAGATGACAGAAAGGGTACCGTTGAATAAATGTGTGACAAATTGTCGTTGCTCTAATTTTCACATCAAGTGTAAGAAATCTAGATATGGAATAGCTAGGATGGAATTTGACATCTAATGTTTATATTTGAAACCATATTCGATAATCTTGAAAATCATTGCAGTGTTTAATACTATGGTCGCCATTTTTATAAACAAGAATGGTATTGGTCATTTCATGAATTAAAGGTAGCAAGTATACAAGTAGAAATTAGTTGAGATTTAGATACTTAATATTAATAGTTAAAACATAATAAACAAACACAATTTATAATAAAAATATTATCTTACTTGTACATAGATTTAGAAAGATACTATTTATTCAATGTCAACAATTCGTGGACAAATTCACATCCCTACTAAAAAATGGACCGCTTATAGATTTACATTCCTTCTAGTATCTGTAACCTGTTTCATATAACATATTTGGATTGAGTTACCTCCAAGCAAAATTCTTGCGTTTTGATTGGTTATACCCCTGGTGATTTGACCATACGCTTGACATGGAATATTTTACCTCATATGTCGTTGTCATTATCATTATTTTGTAGTGATGTAAGATTTTGATTATTGCCTTTTTATTTCACAAATATACTGAAATAATAACAGAATGCATTTATTTTACCTTATGAAAAAGCGTAACCGATGTGACCAGGGCTGGCGTCACTGTTCACTTGTAACGTGGTATAGAACCTGTCCCTCAGGTGCCACGAGGGGTCCACTGCAGTTGTTGTTAAATCTTTTCAGGCACGACATGTTTAATGTATATAACTTGCACAAGGTGACTAAAATTAATATGAAATTAATGTGCTCTTTTACCGAGTCCTCGAGTCCAAGAAAATGGACTCGAGTCCAGCTAAACCCGACTCGTGCTCGACTACTCGAATACCCGTGGAAGCCCTATTTGGCATGTATCAAAGCCAAATAAAACTTCATGAAAAACACTTAGTGTCCCCTTAAACAGTAATGAAAATGCATACTGATTCAAATATTCATTTTTATTAATATCATACAAAACATTAGGTCAGTAATGGCACAATAAGTCACACTTTCATCAAATGCAAAGGCTTATACTTAACTTTGTTTTGTATATTATTTCATAACAAGAAGCTTTTATGGTGTTCTTTAGCAAAATATATTAGGTAGATGTTCCATTTGTTCTAACAACAATCAACAAATCAACAATAATATTTAAACATTTGTAACTACACAAACTTAATAAATAAATTCATATAAGACTACTTGGCTAACTAAGTCTTAAAATTTTAATAATCAAAATATTTAATTCATTCACTCTTTTATCAAACAATAATTACGATTGAGCATAAATTCCCAACAGGAAACCTTTCATTAAAGGAGAAATATTCACCAGTATTAAACTTTGTGTCAGAACAAATGCTCTTACTGTGTATTTCAACAACAATTGTGAGGCAGCCTTATGGCAGAAAAATGAAAATTCAAAATTGGTCTCATCAGATGTATGGTTTACAATGGGGGGAAATGTTGTCATGGACATGGCAAGATGTGAGGAGTTGAAATGATCCTTGGAAACAGATACTAATGGCGGCAGTTATATAGGACATGATGCTGCCTGTTATTGATGACAAACTTTGAGATATATAAAGTTTTGAAATTTCATGCATTTCATGACAATAATTCTGTTGAATCACTGAAAATATCATTTACGGTATCATATTTTTTAAAAACTTTGATACATTACTACCCAACTAATTTAGCCTTGCTGCATATCGTCAGCTGTTCTGTGCCAGAGATTAATGAAGCACCACCGAGTCAAGGTGCAGGATTCTGGTATGCTGGCCCAGAAAAGCTGATGAAATTCAGCAAGACATAAATTAGCCAGTGACAGAAACTGGCGCGAGTTATGACTTGAAGGGAAAGATTTTTTTTTTTAAAACAATGTTTTTAAATCATGCAGAATACAGCAATAATGAAGATTTGAAGATTTACTACATATTTGCAAAAGCACATTCTAGATGACATTTACAACTGCTTATGATTGGAGAGCAGAAATTATGAATTGGTCCCAGCAAAACTAAAATTCACTTCACTTCGGATCCTGTTTGGAGGCAGTATAAATTTAATCTAATTAAAATATACAAAAATACCCACACTTGTATTAAGATCTCTAAGAATCTGCCCATGGGTCAGTGTCAACCTTGTGTATCAGTGAAGTCCATCAGAATGTATCCTTCAACACCTGATGTTCACATACCAGTAAAATAAAAAAAATAGTGACAATTTTATCTCTTATATAAAAACAAGAAAACCATTTTATCTTAATGTACAATAGTTATATCATGATAATATATATCAAAGTAATTAATTTCACCAAATGATAACACTCAGGAAATGAACCTTGACCTTGTTCTAAAATATTACTTTGTGTTATTCCTTTCAACGAGATCAGAGAAGTGATCTGAGAGTGCTCCAAGCATGCAAAACGAGCGTACCTCCAGACTCAAATTATCCACATCAAGTCTTGATATGACGTTTTTTTCTAGTGTTCAAGATGAAAAGTCTAAGGGGTGATATTGTGTAGAGAGTAGGAACAATCAGCCCCTGGTGACTGAGGACATTTAGTGTGATAGATCAACACCTGAATGATGCACCTGTTTTACAACAGTCCTGTGGCAATTTATATAGATCATAATGTCAGAAGTAGAAAAGGATATTTGTTTAATTGGTTTAGCGTAAACTTCATTTGATCTTCAAGCAGCAAACACAGATATAGATGAAGAGTAAGTCTATTCAGTCATTATTTCACTCTTTCTTGAGGCGACCTTTGAACTCATCCATGCCGTTACTCACTCCAAAGAAGTCTGAGAGCAGCATGCCGCACTTCACTGGCATTATCCTGCAATGAGACAGCAGTAAACTCAACTCATTTTGTGAAAGAAGAAAAGGTAGAAAAGTAGATAATAGAGCCAAGCGGCTGCCAAATTACTAGTCATTAAGACTAGAGAATATAAAAATCAATTTATGCTAACAAAATACAAGAAAATATATTACTTCTTTGATAGGCATTTGTACTAAAGAATGTTGTTATAAACCATGTACATTAAATTTTATCAATTATACCGTCGTGTATATGATATCAACAATCTTATTTTAACATTTAATTATACACTTGTATACAGCGGAAGCCCTCTAAACCGGTACTCATTGGGACTGGAATAAAATGCTGGCATTGTGAGCATGCCGGTGTAAAGAGCTTTATGTTCAGAGACCTAGTTACTGTCTGGACAAAATATTTTTGCCGAAACCGAAATTAAGATTAAACTAGAAGAGCGTTTGCAGGACACCGCAATATCAGAGCAGCTCCGAAACTTTTGGTCTCGCCTTTTCCCTGTTCCGCCTTCTCCTCAACATAAATAAAATGGGAATTTTTTTTGACAAAAATTTGTTCATTATTCAAGTTATTCTAACAAGTTGAATCATCACTGGGGTCACTTTTCACAACTTTGTTCTTAAAACCTATTTCTGATTTCAAAATTGGATCAAAAGATTAACCTGGCCTTAACCAGATCTCATGACCTTGAACTTTGACCTCAAGGTCACACCATCAATGATTACTTTTCATTGTGTATAACAATCATGCAATGAGTCAAAGTGTTCATTGTTAACATAAGGCATATTCACAATAGCAAGCTTAAGTTTTGACCTCACTGTGACCTTGACCTTTGACAGATTTTAGCAAAAACGTTTCCAAATCTTGGTCTTCCTCCATAGTTGATATATACCAAATAAGAGCCTGACAGCACAAAAATGTTTGAAGTTATCGTGTTTACAAGGATTATTGTAGTGATTTAAGAACTCATGACCTTGACCTTTGACCTTGAATGTGAACATGTCAAAATCATTCACCAGATTTATAAGAAAGAAGCTATGTATATGAGATGTTAATACCTTTTGGAAAACAGTTACTTAGAGATTTCAGAACTGGTCACCATGACCATATCTCGTGACCTTGACCTTTGATCTTCAAGGTCACACAGTCAATGATCACTTTTCATTGTGTATAACAATCATGTAATTATTCAAAGTGTTAATAGTTAAAATAAGGAATGTTCGCAACTGCATGCTTAAGTTGTGATCTCGCTGTGACCTCGACCGTGGACAGCGAAAACCTTTTCAAATCTCAGTCTTTCTCCATAGTTGATATATACCAAGTAAGGGCCTGATAGCACAGAAATTGTTGAAGTTATTGTGTTTACAAGGATTTTTGTAGTGATTTCAGAACTCATGACCTTGACCTTTGACCTTGAATGTGAGCATGTCAAAATATTTCCCCAGGTGTACAAGAAAGAAGCTATATATATGAGGTGTTAATACCTTCTTGGGAAAAGGTTATTTAGTAATTTCAGAACTGGTGACCTTGACCATATTTCGTGACCTTGACCTTTTATATTCAAGGTCACACAATCAGTGATCACTTTTCATTGTGTTTAACAATCATGTAATGATTCAAAGTGTTAATAGTTGAAATAAGACATTTACACAAAAGCATGCTTAAGTCGTGCCCTCACTGTGACCTTGACCTTTGACGGATGTTAGCGAAAACCATTTCAAATCTTGGCCTTTCTCCATAATTGATGTGCACCAAATAAGAGCCTGATAGTACAAATATTTTTCAAGTTATCGTGTTTACAAGGATTTTTTTTAGCGATTTCAGAACTCGTGACCTTGACCTTTGACCTTGAATATGAACATGTCAAAAAAATTCCCCAGGGGCATAAAGTAAGAAGTTATTTATATGAGTTCTCAAAACCTTCTAGAAAAAAAGTTATAGCGAATACAAAACGCAGCGGCGGCGACGGAAACTGCACAAAAACTGATAGCGGCTCCGACTAAGTCGGAGCTGCTAATTACCAAATACACAAATCCAACGCTTATTCACATTGTAAATACGATTCATTTGTCTCATTCTGGTCATCCTGCCACAATCTATTCATGTAGAAGAATTTGCATGTCAAATGTTTTGTATCACTTATTGTGTTAAAACCATGAAATGAAAATGAAAAATGCTGTACCCTGAGAAAAAGAAATAAAGTGATAAAAAAAAAAAAAAAAAGTTTTTTGCCCTTATCAAGGACATGCTGGATTGGAGGGTTGCCGATTTAGAGGACTTCCACTGTATATTCTGCTAGCTGTAATGCCATGTAAGATTTGCTTTTTAACGGTGCAAGTAACAAACTGCAGTTTTTGTATAAGGTGCTCCTGGCTCTATTGACTGCAGACTGAACAGATACTAAAACTGACCCCCTGAGTGCGTAGGTGAGGTATATAGACGGCGGCATCATGAGCATGTACTTGTTGGTCAGGATGGCGTTCATGATGCAGTCCACAGCGTCCTCAGGGTCCATTATCGGCAAGATGCGCGGAAACCTTTCAGGAGAAGATAACTCGACATGATTATCAGGACGATGGATCATTAATAAATAGGTATCATCTGTTTGTTCAGTTGCTTGGTTTGAAAAGTTTAGAGCTTGTCAACCTGGAAGGGATACAGAGGATCTAAAAAAAAATCCTTGACTACCGGTTATCCTATGTTTATCACATCTAGTGACATAGAAAAGCAGAAAGATGAGTGTTGCAGCCACAAGTGAAATATAAACATTTCAACATCACGAGACGAGAAAAATAAACATGGTTTTTGTTAAAAATAAACAGATTTTCTATTTAATTTTCATTTTATCAGTGTTATGTTGTAATTGACTGATTGACTCATAACATTGTCACACGAGTTACGATAATGGTGATCTCCGCTCAGCAGAGTGACGATGAAGATTATCATCCCTGTCGCCTGACTGAGGGTTTATTTATATAATAAAGGCTAATATTTTCATACATAACTACCTTGTTTTTACGCCCTCAAACATGCCAGTGTTGATGTAGTAAGGGCAGATAACTGTTGTATGGACACCTGTCTTTCCAAGGGAATCAAGTTCCAAGCGAAGTGATTCGTCGAAGCCGACCGCAGCAAACTTACTAGCGCAGTAATCGGCCAATCCGGTGACACCTACTGTCCCAGCTCCACTGGCGATGCTGACAATGTGTCCGTGGTTTCTCTCCATCATCCCAGGGGCGAAACTTTTCACTGTCTGTTTACAATGATAACAATAACACTTTATTGTCAAGTACATAAATATCTTTATTTGAATTAAGACTAGAGGGCACATGTCACCTCAGCACATCAGAGTAAGAGCTGTGGAAAACATGGACACAACATCTCCCTCTTTAACGTCTAATCGTTCATAATACATCTAAGACTGGGACGGGTAACCCGGACCCGTTATGTGACTAAAATAAACCTTGGATATCACCAAAAAAGATGCAAAAACATGATTAACACTGGAAGTAATCTTTATGAATATTTACACATGATTTGTCTTTGTGAAAAATATTATTAGGAGGAGAAAGGTTGTGGAGGGGAAACGGTGGTGGCTGAGAAAATGTCTCAAGTTACTCCAGGTTTTTATAATACAGGGTCTAATAAATATTTATGAAGGAAACAACAAAAGTTCTTTTACTTATACAATTGTGAACAAATGAAAGTTTTACCCAGAAATGAGCCATGGCATTCACTTCCATTGTCTTCTGGATCATCTCATCAGGACAATCAAGGAACTTACGTCCGGTCACGATTCCAGCGTTGTTGACAAGGATATCGACCTCACCTACATCACGTTTCACCTGTTAGATAAACACAGATAATTGCTCTTAAGGTGCTGAATAAAATAGTGTTAAACTATTCTGAGTTGCAATCTTGCAGAAATCACATCTCATAAACTAAAGGATTATACCAAACTTACTTCCGCAAAACATAATATGCGCCATTTTCCATCACTGGCTAATTTAAGCCTTGGTGCTTCTGTGGTAACGAATTAGATCCCACTATGCATTTCAGGTGCAGCGCTCTGCTATGTTAGCATAGAAAAGTGAAGGAAATGCTGCAAGGTTTAAATTGGTAAGTGATAGAGACTGGCATGAGTTAAACGTTGCTTTGGGAAGTTGGACTATCCCATAATTCGTCTAAAGAGCAACCGGGCATATTCAACTGACTTTCAAATCTGGCACTTAATACAGGCCTGGCGTAAATACTTAGCATGCTTAGGGCTTTACACTTATAAGAGAAGTAATGGTATCCTGGAATAATATGAGAAGCATACATAGACTGGTTGTGATAACAAATGGGTTATCAGGTTACTTAATTTTCATTATTTTTCGGCTTCTAAGTCATCTGCAGTCGCTCATGCCGAAGTTGCAGAAATACTCATGCATCACCAGCTCAAGTAAAAAACTCAGCAAAAGCAGAACAACACCTTACCAGTGAATGTTACCAACCTGTTCGGCTGCATCGTAGATCTGTTCCCTTTTAGAGAGGTCGACAGTATACACACTGGCAACAGAGCCAATTTTACGCAATATGTCCGCTGTCTCGGCCATCCCTTGACTGTTGATATCCCACAGCACCAGGCGACATCCTCGTCTGGCGAACCGGATCGACAAAAGGCGCCCAATACCACTTCCTGGAATAAGTATTAACACCTATTAGCAAGCTAATAAAATATAAACTAATGTTCACAAATCAACTTAGAATCTGGGAAACTTGTCAGACCTTTTTACTTTCAGACCTGATGAGCTAAAAATCGCCAAATCATGTTATAGTTTGCACTGCACCTCTCCTAGTGGTGAAGAAGACATGTACCAAATTTGAAAAGGATGAGATGAATAGTTTTCTGTTATCAATCGGACAAAAATTGTCTTTGGATATTTTTAGGTCGGAGGTATAATAAACAATATATGCTGTTAGGCCATAACAAAGTTTTCCCCACTCGCAGATGAATGGCTTCAATTGTCATTGTTTTATTTTTCAACAAAAATGCGCTTGTCTTTATAAAGTTGTGAAACGTAAAGTCATCAAATGATGAAAATTGATGACAACTTAGGCCAAATAAAAAGTACCTATGAGGTATTCAATAATTAATTAGGTCTTCCAGATTCAAGATTGAAGATTCAAGAAAGCAAAACGTTTAATATCTCATGTTGAAGTAGAAACGTCATTTATTTAGGACAATAACTTTCAAGCATATATCTGTGATAGTTTACGTGTTAGAAGTCATCGAACAAAGAAAATCGCCCATTTTCATCCATCTTCAAAGGATCATTACTGCTTAACTAATTATGCAAATGTAACTTCCTTGACATTTATATAAAGTGAGGTGAGTTGTGGTTTAACGCCCCTTTCAAGAGTATTTCACTTACATCGCGGCTGCTAGTATTATGGCAGGGAGAAAGCCTGTAACGCCATGTGGCTATGCATTGCGGTGAAACCTGCGAGCAGCGGCTGGAACTACCGAACCATGGGTGGTACTGCGCTGAAATTCAGTGTAGCATTGCACCCAAACCTTACTGCGTGTAGAACAATTCTTTACTGCAGACAAATTTGCCGTGCCCCTGGCAGGAATCGAACCCCAGACCTCTTGATCCGAAGCCGAACGCGCTAACCACTGGGCTATCCGGCCCCCGACACCTATGTATGCCCAATGGCAAGTCCAATAACTTCTATGTTGAAAGCTTTAATCAAAAAGTCGATAGTTAAGCTTCAAACATCGCAAATGTCGTCTACGAGTCTGAACATGAGCATTTTTTTGTATTTTCTTGAATATTCAGAAGAAAATAACGCACTAATTATGTATGCCATCATTTTGTCTTAATCATGAGAAATTTAATGCAGGGGTCCATTAATAGGTGATTTTTCCATTTTCAGAGGGGTACCTTCTGTGGAGAATTTTTGTAAAAAAAACTACTGAAGGTAGAGACATGTTTGATAGCTCATTTTAAAGCGGAGAAACTCATAAAATAACCAAGAGTCCAACATGGAGTTCAAGGTCAAGCAAAAGTCTTGAAGACCTAAGTACTGCCGCGGCAGTCCTAGTTAATTTTGCTGTTTAATTTCACTTTCGATTGTCCTATCATTAATAATTTGAACAAAATCACCTGGTTAAATAAACAAAACGAAGGGTATGATAAATGAAATAAAGCATTGTTAAACATTATAAAATACATCCTTGTCAGCAGTTCAAAGTTACAAACTACAACTAAGTTTCACAAAGTTATTCAACTAAACCTGCTCCTGTGACAAGCACGGTCTCTCCCGCCACATCCTTGCTCCGGTAGCTGGATGGAACAAATGCCAAGACGATTGCTTGTGCCCAGTAATAGAACACCTTGAAAAAAACCACGATCGTCTCAAAGAAGAGATTCATTTTGACACAGGACAAGTGTCACAGTCGACCCCTAAACCTCTTGCTCGTTCCGAACTTTGAACTGTGCACCCAGCTGTTCACACGTCAAGGGCGGGTAACTCTAATCAGATCATTGACATAATACTCTGCTGGTGTTGACATGTCCAAACAGATCAAAGGTTGATTCAGGATCGAAAGCCTTTGGAATTTGCTGTCTATTAAAATTTATTTTTCATAAAATATTGTTATTATTGAAAGTAATACTCGCTTTTGTCACTCGATAATACATTGTACATTGTTTTGATTTTTAATGGTTTAATTAATCTCTGAAATGAAAATGTTAAAACATATCAATTTTTTTATAAAATAAAATAAAAAGTGACGTACTAGATTTTTTCATTTTCAGAAATCAAGTTTTACCAAAAATGAAGTTCTTTAGCTTTACCATAGACTTGTCTGGGCTTCGAATCTATGTTTAAATTTCAGGAACAGACACGTTCAATATTTGCAGGCTAATATTTTCTTATGTATTTGGAGCTTCTATTCCCCATACACAGGGACGTATCTTCCTTTGATCTTTTCGCTAAGGAATTTCCTGTCTTTTAATACTCTAGTAATATCAATGCCGTCAAATGAGGCAAGTTTTATTCGAGGGTGGAGGACTTACAGTGCCCAGCAATGACACTAAGATGAAACTTCAGAGGCAAAGTCGTATTTTAAAACTATCTCTCAAGCCAATTCAAATGAACAATCATTCGATGAAACAGACACATGATTGACACAAGTTGAAGTATGGGAAATATAGTAGCTTTAATAACCAGGATTAACGGGAAACGCCTTCCCTTATGATGGGTCGTTGTCCTACTCCATGACTGTGTAAACCAATAAGAGCCCTTAATACAGAGCAGGTATTTTTCTCATCTAAATCAAATCAAAGGGATGAAGATAGAATAATGATCAATTCAATCAGGGACTCATTATACACTTACAAATACACACATTTGAGAGTCCCTGATTCCATAGGCTGAATTTTAGTCTAACATACCACATGCATGTGTCATTGTCTTTCTGGGCTACTTATAGGTTTAAGTCCTTTCCAAATGTTAATATCTAAAGCCATCAAAATGACAACATAAGTGATATGTTCCCTCTGGACTGTGTTTCAATCACGTGTTAATAATAGATATGTACAAACACCAATATCCCTAAATTGTCGTTTTCAAAAATACCAACCACGCTCTCTATCAGTTTAAAAGTATCTGACATTGATGTATGCATGCTTTAATCTTCTTCAAGGGCCCATGTACTCATGAAACGACCATGTGTGCAGTACGTGAAATATGTTGATAACAAAAGTCACTATTTCTCTTCTCAGTTTTTCCTTTGGATACCAATTAAATGAACCGTGTGTTTGAAGAAGACGGTTTCACAGAATGCTTTGTTTATTGCGACGATTATAGACGTAAATATTCTAAAACGGCCAAGCCCTGTACATACCTATAAGCTCTAATTGTGAGAATAGGCTAAGTTATAAACTTATTGACAAATAACATACGTTAATATACATGTACACTAAGCTATTTCAGGCGAGTTTATTAACCCATCACCTAATTCTGTTTAAAAGTGAAAACCTTGAAAATTAGCCTATGGTATATCTTTTTAAGGCTGTCCATAAATTGGAAAACAATTTCTCCCATTTTATTGCCATTCTCTATATATCTTTTAACAGAATCGTGCATCAAGTTGACTGAATTTGCATTTGTCGCTATCATACATGAACGGTCCTAAATATGGAATTGGCATCCATCCGTCCTTCTTCCGTAAAACGATTCGCTTTCCCGACTTCTCGAGCAAGAACCAGAGTTTCTGCAGGGAGCTGACATCTTGAATTGTATAGAGGTACATTGCTTGTGCATCGATCCATTGTGTTTCATAACATTTGATTGGGATTTAATACCTTCCGACTCACCATATGTGCTCGTAACAGTACACATACATTCAATCAGCTTACATATCCATCCCCAATCCCCAAATGTATCATACTTACTAGTTTTCAATTAAAATCGAGTAAAATCATTATGCATGTGCAGAAACCGAAACTGCACGTTCCAGTTACATGCAAAGTAGTTATATGACCTATTAAACATTATCAACCCAAATTTGTCTTTTTGTCTTTATAAATAAGATTCGAAAATTACGTTTGACTAATTGGCGCGTCAATCGCGTTGTATTGTCCGGTTTTCGATCAGAAATCACTACTTTCATATCGTCAACATACTAAGTCAATTATCACTATAATGGTAGTTTTCGGTAACAATCGGTACTTCTCGATAAACACCATTTATAACGTTTTGAATAGCCTATATATGGCCTCAACAACACAATGGCTGTGCCTTTAAATTGTAGATTTATATAAGTCTTGTCACATGGGGTCGCGAACTCAATCTAATTAAAACTAGATGTATATACGACGGACATATATAACATTACCGCTAGTTTTAACTGATCAGAGACCATAAAGTAAAATATGTGATGGTCTCTAAACTGATGTATCTTTGCCCCGACTGTGTTTATCACTCGTAAAGGATGTTCGCTCCTCAACTTTATAGAATTAAACTTTTTTTCTAACTTATATTTTTTAAAAGATCAAAGTATATGATTGAAAAATCAGCATTATAAAATAGGGGGTAGTGTGGGTTTTTTCCCGAGATATTACGCCTGTAAGATAGTGGGGTGAAGTACAATTTTAACATGGGAGTCTATGGGAAAATGAGAATAAAACTGCTAAAAACTTTAAAATACTACATTTCTAGTATTAAACTTTTGTTCCTTTTTTGATATGTTACAAAGTTCATGTTCCCCTACCGAAATCGATGAAAAAATATATATGGTAGTGTTTTTTTTTTTAAGCTTTGACACAAAATGTACCTGAAAACCTCCCTTTTAAGTCAAATTTAGGTCATTTATGCTGTTTAAGCACTTTTTAGAGGTCATATTTTCTTTATTTCATTTACTTTTTAAAAGTATGTAGGTGATGTGGAATATCATGAAGTAAATAAAAATGACAAGAAATCTTTACTAAATCATATTTCATTTTTGAAATTCAAAAGGAAGGAGCGGACATCCTTAATAACATCATTATCTTGTATGGTGACGTCTCTTTTGCAGTTGAGCGTATTTAAATTATAGGAGTAATTGTAAGGCTGGTGGAAAAGCAGATCCAATAGTCTTTATCTAGTCAGTGTCTATTATTATAATAAAGCTAGTTGTGGATTTAAAAATCAAATCCAGTTATCACACTTTTGTTAGCTATTTTTTACTTATAGTTTCCAAGAATATTCGATGTCACTTTAAGAAATATAATTTTCACATCCAGTCGAACTTGATTTGAAGGCTTTCGTGAATTTGCAGTATTGAGTTATCTCCCCTGGAAGGCGTGTTCGCGTGAATCAGTAGCGGAATGTAGGACACGGGATCGTATCTATCAGGTAGGTAGGTAGGTAGGACTGAGTGCAGATATTGAGATAACGATAACGCTGCTATTTTGCACCAGGCAATTGCATGAAAAAACATTACTTGAAGAGTTTGCCTGTCTTAGTACACAGTATCGTGAGCACCTGTCTCCAACAAACTTCTAAGTCTCACCACTGCAGGTGTAGTAGTTGAGAAGTATTAGGATTCTTTTTTTTTGTACAGCTGATAAGAAAGACTATCGTGATGATACATTACTTTACCCCTGGGGTTCTTATAGATAAAACACAGATACGGTTTTATTTGGCCTACTTTTAGTAATACAACCACTTGACTCAGGAATTGATTGTAATGTGATATAACATTATATTATAATTTATACACTGTGCAGAAGTTGATGGAATATAAGTAGTAAGTTTGTATCTAGTATTGCATGTTGTGAATGGATGTAATAGGTCTATGTAATAATTGATCATTTATTACTACTAAGAGTGCTTTGTTTTTATTTGATGATTTTGTTCAGGATAATTTTCACATTAAAAGATATTGAGATAATAGTGTTACAAAAAGTTCATATTACTAATAGATATACAAATGGTTACTGAAAGATACTATTAGAGAAATCTTAACACAAAATATTATAACAAAGAGATACAATGTAGCAATGTCATCTGTAATGTGATACACTATCAACTGGAAATGGAATAAATAATTTATTCCTTCTCATGGCTACACCCCTGAAGTGAACAATGAAATACTGCTTAGGACCAGATAACTGTACTTTTATAGAGTTCGCTAAACATTTAATTCACTCTTATATAAGCAATGGGTATATAATAATATATTAAATACTTGAATTTTAATATTTGGACTGGTCATTGACTTCTTTGTTGAGTTACTTTTTGGTTAAAAAGAGTCTGTAGCAATTTTTTATATCATTGAGAAAGTGTCACAATAGACATCCTAAACAATAGATGACCTAAACTACCCATAAATTGCAAACACAACCAATTAAGAACATATGTTGTCTTGTTATTGATTAAACAGTTTATTTGCCGATCCTTGTTGCTATTAACACACATGCAGTGAGCTTCTGAATATGTATACCGGTTAGGTTGAGATAGTGCAGTGGTTAGCGTGTTCGGCTTTGGATCAAGAGGTCCTTGTTTCAAATCTAGCCAGGGTCTTGGCAACTTTCTCTGTTGTCAATTGTGGAGAAAAGTTCTAAATGCAGTAAGGTTTGGGTGCAATGCAACACTGAATGTCCGTGCAGTATCACCCATGGTTCGCTAGTTCCAGCCGATGCTTGCAGGTTTCACAGCAATGCATAGCCACCATGGCGTTGCAGGATTTCTCCCTGCGATAATACTGGACAGCCATGATATAAGTGAACTCACCTCACCTCACCTGAATATGTATACATATAAAATTTTATCAATATGAAACATCTTGTGCACTGTCGTTCATTTCTCAATTGATCAAATTTCCCTGATCAAAAATCAAATCAAATTAATTGCAATATATCTGTTTCATTAGGAAAACAAACATTTTTTAATTTGCTTTAAAAAGGTTTGATTTAAAAAAAATTGTTGTAACAATATTTGTTTGAGTCCAAGCTGAATTTGATAAACTTTAATTTTGATAATCACATTTATTTATTTTTTTCAGAAATAATGAACCCCCAAACAGGAATGTCATCTCTTGTCAATTGGTCTTTCTACCATGTGTTACCAGTGTTGTATGTCCTGCTGACTCTTTCATTGGCTGAACCCTGGTCAGTATCCAATATATCACCCACCAGGGGTCACTACCCGGGAGTGTTCTGTAAAGTAACAAATGCTCTACTCGATTCCAAGCAACAAGTTTTCAGGTATAAATCAGACTCCAGTTCTAAACACACTTTTGACAGTGCCTGTGTGTCATGTGCAGGAATATGGACAGTGAAGGAAGAATCAGCCAATCAGAGAGAGTGTTCGGAGACATTTGACGAGGGTTATGTCTTCACAATATACTTCCACCACGGCAGTAACTATTTCCATCTGCACTATGACATGATGATCCCTCTGTTTTCTTTGTTGCATAATGATAATCAGGAGGGGAAGAGGATATTGGTGATGCCTTCAGTTGAGAGCAGCCGTTTACAGGTAGTTTCACGACTCAAATATATTCAATATCCATGATTAACCCTTTTGGTGCAGGTAGGTGCTATATACTCCAGGACAGCCTATCTTCAGCTAGTGCCAAGCCCTTGAGTGGTGGATCCAGAGAAGGTTCAGGGGTTCCTCCTCAACAAACCCCTCTCCCACCCCCCTCATTACCTTTCCAAAACATTTGCACATACCCATTAGATTTGACAAATACCCAGGGTGAAAGGTAAACCCCCTTGTAAAATATGACCCCGCCCTCTCCCCTTTGGACCCCACCACTTGAAAAATTTGCATGTAGATTTGATAAATCCGAAGGGTGAACCAACCCCCTTTTCCTCACAAAATATAACCCCTCCTCTTGAATATTTCTGAATCTGCTTATGTCTCTGACTCTTCACATTTATTAACAAGTTGAAATTTCTGTAAATTGGACACCCAGGATGGTTATGCATTGATAAATAAATCCATTTAAGTGTGAAGTGTTTTCTTTGCTGAAAAGTTTAATCTTTGATTGCTATAGCTTTTTAGATGCTGGTAGGAAAAACAGCTATCAAAACAGTAAAGTTCAGCATGTAACATTAATTTTTTTTTAAATTCAATAATTCAATAATCTATTATTATAAATATCTTAATCCACAGCCAGTCTACTGGGAAACAGAAGCCTTCAAGGACGAGTCCAAATACTGGTACCAGATGTTGAAGGTGAGAGTACGAACCTGTATGGTTCTGAAATTTGCCATCCATTGTTGCAGTTTCAAAGACCTGGACCTACATTTTTGAAGCACTTTTAGAACTAACCGGTAGATAGTGGCAAGCTATGTTAAAGTAAAGAACTTATGGCTATCTTCGCACTAAGGGAGCTTAAAAAATCTGGACAGTATATTAAAGGGAGGGTAATGTAACATTTGGGGTAATGTAACATCTTGGGTATTTTGCATTACGTGAAATTAAAATTATTGTACCCAATTTTGCAACTGTTTTTTAACTAAAGACATATACACTGATAGAGTATTCACATAGTAACACATAACATGTCATAAAACTAATAAACAATTTACTGTTACGCCGTAGCGAAGTTTTCCCCACTCGCAGCGCCGATGAATGGCTTCAGTTCTTATTGTTTTATTTTTCAACAAATGTGTGCTTGTATTTATCAAGTTTTGAAATATAGATAGAACCCTCCTTTTAAGATATTCAGGCAGATTTATAATTGAGAAAACATTTACTTTTGAATAAGAAGATATATGATAAAACAAGTGCAAGTCAGAGTAACTAAACAAATACAGTGAAAGTCGCGGTGAAACAATGGTTGCTAGGCAAACGTGATATGTGCACATGTGCTCATATCAATAATATTAACTCAGTTATTTTCAACCATATGGGTAATAGCTAATACTAAGATCTATGAGAGTACAATGATTTTTACCATTTTGCAGGTGTTGAGTTCACCGCACACGCTGCAGCCTCTAGAAAGGAGTTTGGATAAAAACAGGGGAAACATCTGTTTCAAGTCTCTCTATTTTGGGGTAAGTCCATTTGGATTCACTTTATGAATGATTGATCACTTTTCTCATTGAATAATTATTCAACATATGAACAATTTCTGAAGTTAGAAAAGTTAATTTTGCTATCATCATGATGACTCACTGATACCAAATATATTAATGGTTACATTTATTGTTACAGCCATAATGTGAGCTCATATATAGGAGTCCAGAATCTAAGACTCAGGGATCAAAGGGTTATTACACAATTATATATAAGTACCCGATATTAGAGTTTAGGACAGTTAAACTAACATTTAAAGGATTGTGATGTATATTCATGTTTTTGACTTGACTTAAAGTCATATTATTTAGAAATAGATATCCGTATGTTTGTTCCCTGGCTTCCAAACGGTCCAAAATGTGTGTTAAAAAGTTAAAACTGGTATAAATGCTGGAGCTTGTTTACGGCATTTATACAAGTTTAAATGGAACTATCAAGTATCAATAGCTATACCGATTCTTATCCTTAGCAGGGATCATATTGCATCAATTTCAGAATCTTAAAGGTGCATCCATTTTGTTTCATAAAATGTTATTTGGCTTTAATATGTTCCAACACACCATATGTGTTGTTTACAATACAAACAAATTCACTCAGCTTGCATATTTATCCCCAATCGCCAAATATATCGAATTACTAGTTTACATTTAAAATCAAGTCACATCATTATGGATGTGCAGAAAACGAAAATGCGCGTCATATTTACATGCACAGTAGTTATATGACCTATTAAACATTTTCATCCATTTATTTTGTCTTGTTTAAATAAGATTCCAAAATTACGTTTGACTCATTGGTGCGCACCACACGCGGTGCATTGTCCGGTTTTCGATCAGAAATCAATACTTTTACCTTCATATCATCAATATACTAAGTTGAGTATCAACAAAATGGTAGTTTTCGGTAACAGTCGGTACTTCTCGATAAAGTAAGACCATTTATAACGTTTGGCATATTTGACCCCCAACAACACAATGGATGTACCTTTAAATAATTTCTCTGAACTAGCACGTACTAGTAATGATGTTTCTGTGCACAGACTCCAAGTTTCTCCACCAGTGACAAGGACAAGATGCTGCAGTACATCTACTTCATCAAGGCTAGACTAAACATACCCCACGAGAGGATCTCTACACAGAGGATCGCCATCATTCACAGGTATGTTGAACATTTGGAGTTTTTTCGGAATCACTATAGAATAGTTAAATACTGCGGGCTCATAAGTAAATGCGTCTTTCAGCTGCATTAAGTGGAGTTAAGACTGGTTGTGTTAGTATTCTTTAATTCAGTCTGATTAAAATAGACCGATTTCCGAGGAATAAAAGTAATCTACCGGGATAAGAACTCATACCGTTCGGAGGTTTCCTCATAAAACCATCTGATGACAGCCCATATGCTCACATGTTCTTATGCAATTGAGTTAACCAATCACAAGACCTCCAAAAAATGTTTTCGGTGCGAGAACCTACGGGCAGGTAACTTCTTTGTCTGTTTCTGTAACATGACCAACATGGATACGAATGATTCCAAATGCTTTCAAAACGACAACCTTTAAAAAAACTTATGATGTAATTGGTCAGCTATGTGACTGGGTTTTGTCTGCGCTATACTAGTACGGAACAAGTGCCTTTATGGGATGTCCTCAGACCTTTTGGCGAGGAATATATAGAACCAGTTTGTATCCCGATTTGAACTATTTTGTATATGTATATTCATTTCTGGTAGCAGGGTCGGTTTTAATCAGACTGTTCTTAAATTTTGCTTAGGTTTTACATTTTCCCATCATATTAAAGGTGTAATAAAAACAAAATTAGAACCGGTAGTTACTTGTCCTGTGACGTCATAGTGGATCTAGTGTCGCAATACCATTGATGTCATAATGCTTTTATAAAAGTCCATTCTTTCATGTTATACAATATTTTTCATCATAAGCATTAGTTGTTGTACTGTATGAACATACCTTATACTCTGTGCTCCGTCATAAACATTATGATGAGAGGAGTGCTAAGAATAGTCCTGAAGTGCCATAATAAGTACACATATAAAGTTCCAAATAAATATTTTTCATAATTTCTTTGGCATAGATCTAACAGAAGAAAAATCCTCAACGAAGATGAACTTTTGAAAGCTGTGTCCTCTCTGACTAATGTGGAACTAGTGGATTTTTCAACTCTTTCTTTTAAAGAACAGGTACATAAAACAAACAGGTCATCTACTATTGGCAGCAGTATGCCAGCGGGGTTCTCTGGATCCAACACTGTTATTAAAATTCCAACCTTCACTCACAACTGATTGTGGCACTTTGATGGGTCGAATACTGGTTATATGACATGTAGAAAGAAACATGGCCAGTCAGTCAGAATTGTTTCTAATCTACTCTGCATTTTGCTCTCTTGATTGTGGATGTACATTTTCATTGGTCTAATGGTAAGGGGATGTAACTCATTTCTGACAAGAGAGAATATGAACTTTCTCTTGTTTGTAGAAGTACATTTTCATTGGTCAAAAGATATTAAGAGTATGTAACTCAATTATTATGATAAGCCACCAGGGATTATATGACCCATTGAATACGGTAGTTACTGCCACTTGTCTCTGAAGAGGACTAATTTAATAGATAGGGTTCTGTGTAATACTCATTATCAAATTGTCTAATATAAAATCATACAAATATTTCCCTCAGTAATATGTTTCAAGTGGATTATGTTGTAATTATATACATATGTGTAAACAGGAAACATATAATAACCCGATGAACCCTTCCTTTAAAAGCATATTTCATCTACGTCAACTGTCACTGCTTGATAAGATTCTGTCCCCATGATCTGTGCAGATAGAGAAGGTACAGGAGTACGCAGTGCTGGTGGGCATGAACGGGGCAGGTCTCATGAACGGTCTCTTCCTCTCTCCTGGCGCCGTCGTCGTACAACTCGTCCCGTATAAAGCAGAGGTCAACTTCAAAGACTTTGCTGCGCTGTTCAGGACACGTGGACCATACCTTGAATGGCACAATGAACATGAGGATCTGACCGTGGTTAAAGTAACTGACCGGTATCGCGGTCAGTCTGACACCATAGTTAAAGTAGATGAGTTTGTGGAGCTGATCAACAAGGCATTGAAACTGGTCAACAGTGACGAGTATGAAATCAAATCAGAACTATGAAATGTCCATAATTCAGAAGAAGTTATATAGAGTTATAAACATATTAGTGAGGAATATACACTCATTAATTCCTTTCTTGCGATTGGTTTAAAACATACTGTTGATCTGGTCGGTCTTTTTTATTGGGGCGACATTTTATTGTACATTTTAACAAGGTAACAGTTGTTCAGTTCTGGTGAAATTACACATGTTTTAGTAATTATTTTGTCAATTTCTTATTGAGATATCTTATAACCTTTTGGTTAGTTTTATTGTTTTATTGAAGCTTTCAGTTGGAAGATGCTCAGCAATATTACAGAAAACTTTTGTGTATTCTTTTAAAGTTACTGCATTCTCTTGTTACTCTACTCAGTTCTTCAATCCTAACCTCTGTCGCATATGGGCCATATTTCATGATTCTCGCTAAAGCCCCCAGACAATGAAATTTGCAAAGTCATTATTTTTGTCCAATCAAACATCGTCTTACATCTCCAATCTACTTCCTTTGTTAACAATATGTGCATATCGCAGATGAAGCAACTCTAGTCATTTTCACAGTAACCGAATGCTTTTTTGAAACGTCACTCACAGGGCAAAAAACTTTTAATGTAACCATTCAGGCTTCTGTATTTGAAGTCGAGAAAGTGTTCTTTATGCAACATATGTTTAGGTATAGACAGAGAAGGCATGGCTGGCATGTTTTGTTTTCTTTTCAACTTCACTTTTCGAGGCATTACTTGTGCCAGTCTCTATCACTGGCTAGTTTCAGCCTTGCTGCATTTCATCACCTTTTCAGTGCCAGCAAAGCAGCATGCTGCACCTGGACTTGGTAGTGAAATATAAAATCTCTGGTACAGAAAAGGTTTTGCGGAAGTAGTTATTAGTCATATTTAAATTTAACCTCATTATTCTTCTACTTTTTCTATGCATTATGCCTCATGTTTATCTTATTACAATGTATACTGCATTTGCATAGTTTCTCATCTCTGTCTCATTGAGTCTATTATTTTTACTGCTATCACATGCATATTTTTTATGTAAGTGTTTAAACAATTTTACGTGGTATATTTTGTCAATAAATGATTTGATATCAGCTGTTGATTGTTTTCCTTGCAATAACTGCATCATATCTAACCTAAGAAAACAGTGGATCTGAATAGAACATAACAACATACAACAAATGCATAGGTTTATTAGTTTAGTATATAGGAAATAAATATTCTTATGGTTATCAATTAACCAACGAACAATTCTTTGTTGATAATGGTACAGTGTCTCTTTTGGTGAACAGCACATATGCACAAAACAAGTAAAAGTTGTCTCATAATGTACCCCATTTCAACCTTAAAATAACACATTTTCATTTCATAAGTCAACAGAACATGGACATCTCATCAAATTTGAAATATAGACATATGTTAAACCATAATACTGAACAAATACAAACAATACACTTTTTGTCACTGTAATTCTCTACAAACACCTTGCTATGAGCATACCCCATACTCTCCCCTCCGATAATTCAAGTCCGTTCTTCCCAAGTAAACTTTGTTCCAAATGAGCCATATTTATTGCTTCTTGCAAAATCTCCCTGCGATAGAAGCGGTACCACGGATTCTCCCCCTAATTTCGATTCTCCCCCTAATTTCTATCCAATGAAATCACGTCTTACATTGACTTGAGTTGCTTCAAAGGTATTAACTTTGATTGTATAGGATCTTTCTACTTTGAATATGTCTTTTATAAATGCGACAATTTAGTTTTAGTTTTCACAAATTCAAATAGCATTCACCTGAGGATCACACCGTAAATGAACAAACATAGTATTATAACTTGTCATTGGCGTCACAGATTACACGACTAACTCTTAATGTAACCTATCAGGACTCTATATTTCCAGCCAAGAAAATGCTCCATTTGCAACAGTCTTTACTCTGAAAGAAATTAACTGGGAAGAGAATGTATATACCCTTCAAAAGCACTGATATTGATAAAACATGGATTACCATCACACAAGGTAACTCGCCATTAGAAATTCAAGCACTCCAAGCCATTTCCCCTTATAGATCATATCTGCTCAATAATATCCAATGTTGTTGATTATTAACTTCATTAACTTTTTTGATGATAATACAAACCCATCACAACTTACACATGCTCTGTCAACATGAAAGTGAAGACCTCCTCACATACTGGAAGTTTATCATGCCCCTTTTGAATTTATTTTTTCCTTCACAAAGCAAATTTTGCTACAGTTAACTGACAACATTACACTTAGATAACATTGGTGAGTCATGATCACCTGAGTTATTTGTGAAGGACAGTTGTGAAATCGACCCTAAATAAATATAGAAGTTGCAAATCATTCCATTAAATGGGATACAAACTTCCTCTTGGTTTCTCCTCTGTTTAGTGCAGGAAAAACTTTATCAGAAACACATAACTTTAAAAAATCAGCGCATTTTGGAATGCAATAATTCCTGCATTACAAATGTTATGGACACAGACAAGCGGATGGTATTCGGGAGTTACTTGCCCCTAGTTTCTCACAGCAAAGCTTCTGTTGTGCATATATGGGGCATCTTCCTGTGTGACACAGAAACCATCAAACTAGTTTGTATCCCGGTAGATGCAACAGAATGCATGTCCCTTTTCTTCAGAACGGGGTTGTTTTTAATCAGGCTGTAGAAAAAAGGCTTAAAGTACACTTCTGTTGATTACAGTACAAAGAGTTTGATGTACTTAAGTCTATTACATCCAAATCAATGAATATGAACCTCAATGCTTTTGGATATTCTCTTCATATGCTAATAGCACTCACTTGTATTACCATCTAATAACTTCTGAATCATATTGTCGACCTTCCCTTGCAAGTCATAACTTGTGCCAGTCCCAAACACAATGTAAGCCTTGCCGCATTTCATTAAATTTTCTGTGCTAACAGCAGCACGCTGCACCTGAACTTCATAGTACACCCTACTATGCTGGCACAGAAAAGTTTCCAGAATGCAGCAAGGTTTAAAGCAGCCAATGATGGAGACTGGAGCGAGTTATGATGTGCAAGGAAGTTGACCAATCAAGCACCAACAGTCAACACATGAGACAAGGTCACTCATCTGGTTTGATTTTTGTCACAGAGGGGCAACTGTACACAACTCAATGACTCAATAATTTTCAAAGGATGAACACATTTCACTTGGTGTTGTAGGAAATCGTCCTTTGATTCAAAGGATTATCTGGTGATTTTTGCCATTCCTTTTTCAACATTTGTTTCAACTGAGAAAGTCTAAGGTTTGGATTTTCCTTTTTAAGACGTGGAAGATTTTCATTTTCAAATTCAGTATAAGCAGCCTTCACCCTCTTTTCAGGATGCTTTTCAAGTTTTTCTGGTCTTACACTGAAAAAGATAATTGAAACATTGCTCATTTGATTTACTTTCATTCGGTGTACAATAAAATAATGCGGTGGATCTTAAGAAGAGAATGAGAATTGTGACCTTTTGTGAACAAACATGTATACTAGTTATATATCAAAATGAAAATGGATGCGTCAATTGAAATTTGTTAAATAAATGTTTTAAATATAAACTAAATATAACATTCAATGGAAATAGTACAAAGTTAATATCTCAAATGTCTTTAGTATGCTTAATATTCAAAGCATTGAAAATTTAACAGTAAAATAGATGCAGAATATAGATGTCTGGCTTCACTTTTTAAAAAATAAAATTGTGAAAAATAAATTCCAAAATAATACCCTCAGTAATATTTTTCACCTGGATTGTGTTATAATCATTTATTAATAACACATGTGTAAACAGGAATGTCCTCTCGAATATCCTAAATGAACCCTCCCTTTAACCATCACATACCTGAGTAATGAAATGGCCTCCTCCACAGATCTAGCCCCGTCCCCCTCCTCTTCCAACCTGTTGATGTTCTCCTCCAGGGGTTTATCGTGGTGCAGCAGCTCCTCATCCTTGTCTGTCAGATACCAGCAATAATAATATAAGTACCGGTAGTCCATTTGTATAGTAACTTTGCAATTAAATGGGTATCATAAACTGTCATTCCTTAGGAATAAATAGAGAATACTAAAGACGTCCCGTTTAATAACATATTTATGAAACGAGTGAGTGGTTTGGTATTTAAAGAGCGAAAGAGAGTTAGATACCGATACCATTCACGAGTTTCATAAATATGTAATAATGTTATTAAATTGAACCGAGTTTATTATTTTATTTATTTATACTTACTGATTTAAATCCCACTTAATTGCATGAAATCGTCAATAAATGGGACACACTCCATTGCGACCGAAGCGCTGATATTGTTAAATCATATTTATGCCATTATGACGTCACGTCAATTGGCAGCACGCAATGTTATTACAGTACACGTTGTGTAATAACATTGTAGATTTATTAAACAGCCATATCTTCAACAGGCGAGTAATAATACCATTTATCATACAATGGATAATGTTTTCGGGAGAATAAAACAAAATCGATATGTTCTATATCAGTTGTCAATATAATGTACGATCCCTAACCCTGACAAATCTTATTCTTTAAATTGAGAGAGAGCACTCAGCAAGGTCAACACACAGGAGATTATGCAATATTCTGACCCCTTGGCTCTGGTTACAAGCCAGCTGTGTTTTTTGTGTTTTACCGCCAAATTATGTAATAGACTCTTGCTTGCACTAAACACTGGCAGCACTGATCTAACTGTATAAGGCTTAAAGAGAACAGGCAATGTGATGAAATCTCATGGTACATAGTACAATTTAGAATCACCTTGGCTAAACAATCTCGGTTCTAAGCCTTGTCATCCAAACATCTAAACATTCTGAACAAAATATTCCTTCTAGTTTGTTCTGGATGAAAACAGGATTTTAGGTAATGGCCTGTGAGGCCCCTATTTGGGGCCACTGGGTCACCAAATCTACAATTTAGAATCTCCATTGGCTAAAGACTCATTACACAACATGACAACCTTCTAGGTCTTTTCGTTCTGGAGAAGAAGATGAAAATAATCTTATCTTATCATTCCATCACCTGTCATATGCAGTTCCCATATCTCATGTAAAATAAAAGAATTCTTAACTCCTCTTCAATTTAGTCCTTTATGCCTTGTCACAATTTTCAGTTCATAGGCTATTCAATAGTTCTCATTTCACATTGATTACATCAATTTGACAAACATGTCCACAATGAAGATTGTTATCTAAAGTCGACATATATTTCAAATCATTGTGATTGAAGTGTCATAAAATATCAGTTCAAAATTCATTTTCAAAGGTTTTTTTTAGGCTGTGGCCCATATTTGGGGTCACGGGGTCACCAAATTTACAAGTTTGAATCCCCATTGGCTAAAGAGTTTGCATACAATATTACAGCCTTCTAGATCTTTTTGTTCCGGAGAAAAAGATGAAAACAGGATTTTAGGTAATGGCCTGTGAGGCCCTTATTTGGGGCCACAGCTTCACCAAATCTACAATTTAGAATCTCCATTGGCTAAAGACTCATTACACAACATGACAACCTTCTAGGTCTTTTCGTTCTGGAGAAGAAGATGAAAATAATCTTATCTTATCATTCCATCACCTGTCATATGCAGTTCACATATCTCATGTAAAATAAAAGAATTCTTAACTCCTCTTCAATTTAGTCCTTTATGACTTGTAACAATTTTCAGTTCATAGGCTATTCAATAGTTCTCATATTTCACATTGATTACATCAATTTGACAAACATGTCCACAATGTAGATTGTTATCTCAAGTCGACATACATTTCAAATAAAGTGAATGAAGTGCACATAAAATATCAGTTCAAAATTAATTTTCAAAGGTTTTTTAGGCTGTGGCCCATATTTGGGGTCACAGGGTCACCAAATTTACAAGTTAGAATCCCCATTAGCTAAAGAGTTTGCATACAATATCACAGCCTTCTAGATCTTTTTGTTCCGGAGAAAAAGATGAAAACAGGATTTTAGGTAATGGCCTGTGAGGCCCTTATTTGGGGTCACAGGGTCACCAAATCTACAATTTAGAATCCTCATTGGCCAAGGAGTCTGTACACATAATTTCAGCTCTCTGGAGTCATTGGTTCTGGAGAAGAAGATGAAAATAGCTTTTTAGGTTATGACCCCTGTGGCCCTTATTTGGGGTCACAGGGTCACCAAATCTACAATTTAGAATCCCCATTGGCCAAGGAGTCTGTACATAAAATTTCAGCTCTCTAGAGTTATTGGTTCTGGAGAAGAAGTCGAAAAAGTGAAAAGTTTACGGACGGACGGACGCCATCCCATGCCATAAGCCCATCGGGCCTTTCAGGCCTGATGAGCTAAAAATGAGTTTTAAAGGCAACAAACTACTAATGTGTTTTCATTGAGGACTGTTACCTTTTGCCTCTGAAGCAGTAGCAGCTGCAGCGACTGCTTGATGTGCAGCGATGTCTGAGCGGGTGAGTTTGGCGACGGGAACGGGTTTAGCACTCTTGAGGGTACTCATCTCCTCGTCGTGAAGTTTCTGTAACTCCTTCTTCTTCTCCAGCTGCTCTATCCTCTTCTTCTCCTTGTCGTCCTGTGGAGTTGATATCAGAGAGGACATAGTCACATTATATAAGTGTCCAAGTCATACTATAACGTGACACGAGAGTGTGAGCAGTGATATACCGATATTAAGACATGAACGTAGTATGACATAGACAGGAATATGATATTCTATATATTATAGAAGTCGTGAAATCAAACAAATTTGACAGAAATCTACTTTCAAGAAAGGCTAGCTACCCTCTGCCACATTTAAAACACATCATAGACGAAGTGTAACGTCATATAACATATAACCTTTGAAGGTAATAAATTAAATAGTCATGTGAGTGTATTAATATCTTTGAAAATCATTGCAATCCATATGCATTTTGGACAAAGATTTCTTCGCAAAAAGGTCTGATCAAAGAGCTGCGATTGTTTTTATTTTATAACTTTGTGATTCTTTCCTCTTCTTATCCTTGTTTTCCAACAGAAGATACAGATGAAAGTAGGGGATCAATTATCAAGTTATTACTACAACAATTTTGGCTGAAACATTTTGGGCAACAACCCTGATGAAACATTCATGATTTTTTTCCTACGTACATACATTAATCAATTCTCTTATTGCCTTCTGTTGAGGTGAAGATTAACATATCTGAGTACAGGTTGAATTGACATTTTATCCTGTTGGAAAACTCTAAATGTAGAATATATACTTACACAAATCAAGGCAAACAATTTCTGAACTCATTCCTGACACCAGATATATGAATGGTTTTCTATAGAGTAAATGAGTCATATTTGACACTCTGAGTGTTATTATCACAGATAATTTAAAAGTACGGTACATGAATTGTTCCAAGCTCATATTGTAACCTTTTTCTTATACAGGTACATGTACAATAATAATGTTCTCCTTATGCTCCGATATATAGATTAAGATTAAATTTGAGGGCTAGGTCCAGATGATTTTGATACATGGTATCAAAGCAGAAAAAACATGATTAAAAAGAATTATGGTCTGAATTTTAAAAGTTGAATGTTAATGTTAAAACTGAAAAAATTAGTTTCTATGTATGGCCTGATATGAAAACATCTGCAGATTATTTTTTTACCTTCCTCTGCTGTTTTCGAGCCACATGTTTATCGTCATCTTCCCACAATGCATCTTCAGCAGCCTTCTGCTTTCTCTCTTGCTCAGCATGCTTTTGTGCATCCTTCTTCGCCCGAGCCTCCATAGCTTTAGAGTTTTCTCCTTTAAACTTCTTAGGCATCTTTACAGTTTCTGATTATTCAAACAAAACTATAACCAAGAAATGACAAGATACTTAGAAATTAGATTCTTTTTCAAAATAAATTGTTTGACAATGACAAGGATAAACAAATACAGTGGTCAAGTGGTCAATTAGCCAAATGCCAGGGAATTTTTTATTGGGCCAGTAGTTTTTTTATTGGCCAGTAGTTTTTTTATTGGCCAGTAATTTTTTATTGGTCAAAATGGCCAGTAACATTTTCAGATGTCAGCTACATGATTACTTATTTCATGTTTAATTACCGATATAAGTTTTTGAGTTAAATTGTTATTGAAGTATTTTATTATATGATTGCAGGTATAAATACCGGGATTTATCAATGAAAATAAACCGTGTTATCAGTCACTAGTGAAAATAACAATGGAACGTGTTATCAGTCACTAGTGACTGATATAACAATGACCTGACGTCATAAAACAATGCTCCGACGTCATGACACGTTCATGGCGTCAAGTTGTTGCTGAGGCAACAGGCTCATTCTAGAGCCGACTTAACGTAAATACAAGTCGATTTCGGTGAATATGCAAGGATTTGATCATATAATAAATAGAAAATTTGTCTTTTCTTGACAAATACCATGTTTATCTCATCTCGTGAGGTAGAAAAGTTGTATATTTTCACAAGTGGCTGCGCCACTAGTGAAAATATAACCTTTCTACCTCACTCAATGAGATAAACATGGTATTAGTAAAGAAAAGACAAATATCCTCTATGTATAAGGCCAGCCTGCTACACACAAAAAAAACCTTTGAAATTACATATGAATAGTTGATTATATTATTTTTAAACAACAAAAATTAATGTATATGGGGAAAAAAGTAAACTCATATTAAACCGTAGTCATGAATTGGTGTTTCTTATTTTTGACATTAATTATTTGGCCACAAGGATCATATTTTGGCCAGTAAAACTTTGTTGGCACTAGCCAATGTGGACAAGTAAGTAAAATTGTATTTGTCGATTATTTTTTCAACACTTTTTGGTATAACTTTAGAATTGGTTCGCCACCTATTAGGGTTTAGGTTTAGGGTAAGTATTAGGGTTTAGGGTTAGGGTTAGTATTAGGGTTTAGGGTTTAGTGTTAGTGTTAGTATTAGGGTTTAGGGTTAATATTAGGGTTAGGGGTAGTGTTAGGTTTAGGGTTAGGGTTAATCTTTAGAATGTATTCAAGGTGGCGAACCAATTCTAAAGTTGCTCCAAACTTAAAGATGAAATTGACACCCTCTTCAACAGTGTTCAAGGCTCTTGGCTCTGTTCAAACAGCAAAACTGCAGTCACGTACGAATGATTTGACAGGAGCTTCTTTTTAAAACTAACGGTTTGAAACGATATATTAAAATAGATACTTTTTTGCAACTCACGTTAACGTCGGTGTCTTTCAAAAATCAGTTGAAGTTGATATTGTCACGAATAAATATTATTATAACTCATTTATTGCACTCACAAGCTGCAACATTTATTTACGTGAAATCCCGGAAGTAGAAATAAAAGATAAACCGAAAAACGATTCTCCGGAGAGTGTATAAACAAACATAAAGCGTGAATTCAGGTATTCAAAGTGAATTTAAGCAGTTATAAATATAGCACTTACTTAAATACTCAACACTTAAGTGTTTTGATCATCAGAGAATTTTCAAATATTGAATCTTGTTTTCGTTACCGTAAGTTATGACAAGTTATGAAGATAACCAAGAGCAGGTAACTCGTGGTTAACAAAACTTTGATAACCTCTAGAAAAATATTGTTCAAATATGCAATAAGGAAGATCTTTCCATTTGTGTGGGAAAATATATTCATCTCTAATAAAAAAAAACCCATCATAGGTAAATATTTTTAAAATAGGGACATAGGAATATAATATTGTTCTTTTCAATATTCAAACAAATATATTTTCAGCAGAAAATCAAAAACTTTTAAGTGCAGACATAGCTTTCATTTCAAAACCTGATGAATTTGGGCCATCAGTTTTTTAGTTGTTTAATCAATTTTTTATGTGGAAAAAATAGTTACAACCTGTCATATACCTAAAATCAGAGATTTTATGCAATAAGTACCCCAAGGAGGATCCCTTCTGAAAAAGAATACTTAACCACATTCTTGGGTTCAGCTGTAATTTTAGGAATTTGTTTTATTGAAACCTGACAGTTACAATTAATATTTCAGCTTAAAACGTTCAAGTGTCATTGTGTCATTTTGGGAGGGCAAATATTTGTGTATACCAAGCAAATATTTCATCACAGACAAAAACATTTCCTCGAACATAATACCTGTATGTATGCTTGCAGTAGCCTGGGTCAGATTAATACCAATATTTTCCAAATTTTTTAATGTTGCATAGACCCAAATATTATATTTCAAACAACAGAACTCATGCATATCCATGGAAGTTTATTCGACTTGCCTCCCTGCACCATTTTGCAAACATAAAGCACATGAAATTTCTCCTGCTAATATGTAATGAAAATAGAGCATGTCAGCTTGTTATGACTTCATTGATAGAGAAACATATAATAACATGGTAGACTCAATGATAATAACTGATGATTAGAGACTTTATCAATATCGCCGTTTAAATAAATAGTCTGTCCTATTTTTATAATTGATTGACTGGGAAACTTCTTAGCTGATCATGTTGTGAAAAAGTGACATTTATTGCTCAAGTAATAATAAAATATATTTTTTATATTTTACACTACTTTATAACACATATGATCATACTCACAACCGTACAAATTTTAAACCCATTTTTTTACGAAAATGATATGGAACAAGAATAATAATTTTGTCAAAATAATATTTTGGAACTGGCTTTCACTATTGATCAAGAGAAGTAACTGAAATTTCACATTACAAAATTTCATTCACCTAGGTGTCCCTAATGCATCGTTACAGAGGTTATTCCATCGTGGTATTTGTATTCTCAAATTTAAATCTCCAAATATGAGCTTTCTAGCATTACTTGTTCTTGGGAAGAAGTCAAAAGGTTTGAGGTCGCATACCCTACCACGCCCATATTTGAGAGTTTTGTCTTCAAATGAAAAAGATGTTATTCTGTAAATTTTAGTACCCCAAGTCAAATGGTTTCGGAGAAGAAGTTATTTAAAGGTTTTCTGGAAAATGCCTGCCACACCCATATTTGAAAGAGGATGAGAACCAAATGAACAAACTTTGAACATACTATCTCCCCACAAAGTTTCAGTTTTGGGTTGCAGCCATTCTTGAGAAGAAGTTGAAAATGTCGCAAGTTTATGGACGATGTTGGCTGGATGACAGGAGCCAAACGCCGGCCCATGGCATAAGCCCATCTCGCCATTCAGGCGTGATGATTATATCTGAAAATCTGATCCATTCACATTTCGTAGATAGCAATAGACAATAAAACATCTTTTAGTAAATCATTTTATTGGAATCACAATTAAAATATAAACACATTCACATATTGAGAAACATACATGCATTATCAATTAATTGAAACAGTTTGATTAGTATTATCAGACCAGAAGCATTGTGTTCTACAGTGTAGATAAGAAAAAATAGAGCCATGGGATCTGTAGCTCATCAAGCTTTATTATTACTATCATCAGCTTGAGGATGTATGTATGAAATATTGTTTTTTAGGGCATTACCATTGTGACTTCCATTATGGATTAGAAGTTAACAAATTTAGAATAATAACATGTATTGATTAAATTTTAATTTGAGCTTTCTTGGGGAGAAGTCGTTAAAACAAACTTTGATCCCCTGGGTGCAAGGTCCCTGCCAACAATTTCAGTTTTGGGGGAGTAGTGGTTCTGGGGGAGAAGTAAAAAATGTGAAAAGTTTACAGACCATGGCCCATGCCTTTCAGGCCTTAAGAGCTAAACATCAATGTCTCATCAAAACAGTTAATACAAGACAGTTCACATAGATAGCAATAATTACTGGTATTATTGATTTGCACATTATTTAGAAACAAACAAGATATTAACGTGGTTATATTTGGGATAACACTACCTTCAATAGTACAAATGCTTGTACTTTTTCGGGCCGATCCCCATGCAGGATTCGAACCCACACCCTCAGAGTAAGGCAACTATTGCCAGCATTGACTGTACCAATAGCTTACCACACGACCATTTTCGCCTCAACAAATATTGATGTCCAACTATCGATAGTTAAGCTAATTTTTACATTCAATACCCCTCTGATAGACGTAAATTGGCACAGCTCCTTAGGCCGAATTAGAAATACTTGCCATTTCTAAAACAAAATATTGTTCACATAATTATTATTCAGGCATCGTGGAAGCACTACACACATATAAACTGCCGTATCTATTAAGTTTTAACTACACATAAATAATTGTGTTTTGTTCATATATCATATACATCATATGGAAATCTGGTTAAACAACATTATGAATATACATGTATTCTCAAAATATAAATTTGACAATTTTTAAAAGCACCAATAAATCACAAACCAACAAAGACTGACTTTTCCTAATAAAAGTCTGACAATTTATAAATCATTTATAAATCAATTCACTAAAAGATAGAAAATAAATGTACCCTAAAAAGGAATATTTTCTGATTAATAGGATATACACTGAAGCGGATGGGCACTGATAAAACCATAAACCTTTAAGATTTATTTATCCTTTCACCCCTAAAATTAGACACGTAGACGTACTCGTGTTCAGGTTTCTTAGTGGTAAAAGGGTTAAATTCAAGATGTCAAACCCTGTGAAGAGGAAATCACTGAATGAGTCCAAAAATGTTAGAAACAGTATTTTGTAACTTTTATTCCTCGGAATATGATTCATTTTGATAAACTGGGTGTTTGGTTTATGTGTATTTGTTCATCAAGCTTGAATCTTTCAACAAAATAAAGCAACTTAGTTCATCACACACTACATTAACTCGAAGGGACATTCATTTTTTTCATAATATTTTATTTGGTATAAAAGTGCCAAAATACCATATGTGCTGGATAAACTTCAAAACATTGAATGTTCACCCCCAATTGCCAAATATTGAAATATATGATAATTACCACGGAAAATTGAGCAACAGCCTTTAATATATATCTGCAGAAACCAAAATTACATGTTCCACTTACATGCACAGTAGTTCTAGTTATATGACCTATTAAACATTACAAACCCATATTTGTCTTTTGTCTTTTGCAGGTCACTTTCCAAAATTATGTTTGTGTAATTGATGTGCACGGGCTGCATGTGCATTGTCAAGGTTTGCATTAGAAATCACTACTGTCATTAAAACGGTCATTTTCAGCAACAGTCAGTTCTTCTCAGTTAAATATAGGGATGCAACCAGGCAGGTAGGTCACTATACGTATCGAGATACACAAAGTTTTAATAAAACCTGGGTCTCAAACTTTAGAAAGTTTGGATCATTCAGTTTTATGTTTCATCAGACAATTTGTTTTTAAAATTCCTATGTTTTCATGTTGAAATACTATAATACTCTTATGAGAAAGCATTTACTGTATTAGACAAGATAAGAAATAAATTTCACTGTATATAATTTTGTATCGTATCGTATCACTGGAAAATCACATCGTGTATCATATCATATTGTACGCCAATGAATTGCAATGCACCAGTGTATCGTTGCACCCTTAGTTAAATAGCCCTCTTGATAACATTATATATGATTCTAACAACACAATGAATGTCCCTTCAGCTAGTAGAAACTCTAAAAAAAAAAATCTAATTTTAATCCCCTTTAATGATTTTGAAACACCTCCAACAACCTTTGGTTCATCATTAAACTTTTTATTTATTAATCAGTAAATAATATGATAAGCAATTCATCTTTTGTTTTTAAATTGAGCTCAATTTCATCAGTATCTATCACTTGGTGTGGAACATGATGTATACGGAATGTAATATGTTGCACTGTTGTTCATTACTTGAATTGAAAGTGTGAGTAAAGCTACAAATATATGACAAATCAGGTTAGTTGATTCTAATATATGATTGTCTCCCGTCTTATCTGTATTAGAAATTTACTTTATATATACATTTGTGCTTATCATACATATTGCCTGTAAGATAACTAAACAAGTCAAGATGGCACCAATTTCAAATCTGGATTCCACGTTGTCAAGATTCCTATGGCGGATGAAAGAACTCCCAGCATGCCTTGCACACCCTCTGAGGCGTTGATACGCTTCAATGCAGCTAACGGAAGAACAAGATCACTAACATTTCGCACAAAGTCCAACAACAATGGCAGGTTTTCCTGCATGCTTGACATCACAACCCTGGAAGTGCTGGGAACCTGACGCGACTTGTGCTTGAAATTAACATCTCCGTTACCATAATCTGATCTCGATGCTTTTGCATTTCGCAACTTTATTTCTTCTAGTATCACAGTCCACATTCCATAAATGTCCCGAACAAGATTTAAAATTATCGTAACCAGCCAAAACCTTGCTGATAAATCTTTCCATTTTTCCGAGTCGACTTTAGCAAGTCCAATCCGCCCTGCCCATATAATGTGGTCAAACACTAGAAAGCAGGCCTGGTTGATCTTGGAAAGTGTGATGGTCAGTCGGAGAACAGTGTCAGAAATATGGATGCTGTGTAACGCTGAGTGCAGGAAATCTATACTCTTGCCAAGTCGCAGAACTGCAATGACAAATTTAAAATATAATTTTAAAATAAACTGTAGTATCAAATCTAGATTAATGCAATTTTTAGAAATTAAAAGCTTAAGAGCTAAAAATTTAATTCAAACCTTATTCATTAGAACATTTAACAAATCAAATTAGACAAGAAAACATTGATAAAATAACATATAAAAGTTTAGTTATTGAAACTAACATGCTTATGACAACAGTTAGGAAGCGATTGTTATCTCTTATTTTGTACTGATTGTGAAAAAAATGAACATGAAGTAATGCCATCATTATCATCATCAACGAACCTTTCCTAGTTGTACTGAGCGCAGCATCTAGTTTCTTCAACTTGAGGATGAAGGTCGGATCAAAGCGACCTTTTCGAAGGTGCCACCATAATAACTTGCTTGCATATTGTACCAATCTTAAAAAAGAAAAGAATGTTACATTCTTAAAACCAGTAATTTGCCAGATGAATGCTAAGAACAAAGAATATTTGTGATCAAATAATAGAAATTTAATTTGGTGGAAAGAAAAGATATTAGATAAAACTCTATGCTTCAATTCTTTAAACATTTTGTTTTCTGCAATAAGTGTAATGATAAAAACACTGTATTTTTACTAATTTTAAATATGTTTGGCATTATAATAGAGACAGAACTGATAGATAGATGATTGATATTGATAGAATATCTACAAAGAACCAATAATTTATCATGAGAGTGATAAACAATGTCTTGTTATGTTGAAGCAAATCTAGCAACACCTGAAGAACTGATGACTGGCTTCACTTCTCATTGTTCTCAGTTTTTAATGAATGTGAGATATTCTTTGTCAAACTGTCAAATTTATAGCCATCACAATGTTACCTTCAACTGGGTTATGTTGTTATCATGTATTAATAACTACAAAAATAAAACAGGAATGTCCTCTCAAATTCATTTCCACAAAATTAATACCCCACAGAGCCATGGCAGGCTTCAGTATTCAATATTACTGAAGTGAAGCCATGTGTAGCCATGGTTAATATCATCTATTAATTACAATCAATTACAATGCAAAATAGATTGAATATCAAAATGAATGTGTTTGCACCACATTCAGCCAATTTACTAGCAGCAGATGTTTAATTAAACAACAGCATCATGTGTCTACCTATAAAACTGATTATTTGTTTGGACTTTCAGCATATACTTTATCGCTAAGTCATCTTGTTATAATGGCGAGGACATTTTATAAGTAATAAATTCTAAATTTTGTCATGATCACATAAGAACTATTATGCCAAATGGATATGAGTATGAATGGGAAAATTCTGTTTTACAATTTATATATTATTCACCATAATAATTAAGCTGAAGTATAGTCCAAAGTTCATATATATCTGTGTCTGTGACCTCATTGTCACTTATAATATATATAGTTGCTTTTTAAATAAGTTGAAAAATCCCAATAGTTATTATAAATAGCTTACTTAAATAAAATATTAAAACAATTACTGAAGTTAATCAGATTTTACCACAGGCAGAGATAGTACAGACATCTAATTAGATTCACAATCAGAGTATCTGCTTCTGAAGTTACTTTTCTGTGTAGTTTTTGGGATATAAACCAACTTATCAAATAAATACACAATACCTTGCAAGTTTATCTCGTCCAGAGGACAAAGAGTTAAACTTCACCAAATGTCCAACGAAATCTTGACTTTCTGCCATCGAATGTGACCACAGTACCGTTAGTTCTCAACAGTAAATGCTTGTAAACATTTCCGCAGGTGCTCGAGGCAGCAGGTCAAAGGTCAAATAACAAACACTACTAACAACACAACTAATCAGGTTTCTAAAGACATATTCGTCCTAAATGTATAGAGAATATTATAAAAAGGAATGTTACTATTTTGAGATAAAAACGAAATATATGTGGTAATTATTATATATTTTAAGGAAATAATTGATTGATAAAACATCATTTAAAGAGATAAAATATTTTGCATATTGTTTTGTAATAGTATTTGTGAGGAATATTGCATCAATTTCATTTGTTTCAAAATGGCCGACTTAGTTACGCTTTTGGCGATTTTCTGATTTGTGTTAGTGTGTTTTGACAATTTGCAGTACATTGTGGGAATTGAAAATTGTTTTGTCACAAGAACTGTGTTTGAAGATATCTGAAACGCCCCGATTGAAAGATAAATTGCCAACATGCCAGTTTATTTGAGGAAAAATGTGGTTTTCACGCCACCTTCGATTGACAACATTTCGGATGAAGATGATGATGATTACATCCAAGATCCGGAACAAATCCGAGATTCTTTACCACAACCATACAGAATGATAGATAAACTTGTTAATGGAATATTTGATGACGTATGGGACATTGTTGCCCTGAAAGAAAGTGAACGTATTGCAGAGCAAAGTAAAATAAGACCACCAAGATATGATTGTGGAGTTGAACTGGAAGATGAGGCAAGTTCATGTTGTTGACGTTTACTTTTTATCCATAAGCCAGTTATAGTCAATTACTTTAACAGGTTTTAATTATTGATAATAGATGACAGTTCATCTAATGTAGATTTGCATTGAAGCATTGGTATTGTTAGTCCAGCATGCTAGACGTCTTCCTACGTCGACGTTGGGTGCGCAGTCATCGCACATAAACTGACGTTTAGATTATCTGAACTCACCTTTATCAAATGAATATTACTAGTAAATGAAAAATTCTAATCATATTTGATTATCAGTTGATTTACTGTTTCATAGACTCGGAGTAAAGCCACAGCCTTAGGTGACAGTGGTGATGGAAGATACGTATTTATCGGTCTACCAAATGGAATGGCAGTGATGGAGGCTGCTACACAGAAACCTGTAACACAATGGGAGGAAGACAATGTGGAAATAACTAAACTCAAAGTGCATATTATGGGAGTACAGACATATCTTATTGTCACTTTAGATGACATGGGTACGTGTTAACAAAATCAGTTTGAATACAAACTACACTTATTGTCATTTCGTAATAAGTTATAATCAATTTTAAATGTGTTTCTTGTAGTATTTACACTTTATTTTCAACTCAAATTATTGAAATAATTTAACAAATTATCATTGTTTAATTTCAGTGCAGAAATATTCATTCACATAGAATGAAAATATAAGCTTTAAATTTTATTAAAAACTATCTATCTATTTGCAGGAACGGCAAGATTATTTGCATTTGGTTTTGACAATCTCTTCATGCTCAAAGTGTTGAATGAACAGGTAAGGAAATATCGAAATGAATTTGAAATGTTCAATAAGTACATGTGTTAGTGTGTTATTCATTTGGTTATCTTGATTTTATCTTCCGAGACCTCATTTATAGTGTGTCACGTTTAAATGTTTGTAGGAAGGTGGAACAAAGAATCTGGTAACAAAATGTGAATCTTCAACTGAAGGAGACTATATTGGAATTGTTCTTGAAAGTAAGTTCTTCTTTTATCTGTTTAAAAACATAAAACATAAATGTTTAACAATATATTCTAATCCTATTTGTTTGTTTATTTGTTAAATTTCATATTTACTTGTACATGACGTATTATCAAATTACCATGAAAGGTGCCAGATGTAGTGTATTAAAAATTGTAGTTGTCACACCAAATACATGTATATTTATCTACAGATACAAATCTGTATGAGAACACCATCTTGAATAAAATTGTGTAAAATGGTTCCTATCCTTAGTGTTCTAGTCAAGTTTAAAGACACTGTAATGTTCCTCAGAGATAGCAATATACACAGACCTAAGATGACACATCATTTGAATGTACCATGATAATAAGAAAAGGGTAGAACATAAGCTTTGACAGAGTGTTTGTGTTTCAGACACAAGCACCAATGAGACATGGTTGGAGATCCACAAACTACCCAGAGATGCCTGGTTGAGAGAACTTGATGGTATTCACGCTCAGCTTTATCCACAGGTACAGTTATTTTAATACATTATTGATGAACATCCGTAGATTTATGCAATTATAATAGGAAATTTGAAAAATAGAATTATCATTTTAATCATGTCGTTACTGTTCAACTTAAATAGTCTAAAAATTTATTTTTGTAAGATTAACAATGTGTTGTCAATAATATGCTTTTTTAGACCATATTAAAATTTAAAAACAAAAATGTTCATATTTTGGACTGTTTTGATGTGATATTTCAGCAACCAGCTATCAATACATTCTTTTTAGGAAAAGTGTTTATCCTTGAATCAATTAAGTCTGTTTTCTGTGTGATGTGTCTTTGTTAATGTCCAAGAACAAATTATTTGTACCATTGCTGCAAAATACAATTGTTGCTTTCTTTCAGAAACAAAACATACTAAAATAACTATATATTTAATATTATATATATGTATTTAATGACAGACTATTTAAAACAACAACCAATCAATTCATGTATAAATAGCTCTGTTGCAGATGTTACTTCATCTGTTATGAGTAAGGAACAGTGTGGTCATGTACCGAGTAATCAAGTTTCAGCAACGTGTGGTTAGTCATCCAGATCAGCTTGTCTTGAAGATTCTTGAACCACATTGTGTATCACTAGTATAGTGTCATGTAATCAGAAAATTGCAACCAAACTGTATATAGAGTGTACACAATAAATTACGAATGTACACCTAAAGGCTTCATAAAATGGGGTATATGCAATTTTTTTTCAAAATGGGGGTTTGAAGCCCTTCAACCTTCATCTGGATTTGCCACTGTTCCTAGTTAGTGCCCATGTGATGGGGGTTCCGAACCCCTTGAACCACTGTTCCTAATTAGTGCCCCCTGTGAAAGACATCAAGACGTATTACCTGGAATACCAGACCATCAGATCATCTGACAAAGCATGTATATATATATGTGTATGAGTGTTAAAGAAGTGTGTGTTTGACATGTATTTCCATCAGGAGGATCAGACCGGTGATGTTCATGTCACTGAAAGTCAAGGTACTGAAGGGGACACAACTCAGGTAGACTTATCACTGAATCTGTATCATATAATCTGTTTGCAACTTATATCTCTCAGATACTTGCAGTTCTCTACTATTGTATGGAATAAATGCCACAGTGAGCACATTTGTACTTTGTTAAAAAAAGGTTAGATATGGAAACTTTCATTTTAGAAAATAACAATGGAAAATGTGTATACCATTTCTCTGTCAGCTCATCAATTAGCACCAGTCTCTAATAAAGGGATTAAGCAGCTGTTGAAGAAATAAGGGCTGGATCTCCAATAATCAAAGAATCTCAAATATGAAAACATTCGTTATAAAAATGAATTGAAAATTTGGATACCATTTCTCTGTCCGATCTATAATAGCGCCGGTCTCCAATAAAGGGGTTCAGTGGTTGAAGAAATTATTTTGTAGATAATTTGGAGATAAATATTTCTTTGTAAGCTTTGATTATCAATTCTCAAATAGGTACCATGTCAGACAGATTCTGTTGTGAAAGATAAGTGTCCTTATGCTAACTAGACACATTTTTTTAAAACCAATGACTATAAACATTTGGGTTCAATAAATGAAAACCTGAATTTCTTGTTAACATATCCTAGTGTAAATAAAGTTGGTAAAGTTATGAAAGTGATGTTCATTTTTAACAGAATAACACAACATATTTGGAGAAGTAGACGATATATATATATTTTTATGAAAAACTATAATGTTCACTTGTGGCTGCTATTTTTTACTTTTTCAACTACAATTTAGATAATATTCTTTGACTTTGTCTCAAACTATATCTAATTCTGTGCTTCTCAATTCTAATCTTTTGAATGAATATAATATTGTAAGTATTGGAAGTAGAATTTTGTTTTTCTATGAAAAGATTCTTCGAGATTAGGTTTGTTAAACTCATCATAATCATCTTTATCAGCTCCCCCTCAACTCATATTTAGCACCAGTTTCCATCATAAGATATTTCAACTGAGAAATTCAATTTATCTTTTAATATTGAAAAAGCATAATCAGCATTTTTTATTTGAATTTTGTGAAAATCAATAAAAGACTTATTCCTGACTCTACTTCCCAAGCTGCGTAGACAATGTCAGGAGAAATCCCGCTCTAGCAGTGCTTCCTCAAGAAAATCCTCTGCTTCGTCTGTAAGCTTGTACTTTCTCTCACTGTTATAACTTATATTTCATTTCTCAATTTCCCTGAGATTTTTGTGTGCTCTGATTTTAAACAATGTATTGAGATTTTACAATTTGTTCTGTCATTTCTACCTCTTGTTTGAGTTAGTTAAAATCTTTTTTTTACATATATATGCATGCTTTAACTCTTGTTTTCTTGTTTCCAATGACATACCCGTACTACAATTTAAGAAGTTATTTAATTTACTTTTTCATTATTTTATATTAAGTTTTGTATTGACATGTTTCTGTTTTCTTTTATATACCGTTTACAAAACTGTTTTTGTCAACTTTTTCTCAGTTGTTTATGAATCTGGGATCAATGATATGTTAAATGATGCTTTGAATAAGTCCTGTTGATGTGTTTTTTAAATTTTTGAAATTAATGTCATATTGAAGAAAACACTGTCAAAATTGATTTTACCTACCGGTACATATTTTCAAATGTTGTAGCATTATAATAAAACCTAAATTCGTTTTTCAACAATCATATTACCAAATATACAGGTTATGAAATAATTATTTAAGTGTAAGGACTCACTGTATGACTCATTTTTATGATTTTTTCCTTATGGATCGACATTTATCAAGGGAATGATATTGAGAGAATTTGTTTATTTATTTGTTTTAGGATAAACAAAGGAAAAGGAAAGTAAGATATTTGATAGTTTTAGTGTTGATAGTTCAAGATGTTCACAAGACATTTCGCTATTGTGTTGTCATTTATTTGGCTGTTAAGCAACATCACATTTGAGAGCATGAATTATAAATTTGTGTTGTTGCAACATTGTTGGATCATTTTAATTGATGGTTAGTTTTTAACAAATACCAGACATTTTAAGAAATGTTGTAATTGAACAATAATGAACTTTATTGGATGATAATATTCACACCTCTGCTATGATATAGTTCGAGGTATATAGTGTTCTGTTTGTTCGTGTATTCATTCAAAATCCTGAAATCGTTTCCGGAGCTTAAATAAAAAATATATGACTTGGAAACTAAAATTGGGTATGGATATTAACTGTAATGTGGTGTTGTACCTTTTAGGTGTCTCATCTCAATTTTTTTTATTTCAACTTGTTTCATTTCCGGATCTCAAAACTTTATTAGTTAGAAACTTTGTTTGTGCTTTGACGGGATTAAACTCTAGGGTGCCCAAGATTTGTTTAAATTTTGACCCCAATTTGTTGTCCCCCGCCGCAACGCGGAACGGGGGACTATGAATTCAGCGGCGTCCGTACGTACGTACGTCCGTACGTACGTCACATTTCTTGTTTACGCGATATCTTATGAAGCGTTGCATCCAAAGTCTTCAAATTTGATATATGCCTACATTGTGGGAAGATGCAGACACCAGTCAATTTTGGTGACCTTGGTCTTATTTTCAAGGTCACCATGACACGTTGACCACTTTTTGAACTCTTGTTTACGCGATATCTCATGAAGCGTTGTATCAAAAGTCTTCAAATTTGATATATGCCTACATTGCGGGAAGACGCAGACCCCAGTCAATTTTGGTGACCTTGGTCTTATTTTCAAGGTCACCATGACACGTTAACTACTTTTTTAACTCTTGTTTACGCGATATCTCATGAAGCGTTGCATCCAAAGTCTTCAAATTTGATATATGCCTACATTGTGGGAAGATGCAGACACCAGTCAATTTTGGTGACCTTGGTCTTATTTTCAAGGTCACCATGACACGTTGACCACTTTTTGAACTCTTGTTTACGCGATATCTCATGAAGCGTTGTATCAAAAGTCTTCAAATTTGATATATGCCTACATTGCGGGAAGACGCAGACCCCAGTCAATTTTGGTGACCTTGGTCTTATTTTCAAGGTCACCATGACACGTTAACTACTTTTTTAACTCTTGTTTACGCGATATCTCATGAAGCGTTGTATCAAAAGTCTTCAAATTTGGTGTCTGTGTACATTGTGGGAAGACGCAGACACCAGTCACTTTTGGTGACCTTGACCTTCTTTTCAAGGTCACCACGACACTTTGACAACTTTTTAAACTCTTGTTTACGCGATATCTCATGAAGCGTTGTATCAAAAGTCTTCAAATTTGGTGTCTGTGTACATTGTGGGAAGACGCAGACACCAGTCACTTTTGGTGACCTTGACCTTCTTTTCAAGGTCACCACGACACTTTGACAACTTTTTAAACTCTTGTTTACGCGATATCTCATGAAGCGTTGCATCCAAAGTCTTCAAATTTAGTGTCTGCCTACATTATGGGAAGATGCAAACATTAGTCACTTTTGGTGACCTTGGCCTTATTTTCAAGGTCACCAAGACACTTTGACCACTCTTTGAACTGTTGTTAATGCGATATCTCATGAAACATTGCATCCAAAGTCTTCAAATTAGTTGTCAGCCTACATTGGGGAAAGACACAAACGCCAGTTTATTTTGGTGACCTTGACCTTATTTTCAAGGTCACCGCGACAATTTGACCAATGATGTGTCTTACTTACTCAATGTCACTGGCGGGGGACATTGCCATGTTAGTGGCAAACACTTGTTCTGGCTTTATTTCATTGTGAAGCATAAATCACAATAATTAAAGACTTCAAAATTGGTATAGAAATACCCATGTGGTGATGTTGTACCTTATAACGCTTTTTTCTGATACAATTGATTCAATATGATTTTATAACTCCTTGACAGTTTTAGTCAGAGTGCAAGTGCTTTTCCTGTGCCCAGACCACATCTTCCAAACCATACTAACTAGCTTCAACAATCTTGATAAACATTTCAACCATGCTCCCTAGATCATGTTTTGTTGTTTACATCTGTACAAGGAACATTATTTTTGGCGGTTCCATGGAAACATGACTTAGTTCAATATCGGTAGTTGCCATATTGTTCTGTCTGAAGTATGGCACTAGAACTGAATACTCCTCTTTCTTCCAACACATGCTTACATACATAGATGTACCTTTTGTTATTTTAAATTTATCTGACCTTAGTAAGCAGAGGTGTGTGAGCTACACTCGTATATCATGTAATGCTTGTTCAAACTAATTACAGAAAGATAATGATTCGAAGGTATGATTGTTTTATATATTTTTCTATTTTTACAAAAAGAAAATACTATGATAATCTTAGTAGAAAATAACGAATAGTATATCGATTCTCAATACTTTTTCTTCTTAAGTATTTTAGGTTAACGGTATATGAATTTTTTACTACTTGCTTCATTGAAGTACATATGTAGAATTTATGTATGAAAGCAAATCCTTTTTTTATCTTGTACATCATTCAAATTTATACCCCAGTAATTATTCTAATTGAATTTACCTTTTTTGAATTTATTAATTCAAATTAAAAAAATATATTTAAACAAATAAAAAATAAATTCATTATTAGAAATATCTCTCCTTATTTCTCTATTGATGTAGACATTTCATTTTTCAATTTTTCTCTAATTTTTTTTATCTTCATAAGATAGTCTTAGTGCAAGAAAAACAGCGCAAATATTGTTAATTTCAGCGATCAGAAGCCAGGAAAGGTGGTGCAAGAGTAAGCAACTGTAGGATATGACAGCTTGTATAGTTATCCAGAGTTTGGGCTGATGTAGAATAGTCTGATACATGGATATGTATATGGCATGTGTAGTGCATGAACCTTGTACAGTCATACATTTATTACTATAAAGAGTCTTATTTTAGCAAATGTGCTGTAGATTTGCTGCAGTATATAGACATCATGTTAACTAGTTCGTCAGCTGTATCCAATTCATATAGCTAACAGTCGCCTTATAACGGAGCATTATTTAGTTAGCTTTGCATGCCAACTATATTTAGAGATATTTTCAAGTTCATCATTTTGCTTGTTGTATTTGATGTTGTATTCAAGGATTCAATTAATATTCCCGTTTTCAGATTCATTTCTTTATATGATATTTCTCAGTCGAGTTAGTTTTATTTCTAAAATTGTTACTCAACGCTATTTGACTGTTGGTTATGTTGAAACGTAAGAAATCAATGTTCAAAACACTAATTTCAAATCAATTCAATTTCAAATTTTGTAATGTATGGAGTTCCAAAAATTAAAAAAAATTAAAAATAGTTTCAAATCACACTTCATAATGCAATTTAGTTGTTTTGTCAAAACTTTTCAAAAGTTACTCATGTCTCCGAGAATTATGTAGAATACCGGTAATGAAGTCTTATTAATTATTACTCTCCTTTTTATATATTTACCAAGTCTCGTAATTCATCACTCATAACTAGTTATCATCCTATTAAATATCATCTATTATCTTGACTCTGTAACCAGATCTTTGTTCTTGTTCATGTGAAACTACATTCATCAAAACTTGAAATAACTAGTAAAAATATTGCAATGTGATAATTAAATTTGCATTAAACTGTGAATTTTACCATTATAATTAAACAGAATTCAGGTTTCCAATTAACCAACTGTATTGGATGTTATTGTTTATTTGCTCTGAACATATTAATTTTCCTATGAACATTTGTTTTACTGCCAAATAATTATTTCTGAGCAGATTAATAACAGATGATGGTAATATTGATTTTATATTTAAACACATGTTAATATATATTTAAATATTAACAAGGATAAAGGTAAGTGTTTGGTGTATAAACAACTTAACAAATATGCAGAATTGTATCTTTCATGAAGAATGATGTTTCATATCATGAATGTATATTATAAATGGTACCATGTGTCGTTTAATGGTTTGAGTATGGAGGGAAGTAAATTCTTTTTAAATGCAGGTAAAATAATTTGAAATATCGAGACTATGCAGGGTAAATGTGACAAATGTATGTCTGTTTGTTTGTCAGTTATTATCTTGTATATGTAAACCCAGTTTAGATCATTGATTGGTACAGATGCACAGGAAGACATGAAGATGTGGCATGAATAAGCCATTCTGGATGGAGAATAATTTGGCCTTTCCACAAGGTTCAGAATGGCCTTATATCAAGCACTGTTACATGATATTGTTATTTGTTGGTAGGATCGTAGTGGGTCCCCCAAGCCTGGCACCCCACCCCCTACAACAGGCACCCCAGGGGACAAGTCCGCCTACAAGTTCACCCTCCCTAACATCATCCTCAGGGTCAACCCGCCTTCCCCACTCAAAGGTTTGTCTCAGTATCATGTTGGAATTGTTTTTTATTTTAGTTGGAAACAAATATTTAGTTTGTTTACGGTTTCTCCTGTCATGACCACTTTAGAAAAAATTGCTACTCAGAATCCCTCCCAAATAAGAATGTTGTCAAATTGTCCCTCTTAATTAAAAAAGGTTGCCAGACTTAAATGTCGAAAAATATATTATTTTCTTACCGGTAATCAGTTTTATGCCTGTTTGGCTTTCCTGAACAGTTTTTTATCTACACAATAGCAAAGTTGCTTTTTAAATTAAAATAAATGTCCTTTAGACACATTGCCCAAAACTCCTGTGAAACATTTTTTAAAGAGCATCCATGAGTTTCATAAAATTTCATTTGGCTTTGATACATGCCAATATAGGATATGTGATGATTTCAGTTCAAATCAGTTCACTCAACTTGAATAATCATCTCAAATCGCCAAATAAACCACAATTACCAGTTTCCAATTAAAATCGAGCAACATTTACATGCACATTAGTTATAAGACTTATTAAACATTATCAGCCTAAATCTATCTTTTTATCTGTTGTAAATAACTTTCCAAAATTACGTTTGACTAATTGACACGCCCACACGCGATGTATTGTCCAGTTTTCGATCAGAAATCAATACTTTTATTTCTATCGTCGGTATACAGAGTCGACTATCAACAAAATGGTAGTTTTCGGTAACAGTCAGTAGTTCTCCATAGAATAACACCTTTCTTAACGTTTGGCACATGTGACCCCAACAACACAATGGATGTACCTTTAATATATGAAACTCTTAAAAGTAAACTCCCTTTTATCGTTCAGTATGATAAAAAAATCCCCTGTACCCTCCACTGACTGTGTTGTCATTTAGGTTTGTTGAACAAATTTTGCAAAAGGTCAACTGAAAAACTACAATTGCAATTTCCTGAGATGAATTATTGAGCAAAATTATGATAGCCTTCTTATAAACACTTAATAATCAACAGAAGTTGAAACAGGGAGATACTCTATTCCAATGATAATCAATTCCAGCAAACACCTCTTCCTCCACCTACTCTGCATGTCAGAAAGTAGATTCAGGGGAGGTAATCGGTACAGGACAGAATCACCTACTGAGCACCAGCCATCTGGAGGGGAGAGACTCGATGTTCGAACAACTGCACGAGGGCCTTATCAAGTATCTACCTAACGACAATATGGACAATGAAAGGGTTGTGTAAGTGTTTTCAGGATTAAAACTTCTTGCTTAATATAAAACACTGGACCCCACTGCAATGAATGGGTGAAGATTTTTGAAAATCAGAAATTTAACATGCGTCATGATTGACTTGTTGACTTTGTTTTTGAGTTCTTAATTGGCCACTCTTAATGGTTTGACACTGATCAATTCAAAATCTAAGTGTAAATTTGCAGAATACCAACATTTCACTTCTTACCTGGCGGTCGGATGGTTCCACAAGGTCTGGAGCAGCCCTCACAAACAGGTTCGCATGGTTATATAGGTCATTCTAGCAATATTATACATGTCATCAGTGACACTTGGGTTTTACATTTATCCTTAAACATTCCATAACTTGTGTTATTATCAAATGTTATGCCATTATCACAATGTGTATTAATACTATTTTCAACAATAAGTTGTTTCTACTAATACCAATATCAAGTTTGGAATATAAATGATCTAACCAGTGTATTTAGTTGCATGGCATATCAAGAATAATTGCTTTCCATAAATTTGTCCTCATTCTTCATACGTAATTGTAGTCTCCTTCATTAAAACATTACTGAGTTGTTATGTCGTCTTCTCAGGAAACAAGCTGATGTAATAAATTGCAGGAATTCTGCCCACCATATATCCCCGAGTCTATTGCTTCTCCCTGTTGCAGGTGTACCGACTACAGTGGCTGTTTGGTGGTCCGAATCATCTCACATCGTGCACTTCTCTTTACTGAAAGTAGCTAAAGGTATGGAATGTTATCCGGTCAATTCAAGTGGAAATATTAACAAACACCTAGATGTACCAGTCTGGGGCATCATTTACTTTTCTCTGAAAGTAGCTAAAGATACGATACATTGACTGGCAATGTGGATGTGATGTATGAATTTAATTTGCAAAGTTAATAACCCAAAAAAGTAGTTCTGTCATTTCAGCTCTCTGAAATAAAAGAAAGTAAGGTATCAGTCTGATGCAGCATTTACTTGGTGTCACTGTCCTGTATTTCTTATATATTGAAGTGAACCTCATTGGTGGTTTGGACCTACACTGAGATATCACATGTTGTGTGTGGTATGTCATGAATATTTGTCTTATGTACTTTCTAATAGTAAGGGTAGCTGACCCTGTGATGAGATATTATTATGATTTAACTTGGGGCTTAATGCTGCTTCCAAGAGTATTTCTCTTATATATCTTATATAGTATTATTGCAGGGAGAAAGCCCAACCATTTTGGATATTCTTTTTGGTGAAACTTGCGAGCATTGGCTGGAACTAGTGAAGCAATGGTTGTACTGCACTTGACTCTTTGGATATCATGACTATAAGTGGAATCCCTTCTTTAGCTAGATTGTCAAAGTAGTCAAAGAAGTCGTGAGAGTAACAACATACTAGTAAAGTGTGGTTTTGTGTTGTTTCAGAACTTGAACACAAGCCAGACGTGGTTTGGCCGCTGAGCTGTAAGATCCAGTGTACAGCCGTGTCAAAATGTGGTGTTCTGATGGCCGTCGGCATGGAGAATGGAAATGTGGTCTTGTGGGATAGATACCTGGGTAAGTGTTTCATCTCATTTAATGACTCTGACAAGGTTTCAGTAACCTTGGGTGTTCTGGGGTAGTGTTAAAATTTAATGAGGGAACAATGGTTTATGACAAATTTTAATATGCATAATCCCTTATGTGCCTATTTTGGTAATCAACATTTTTCAATCAAGCATACAATAAAGCTTTTATGTCACCATGTTTATGTTTTTCAGTGCATGGCTTAATAAGACACTGTCTTTCTTACTGGTTAAAAAGTTATTTCAAAACAAGTATTAGAGTAAAATATATTTTTCTAATTGGTGAATTTGAATCTTGATGTTGATATTTTATGACGAGATGTTTCCAATCTTGCTATCCAGGTATCAACAAGGGAGTGATACGTGTCTCCCAGGAGTTTCCCATCACATGTCTCAAGTTCCTCGACCCCAGCATTCTACTTCCTGTCTCACAGGGTTATCCCCCTTACAGGAAGAAGAGTTCCATCTCTCTCCTCATCCAGTGTCGCAGTGGAGCTGAGTACATCTACAACACATCAGACGGACCTCATGTACCCGCTGTGTGTCTCGCTGCAGAGTGAGAGCACTTACTATTTTCTATTTCTTTTAAAGGCCCTGCAATTTTAACTGTCTTGCTTCTTGCACTTGAATTGTTCTCTTCAGACAGCTTCAGACTATGTTGTGACAGAGCAGAGGTTGAAAAAAAATGTGTTTGAAAGAAACCCTTAATGTGATTCTTTTTATATTACATGACACAGTCAGTGCTGGTGCTTGGTGCCTGACTCTAAGGGTTGGGTTTGAATCAAACAGGTGACTTGTACCGAAAAAAATAAAAGAATTTGTACTCTTGTAAACCAAAATATAACATTTATTCACTATTACTAACACATGTCTTATTTCATGCAGTGCTATGTGCACATCTTGGCTTGCTACTGGTGAAGATTACTGTAAGATTCGCAGAAGACTTTTATATTTTTTAACCACCAATTTAGTATGGTGTAGCCAGTGTGAAAAGAACAATAGTTTACTCATGGAAGATCAATTCTGCTTGCAGGCCAGAGAAGGATGATGAGATGGAAACAATCCTAGAATCTATGCCTGATGTACCAGAACTGGTGAGTTGTGTATGGTTCAAACAATGGTGAAAAGTCAATTTAAGAACCATTTAAAATTTGTAAAATGTTCACATTGATTCTGTGACCCTATGAAGTTGATGGAGTAATGACATTTCAAGTGAATTGCCATTTGTAAGGGTTTCGTTTTGAGATTTTTCCGATTGTTTACAAATAAATTTTAGGGGGAAAACAGATTAAAATCTTGTTAAATCAGCGGAAAAATTTAATTTGGTTTGTAACTGAAAGTATTTTTCTGCTCAGGAGATCTATATAAAGTACAAGAATGTCTACCCATTACTTGCAGGTTCTAGTTGTCCTGAGGAACGGTTCACTGATTTTAAAGGACGTGTTGACCGGGGCGAACCTGTGTCAGATGAACCTGCCCCCCACCCACACTCTCACCAACACCTGGGATCCTGTTCTCACCTTCGGGGCTGGGGGACAGTTCCTCTTTGTCAAGGGTGAGCCATGTTGAGCACTTCTATCTTTCGTTGTGTTTGTAGTGAGTCCAGTTTAACTGTCTAAGCACTAGAAGCCTTTTGGGATGTTATTTTTAACCCCCACGGCACCTTTAGTGTGAAGCGGGGATAAAGTATTCGGCAGCGTATGTCTGTCCTCTTGTACCTGCTTTATGGTCATTAGTTGTGTACTATATATACTTTGAGAAGGCTTGCCACTGTTGAATATATCAATGAATTATACCTGCTACATGGCTGTTGGTCATGTACTATATTGAGATGATATTATCTAACAACCTCCATTGTACCTGCTGTGTACAGGTGTGCGGGTGGAAGCTGAGGTTGAAAGTGACCATGAGGAAGAGGACGGTCCCCCTCCCCCCAGCCCCTCCTCCCTCTTCATGTTCCAGCTGAGATCCTTCCCCTCCCTGGACCCTTACTGGAAGAGAGACCGTGAGTCGGCCCAGTACCTCGTCCACACCACCCTCGACCAGCGCATTGATGCACTCATGAAGGAACGGTAGGTGAAAACGGGTGAAGACTTACGTGAATTATGATTACCGGTACCTTGATATAGAAGAAGTGATTCCTGTAAATTAGGCACTTAGGGGAGTTTGGCGGTAACTAAATCAACACTTCAAGTTTTATGCAGTTGTATGCTTGACAATAAACGTTAAAATCTTTACTCCCTTAATTATTTTCAACCAATACCTTATATGTCATTAAATTCATACAATTTAATTTCCATTTTCAAATATGTTTTAATTTACCTTCATTAGACTTTATTTTAAACAAAATGTGTTTTGCTGTGACTAAGGTTCTGTACTGCAATATTCACCCCAATATACCACTCCTTACTGGCTGACTTTCATAACTTACAACTCATTAACAAAGGCATACCATAAACATTTCTACATCAGCAGGTGCAATGTTATATTGCTGTACATGTATTACAGACTAGCCCAGCAGGCTCTACGCAAACCAAGGATGCAGATGAGATGGGGTATGTTGAGACAGGAGCTAGACTTCATCCAACAAGCCAAGGAGATGCTCAGAGACAAATACAGCTCCAGGCAACCAATAGTTAGTACATATAGCTGTTTGTGTATTTGATACAGTGGGAAGCACTCAAACAGTAATATCCACCAAGGATTTTTCGGAAGTAAAAAGCAAAATAATTTCAGGGAACCATTGATTACTGGCATGAAGTTTAATGGCATCACATAGTGTTGAATTAAAAACAAAATCTACCGTAATAATAATGAATAATAAAAATAATTTAAAAAGATTTTGATTTATGTTAGAACTTTGGGTTGTCCACTTGGATTTATATTGTGGTCATTTCACACGTGTTTGTTTCCTCTGATACCAGGTTATATAGTTGTAGATCCAACTGCATTAGATATGCTACATTGCCATCATAGACATAGTTTCTTTATAGACTAAGAATAGTGAAACAATTTGAATAACTAAAATCCTGTAAATAAACTTAGTTCTCTACTTTAGTCCAGATTCATGATTCATTTTGATTGGATGCTGTTTAGTGCCGTTACTGCATGTTTATCTTGAAGCTGATGATGCTGTTAGATAGATACCTGTTTATAGAGACATTATATTCCAAAGATTAGTGCATGCATTATTTACTGACCTAGAGAAGAAAACTTCCAGATTGATTTAAAAGTGTTAGTTGTTTAGTTATGCCCTATAGATGATGACCTCCTGATGACTTGTTTTTCAGCTCTAGTATAGCCTCTTCTCTACACTCCATGGTAAACCTAACATTGTAGATCTTTGTGTACCGTATATATTGTACTTCTCTTGATGTACTCTCTTATTGTATTCATACTGCAGGTATCTTTCCTTTCTTGTTAAGGGCCTTGGTAAATTGTTTTTCAAACTGAACTATTTGTAATATACTAGCATTGATGTTTGTTACATAATCTGCATGCTATGTTAAACCAAAGATTCTTTTTCAGAAGGGATCCTCCTTGGGGTACATATAGCATAAAAATCCTTATTTTTAACTTGATGACAGATTGTAACTTAATTTTTAAAAATAACAGTAAAAATAAGTTCAAAAAACACAAAATAAGTGTTTTCCGAACGTGTGACCACCCTGTGTAGAGCCCCATCCCAGTGCAAACCAAGGGACGTAACTCTATTCTCACCACTTATCAATCTGTCATCGAGCTGGCAAGACGTGTTTTGCAGTCGACGGTTAACTTGAGTTTTTCTTCTATTCTGAGAAAATGGACAAAGTGAAAGCTTCTGTATGTGTGGTAACCCCTTCTTATTCGTAGAGGCGAATGTTAGGTTACTTATATAGTGGTTTTTCGCGTTGTAACTTCGTTTTTCAATTCGCACGTGCTTCGACTTCACCGAGTAATGGCGGATGGAAAACGCTCAAAATGGCGGATGCTCAAACAAAATGCAATGTGTTAGTACTTTGCTATTTTGTATTGAGATCTGGTTGTTTTGGAGGTTCTTTATCGTGCTTCGCATTGTAGGGCAGCACTTTACTGACGAGGATTTCTCCCTTTTTGAATTTATTCATTCTCGGGGTTATCGTTTTCAGTCGGCAAGATATACTAGGTATTTCATGCTTTATTTCTTTCAGTGGCTTACTATTTATTACTTGCCTAGTGCTTAGTTATTATAGTATCGCCTCTGCGTGTTGTTTGTATGATGCACTTTTATCAAACATAAACATTGCACTTACACTCATGCACACCCCTGTACATTCTGTGTTTGACTTTGCAGTCATTCACCGAATGTGTGGGGTGCAAGGCCCGTTTGCCCCCGGCCGACAAGCACGACCGGTGCCTGGTGTGTCTCGTCGAGGACGAACATGACGAACAAGCCTGCCAGTTGTGTCTCAGCTTCACCCCCCGGGCCAAGAAGGAGAGGGGGATGGACATGATTTTCTATCGCAACCTCCAGAAGGCGGGCCAAGAACTTAAGGGTTCGGTCCCCCCCTCTAAGGAAAAGAGGAAGGGTAAGAAGGGTAAAGGCAAGCAAAAGGTTAGCTCCCCTCCTGCCCCCTCTTCCTCATCGGATGAGGTGGACATGGAGGTGGGGTCGCCTGCTGCAGGGGATGTATCAAGCCCCCCAGTTCTTTTACCTCAAACACTCACTACCAATGTTGCTATTAACCCTAATCCTAACTTGGATGCTGCGGCTATCTCCGCAATCATCCAGGGGCAAATGACGGGGATGGTGGGGACGATGATGGCACAGCTCCGTAAGGAGTTGACCGTCGTCGCCCTGCCGGATCTCGATGCTCCAGGGTCGGCTGGCACTAAAAATGTCGGTAAAGACCTCGGGTCCCCTACTGAACCGGGCGCAGGCCCCGGCAAGGTAGCGGGATCCGACGTAGGCACCCGAGAGACTGCTCCGGCTCTGCCTCGTACTCAAGCTAAACAAGTCCCTCCGACGGTGCAAGGTGCCGTGGTACCGAGCACGTCGGGGGGCACCGGTACCCCCAAAGGTAAGGGCTCCGGCGCTCCGGCGTCGGGGCCGTCGCTGCTTCGGGGACCGGCTCTGGTTCAGGAACGAGCGCCGGCGGGCAGAGCTGGGTTTCGCATCCCTCTCAAACGGACTGTCTGAGATAGGGCTTCGGATACTGGGTCGCTACTGAGTGGCTCCGGTACCGGGGACCTGTCGGAGGATGGCTCCGAGTATTCAGAGGAGGATGAGGAATCCGGCCGTGCTGTCTCGCTCGACGAGCTTCTGAAGGAGACGCGTGACCGTATAGCGTTCGCTATCCCTCAGACGCTTGTTCCCGTACCGGAGCAGGTCTCCGAGGATTTCCGTCTACCGGGGGAGGCTTTTGCTCCCAGCAAGCCTCCGGCGACCAGGCTCCGCGTTCTTGATAGCTTGTTGGTTGAGGCGATCAACCCTCTCCTGTCTGGTTCCCGTACAAAGGCTGATCTGCCTGAACTTAATAAGAGGTACCAGTTAGGAGAGGACGGTCTCTTCGACCTACCGGTTATCGACGAGTGCGTCCTGACCTCTGTCACCCTGTCTGGCGCTCAGGCGCAGCCTTCTCTAGGCAAACAGGGCCGGCGACTGCCTCCATTTCCGTCGCACGCTGCTATGTTTAAGGCCGAGTTCCGTGCCCATGAGGACACGTACAGGAACGGAGCCCAACAACTAAGGGTGGCGGTGCACGGGGCCTACCTTGCTGCTATGCAGGCTAAGGACCAGGCGGAGATGCAGGAAGTAGGCACTAAGGTGACTACATTCCAGAAGCAGCTGTCAGAGGTATCTAGCTATTTGGCCCGGGACTCAATTCGGAGTGCCGCAAGCCAGATAATGGGCGCAGTCATGGGGATGCGCCGGCTGTGGCTGTCGACGTCCAAGTACTCGCAGTCCACACGCCTCACACTACAGAACTTGCCTTACAGGTTGGGGTCCACCCTCTTCCCTGGATCGCAGGCTGTAGTTAAGGAAGCCGCCGAGCAAAAGGTTGCCTTCGAGGACTCTAAGGTGCTCCTCGAGGACCCAGCTCCGCAAGAGAAGCGAGTGCGGCTCTCCCCCCTTGATGGTCTCTACCCCACGCCGGGGGGTTCGAGCCAACCTTCTTGGAATGGCCCTATGGGCAACAAGAAGAAATTCAAGGGGAAGGGAAAGAAAGGGCAGAACCGCAGGGGCAATCATGGCCAGCAGAATTTTCGGAGCCGAGGAAAGCCAAACAAGCAATCCTAGGGTCTCCACTGCCTGTGTCACCACCCAAAAGTCTGGCAGCTCGAACGCTGCCGGAGACGGGGGTTCACTGTCTTTCCGAGAATCTTCCAGTGGGCGGCAGACTATCTCACTTCGTCTCAGAGTGGGAGAAAGTCACCTCAAATACCTGGGTCCTGTCCACGCTCAGGGAGGGCCACTTACCACTTTGGAAGTACGACCCACCGACTTTCTCCGGGATACGGCACACGAAGGTGCCCGAGTTGCCCGAGAAGGCGGAAGTCCTTCGCGCCGAGGTGCAGGCTTTATTAGACAAAGCAGCCATCGAGGTAGTTCCACAGGGTCAGGAGCAGAGTGGTTATTACTCAACCTACTTCCTGGTACCCAAGAAGGACGGAGGGTTCAGACCGATTCTGAATTTAAAGTACCTGAATCGCAGTCTACAGGTTCCAACGTTCAAGATGGAAACCCTGAGGACAGTGATAGCGTCAGTAGAGAGGGGAGATTGGCTGTCGTCAATAGACCTCAAGGATGCTTATCTGCATGTTCCAATGCACCCCGAGTTCAAGGAGTTTCTTCGGTTCTCTTTCGACGGGACGTGTTACCAGTTCCGGGTACTTCCCTTCGGCATTTCAACTGCGCCGAGGGTGTTTACCAAACTGATGTTGGTACCGGCACAGGCCGCCAGGTCACGGGGCACGTGTTGTCATCCGTACCTGGACGATTGGCTGATAAGAGCCTTGTCTCGAGAACTGAATCAGGAGGCCACCCAGCAGGTGTTAGACATCTTGCTCAAGCTGGGTTGGATCATCAACCTGAAGAAGTCAGACATCGCCCCCAGGCAGGACCTGGTGTTTCTGGGCGCAAGGTTCGATACGGCCTCCGGTTCTGTATCCCTGGCCCCGGACAGGGTGTCCAGAGTGATCGGGGCAGTCCACTTGTTCCTTCAGTCGCCCACCCACACGGCCAGGACTTGGCTTCAGTTGCTGGGGCACATGGCGTCGACAGTGGACGTGGTTTGGAGAGCTCGCTTGAGTATGAGACCGGTTCAGCAAGCGCTGGCACGAATGTGGTCACACTCGGACAGCTTCGAGAAGGTTCTAACCACACCGGTTTGGGTGCTAGAGCACCTTCGGTGGTGGGTTTCCGAGAGCAACCTTCTCAAGGGTCTACCGCTAGAGCTTCCAACGCCTTCGGTCACCATCCAGACAGACGCCTCCCTATCAGGCTGGGGGGGTGTCCTGGAAGACCTGACAGCCTCGGGCCTTTGGTCTCAGGAGGAGTCGAAATTGCACATCAACGTGCTAGAGCTCAGAGCAGCTCGACGTGTGTTCGAGTGCTTCAAGGAGCGGATCGAGGGGCTTGTGGTTCGTCTAGAAATGGACAACCAGACAGCCCTGTCGTACATTCTGAAACAGGGCGGCACAGTGTCTCCATCTCTCCTTCAGGAGTCGTGGCAGTTCCTACTGTGGTGCGACCAGTTCAGCATTCAGGTGGTTCCTGTTTATCTCCCGGGAGTGGACAACGTCCCTGCGGACGCCTTGTCTCGGCGCATCCTAACACCTCACGAGTGGATGCTCGGCCGGGGGATATTCGGAACTATCTCCCTGTTGTTCGGGTCGTTCCAGGTGGATCTGTTTGCGTCAGGGATGACGAAACAGATACCTGTGTTCTGCTCAAGAATACCAGATCCAAGGGCTCTAGCCAGAGACGCCTTCGCGATCGACTGGTCGGGCAGAGTACTGTGGGCGTTCCCTCCAGTTCCTCTGATCCCCAGGGTTCTTTCTCAGTTGACCAATCAACCAGCTCGCCTCCTAGTGCTAGTGGCACCACTTTGGACGGCTCAGAGTTGGTTCCCGTCCGTTCTCAGGTTTCTCGTACAGCCTCCTGTACTGTTACCCTCGAGACGAGACATACTATTTCAGGAAGGGGCACCACACCCGAATCCCAGGATTCAGTGGGTGGCTTGGCCACTGTCCGGAATCGCCTCCAGGAGAGCGGTATTCCTGCACGAGTTGCAGACACAATACTGGCTTCGAGGAGGGATTCGACAAACCTTCAGTATGAAGATCGATGGGCCTGTTATGCGCGCTGGTGTGGCGATAGAGGGCTACTCGTTCCCTTTTCTACAGATCTAGTCGCTGTTTTGGAGTTCCTCCAGTCCAGGTTAGATGCTGGTTTAGCCGCATCGACCGTCAGGGGATACTCTACGGCTATTTCTGCTTTCCACGTACCAGTGGACGGTGCTCTTTTGGGATCGCATCCATTGGTGCAGCGCTTCCTAGCAGGTGTGGACAGGATACGTCCGGTTGTCCGGCGTATCAGCCCCACTTGGGACCTTTCATTTGTTTTGGATTGGCTCTCAGGTCCGGGGTTCAAAGATTTGAATGCACTATCGCTTCAACTTTTGACGTGGAAAACCGCCTTTTTGGTGGCTCTGGCGTCGGGCAGGCGGGTAGGCGATATTCATGCAATGTCAGCGGATCCCGAACTGACTGTCTTTCATAGAGACAGAGTCAGTATCAGACTGCCCGACAGCTATCGTCCCAAGGTTGACCACTCATTCCATGTGACGGCTCCTATCGAACTGCCGACTCTTATGCAGCCGGCCTCTTCGGGGTCCACTGGAAACCATGCCCACATTTTGGATGTGCGCAGGGTGTTAAAGACCTATATAAAACGTACCCGTAGTATCCGTAAAGACCAGCAGCTGTTCTGCTGTTACGGGGGTAGTAAGCCAGGTCTGCCGGCATCGAAGCAGTCGATCTCTAGATGGATCGTGTCTGCTATTGTGATGGGCTATGTACATAAGGGGTTAGAGCCCCCAGGTCAGCTGAAAGCTCACTCGGTTAGGGCGGTAGCGACGTCTAGGGCGTTCGCAGCGGCCCTGCCCATCGAAGAGATCTGCTCCGCCGCTATTTGGAGCCGGCCGAGCACGTTCATTCGACACTACCAACTAGACAGGCACTCTAGGGAGCGTGCTCGGTTTGGTCAGTCGGTTCTCTCCGGTGGGCAGAGTTGAAACTCTCTAGCTGATTGAGCTTTCGAGTTACTTGTTGTTTGCAAGTTATTGTTCAGTTTGGTTCAGTTCAGTTCTTTTTCAGGACTAAAAACTAACTAAAAATTGTTCATTTTTTAACCAGTTATGGCACTGTTTTGGGCATTTTTTATCCCCGGCAGTAGGTGTCCCTGGGACACTGCCTCGTGGGAAGTACTTCCTCCTATTGTTCCCCATAGTCTCTTTGGAAAAAGGGGGGGGGGGGGGGGTTATTTGGCCTCAGTAACGGTAATCAGGCTGGTTAGCCGTTTGGTTAGTCCCCAAGGGATCACCCGTCCTCAGCCCTCGGCGTGGGAGGTCACGTGATCTGGTAAGTGTGACACCTTTCTTGGATTGAGTAGAGCACTTTTTAGGGGTATTTAGTGTACAGACAGAATTCCACATCCTAAGTCTATCTTTGGGAGTCTGCCTTATGCTATATGTACCCCAAGGAGGATCCCTTCTGAAAAAGAATCGAACCAACCTGCAGAGGTTGCAGATTCTTTGAAGGGATCCTCCTTGGGGTACGGCCACCCACCTCCCCTTATTCTGTCTGACTTGGTCGGATTGATAAGTGGTGAGAATAGAGTTACGTCCCTTGGTTTGCACTGGGATGGGGCTCTACACAGGGTGGTCACACGTTCGGAAAACACTTATTTTGTGTTTTTTGAACTTATTTTTACTGTTATTTTTAAAAATTAAGTTACAATCTGTCATCAAGTTAAAAATAAGGATTTTTATGCTATATGTACCCCAAGGAGGATCCCTTCAAAGAATCTGCAACCTCTGCAGGTTGGTTCGAATATGTGTACCCTTTGTATATATATGTAATTTGCTATTGATGCAATGTACCGGTAATAATAATTAAAGTACTTATTTTTTTACATGAAAATAGGAAAATGAAATTTGTTTTTTTAATACAGAAGTATATTTATCATAACAATTATTATCTTTTCATAAATGAAAAAAAGTAATAACCAATTAAGAGAATATATGTAATCATATTAAGAATTTGCTCAGAAGTTGTTTTTCCAATACAACATGAACTTCCTGTACAAGGCATAACTCCCACCAGTCTACATCAATGGCTGATCTAAGCCTTGCTGCATTTCTTTAACTTGTCTGTGATGGTATAGCATCATACTGCACCTAAACTTAATAGTGCACTCTGCTGCCCTTGCACGGGGAAGTAAAGGAAATGCTGCAAGGCTTAATTTAGCAAGTGACAAAGACTGGCACAAGTTATGATTGCTGGTGAACTTGATACAACATCGAAATGTTTCTAATTATTGCTTGACATATATATGTATATATTTCTTCTCCATTACCTCCTCCTTCTCTCCCTGCTGTAGATAGAGACTGCTTTAGACTTTGTAGTGAACATCTATCTGTCCTGTCATATCTAGAGGATCTAATCTTCAATACATTTTGCAGTATATGATATTTATGTAAATATTACTCATTGGTTATCAGCTGATAAACTAATATTTGTTTAAAACAACTCAATACAGTTGATCTCTTATAGAATTAATTTGTTTAATCATTTATTTTTAATGGGACAAAAGCATTTTAACGAAATCAAAATAATGTAATATTTACATCTCTATATTTTGTGTTAAAGAATTCTCAAATGAATTTTATTGAAAAAATGTTCCATTTAAAACAAATCTTTATTATCTTTCAGAGTGCATCGACCTACAAATCAACAGGATCCATTCTCCCAAATTGATTTCACTTGATCTACTCAGTCAACCAGCAAATTGAAGAAACAATGAAAAAGTTATTTGAAAATTTGATGAACAAGATATTGATGTAATTGAACATCAATATCCCCCACTATTATGAGTTGAAGAGCATTATACACTAGAAAGCAGCATATTTGGTTTGCGGCTGGTGTCTCAAATCATATATAAAACTACAAGTTCATGTGGGGGGATATTGACAAAGTTGTCTTCTTGTGACTTTGGGGACAAATTACTCATAGCTACTGTTGACATTCCCTCCAATTATCGTTTATTTATTGTTGAAACATTGAACTGTGATATTTTATGAAGGACTGCATACACTTGTATATATTGTTTTGTATTTTTATGTGAATAAAATTTTATAAAACAAGTCATGTTTGTGTATAAATTTCTGGAGAAATATTTTGAGGGTATTGCGTTCAGCATTGTCTTAAATACCATGTCATGATCTATTTAAATCCTCAAATTATATACATGTAAAACCACAAAAGTTAGCTTGTCATTATATTTGAACAAACAATATTATATCAAATGTAAGCTCAGATTTGAATTATGAAGTTGTTTTTTTTAAATCATTGAAAATAGTATATAATCTGACGTTTCAATGGAAACGTTCATGCTCAAACTTTGAATAACTCAAGTTCTATTCACTGGATTCTTTTCATATTTACCATAGTGAGAGTAATAATCCTGCCTTCATTTTAAGGTCACAATGAAACTTTGTCATTTTACCTTAAGAACTGGTCATCGTGTTCTCATCATTATCCTATACCATGTTCTTCTAGTGCATATTCAGAGCCCAGTCGATTTTGGTGACCTTGTTATTGACATTATTTTTCAATTTCAAAGTATTAATTTATCATGCCACTAAAATGACAACTGCTTGCTGTCGTCAGTGTTAGAGCTGGGCTTGCAGTTATTGTACCACTACTCTTGTTTCGCTGAGGGACTCTCTGAAAATTATTTAACTTCAATTTATATATAAAAAAATTTCTTCAGTACAGAAAATTCAGTAACAGAAGATACACCATTATTTTGCAAAATTAATGTCTTCAAATTCAACAAGAAAGACCTAAAAGTAAGGTTTCAGTTAAGACAACACTGAAGACATGGACTCACATATATATGTGTTACAAAGGTTCATCGTTAGAATTGTGGAGAACAAAACCTGAATCACTTTCGTCATCCATCAGTCCTGAAAGTGATGAAACTCGACAACTCGACAATCAAAGTTTTATACTTCAGTACACTTATAACTGGTACTTCTACAAAAATGTTCAATTTTACATGCATGTGACAACCATTGAACGGGATTCTCTGTAACCAATATCAAACAAAGCATCAAAGATCCTGTCCTATTTATTCTAAAAGATATATAGATCACCATAATATTGTTATTCAACCATCATTTGATACAAATATTCGCCAAAACATATTTCTTTTATGTATTGACTTTTTCTTAGGAGACAAGGGGCAACAAATCAATAGATGCACGAGAAAGTGCTTCATGAATAAGGAATACCACAAGAGAACTCTTTAGCCCGCCATATACCGTTTGGAGTTGATGACTTTTCAGCGTTTGTGAGTGCCAGTTTAGACCCCCTCCCCTGTGTAGAATTTCGTTAGACCTACCTATGCAAATAGACATGGTCGGCTCTCGTTATTCCGGGCGTTTGTCTTTTGTTATTGAACAATAGCATTAGCATTATATGCATCAGTATTATGTAAGATCACATAACACATTGATATTTGCTTGAATGAGATTCCTAAAATATATTTTTTAAAAACTGGTATGGACAAACACGCCAGCCCATAAGCGTCAACCTGGCATATCAAACAATTTGATAGATTGGCCTGATCACATACGTTGATTTGGCAAACCTGCACAATTCAAGATAACGGCCAAACGTTGTGATGTCACTTGCCAGCATTTGTGAACTGATATGTTGTTTTAAGAATGTAGGCGAATCGAGATGTAGGCGAATAGGGAACATGCCTATATGGTCTCAGCTGAGTGGTATCTCTCCGATACTTTCCTTACGCTCAGTCTAATCGTGTCGGCGGGTAATATGGCAATGTTTCTCAAAGGAAACTACCCTTACTGTGGTTTTAGAATAACAAACCATGAGACAACTTACCAATGCAAGGCATAACTCTTGCCAGTCTCCATTACTGGCTGATGTAGGCCTTGCGGTATTTCCTTGAAAAATCTGTGTTTAGAAATCCAGGCCCGCTATGCATTTCTGGTGCAGCGATTCACTATCTTGAAACAACAAAGCGAAGGAAATACCGCAAGGTTTAAATCAGCCAGTAATGCAGACTGGCAAGAGTTATGCCTTGCATTTGAAAGTTGACCATGAGACGGAAACTAACCAATATACTGCGCTAGAATATTGTTGAATAGCAATTAAACTATTAATAGTGTTGTATTGTGATATTTTGCTGGAAACGAAGGTAAATATACATTATTTAGCAAACGTAGAAAATGTTTAAATTAGACATTTCAAGACTCATTCTAGACACAAATGCTATTGATAACACATGCGGAATGTTGGAGGATTTTAAGGCCTCAATCTAAGTAAAATGATTTCTTTCTTCTTTATTTGTAATTAATCTAATTTGACATGTATCCTACTAAAAACACATACTAGCTTCTTATACTAAATGTAGTTTAAACTTATATTTTAAGATCGATTAAATATTCGATCAGATTCATTAAATAATAACCTTGCAAACACATTATTCAGGTTCTTTATACATTTTATTGGAGTCATCAGCTGTATAGGTTCCTGTTAGTGTCTACATTGTAAATTGATTTGATTGGATATGATTTCATATTGCAAATGGCAGTACAAAGATAATAGAGCGAGAATGTGACGTCAACAAAGTTATGACGTCACAATCACACTGCATGGACAAACACGAGAAGACGGGGCACAGTGACGACGCTTTTATGTTGGAGGAACATGTAGCAAAGGTTTGTTTTAAATTTCATTTCCTTGTAAATTCCTAAGTGAAGAAAACCAATAAACGCAGGTTTCATGGCTTATATTTCGTAATAGAAATGAGTATTTTATTTGTGTTAAATTCAATAATAAGGAGAAATGCATTCACACTGGGTTAACTCCTATCACAACTCGACTTTTACAGTATTTTCTTGCCAACATTCTGCTTCTGTCTTTTACAAATAACCAATCTCATTTTAACGTAAATAATAATTTTCATTTTGATTTTATCTGAACAAAGTTGAGACATACATTCTTCATAGGCATGACAACCAGAACGAGATAAAAAAGAAAAGCACATCCAGACGCATTTTCTTTAACCTAACATGTTCATATATCGTGTATTCCATTGCTCATTTGGGCGCTTTGACAGAGGCTCATTAACCGTTAAGTTATGTATTTTGCACCGTTGGTATAACTTTTGACGATTTGTGAAATTTCACAACTTTATGAAACAATCGAGAGACGCAATATTTCAAGTTAATTTTGACAACCAGTGCAACAAAATTAAGATGAACAATAAAAGAAGAGTTTTGAGTCTGAATTGATTCAACTCAAACAAGCCTTTTGGAATGACTATGACTATTGTCAATCAAGTTCAACTTTATCCGCCGTTGGTAATATGCACAGGAATTTGTATTGACTAGAAAACCTACGTTGCCAACGATCCAACACGTATTCGTATGAATCAAAACCCCTATTCTTCGCTACATGCTCACCTGGTAATACGGTATAACATTTTGAAACATGCACTGCTCACTGACACATTCTAGTGACGTAACCTCCCATATCCATTAAGACGTAACCTAAGAACATCTGGGCCGTGTTCAAGAGAGGTTTCAAAGTAAACGCTCAATTAGCGAATACTTTTAAACCTCTCTTGAACGCGATTCCTCAATGTAGTGCTACGTAGCAAAGCGAGCTAACTTTGAGGTTTTGCATTGTGTCGTTCAGGAGAGAATGAGCGCTACTTGAGCGCTACATTGAGCAATCAATGAGCGATTATAAACGCTCGCTGTTATGGAACGGAGCCCTGGGTATCAGGTAACGTGCCTTGTCAAATAGAGGGACACAGTGCATACCTATAGAAGCATTTGAACAAACAATATCAAGAACAAATGCGTACCGGTATATAAAGATAATCTGCTAAAGTTTACATTCTGCATTTTAAGAGATTATTTTAAAATTCTAATATTTATTTTAGGAACTTTATGTAAGTTTAATAACAGTAACCTGTTTTTGTAAATGCCAGGTTTTATGCACATTCTTTATCACTTGACTACCTATCTACGTACCCGGATATATACAAGTAGGCAACAGTTATTTCGCGCTCACGTAATGTTTACAACAAGAGTTGATCTCACCTGACTAAGTGCCCTCGAGCGGAATCAACTTGTTAAAATTGATATGTTTTATCTGGACTATTCCTCGTTAGCGGAGATAGCCTTGTGGTAGGATAGGAGACGGGTTGCTGTACGTATGAAGGTTACAATGTAGGAATATCTGTTGATGGTTGAGCCATGAAATACCATACGAGATGGTCACTGTTCCTAACATGCAAAAAGTGGATACACGAAAAATGTCTGTCAGTGATTATCTGACAATGGTTAAACCACTGAATATGATACGAGATGTTCAATGTTCCTAATTTAAAAGTGGATGCAAGAAACATATCATCTGACGTTTGTAACGTATAGGAGTGCAAGAGCGCAAGTGTCAATGAGAAGATTAGGGTAGGGTCGTGTGCTGTTCCTAAGTGGAATAAAATGATAAAACTGGACCTGTTGCCTAACGATAGTGTCAGAGAGAAAAGAACCGTATTCACAGGGTTGTAGAAGGCAAGGCATAACTCTTGCCATGCAGTCTACATTACTGGCTGATTTAACCCTTGCAGAATTTCCCTCGCTTTGTTGTGTAAAGATAGTGAATCGCTGCACCAGAAATGCATAGCGGGCCTGGATTTCTAAACACAGATTTCTTAAGAAAATACTGCAAGGCCTAAATCAGCCAGTAATGGAGACTGCATGGCAAGAGTTATGCCTTGCATTGGGAAGTTGGTAAGTTTGAGCAAACCAGAGTGCTTGATGTGGGCTGACTTGGTTACAGATCGTACTCATGGGTTAGAGAGCCGAGATGGGGTGCTGTTCTAGCAAGAGCGCGGTAGTTGCTCCCCTGGATAAGAAACCCCCTTCCAGGAAGACTAGCGTCAAGAAAACGGGATTGGGGAAGAAAAAGACCAAATCACCTGTCCAGCATGCTACTAACGATGAGGTAAGTTTGTTGGTTGACTTGTTTGTAATCAGTGTGAATACTTCATTTCATAATTTGTTTATCAAACAGTCATTATATAATAACATTATGACATAATATATATAATATAATACGTGTAATATCTGAACTTATTCAAGTTTAACTGTTCATTTTAACTGCATTATTGCATGGGCATTAACGTTATATATACATGTAGGTAATCGATACAGCTTGCTTGCCCACATGAACAATTAGTATTTCGTATACATGTATATAGCGACAAGGTTCCAAATGAATGTAAGGTTCTGTCAAAGGATTATTAATGACATTTTTCGAGTCTAATATAGCTGGGGGTATTTATGAAAAGCTTGAAATGTAATCGCACACTGATTAAGTTGTAGGAAGGGTTAGCAAAACCTATTGATTTTTCTTCAAGACGTAGAAGCTATGCGATTCACGGGGTACTAAACACGACAAGCAAGAGTGGGTACGAACAGTTATCGATAAAATATAATTACAAAGTTTTGAGGTGCCGTACATTGACATTGCTTTTAGTATACTTTATACATAATGTCTTGTCTATATTGGCCCAGTTACATTACAAAGACTTCGCCCCGAGCCGATGACCTATAATTTTAAAACTAACCTTTTAGATTCAAGTAAGTAAAATTATATACTATAAAATGAAATAAATAAGATGAGTCTATCAGGAATATCCGCCATATTGTTGTTGTTTTTGCTTACATGGAATGAGAAAAACGCTTTACTTCTAACTAATTTTTCTTATTTTTACACTCAATAATATGTTTCAAGATTTTCTTATTATCATGTATTTATAACGTATAATTATGTTTAAACATGAATGTCCCCTCGATTTGCGTTTCTACAAAAATACACCTATAGAACTTTTCTTTTAAGTAATGAATTATTTTTCAGCGAAATAACTTCAAACGAGATTTGTCAACATAAGATATAACTGTTGAAACTTTTAAAAGAGTGCGTCAATGTCTATAGTTCTATACTATCACAAATCTATTTCAAACATGAGGCATTATGCTAACTCTCTAATTTATCTATAGTTCTTTACCCTCACAAATCTATTTCAAACATGAGACGTTATCCCATCTCTCTAATCCATCTATAGTTCTATACCCTCACAAATCTATTTCAAACATGAGACCTTATCCCATCCCTCTAATTTATCTATAGTTCTATACCCTCACACATCTAATTCAAACATGAGACGTTATTCCATCCCTCTATTTTATCTATAGTTCTATACCCTCACACATCTATTTCAAACATGAGACGTTATCCCATCTCTCTAATTTATCTATAGTTATATACCCTCACACATCTATTTCAACCATGAGACGTTATCCCATCTTTCTAATCCATCTATAGTTCTATACCCTCACAAATCTTTTTCAACCATGAGACGTTATCCCATCTCTCTAATTTATATATAGTTCTATACCCTCACAAATCTATTTCAACTATGACACGTTATCCCATCTTTCTAATTTATCTATAGTTCTATACCCTCACAAATCTATTTCAACCATGATACGTTATCCCATCCCTCTAATTTATCTATAGTTCTATACCCTCACAAATCTATTTCAACCATGAGACGTTATCCCATCTTTCTAATTTATCTATAGTTCTATACCCTCACACATATATTTCAACCATGAGACGTTATCCCATCTTTCTAACTAATCTATAGTTCTATACCCTCACACATCTATTTCAAACATGAGACGTTATCCCATCTTTCTAATTAATCTATAGTTATATACCCTCACACATATATTTCAACCATGAGACGTTATCCCATCCCTCTAACTTATCTATAGTTCTATACCCGCACAAATCTATTCCAAACATGAGACATTATCCTATCTCTTTAATTTATTGATAGTTCTATACCCTCACACATCTATTTCAAACTTGAGGCATTATGCTAACTCTCTGATTTTTGCTCAATAACTCAAGAACTGAATATCGAAAATTTATACTATTCCGTCCCATAGTCTCTACAGTTAACATATTTTGTTTTGTTTTAACCGATAAATACTGTATTTCACCACTGAAAAGGTAATACAATTCCTTATTTTAAAAGTACATGTAAATTATATAATGTAATTCTGTTTCAGATCTGTAACGTATTTGATATTGAGGAATGCCCTAACCACTACCCTAGACCTGCCCCACAGTGCAGCAAACGGGAGCGTTATCTCCAAGGCAAAAACTTCACTGAAATTGACAAGTTTTCAAAGCAGGTAATTATAACTTTTATGGCAATCATAAATGTAAGTTACATAATCGTTCAGTTTATGTCAACATCATAATATACGTGTACACTCCCTGGAAAGTGTGTCTTCTGTATATTCATTGTATACAACATTTGTTTTTGTGTGCTTATGTCTGTATATCAGCCTGGTAGGAAGATTAAATCAACTTGATCTGAGCTTGATTTTTCCTTTTCTCTAATTTAAAATCGAATAATGAGATTTAACCACTATTCTTTTCTATATATCAGCCAAATAGTTCATTGCTGCATGTAGTTAATTTTAGCTCACCAGGCCTTAAAGGCCAGATGGGCTTGTGTCATGCGCCGTCCGTCGTCCGTAAACTTTTCACTTTTCGACTTCTCCCCCAGAACCGTTACACCCCAAAAGCTGAAATTTTGTGAGGAGGTAACTTGCACCTGGGGGATCATATTTTGTACATTTTATCCCCCTCTCAAATATGGGCGTGGCAGACATTTTCCCCATAAACCTTTCGACGACTTCTTCTCCGAAACCAGTTTACACCATTCTCTTCCCACAGATGTTACTCCCTTCAGATTTCCGATCCTACTCTGAATGGAGTAACCTCTGTGGGAAGAAAATGAGTTTTCATAGGAAGCTGAAATTTTCAGAATAACATCTTTATAACATGAAGTTTCAAATTTGTTCATTTGGACATGACCGCCCATCTATTATAGATATGACAGGGAGTCCACTCTAAATTTTTAAAACGATTTCTTCTCCAAAGTCATTTGATACAGAAAGCTAACATTGTCAGAATAACATCTTTATAACATATAGACTAAAGTATGTTCATTTGGTTAAAATCCCTCCTCAAATATGGGCGTGGCAGGGTGTTAAACTGAAACCTTAAACTTCACTTCAGGAACTAGTAATGCTATGAAGCTCATTTTTGGGAATATCTTCTTTGTATGATGGAGACCAAGTTTCATCCTTCTAATGCAAAATATAAGAGTTTCAGAGCTATTATGAAATTAAGGTTTTTTCCACTTACTCCAGTCACCAGGCTGTTAGTTTCAAGCCAGCTGAGAGCCAATTACATCATTTTATATAACAGGGCTTCAGAGTCTTGCTTGCTGGAGGGATATGCGGGGTGGGGTCAGCCAGTTCGTTAAACGTGCATCCATTGTGTTTCATATTTTTTTTTATTTGGCTTTAATACGCTCGAACTAACCATATATGAGCTGTTTTTCACTACAAACAAATTCACTCAGCTTGCATATTCTTTCCCAATCGTGTAATATATAATAATTTCTAGTTTCCAATTAAAATCGAGTAACATCATTAAAATTTGCATGTACAGAAACCGAAACTGCACGTTCCATTTACATGTACAGTAGTTATATGACCTATTCAACATAATCAACCAAAAGTTGTTATTTTGTGTGTTTTAAGTAAGATGCAGTGCATTGTCCGGTTTTCGATCAGAAATCACTACTTTTACCTTCATATCGCCAATATACTAAGTCGATTATCGTCAAAATGGTAGTTTTCGGTAATAGTCGGCACTTCTCGATAAAATAACACCATTTATAACGTTTGGAATATGTGAACCCCCAACAACACAATGGATGTACCTTTAAGAGGTCATGCATTGCAACACTCTCGCCACTGCCTGTCTGGCCCCTGACCCTAGCCCTGCCGTTCTCTCGTTAGGCCATTGTGTTGAGGCTAGAGTAAAATGTTCATTGGATTTTGGTCAGGTCTTTGCGAATAATTTTTGCACTTAGAAGTCGGATTCATTAATAATGTATACTCACTTGAGAAGGGATTTTATTGTTTCTTTCCAAATTGTATACCAAATTTAGTGTCGAGTCATGTTTTTGTTATGCACTGACAATTTCAAGACTGTAATATTTCAGGGCTAGGGGTTGTGCATTATATTGATAACAATCTTTTTCAGTCTTCAACATCAAACACTATAAACCCTGATGAGCTACAGAGCCCATGGCTCTATTTTTCTGTGCTGGCGTAGTTCATAAGGCGCGCTGCTACACTAGCTCGAAAAGTTAACGAAATGCAGCAAGACTCAACTTTGCCAGTGATTGGAGACTAGCGCAATTAATGACTTGTGAATGAATTTGGAATGCAGAGCGATGAATGATGATCTGCGACAGGGTATTCATCTATAGCGTCATTTTGAACGTGATACTTTATTCAAAACGCGTCCCTGTCCCAAGAAGTCCACTAGGTGCTTGATTTGGAAATGAAGGCAGTGTAAAGTAAGACAAAACCCACCGATGGCGCATGTATACTCAAGGGTGCTGAACTATTTTTGTCGAAACATCTGTCTCCATGGCAAGCAATATCTGTTTTTAGTATGTTTAAGAACGTCGATGTTCGTTGGTCATATTTTATTTGATGATCACTTGGTTGCAGGCACCACGGGAGGTGTTAGACGACTACGCCCGTCTGGTGGAGTACTTCAAGCAGCGTGTGAGCGACCTGGACAGAGTGAGAGCTATACTGAGGTGGCTTATCCGGGTCCGGAGACTGGGGCTCCTGAAAGACGCAGGTCCGGGCCATGATGAGGACAACTACAGCATTGGCGGGACGTCCAGGAAACAGTTCGGTCTGGAGGCCAGCCAGAGGGCCGCGATGAAGCCGATACTCAACCGAGAGAGTGTATACCAAGTTGATAGCAACAGTTCTGAAGTGGGTATTAGAAATAATCGAGAGGTGAAGAATCAAAATGAGAAGGAGACGAATGATGATACTCTTGTAATGGATAATGAACGTGATCATGAAGTCAGTATTCACAACGATGGAGAGGTGAATAATGAAAGTCATATTGAGGTGAATGTTCGTGAAAACCACAGCGAGGAACATGTAGGTGAAAGTCGAGCCAGTATTCACAATGACGGCGAGAAGGACTACAGTGATCTGGATAAAGATCACAATGAAGGAGAGGCTGTTACCCACAATAACAAAGACGTTGATGATGAACCAGATCAGGGGTCTAACATTCACAACAGCCGAAACCTGAATAGTCAGAATAGCCAAGAGGATGAGAAGGCTCATGCCGACGATGCCGTATATGATCCTGGTGTGGATGTCAACAGTGATCCTGAGACGGAAGTGGATCAGAGCAGTGAGTTACAAAGCTATGAGCATCTGGATCAGAACAGCAACAGACTCGGGAAGTTCAAAAGGCGAGGGGCTCACCATACACCGGAAGGAGATCTTCAACTGGTGCAGGATGAGAAGGTTGATATAGCGGCCATGTTTGCTGTCATCTGTAGGTAGGTTCCCTGTCTACTCGGCAGCATTGATTTCCACACGAATCACGGTTTTACCCGCGATTAACATAATTTAAACTATTGATAAGTTGTCATAATCAACAGGTGTTACAGCTTTTATTATCTAAGACACAAGTGATAACTGGGTCAAATTAAAGAGACCAAAGATGTTTCTCATTCAGTAAACAACGTTTATGCTTCAATGTCTTAAAAGGTAAGTTATACTGACATGAGCTACAATATAAACTTTTTAAAGACATAATTCATTTCGCCATGTAATACAGATCTGGTCTCGCCTGGTTATTTACATCTATTAGCATTATATGGTATGACTGCGCCTGTTAACCTTCAATAATGTTAGGTACAAGTACAAGTACAAGTGAACCCCGTTGCTATCTCTTTCACATACATGCATATCTTTGGTTTCATTGCAGGAAGGCCCAAATCAAATGCAGTATCATCTCAGGCCGCATTAAGACTCACCACTATGAGGTGGGAGGAATGATAGTGGCTGGTCGGTGGAATGCAGTCTTCTTGGACGGAGAATGGAGGCTCATACATGCTCACTGGTGTGGCTTCAGATTCCCGTTGATGGCTACACGCGAGAAGGACAACATTGAAATTGAGAATTCAAAACGTAACCACCAGTTTGATGACCACTTCTTCCTCACAGACCCTGCAATGTTTGTTACGCGATGCCTCCCTGATGATGACAGATGGCAGCTACTTAAGAAACCAGTTCCTTTTGAGAAGTTCAAGCGGATGCCTCATGTTACCGAGGAGTTTCACAAGCTGAACCTCTGGATGCCCAACGAGCAGGAAGGGGTTGTTAACACCAGAAATGGGAGGGCGTGCTTGAAGATTGAGTTCCCAGTAGAGAACCAGCCACAGATCTATTATTACATTACAGAGAAAGAGATAGAGACTGATGGATCTGGGTCTTCTCTCGTCATGGACTCATACCTCCTCCGGAGATGTGTGTATATGTACAAGAAGGAGCGCTTCTACTACTTACGACTGAGGTTCAACAAGAGAGGGAGGTACATTCTACAGATCCACGGCCGGCTTCGTCCCTCCCTTGACTCTGCCAACGACAAAGCTCCTCTACTGTGTCAGTTCGAGATTGTGTGTAAGGAACCGGATAAGCAATGGCGGCCGCTGCCTATCAGTCCTGCTATTGGCTGGGGACAGAGTGGAGTTGCAACTTATATGGGTGTCATTGCAGTGTCGCACAAACATGGTATTGTCGGCTTCAATGAACATGGTCGTGTCAACATCATGATCAAATTGATATATGATCTAGAACTAAAGGCGCAATTGTGTGATTGCGTTACAAATAAAAGGGAGATAATCCCAAGATTCCACTTCAAGAAAGACAAGGCTGTGTTGAATATTACAGTTCCCTCTAGGAGTGAGAAGTATCTGAAGATATACGCTAAATCAGCTGAGATGGGAGAGTTCGTCAACGTTCACAACTTCATTGTCAAACCTCAAGTGATCTACACGGAGAAAGAGGTCTGTTTTAGCTTCATTTCTTCATTTGCATCAGTAGCTCGACATGTGTTTCAGGTTAAGCCTCATTGCATGAAATAAGCTTGAGTGCGAGTACGCAAACTGTAAAACAGGTGGCAGCTTTGAGTAACGGTCAGGAAAGAGTCAGCTAAATAACATTCTTTAACATAAATATTGATTCACAGGGACTATCATAACACTTGTCTTTGATAGGAGTCTTTGAAGATATGTTCCTCTATTATTGCAACCCCTGCATCAGAGCTAGAACCCGACACCACCGACCAAACATTACCCTTAGTCATTGGTGTTGCATTCACAGGGACTATAATCAAATGTTATGCCTGCTTAAAACATTTGTCTAATATATACACAAAGTCAAATGTCCAGGTGTATGGCTGCTTCAAATTATCAAAAATTTAGAAACATAACGCCGAGTTTTCTTTCTCCTACCGGTTTCATTTCATCTTGAGAGAATGAAATATATATATATATGTCGCAGCACGATTGTTCATTAATGTGTTGCAATATCTGCACCAGAGAGCTCGAGACAGGCGGCTGAAGAATTCCCTTGAGAAGGCGATTGAGTCGGGCTCGGAGGTGGAGTTGAGAAGGGTCATCAAGAACTACGAGATGTTCATTCACACAGACACGGGCGAACTTGATAAAGGGGAGGAAAGACTTGCTTTCCTCGTCATCAAGGGACGTGAGTGGAGATGTTTTTCAGTCTCAAATGTTTCGTCATCAACCCATCATTGGTAACCACAGCGGTGACAATGTGTATATCTAAAACGTGTAATGTTGAGTACTTTTAGTATTTACACATACCGCACATTCATTGACTAACGTAATTCAAATGTATTTTAACGTGACCATACGAAAGGTCACTCAATAAAGGGTATTAACATCGTAAACGAAACCTTGAGGGTGAATTTGGCAATTCAACATCCAATCTTATCATGCTGACCAGAATCTGAAACAAAACTGATTCTCTTCGTCCCATATACACACAGTACCTACAAGCCACAACCCCATCTGTTTCAGGACTATTCGAGGCACTGCAAAGAGAGTACGCCCCACTCATGCAAGTGGCAATCTACGACGCGGAACAGTCCAAATTCAGCGAGAAACTGCAGAGTCAGATCCGAGTGTTAAAGGCCCACCTCGAGAAGCTGCAGAGGAGCGCCCCCTTCCGGAACCACGAACTTCCGCTAAACCAGTCTCTCATGCTGGAGATCAGGAGCTACATGAAACCGAGTTCCATCATCTATGACGTCATGGTCGCAGCGCTGCTTCTCCTTGGAGAGAAGAGGAGTCAGATACAGGTTTGAATTTTTACGCGCACTGTTTTGTTAAAAACGAAACAGGGACGCCAAAATGCCCTGTTATATAGCCATGCCTTTTTGCGTTTTTGTCATTGCCAAAGTTGTCTGCGAAAGTCCATTAGAATCTATAATGGTTATGTGTGTAACGTTACACATTTTCAAGGTATAAACTTCGTTTCGGTTTTCCGCACAATAGAGTGAAAATATGATAACAATACAAACGAGAGCTTCATGCGGCCACGTCGATACGGTAAATGTCGCATCTAAACGTCACTAACAAGACCAATGGAAAAGTAACTCTGCATTCCCCTTATCTTAGTTTACTGTCTCTCGTCCAGGAGTGGAAGTATGTTCGCGGCCTGATGGCCAGGACAGGACGGGAGAGTATACTGCGCTGTATGGAGACGTTCGAGCCGCGCAGGGTGGGGGAGGACAGAGTGAGCGAGGTGGAACAGCTCTGGTGCAGCTACACCTTGGAGGAGGTGTGGGAGGCCAGTGCTGGGGCAGCTGTCATTCATAAGTGGGTGAGTAGATGCTGGCATGGGAGGGTCCCTTAAGAGACAGTGCGAAGGCAGTGCTTTTGTGGAAAGTACCTTTTTTACTTAAACTGCTTATTTTTTTGTATTTATGTAATTGTCGCTCCAAAACGCACACCAAAAATAAAATTTATCAATGGACTGCAATCATCAGTCCGCAAAAAGGAAATCCTATAAAATGTTCCGACAGTGTGCTTTCAAGGGCCATTATCACCGAGGAACTTGTTTCGACAACATATGTAATACTAATCCACCTGTTTTAAGGTATTATAGCTTGACTTATTCATCTAATAGAAACAAAAGGCCGGGGTAGCTGGGATGACCGCATTGCTATCGTTTACAATATTGTTAGAAAGACTTAAATCTTTAATGTAACAGAGCGGCGTCTCTAGGCCTATGTTCATCATACACTAGTTGAGGATGCGATGTACAAGACCCTGTGTAGTAATTAACCTGTTAGTAAATTGTTAGGACTGTTGTGCCCACGTTCATATTGAAGTTGAAAACTACACGTTGCTTCTAAAACAAGAAACTTTACTCAACCTCTCAACCTAATAATACACGATGGATACCACAGTTTAAGTGTCTCGGTACCTTGTTTCAGAAGATAGTTCACGGTGATTCAGAGGTAACGGTGCCATATCTTGAAAAATGGTTAATGTCTTATAGTCTAAGAGGTCAACATAAACTACATATTATCTGGGAATGCTAAAAGAGTCATTGTCATCTATGTGTAGTTATTTACAGTTAACATCTGGTCTTTGGCATTCTCTTCCCACAGTGGTTACTCCATCCCACTCCACTCAATTATATAAGGCCATATATCAAGGTTTCAGAAAAATCCCCTAGCAGGGTAAAGATGCACCACATACTATATCCCTGCTTCTTATAAACTAATAAAAACACATTTGTTTATCGACTACATCGACTACATCGACAGAAGTACTTCAAAGATCTAAGCTGTGTAAACGTTCTTTCCAAATAACATATGTCATTTACGTATATATAATATTAATACTACAAAGAACTTTTTTTCTGTTTTTGTCTCTGATTTAGTCTTCTTCATTAATCAGCATGTTTATGAACAATCTTTTTCACACATTCAAATAGTACATCGAGGCAAACACACGTTTCTCTTTCCAAAAAAGCATAAGGACGTGTTGTTGGTAAATGTAACCTTTACAACGGCGTCGATGATTGCACAACTAACTTCCAGTGGAATCAATCAGTACGTTCCATTTCTAGCTGAGAAATCCGCCAAAGTAGAAGAGAATTTAGGAGCGGAAATCTTAAAGGGAAAGTTCTATCATCGATCTATCGGCAGCATCCGCCATATTGGATTATTGGCATTATGTGAAATGAAAACATGCTATATTTAACCCAATTTTACACTTTTTTTCTGAAAATTAAACATATACAATCATAGAAAATTCACAAAGTAACACATAACAAAACGAATAAACAATATGCGTTTAGTCGGTATAGCGAAGTTTACCCCACTCGCAGCGCTGATGGATGGCTTCAGTTCTCATTGTTTTTATTGTTCAACAAATATGCGCTTGCCGTTATCAAGTTGTGAAATATAAAGTCATCAAAACATTAACTTCATTAATATATTTTAACTTTACTGTGTTTAAATCATGTATTTATCATATCATATCATATTTGTGTAAACGAGAACATCCTCTCGAATTTCGTTTCCACAAAAAATATCCTGATAGAACCCCGTTGGGAAGAGAACATTATATTTGAGGACATTTAGAAGTATAATACATACGAGACCAGTAAATTTTTATATACCTATCCTTCACCAGCTGGATTTACCCTGAAACGTCGTGTATGTTCACAATAAATAAGTTGTTGTCCACAACATGTTGCTTTCTTTAAAGTAATCATCATCAGCAGAAGTACTGACTTGTGCTAAGTAAATTCCAGAATCTAAGTTTATACAAACGCCTTTTTTCTTGGTTTAAACAAAGTACCTTTTCCGAAACGTTCCAATACAACTCCACGACCTTCATGTAAGAAGTATTATTCGAATAACCGTTATTTCAAATCAAATTCAGTATATCAAATGTCAGGGTTTGACGAATATCTGCCTATTAATTTTACAGACAGGAAAAGCTATTGACAAAATCAGGGGAAGAGAATCAAAGGAACAGTTGGAGTCAATCGAAACCCCATCTGTAGGGAACCTCAACAGAGATGAAACTCCTGTCACGCACCTGTCCAGTCGCATGTCACATGACAGGAAGTCACGTGAAAACCGGAAACGGAAGGCATCTGCTTCATTAGAAGATGACAGCGAGGATGAATCGAGGACAGCAGGAGATGTTTTCCCCGAAGTTGATGATTTAGAAAGTGTTGACAGTTTCAAAAGAGGTGACAAGAGGCTCAAATCGGACGAACATTCCCCTAACCTTGATACTGACTAGATGATGTGAATACGAGTTTAGCCAGAAAAAGGCCAGAATTTCATCACATCCTTATATATGCTGTATTGTTGATTGTTGTGTTGATCATTTAAATTTGTGGGTGTTCTTTTGTTATATTATGTTCTTTGAAACATTTTGATTCGTAGTTCAATTTGCATATAAGTATAAATATAGATGTTTACAGGTATCATTTTAGCAATATTGCGTCATATGAGATATTCTGTAGCATGTATTACATATGGTTTGCGGTATACTTTACTTTCGTTATTCATTTGGTGTTCAGTGTTTTTATTCATTATCCCCAGTTCTTTTTTCAAATGTGTTATGTTGATTAGTTAGCTAAATGCCAATACTAGATATATGTTCTGACTTATCAGGTATTCAATCCTTTGTGTTGCTCTGTTGTTTGCTTAAATTAACGCCCTTCTTTTGCAGGGATTGTCTACACTGAACAAAGTTACCAGTCATTTGTGAACATAGGTTTAAGATGAATGTGTACAAAATACATAAAGAATGAAATCTTTACAAAGATTGTTTGTTTTAATTTAGATAGTTTCCACATATCACAGCTCATTCAAAAATGAAATGTTACATTCCTGAAACAAGCACTCAACAAATATATATTATAAACGTTAATTTAAAACGATTTTCCCAATTACGTTTGTTTGGATGTAATAGTCACATACTAAAGCACTAGTTCCTCTTTGAATCATTCATATGTGTCCAGAATGGGCAGATTACAGAAGTTATGAATAAGTTTCAACATTGAACGATGTGATGCAACGATTGATGATCATTACATTGATGTGAGAATCATTATGTTGTAGTATATAAGTCTTTGGGTAAGCTGTTTTGTACATTTCAATTTCAAAGTCCAAGATTCATGACAAGACACAAGCTCTTGAGCCTTCACGACGTACATCAGAGGACCGTTTGTTCTTTCCATCAGTTTCTTTCTCTTCAGTCCTGTTTGTCATCGACTGTTTAGGAACCTCAGATGGTTCTTTTTCTTCACTTCCTGATTGTTGATCCTTTCCCTTCGAACTGGCGTTTGTATTGCTAACATCAGATCGTTTATCCTTGTCCTGATGATCATTTGGGGATATTGTATCTCCTGGTGAGTCTACAGAACTTGCTTGAGTTAAACCGGGAGCTTTTATTGCAATCTGCCCCATAAGTTCATCAAACTCCTTCCCTATCCAATGTTCTTGAACTTTCTCAACTTTGGAGAAGTTTATGTACAATAGCTGTGTAAAAACCATGCTCATTGGTCCAGAGGGAGGCCACGTGATCTTCTCCAGAAGGAGAGGTATGATTGGCTTCTTGAGCGCATCAGCTAGACTAACTTCCCGTCTGCAGTTGGCTGACAGAGAGTACTTGGAGGTTACACAGGAGAGGACCACTCTGCAGCCACGGACTCCGCGGTCGATCTTGTCGTAGAGGGAGTCCCCGCCACCCATCTGGAAGATGTCCATCCAGCACGTCAAGCCCAGACTGGACAGACGTCTGTAAAGCAGTAGAACCTGCTTCTGTTTGCCCCACTGGTACGAGATGAACACGTCAGGGGGCACGGATGTGGAGACCTGTGAAAAGTTGAACACTAGATGTAACATGAACATGAGAAAAAGAGACCTGAATTATAGAATCTGGATCAGTTTGCCCACGGGTACGAGCTCGAGCTCGAGCTGAGAAACGTAGAGTATTAACAAACGAACATACGCGTGATTATACTATAGTTAGTACAACTGCACAACCTGCTTCTGTTTGTCCCATTGGTACGAGATGAACACATCGAGGGGCACCACAAGTGAGACCTGTGATAGGTTAAACACTGTAGTTATAACTATGATGAAAATCAGAAGTAGGAGTGATTTTAGTTAGTACAATGGTAGAATCTGCACCGGTTGTCCCCACTAGTATGAGAAGAACACTTCGGGAGATACAGTGCCGAATGACGGCCCGTGAGGCGTGAGGAAGATGAGAGATAAGAGTTCGTAGATCTGTAGCACCTGCTTCTGTTTTCTGCTTTCTGCCACATAAGTTGAATCTCTGGTCAACATAAATACATCAGTAATCGGAAGAACAACAACATTGTACTTCTTATTCCTTATGATACTAAAGTTTTGGAAAAAGAAAAAAGGACAGATTAGGCAATGCCACCACATAGATGGATATGAGTGATTACAGTGGTCTGACACACATCTGGAATCTCTAGCTCTTCAGTGATAGAACGTTTCAATGGCCTGAGTTCAGAAATGATATTTTATAATAATGACCATACAACGACCATACGAAAAACGTCAACTATATGTACATGAACAGATAGAGCCTAATTTATTACATTTAAATTGATTGAACATATGATGTTTACGAACCTCTTTGTTCTCTGTTGGTGTTGTATGTGGTTTGGGTTTTCCTGTCTCTTTCTTCTTTTCAATCTTTATCTCCTCCGCAACCGGAACCCACCATTTCTTGTAACCTGCCATCAGAATTATAACGGTCAGAAAAATGATGGATGGGATTGATTCTTATAATCATACTTGATTCAGGAAATTAAGAAACTAAGACTTTCTGAGATTAAGAAACAACTAACTTTTGTCTACTTTGCTCTCATCCGGGACGATACCATTGTAGTTTAGCTGCATGAGAAGTTCCTGGAACTTTGCTGCCGACCAATATCTCTGGTCTCCCGTCTCCTCACCGGGCCGGGTGAAGAAGCGGATAAACAGGTACTCGCTGAAGATTGGACCCATAGAACCAGCTGGCGGCCATGTTTGTTTCTCCATCAAGAGTGGGATGATTGGTCGGCCGAGGCTCACTGATAAGTTCACCTGAAAGTAAAAGAGTAAATGTTTCTATTATTTCAAGCCTATATCTGCCATTAGCGGCGTCCTTGAGGGAATGTTAATCATGTTACATATCGGCATAAAACAGACCAAGTGCTGCTAGATTCATCGATAGTTTCACCTGACAGAAAGTACATCTCGCAAGATAATTAAAACTATATAAGAAAACATTGTCATTCAATGAAACCTCATGGTAATGACATGACTGGAAACAGTATTTACAGACAATGATGACTGGTTAACGTGAGTTTAATATATCCCTTTCGTCAATCAGTTTAACGATTGCTTAACTGCATCTTAGCTCATGTATGATGTGTAAATCTTCCTTGATTTTATTAAATTCACATACCTCTCTGTTACAGTTAGGAGACTTTGCATACTTCTCGGTGACACAGCTGATGATGAGTTTAGCTCCTCTGATGCCTTTGTCAATCTTCTCGAAGAGTTTGTCTCCCCCTCCCATCTGACCAATGTCCATCCAGCAGGTGAATCCGGCCTTCTCCAGGTGTTGCTTGAGCAGCTTCACCTCGTCCTGGATCCCCCACTGGTAGCTCAGGAACACCTCGGGGGGTGTAGGGTAGTCGAACTCTTCGTCTTCAACCACGGTTTCTGTTTGTGCATCATTAATATGTAGATACATACACAATTTATAATATAGATTATGTATATACTCCTCGAATTATTACCATAACATTGAAACTCAACCTTTCTTGTTTGAAACTTACTCTACTACATCTTTTATCCAGAAATCGTTTTCATTACTGGGATATAATCTTTAGCCAAAAGGGGACACCACAAGTCACAACACCCGTTTCAGTGTTAGGGAACAACCCTATAAGTCTCAGATTTAGTATAAATTATTCAATCTTTAGCCGCACTCAGCGTTGCTGAACTTCACCGGTCAATAGTCAACTGGTCACACAAAATTACTGATTCAGCAGCAGTTTAATGCAGTACAACTGAAGAAATAATCGATGTCCTATTTGATACCAATATCAGAAAAGGATGTGAAATTCGAATGGAATTTTTACAAAAGGAAAAGAAGTTTTGAATAAGTCGAAAGAGTTGATCAACAAACCAGCCATCTTCATTGCATTTTCCACGATAATGGCAGCATCCATCCTGTTCATCTCTTGCAGTGCGGTCAGAACAGCGAATGTTGCTTCACTCGTCTTGCGAGTTGCATACCATTCGTTTAACATGGACATACACGGGTCGTGTTGCTGGGCCCATCCTCTGACGTCATTATTGCTGTAACCAAGGCGACTGGATAGCAACCGCCAGTCATGCTCATCCTTGGGGTTCAACAGTTTGGAGACATCTCTCGACCAGAACGGGGCATGGCGGAGGGTCTGAGATAAATAAAATCATGTTTCTTTATTTATTGTTGTAATTTCTTTCTTTACGATACTTAACATTCTAACACACCATTTATGTATTTCGATATAGGATATGGAAAATGGAACCAACCTTTGCGTCAATTTCCTCAACTTTGGCAACAGTTGTATCAAGCTTTTCTTTCACGGCTTCTGTCTTCTTGCCCTGAGTTTTGACGACTTTTTGGACAGTTTTTATCTCTTTCTTTTGCTGGGTCACTTCCTTGGATACAGCCTTCACCTTGGCACTGGTCTTGGCGACTTTCTTGTCTAAGACTTTAACGTCCTTCTTTGTAGTCTGGACATCTTTAGACAATCCATCCAGACTGTAACAAAATGGTGAACACTTCACACATCTTGGTCATTTTATATTGATTTTATCATTGAATACGTATATTGAGTATATTTAATTGATTGCGCATTATCTTTTGAAATTAAGAGTTCTAAATTTGTTACAAGAAACTTAAAGGGGCAGTAGCACTTTTTTGACAAATTTTATTTTTTCAAATTTCCCCTTTATAATGATAGTTTATGTCATTTATATTTACTATAGAGGGTAAATCATCTTATTACACAAACCAATTATCCGTAGTGGTAATAACGGTGTTGCGTATAAAGTAAACATTGTATGGCGGCCATTTTATTGTGAACAATGAATCATGAATAAAAAAGCTGTCATCCATATATCTCTGTTCCTTCTCATATATGTAAAAATTAATTTATTCAAATTTGAACGAGGTATTTTAAGAAATAAAGATTTTAGAGAAATGTTATGAAGTTAGGCTCAATATTCTGATTTTCTCTCAATTTGATATCCAAAAATGTCCGAACAACGACAACACACCTCCTCCCCTCTATGATATCTATGAGATAGCTACAGCCATCCTTGGTGTACTCTATTCCTGACTTCTTCTGAACCCTGATCAGCAGGTGCTTGTGTTTGGCCAGGTAGGGGAGGTGCTGTCCCCCCACACATTTCATCCCGTCCAACAGACACAGCATCTTGGTCTGCTCCTCTGGGCCGTCCAGCATCTTGGCGAAGAAGTCCGTTATCTGCTCGGCGTGCTTCTGTGATTAGGATGTGGAAGAAGTGATTGTTAGAGTACCTGGCGCTGTCATTTATCCTATTTTGATACAGATCCAAGCTTCATGCAAGCATTAACCGTTGTAGTCCCTAACTTAAAATATGACTATATCTAAGTTTGCCAATAGAAGGGATCATTTAGAACAATACTGAATTTTAGGAAGCATTTTGGAATTGTTGACATTCATATTTATAAATAGTTCTACAATTGGTACCTAACTTGTACTATGGCCTTTTCCTAGATACATCACAAACTTGATATGGGATGATTAGGATGTTATGTATCCTTCAATGTAACCTCTATATCTACAGTTACGTTGGATACCTCTGATCTAATACCCGTCTCCTTCAGCATGTTAAGGAAGGTTGGTAACACAAACGGAGAGAGTCCTTTGTGGTCCATCAGATCTGGAAGAATCTTGCCAATCTGTTCAGGCTTTGATTTGGCCACCTCTGTCATCGCCATCAGAATAACACCTGCATTTTCTTTGTCCTTCTTGGCTTGCTTCCACAGGTCGAGAAGATACTTTTCCTTTAATTGCTGAGGAACGATGCATAGTGGAAGTCATGTTATGCAAAATAATTTCGAACAGCGTCCATTTATACGAAAATGAAAGATACAATCATATAACTTCGGGAAAACATTGATGTGTCATGTAAAGAAAATAAAAATGGAAATGCTTATCACTTCACAAACTGGACATAATTGATGTTTCATCATTCAGCAAGCGACAAGTCATAAACATTGTTATAGCGAATACTTAGTTAATATAATAATATGATATATTTAAGTCAACTTCTCTCAGCGCTGGCTAATGTAAGACTTGCTGTATTTCCTTGACTTTCCTGTGCTAACATATCGACGCAATGCCCGTAATTGACTCTGATGTGCTAGCACAGGAAAATAAGGAAATACGTCAAGGCTTAAATTACCCAGAGATGATGATTGGCGCGAGTAAAGCCTTCTTGAGGAAAGCTGTATTTAAATGTGAATTATTCACTTTAATATTTACAAACCTCAGGATGGTGTGTTGCGATTGCCAAGTAAAGTTGCATAGCGTGCATCTTGATGGCTGTATCTGTAATGTTGTGGTACTGCATCAACTCATCCAGTCTAGCGTGGACTGGGTCAGGGTTGGACTCGTACACGTTGCTTAGTGCAGCTGAAACAGTCACGTTTGATTCAATCAGCAAATCACCAAAAACCAATACCAGTGTGTGTTAGAAGTTTGAGTTATATAATTAATGGATATAACTATGTCTACTAGATTATGCACAATTAATTAAGGAAGAATAACTTGAACAATGAGCATACTCACTTTCATCCAATTTTACACATGTTAAACAATGACCATAGTTATGCCTCCATCTTTTTTCTATTTTTTTTTATCACAAGTGTGCCATATTCTACACTTTACTAATTCAGTAATTCAAGCACCCGTAAATTCTATTTTTCCTTCTACAGAAAATATCTAACCGTAAGGGGGAGTGTTGCAAATAGCTTTTAACGAATGTGGTAGATTATAAACACAAGGAATACTAAGGTGATGACCTGAAGCAGACATCCCTCGCGGATATTATATTAAAATACAAGAAAGTTAACATCAACGACAATCACGAACTCACCTATCAAGGACGACTTCTCCGTCTCGAGGAAGGCGTGGACGAGCTTGTCCATGTAAGGAGAGAACAAGTTGGCGGAGTCCCGACATACCACCTCCAGCTCCCAGCTAGCAAACTCCTGCACATCCGTCTCCTCGTGGGTCAACAGGTCGACCAGACCCCCCAACATTGACTGGCACCATCGTAACTTCTTGATTTCACCCAACTGAAACAGGGGTCCCAATTCCATAGAATTTATTTAGCAATAACTATTTCCGTAGGCGTTTATCGTAGTTTTCTACTATTAATTTGGGGATGAAATAGTTCAGAACATTTTAACTTCGTACTATTCATTCAATACCATTGTAACTTCTTGATTTCACCCAACTGAAATAGGGTCTCAATTCCATACCATTAATTTAGCATTAAATATTTCCGTGGACGTTTATTGTATTCAACAATTAATTTGAGGATGGAATAGTTAAGAACATTTCATCTTCATATTATAAATTCAGTATTGACTAGTTCAGTGAGTCAACAATAAAACTAGAAAGATAAACAAAGATTGGTGCCACTATATCTGGGTATATAATGTAGAATAAACAGTGAATGGTAACAGCTTTATTAACTCGAACATTAATGGACATCACTGTAGCCTGATGATTTAGCCCTAGGGACGCATAGGTTATAACCTTTAAGTGTGTAAGCACTCTGTTAATCCTGAACAATAACTAATATCACACTGTAGAAGTTGTCGATGACCCTACACTGAAACATGAGTACCGACGCCATAATATTAATTTAGAACTGAACAGAACATTCGGTTAACAAATAAAACCATAGACATAGACTAGCATATGTTTAAATAGCGCAAAAGAAGCAGTACCATTTTATTATGTTATACTCTGCATATGAAATAAAGTAAATATCGGTATATTCTAGCCAGTAAATGTACAGCGTTGTGCAGCTGTGTAGCATAGATAATTTTCATGATCGGGACAGTGAAAGAAAAGCATTATTGTAAAGATTGTCAAGATAATAAGATAATAGATTACAATCATGCTATGTTTTATAAGTTTTCTTTCACTTCCCCGATCATGAAAAGTAGCTATGCTACTCTGCAACAACATGAAATTATTGGAAAACGGTGATTCTTGCAACACTTTTGGCACGGTGCTGAAATATTAACGCAACGCCCTGAACGTCTTCTACTCGAGTATTGACTAATAACATAATAATGATTGCATTGGATTTGAATCCGTTATAACGTTTTCCAATTCCAACCCATCACTCTGAGTCTCACCAACTGCAGGACGGCAGGAAGGACAGAGCGAATGAGACCCCAATGCAGGTTCCCCAGCTGGCCGGTGTGAGGGTGGATGAAGTCCTTCTTCATTAGTGTGAGACTCATAGACACCATCCACTTGTACTCGCTCTCATCCAGCTGCTTACCGTTCCTAGGTAGGAGACAACAATGAATCGGGCTTCAACACAGTTACTCATACCCATTACGAGGATGTGTGTAATAAGTCAAGTATGATAAGGAAGCATCCGTTAGAGCCACCATTCCTATTACCATTCTCAACTTTCTCAAGTGTTTCACTTTTTCATTTTACCAATGGTACATAGCGTAAGCATGATCAGCAAGGACATGGTTTAAGCTCAAAAGGATACCATGTTTATGTGAAATGAAAGCTTTAATTCGGACAAATAGATTCCAACCTTTGAGGCAAGTATATGTAAGATAACCAGTAAATATGGATGTAAAGTTCTTTAATTCACATGTTAATATTGATCTGGGTCCTTTCTACGAAACTCTTAGACGATTTGAAGTAACTAAGGTAGCCTTAATACAAGGTTAAAAGGCTTAGGTTAACCACCATCTGACTCTTACTTAATTCCGTCCACTGAGTGGCAGACAAGCACTGATGTGAGACGACTGAGGTTGCCATTGGTGTTCCAGGGATAACAATCATCTTCCAGCAGGGGGCCGACTCGTCGCAATATATCCACTATTGTCTTCTTGTTCTTCTACAAACATGATACCATGGAACAATAGTATACCACACCATATTTGTTAACTAATTTAAATTTAAGGTAACAATCACTTGATATGCTAACTCTGTGTTGAAACAAGTTGATATTTGTTTAAATAAATTATTTGCTATGAAATCCTTTGACACACTTTGAATCAGAAAGTACGTTTGGCCATCGAACGTTCTTCTTACTTTAGCGTTGAATTCCAATGATCCTGCGGCCTCGCAAGCAACATCGTAGAAGATGTGAGCCCTTCTCTCTAGAACACCTAATGCAAAGCGTACAATATCCACTTCCAACTTCTGGATCATACGTGCGGCTCTTAAATAATAAACATTATAAAGCAGTGATCTATTGATAGTAAAACTGGCATGTTTTCATGGTGTAAAATATACTTGTACCATCCATCGTACTACACTACGTTCTATGGATAGTCATGTTCTTTCTTGTAATAACTTGTGCTTGAACGCATATCTAATTTGTTGTTCATAACGTACAGCTTCAACATATCTCTAAAATTCTAATTATATCATTTATTGACGTATATGTCCAGCAAAAGAAGAAAAAAATCACCGTTATACCAATACCATTGCCACTTGTTAAAATAACTATAAGGTTTTACAAATAAATTTGAAAAGACAGTGATGGTCTGTTCTATAAAACATGAAGTGAAATTAATGTCATGTTTCTATTTACTGCAAAGCGTTGATAAAACTGTTATTGAAGTATCGATATTTGTCAATCAAGTCGCTTGTAGGTTCATCAGGCACTTGTACTTTGCTGAAGGCTGCAAACACCGCTCTTACGGAACCGAGCCGATCCTTCAACATGAAGATTCAAAACATTTGAATATAGCATTTCTCACCTTCTTTAGATATTCTGTAAACTTTTCATAACAAGGTAGTGATCTCAGACTGTCGCGAATACCTGCTCTTATAGATACCTCCAAGTTTCTACAATGCGATACATATAGTTACTTCTTACGACATTTAAATGCAACAACGTGAATATGCCATTATCCAAGTGTTTTTCTTTGAAACGTAAACGTTTCTACAACGAGGTGCATGAATTGGTACTGTCTCTGGCAGTTTTAAAAATCCTGAATATATCATTAAGCAACTGTTTAAGAAACGGGTGTGTTTCTGTAACGAAATATTTAAGAATTGCATGTACATTTGATGGACCACATGAGTGAAGCCCCCCTGAGTGAAGCCCCCTGAGTGAAGCCCCCTTTCGCCTTTCAAAATTTCTGGATCCGCACATGTATACTCCTTTTCAGAAACTGTTTTTCAAATTAATTTTCAAATTGGTTCAGAAATACTAATGGTGAGTGAGTCTCTAGCCTACAGGTACCTATAGCTGCAAATTTGTTAGGAATTCTCATCATAACGGCCAGTCAGTGTCTTCGGTATATATAGCTCAAGTGTAATAATAAGGATATAGAACGATTCAATTCATTTATTTAATAATCAACATTGTAACATGAGTAGGATGTAAGCACGGGTGGGCCCTCACCTTCCAATTGAGTTGTTTCCCTTTAACGCGGATAGCCTCCTCGGCACCACCAACAGTACTGACGAAAGGGATCGCGATGAGGACCAGTATCAATTCCACCATCAAGGAGGCGTGTTCTGGGGAGCTGAAATAATGATAAGGAACGGACGGTATAATGTTTGGATGTAACAAAATGTGGAGGTTGTGTAATAGAGTGAACAAGACGCCACGGTTAATATCAAATAATATTAGTAAAAAAGCTACTTTTGGAGTCATTTACTATCAAATGATTTATGAATGGACAATATTTCAGCCATAACTGTAAATGTGACGAAGATCCCGGGCTTTTATTATATATATTATAAATGGTGTCATTACTCATTGATTAGAATGACAAAGTAGACGACACTCATTATGACATTAAAATATGTAAATACTTTTTATATAATAAATCAGTTTGTAATGCCTCCTACTTGGACATTGATTTTACGAGCACTTCAGACACTATGGCGTTGGCGAAAGGAGGTTCAAGTAGGCTGTGGTCTGTGGCTTCTCTAACAATGGTCGTCAGGGATTTGCACATGTACTCAAACATCTTACCATTTCCCTGAAAAATGTACTCGAACATCAGGTGACTGGATAAACTTCTTTGTTATTCTCCTATTCATTTGCCTATGTCTTTTCTTATGTATTCTGCAACCCTTTATTGCATCCCTTTATATATTCGTATACATGTATACGTTCCATCATTATTCGAACACGGGTCACAGGAGAGGGTTTCATTAACTTTTACTCAATCTATTCATTAGAATAATTATGTTTAAATAAAACAGCAGTGGACTTGAAGGAGGATACCATCAACATGTCTCTCTCGCAGCCATCTAGATAATCTAAATCAATATTGGATGCAATAAATATACAAATGCACTAAAAGTAAATAACAGATTGAGAATTTACTTTTTTCACATGAGTAAGTACAATCATATTTTGACAAAAAAATGCATAATAGTATGAATACAGTATTACTTCTAGATTGCAACAATTGAACATATTAAAGGTTGTTTAACAGGTCAATTGAACACATTTTGAAATGGAAACCATTTTCTTGTAAATTCATTTCATTAGTTTTTCATCCTAGCAATGTATCTCTTAACTTGAAATATATTTTCCAAGGCAGCAGTGAATGTTTTAATGTTTTGATTAATAAATTTACTTGAAAGAAATGCTTACTAGTACTCAACTCACCATCACGTGTGAAGCGTCCACATCATAAAAGAAGGTCCCGATGGCTTTGACTAGCTGGTGGACAGGTTTCCCGGCCTTCTCTCTGAATAGGTGTGTCGAGAACTCCATGATTTCTTTGTACAGAGACCTGATGTTTCCTGCAGCGCTGTAGACGATACAAAATGTAGATGATTATATCGGATATTGCAATGATTGTAGACTTCCTTAATTTATTTCAAAGATATTATACCGGTACGACGTATTTATTAAGACGTGACCAGAATGAACAATACGGCGAAAAAAAATGTATTGATATTTCGAGAATAGGTCAACTTAATGAAGCTGGAACTCCATATGGCCCTGAATTGTTTAAGAGTAAATAATGAATATATGTAATGCCTTAAATCGATTAAAAATCCAACAACAACAACACCTTTTAAAATCTAAATCATCATATATTGAGAGTTTACAATCATATTTTTGGACATATAAGACCAAATACCAGTTTGCAGTAAACTACGTACTATATAACATTATTCAAATATTAATTAGTGTTCAGTGGTTACCTCACATCGTCCAATAATGTTGTTAGATCACCCGCCATCAACGCAACAACTTTACCGTCTTGAGGAAATGCCTTGACACATATTATTACCTTCAGTCGATCAAGATATTGTGTGTATGGAGCTTTCTCCTTGATTCCCTTAAGCAAGAATATATACCTACTTTAATAATTACACATAAATTATTAAGAGTATTATAAGATATGAATGATTATTTTTAGTATCCAACAATCTATACCATAATCTGTCTGCAGCAAGTATACTTTTTACTATAATATGAATTGGTCTTAGTTATGTACATACCGAAATAATTTACTATATAGAAGGGCAATTAACCTTTAAGTGAAGATTCCCTCCCGAAAGACACTAAAAGCCACTGTGTTCAATTCGCCTAAATACTTTCAAGAAGGGCTTTGTCCTTTGTAGATTACAAATTCAACTTAACATGTTTTGTAGTTTATCATCAACATTTTTAAATATGCAATTTCAAAATCTGTTTCAAAATTTGGAAACATATGACTACATCTTTTCTCAATGTATCCCATATTAGATCCATAAGACCATAATACCCTTCTGTTACATGCAAATACCCACTCTGAGCGGCCTGCTGTCCAAGTTGTGATATAACCACTCCGCCATCTGCAGCATGAGTTTCCTCTCTCCGGGAGAGGAGTCCAGGAAGTCGTACTTGTAGTACAGGAACAGCTCCAGGAAGTCTTCTCGGTACTCGGTGTACTGACTTGATCTGGAGGATGCATGGGGAGACAAGGCATTTCAGCTGAAGAACCCCCGACTGGTTCGTTTCGAGTGATTAATAAAAAAAACAAAAGAGGAAATGACAATTTGCCAAGTCTGCATGCTGCTTAAATAAGATGAGATGAAAATACTTCACATTGCTTTAATTCGGTAGTGTCGGAATGAAGAGAAACGATAATTAGGTAGTAGGATCAAACTTGTGAAATCAACTTATTTTTTGTCAAAGAATTAATAATTCAAATTACATTACAATAATAACCTGTTGAGGGTATGTAGTTATTCACAAAATCTTCTTTGGTTTAATTTCCTCAGAAATGTCATTGACATGTCATTGATAAAGATGTCCTCTTAGCATTACAAAAACTGACATCTTGAAATCTAAACTGCATTAGACACTGTTATTTAGCAGTTAAACATGATAATACTCACGAGAAACCGTCGTTAAATATACATCTCATGGCACCATATGCTTTGTCTGCGTACTCCTCGTAGGATATTTTCTCTTTTCCTGGTTTGAACTCCCGTCTACACACTACCAGTATCGTCTTTACACTCTCTCCTTTCAATCGCTGGATCATGGATTAGATTGGTATAAACGGATATCCATTATCCAATTTCTTAATATCAATAAGTAACCCTGAATATAGTTTTTTTTTCTAAAATAGTTATCTCCCGTAGCATGACAGCATGACCAAGGCGTTTTGTGGGAATGAAATCCGAGAAATTGATTCTATATGAGGCCCTTATAATGCATGATGTAAACATATATCTTTTTCGCTTGCACAATTTTGTTAATAATGCATGTTTAACAATCCATTTTGGGAGTAACTCCTCAAATTTCCTGGCCACAAACAATAATCTTATTACATTGTCCCTTAGAGGCTCCGGGAGACATGGACATGTGAATTAGATCAAACAGATACATCGAAATATGAGGGTATATATAAACTGCGCGAATAACAAATGGAATACGAAAACTACTGCTGTCGTTCAACAACAGGCAAACCAACAAAAGGTGACCAATCCAGATTCTCTCTTTTAACAGACGCTATTCGAATCATCACTTGCCGTAATCTTTTCTAAGTAATGAAGGTATTCCTAGTTTCCCCAAAAGACATCTAGTGGGAGACGTTCGCATAACAAGTTAACATGCATTTATCGACTAACTTCAAAACAATACATACAAATTCCAGCCATAATACCGTAACATTGAAATATATTACTTAAATCACTTTAAAGAAGAGAGAATGTATGAAAAGAAATATAACATATTGACTGAACTGGTTTTGCGTAAAACGAGCCCAAGTACCTTACAATACTCCTCAAACTCTGCGAGTGACACTTTGAAGACCTCCACCACCACCTGGCAGTGTGTAGTTCCTGGACCCGAGTCTACCAGTGCTACCAGGAAGTCCAGCAAAACCTTCTGAAATGTGCTGGCTTTGGCTCTATCCGCGTCTATAAGTCTGCTGCAAGACAAGGAAGAAAACAGGATATAACATATACATGACTTGTTCTTCTTTAGTATATGCACAACATTTCTGAGCCATTCCCTGGCATCCTGGGTACCCATGTATTTGTTTATAATTTGTGAGAAATTGTATATGTTAACAAATTTATTTACAAGAAAATCTCATCTAATTCAATAGAGTTCTATTTATTATTTCCGACAATACCGACTTTTAACAACGTACGTTCGTACTACTAGGGGAAAAAGAGGACCTCTGCCATACTTAACTACATACTTAATACTGATACTTACTACATACAGTCGGCGACCAGATTGAAAGCAGCAATAGCCATCTGACCAGCATCAGACTCCAAGGTAGGGAAGTCAGCCACACAGACCTTCTTCTGTAGAACACTGAGGGCTCTCGCCACCATCTGGCCGTCTGTCTTATCCTTGCTCAGGTCATACCTCCATTCTTCAGTCTCCTGCTCCAGAGCTTTCCTAGTCTTCCCATTGGCCTTCTTGAAGTCATATTTATCTAACATTTCGTCCATGGTGACCACTCAGTGTATAGATATCTAAAAATCAATAAATCTGTATTTCATACTGCAGTTGAGAGGTCTGTTGTACAAAGTACAGTTATACAGTGTAGTAACACATTTTCTCTAAGAATAAAAGCTTTATGAATATAAATGGGGAAAAAATCTAATTGAGCTTTACTAGACGTTTTCATCAATGATATAAACTTACAAGTTTCACAGTGTTGGTAGTGGTATGATTTTATATGTACATTAATAACGATAAGTGTGCTGGGCAAACAAACATAAAATGGTACTTATCTTCGACAAAATTTAAATTGCACATTTGACATATTCTTTTTTCGTTTTTAATTTCTTCATCTCTCCGCTTTAGTATATAAATCATGGGAAGGGCAGAGTTATCTTGCCAGTGAAGATTTATATCCATGATTAAAATCAAGAATAAGCATATTTGATAAACGCTCGTACCCTTGCTTCAAACGCAGAGACCAGTAGTGTATGTTGTGATCTCACCGCAGACGTCATCGTTCAGGTACGTCATCAATCAACATGGCTTTAACCAATAAAAGTAAATGCTGCATTTTATATAAGCCGGAAAATTATTCCATTTGCCTGTCGATGGATATGGATAAAAGTTTCTGATTTCCGGACTTCAACATTGGAATGACCAACATTGTTTAACTGTATGATCTAATGTATGACGGGCCAAACAACAGCAAATCACAAAGGCTCATATGTAATTCTGTTTTGAAACTTATATTTGAATTTATATGGAAAATGAGATTATCTACACAGTTGCATAGATTTTTTAAAACTTGTCTTTCTTAAAAATATCTGAAAATTCTTAATAATTTATTTTTTATATTTTTTATCATTGTTATATTACCAAAACCAAAAGAAGGAGATAATTTAACATGGTTATATTTGAGATCACACTTTTTGCATTAGTAAACATTTTAGAATTTGTACCATTGCTGATGTGTGTCATCTGACTATAAAAAGTTATATTTGTTCACTATCTAAAGTGCATGTATTGCTAAGTATACCGTTGTAGTATATGTGCATTAATCTACATGTACACCTCTCTAGCCTGGAGTTGCCCGTTAAGCAACGTTATACAATCTCATTCACTGTATACCAGTTGGTCTCGTATGTCAATTCAAAACAACGTATATTAGTTTCTTCAATAACATTTCCAAAATGTTTTAATCATTCTTAGAACATACGTTTTATCAAACAAATATGTTATACAGAATGTATTCACCAACCTACACGTACTTGACTGAAATTAAGAGGGAGACATGCACAGCCCGTCTACCAATCCATCAAGTTTGAAATCAAGACTAAGTCAACACTGAACTCACCGGTTGCTATACACCTGTCGATATGTCTGTGAGGGACTTGATAACACGAGTCAATACAGTACAATCGAATACGGGACAGTCAAGGATTGCAAAACATTGTTGTGACTGTTTATAATCGACGTTATACCAAGGTAAATGTAATATATTTTATGAAAGCAGTCGACATATTTATTACAGTAACTGTATTCAGTCATATTCCATTGTTCGTCATAGAACTTTACAACGCCAGATCGGTTCAGTAAATGTAGAGCCATAGATACACACATCTGAGCTTATATGTACAGTTATTAATGAATGTTGTGTCATTATTTCATATTTAAGTTCTCATTATAATACAACTTCTTGTCACGCTACAGAAAAGGCTTGGAGATTAATACTTCACAACTTTAGAAGGTATAATGTGAGAATAAAACCTAGTCGATTGAGTACACAATCTGCAATCAAAATCTAAACAGCCTTTAACAATTGCGTTGGGTCCAATGGACAAGTCCTTATTTTATTCTAATTTCATACTCGATGTCCATTCTGATAATCAAAAGCATTCCCACTCCAAAATGGAAATATATACATGTATGAACGTAATAACTTGTATTAAATTTACGTGAAATTAATTCATCTTCATTTTAATCGTGTGGAACAGGAAGTTATGATGAACAAATGTGTTATAATCGGATTTAAAATATTTATAAACCGACGGTCTTACTGACACACACCACCAAATTGTTTCCTGTACGTCTATACTGCATGTTGTTTGCAAGTAACGCATTGTATTTACTATATGCCTATTATGGAAATATATATTATTCATAAAATACAACTTGTCTTACCAATATAGTGTCCAAAACTATCCTCGAAAGTATATGTCATTTCCTACACACAGAGGTGTATAATGCAGTGCTAAGGTTGACGCTGTGTGCTGCATGTCAACACGAAGTATCCTAGTGTGGGTAGCGGTCTTATCAGCGACACGTGTGTAGGAGACAGTTTACAGTACATTGCAACATTTACGTCATGACTTCATAAAACCTGAGTGTTGAAACCAGTTCAAACCCTTCTATATAACGTTCCTTTGTCATATCCAATATCCAATTTAATTATCATCTACATTCATTTATATCATTCATACATTCATTTATATATACACACAGAGTCGGCATGTTTATAATTTATTAAGAAATTCTTGAAAAAATCACGATGATTCATTGCTATGCACAAGCATGCTTTCGACCAGTTTAGATCTAACATGCTGTGTTTAATACAAGAAAACATTCCCGTTATGGTCGAAAACATGCTTGAGGATAGAAATAAGTCATCGTGATACTTCACTAATGTGTTCATAAATTATATATATGCCTACATTGTTCTTAAGCAACCTTTGCAAACTTTCAAACTTGTCAAATTGTCACCTACAATTACACCTTAGTCATATCAGATATAAATGTTTGTGTGGTAAGGAAGTCAATAGTGGGAGTTGATTGGACGTTATCTATGCCAATACACCGGTAGCGTGCTTTGTTTGTTTACGTTGCTACCGACTATGTGTACGTTAAAAATAGACATCGATTTGCCCGAAGCCTATTTGCCCATAGTAAACTCACATTCCTATGTCACAGTGTTTTGTAGACAGGCATCTTATTCTATTATTCAAACATAACTTGCCGCAATTAAGTATGTCTTATATATGATACTATCAATAATTAATTTACATGCACTTGTGCATGTTTGGAAACAGTTGGACTAATTACGAGTTTTAGTAATAGTGAGGTGGTACCTTTTTCAATAGGAAATATAGTCCTTGAACACCGGTTGTTAAGTCTAGTTTTTCCAGTGTATGCAATACAACACGAATGCATTTATGAATATATCTTCAACAGCAACATCATTATAAAGTACATACATGAGCCGTTACTTCTAATTTACCTATTATTGCCGACATCTACATACATCATGACATACATAAACATGCACATGTATATTCTACACACTTCAGTAGGACATATAACACTATGTATAGACGTTAGAAGACGTGCACACTATATATACTCACCAGTACTGTCACACTTGACTGAACATTTTGCATTCAATGTCAGCTACAATATATATGTTTGTGTATACAGTAGTGTCAGTCATGTGTTGTGACCAGCGTGTACATTCCAATATTGCAATTTGACGTTTCGTCACCAGATATGTTTCGTCCTCAATTTCACCAGTGAAAAGGTGGAATGAACAGAGTTCACCTACAGTTGGAATAGACTATAACTCCCTGCCCTAATGCCCAGAACCAACCTCGTGGAACTTTAATTCTAGTTTTGAGCTGACAGAGAACCAGTAAGGTAACGGTTCAATACATAACAAATCAGATCATTGACGAAATAGTGTTGAGTTTGTACTGGTTACAAATCAACCATGCAACCCTTCTCAAAATAATGTATTGCTTTCATAATATTGTTTATTACTCGCCCGTGTAAGATACTGCAGTGTAATATTTATACGGCAATATTAAACTAGTGACACAGTGTAATACCGCCTTACGTATGACGTCACAATAGTTCGAGGTTATGACGTCACAATGGGAGTAACGTCGTCACAGTGGTATCGAACTTGCGGGAATCATAGTTTCAGAGCTATGTCGGCTATTTCGCTGGATTATAGGTGGGCGAGTAATAAACAGAATACTAAACTTCCTTCTATTTAATACCATTTTTATTAAACTCGTGCTTCCCTTTCTCTTGCAAAATATAGATCACATTTTGGATCCATTACAGTTTGCCTATCGCGCAAAGCGTAGTGTAGAAGATGCCACTCTAACTATGTTGGATAAATTGTATAATCACCTGGAAACTCCCAAATCGTATGCCCGTATCTTATTCGTTGATTTTTCATCAGTGTTTAATACAATTCAGCCTCACCTCCTTGTTCGTAAGCTCATCAACATGAGTGTCAACCCCTCTATCATTAAGTGGATAAGTTAATTTCTCACAAACAGGACACAATCTGTTCTGTAAATAATTGTCTATCTTCAACTGTTACTGTCAATACTGGCGCTCCACAAGGATGCGTGATGTCACCTGTATTATTTATTACATATACAAATTATTGTGTTGCAAAAGATCCATCCTGTTCAATTGTGAAGTTTGCTGATGACGCTGCTCTCATTGCTCTGTTAAATGATTCTCATGAAGATGGATATCGATCAGAGATTTCGAATTTGTTGAATTGGTGCCATGACAACTTTCTTCAAATAAATGTGAAGAAAACAAAGGAAATGATATTCGATTTCAGATCCAGGGAAACCCCGTTAGAACCTATTAATATGATTGAAACTCCTGTTGAAATCGTGTCGAAATACAAATATCTCGGTACCATTATTGATGATAAATTGAATTGGAAAAGTAACACTGAAGCTGTGTACAAAAAGTGTCAACAGAGACTGTATTTTATGAGGAAATTAAGATCATTTGATGTTGATGTGAAATTATTGAAAGTTTTTTTTACACATGTTTTGTACAAAGTGTTTTGTCCTTCGGCATGCAATGTTGGTTAGGTTCCCTCAGTCTTCAAGATAAAAACAAATTAAACAGGATTGTTAATATAAGCTCAAAAATTGTTGGTACCATCCTTGATCACCCGGCGTCAATAAATGACGACAAAATAGTATCACACGCTCGGAAGATTATTTCAGATCCATCACATGTCCTGCACTCACAGTATTCACTTTTGCCATCCGGAAAAAGTTTTAATATGCCTTTTCACAAATCCAACAGAACTCGGAAATCATTTATACCCTCAAGTATTTCCATTCTGAATAAACAGTCCGCATGAGAAATTTCAGATTCCAATACCAATTTTAGAACTTATCGAGTTGTACAATTATATGTGTTGTGTGAATATGTGTTTTTGTTTTAAAATTTTCTATGTTTAATAATCATGTATTATATAAATTTAGTATACATTTCATGTCATGCTCTGTTGGATGTAAGAAGAATTCCCTTTGCGGTAATAAAGTGTTATCTTATCTTATCTAATCTTAAACTCGCTTTAGCTCGTATTGTATTTATTAAAATGAAGTGTTACAGGTGATGGTAATTGTCTCATTCAGGTAAGGAATGCACATTCTAGTTATCGACGTAGGTGTGCAGATGATATGACATATGTATTTCTTATTTTGCATCAAAACGTTACGCTCGGTTTTCAGAAACGGCTGACCATTGCGTCAATGACATTTCGTTTGCGCGCCTTCTCAACTGCATCACTTATGCTATTTGGATAGATCTTGATACTGACGCAGTTTGTTTTGCTTATCTATCTGATGTAGCTCTAAAACACGCTACAGGAAACATTAATTTGATTGTATCAGTTATTTTGATTTCAACAAGTAGAGCACCCCTTAAAATCGGCCGTTTGTTCGGATAGATTGTGACGTCACAATGTAGATTTGTCAATACGCGGTGAAGCGGCGCTTAATTCAGAGGAGGTTCAATCCAGAATTGATCACGTTTGATTTTGCTGGAGAACCAATCAGAATCGAGTATCCAGCAGTGTCATGGTAGAATTGAAATTAATGGGTGATATCCAAGACATCTTCATCTTCATAACATGATCAACATTTGAAGAGTTTCTATTGATACTCTCTAATCTTAATCCTCAGTAAGTCAAAGTACAGTATGAATATATAACGTGACTAGAGTCGATAAACTTGTAACTTAAATAAATTCAATCAGATATTTAAGGTTAAATCGTTTGCTGCTTTATATCATAATTATTCTGATTCTTGAAGACAACTTTGATAGTGATTAGGTGAACGACTTTTTCATCGTAAGAATTACAGCACTTTTAAATAACACCTCTGCAGTAATGTCCTACAGCAATATCGGTAACTTAAACACAGATATACAGATATACATATATGTATATTTACTTTAATGTTTTATTCAATTAGTTTGACAAAGCATAGCTTACGAAAACATGTTCACAATTAAAGTTCAAATAAATGTGTAGATGATATATTTGTATGACCTGACAAGCAACACGCAATTTTCAAATCACCTTATCTGTCTTGATTGATACTCTGACTTATTATCAAAGTAAAGGGAAGCCAATAATCAGTACTTTATCTACTTTCTACACAGCTTAGTAAATGCATCTGAGCGACCTTTAGCCATTTAGACATTTGAGGTCGTAGCTGACAAATTGTACGATTATTATTGCTGTTTAAGAGAACTCTTTTGCTATTCTATCTTCCTTGCTTTTAGTACCGTTTTGGTATTTTGCTCAAATTTGTTTCATCACAAAACAAAACATCCTATCAACACCAATCATATGAAGTCATGGGTAGTAATTGATTATTTTATTTCCCTACGAGGCATTGCAAATTAACTTCCTTTGCCTTGATAGTTATCTGGCACATAAGGTAGTAAATATAAGCTAACATAACTATTCACATGTTAATAAATACGTTTCAGCTATGTCTATGCATTAAGACCGTACTTTAACATTGTTGTACAGGATACCGGTAATGGTAATTGCCCTTGATTAGGTATTAGATGAATGTTGTTATAGAAATACATAAGTCATTAGACTTTGTTTTCGTCATTTCTTATATTAACATTTATCTCTCTATTTCGTGAATATTGTCTTTTTGTGAGTTTACAAAACAAAACAAATATATGTTACATCATTTGACCTTAGTATATTACCAATTACCCTGAAGCCCATAATGACACATGCAACTCTCCAGAAGCTGCGTAAGTACATATTCCATGATGAGCCCATATTTCTAGAAGCCTGAAGGAAGAAGTTGATGTAAGGGATCCTACCATTCCCTAATTAGCTCCAGACACCCTGCAGGGATACAACACTCGCCATTACTGCCAGTTGATGAGGATCAAGAGTGTCTGACAGATCTGGAAAATAGGTCTCTCTCTCAAATTTGTAGAACACCGAAGTCTCTTCATGTGACTTTTATGTAGCACTAGGCTTGTGTGTGTGATAGTTGAACCCTTATGTAATTGTGTTATATTTGGAAGAACAAACATATTGTAAAAGTGAAATCAAAATAACAAAGGATATGAAAGAAAAGAATTTTTCTTTTTTTAAAATAGTAGCAAGCAAACAGCACATACCATTACTGCCAGTTGATGAGGATCAAGAGTGTCTGACAGATCTAGAAAATAGGTCTGTTTAAACTTGGTAGAATATCTACATTGTAATTATCTTCATTTGGCTTGTGTGTAGTATTTGATATCAAACGTATTTATACTTCTGACATATGTCACTCCATTTTCAAGACATCATTCATAAGAAAATCATAATATTCAAACATTTAACTAGTTATACATTTTGTTTATGTTTGTTAAGTTATGTTATGTTTTGTTCATTAAGACATTCGCTTACTGTTTTATAACTAATGTATGTGGTTGATATTAAAAAAACAAATATACTCATTCTCATTCATCAATATACTCGAGCTCGTGACCCCTTGAAATATTCATGATACAGATCACAAATCACACATTACCTTAATTTCCTTTTATGTTTTCATGAAGTGTTAATTTATGTTTTCTGCCCATAAACAATGTCCTTAAATAGAGTTTATTTTGAAAGAGGTGCCCTAATTCTCGTTCGCCGACAACTTTTTGTTTACTGTGGTAAGTTACACATTCGGACAAATTTTACACAGTAGGTTAGTGTATATGTAATGACAATTACTTTCACCTCCACATTGTGTCCGGGCAAAGGTAATTCTCCATATGGTAATGCTAACCAGACAGTTCAAATCTGCTGCTGACCAATCCCAACCAACGCCTGGCTGAATTCGTGCATAGTCGTAGGAATCGAGGACCCTCCTTGAATTTTTCATCCATTCTGCCCAAATATTGTCGTCTATAAGTCTGTACATAATGTTTCAGCTTTCTTAAACATTTTCTGTATAAGAAGATTAAAATAGGTTTGTAGGTCGTGGTCCATGTAACTCACAGAATCACAGAATTTATAATCCCAATTTACCAAAGCGTCTGTACACAAAATTTCAGCTCACTTAAACCTATGGTCGAAAAAGCCAAATTTGGACGTCATGCTATGCGGTAAGCTCATTGACCTTTTCAGGAGGGATAATGAAACCGTGTTTTAATCAAAGTGGATCAAAAGTTTTGATAAATGACATCAGAGCACTTCCAGGTTGTTGTGTTTGTTATTCAGTCTTGTCATGTTTATGCTTCTTAGAAGTCTACTTTGCCATTCTTTGGAATTAATGGACCTCTTATAAGTTACAGTTTTTGTTTAGGCTCTGTCCTCATGCAACGTTATTTCCTGTAAACAGAGTCATGAAATATATATGAGAAATAACAATAACCATTTACAATGATCTAAGACAAACTGTCGTTTATTTACGTATTGAAATGTATATAACATTTGTTCCTTTCAGGTGGAATAATTGTATAGACGGTTGTATTTTATTCAAGCTTGCAATGTCGTACAAAGCAGGAGGTTTATATGATGGTTGCATACTGGTGTTTTACTTGAATACTGTCCAAACTCTCAAATCTCAAACCTAAACATCTACCTCTTACACTGAAGGGTTCCACAGAAATGTCGATTTATAGTCGCAATATTACATATATAGAGAATACTAAACGACGTTCCGTTTAATAAATATTTATGAAACGAGTGGATGGTTTTGGTATTCAACGAGCAAAAGCGAGTTAGATACCAATACCATCCACGAGTTTCATAAATATGTTTTTTAACGGGGCGGAGTTTAGTATTTTATTTATTACACGCTCTAAATTAATGAAGTATGTAATTAATGCTAACTATTCATTCATGTAGATGTGCGTAGGGATACATCTCTTACCATGGACGCATAACGCCATCTCACTAAACACCAAAAATAGACCAAGCAAATATCCGTTAATAACAGTTTCAATTTTGAACAATACAATTTCAAAACACTCAAAGTAATAAACTATAAGACAGGAACAATGCCTCCACAACCTGGAAAACTTACATGTCGACACGAAGCTAATTTTTTACATTCTAAACAATCAAAACCATTTCTCAAAAGGAGAAAATATCAAAATGTACCTTTAATGTAGTTGCAATAATACTCAACTGACGACTGTCACAGGATACGTGGGTTCAACATGACGTTTATTCCTTGTGAATTTACATAAACTGAGGCTACGTCAAGTTGCATGACGAAGCAAAATGGCGGTCAAATCCTGAAAGCCGTAACGAGATAACATGTCAAGGGAACTAACTCTGAATCAACCAAGTGATAGACTGATTGACGGTAAATTGTGATAGAAGCGTGCGTACAATATTAATCATAACGACGTTGGGTGAAAAAACATGTCCCAAGAAATCCAGTGCGATCCCAAAGGCCATGTGACTACTTGAAAGTAGTTCCGACTGCGATCGCTTTCACGTGCAATGTTTCACAACAGTGTTGAATAACATTTCGATGTTTCACAACAGTAGTATCTTCAACGAGAGTGTAATAAATTACAGTTTTACATGGATACGCCTTATTGGGTTGTGTAATGAGATGTTTAACCCTCTAACGTAACAATATAGTGTATTAACTTTGATAATGAATGACAAATTTCAGAAAAAATAATATGCAATAAACTTGCTACAGCGTGTTTAAAGTCTGCCCCTGACTGACAATGTCATGTCTATCCTGATATGGTAATGATATCCGGGACATGATATGGTAATGATATCCGGGACATGTTAAACCACTCTCTTAAGTTAAAATAGGCCTTCAAGCACGACCACACGTAGTTTTGTACGACACATAACGATGACATGTGAAGAGTGTATGTTGTTCAAGGTCACATCTTAATACATTCTATATGAACTATTTTTTTAGAGTTTTTTTTTATTATCGCTGTACTTTGATGATGCAGAATGACAATATGTCTATTTCCACATATAAATTTTCATTACCTGTTACTTTATCTTCAAGTTTGTGGTTAAATGTTTGAAACGTGCCTGATAGTTTGGATTTAGATTGTCCTTTTGATTTACAAGGTGTGCCTTTTGTTACCATACATCCTAAATCTGGAATATAATACACTTACTTCAATATTGAGCATTCTTTAGTGTCCATGTTCCAGTAGTGAAAATGAAATTTTTGAAATATTTCGATGTTACTAGAGGACAAAATATAATCATTGACAAAGAATGTGTCAAGAAAGGAATTTGAAGTATACTATGCTGATGCAGACTGAATGACGCATGTTATGTAGCATTGCAGTAAGGAAAACGCTTATTATCATTCAGTGGTAGTATGTTGTAGAATGATGTGAGCAATAAATGTGGAAAGTAAACCAACGTTTAAACGTAACAAGGTATACTTTGTCAATAGGTGTGAGACATACCCTGTAAGTGCTGCAACCAGACATGATATATTTATCTGAGTCTCAGACAAGCCTGCCAGTAGAATGATTGCCAAATGGACATACGGTGGACATTGTTTTGGAAGTTAAAATGGGTCTTCTATCACAAAGGAACCGTTATTTACTTCACGTAACTCTGTGAATCAAAGTGAAACACAATTGAAGTATGACAGTATAACTTCAGGATATCCTAGCATTAAACAAATACTTCCATTGAATATTTGGTGCTGACAATATTCTCTTAAATGCAGGCACATTTAGTGGATATGTTTTCTCTTAACGCAACAAAGCCAAGTGTTGTTACCTATAAATCTCCAATCCCTTTTAATCCAGGACATACATGTGTTATAAATTAAACATATTCGAATAAATGTATTTGAATCACACATTCTCTCTTGCTGCACATTATAAGTACAGTGGCATAGTTTTCATGTTGTGGCATGGGATTACTTGTATAATCAAAGTGTTCAAGAAATCCACTCATCCATCTGCCCATTCTTCAAACTATATATCATTAAATTACAAAGATTAACCCACACGAACATTATCAATGAGTGAATGCAGTGAAATATGTGTTTGCAGTGCATGGACATTGCTTGCGACGCCTAAGGGAACATATTCTAGATCGGTGGAAATACTGTCAGTGTGTTATTCGTGTTCACAGGAAATATCGCTCACCGAGTCGCGTGTCAAAGCGCCGTTATCTGAACCCCAGCACTCAGCTGAGATATAGGACTGATGAGTCACGTGGTAAGAGGATTTCAATGATTAATCTTCTTTAGTTTTAGACATTGCAGGTTGTCACCATCTTCCTATTGGAGTTTATCAAACTTGAATGAAAATGGACTAGAAGCAAAATGCTAATAACTCATTTTATAAAGAATCTCAGAAGAAACGTATGAAAACCACGAGTTACCGTTATTACTCATGCTTTGTCGATTGATAATAATCACACAATATAAGTCTATACCCCCGGTCATTCAACAGCATAACCGTTTTCATCAGAAATCATCTTAATCATTCATTAGAATCATATTCATAATTCATAAATAACATCATTCATCTTCATCAGCATCATCTCTTTCAGCATCATCTTCATCAGAAGCATCGTCATCAGAAGCGCCATCAACAGCATATTCACCATTCATCAGAAGTATAGTCATCATTCATCAGAAAAATCTTAATTAGAAGCATCTTTATCAGCAGTATATTCATTTGAAGCATTTTTGTTTGAGGCATATTGATTAGAAGCATCTTCATCATTCACCAGAGGCGTCTGTTTAGAAGCTTCATCATCAGAAGGATTTTCACCAGAAGCAGCTTCACCAGACGCATATTAATCTGCTGCATATTCAACAGAAGTAGTATCATTAAAATAGTCTTCATTAATATAAATTATTCATCAGAGGTATCTTCATCAGAAGCACCTTCATCAGGCGAATCACTTTCAATTAATTGCACAAGAATTTCTGGAACCGGATTTACCTTTTTCGACTTTTTGACAGTGAACAGTCTTCGAGATGCAGTAATTTGATTTTAAGGATTGAGAACATACCGTTACAAAATTACATATGAATAAATGAGGTGTCTTTGTTTTTACAAATATAAAGGGATCTTTGAACTGTGTTTTCATTGTTTATCTTCTAATTATTTTTATTTTCATTTTAACCAGTGGTCAACAACTTAAAGAAGGAGATTGAATTTTCAAATTAATTGATTTAAACAGTATTTTAGTTCCAAATAACATATAACGTACAAGAAATTAAATTGGAAAAAAGGATTAGCAAACAAGCTACACTATCCTATATAAATGCTTCTCCTTTTGCTTTTCAAATTAATTCATTACAACATGTCATTATTTTGACATATGTATATTAATGAACGTTTCTACAGTCATGATTTGGATAGAAGTGAAAGACACCATGCTTAGACGTTCATGTATCTATTGCAATTGGATATTTGAATTTGCATGAACTATGTAACTGATGTGTGACACATAAGATAAAATATGTGTATACTTTAACGATAACCTCTGAAACTGTTAGTAAAGAAACTAAATATAAAGATGATGCATGCCCCATTGAATCACTGAACTTGATAACATAACCAGCCCCGGTTCCAACGCCCTTGATCAGACATCAGGGACTTGATTGTGTATAATGACCCACAATTTCATTTATGTTCTTCCGGTTTAGGGTGTTCAATGTTCTTTAAACCCAACATTTATACCAAGAATGTCAACGTGGTGTTTTTTTCATTGACAACTTTAACAATATTTCAATCCATATCTTATTATATTTATAAATGTATCAGCTAATAAACTATCTATGGTTTGAGGTGTGGTTTTTCATATCTGATCAAAATGTGTAATTAAAAGTTCACGATCTGTCTCTTGGTTAGGTTTTATTTTATAAGTTTACTGCAGTTGTTATTCGTATCTATACTGGCAGTATCATTCGGTCGTTTTATTAGATGATGATATCATGAATATTAGGTTATAACTTAAAACTTTTAATTGAATTATTTTATATTTCCTGCATGGATCTCCAACGACATTTACATATTTACATTCGATAACAGTTTAAACACAGTAGTTGTCTGAAATAGTTTTATTCCCTTTCATGTTAAGAGGAGTTATCCAGATTACTGTGGAGTGTACAGTATAAACTGAACGTCAATGAATTTTACACCTCTTTAAATTTTGAACATAATAAAAAATATTATGCGCTCAATGAAACTTGATTTGTTGTGTTTCAACATCCAATAACTTTACTCATAATTCCACCGTTCTAAAATAATATATTTTTTTTAAAAAGTATTTTGACTCAAAGCACATAACCTTTTATATTAATTCAATTTAAAATGACGTTACATTTCTTTCTGTTCACTTAGTAAATAAATTACGCAAAAGTAACTACACCTACAACAAAGCAAGATGTTTTAACCAACGAGTGATAAACATGTCTGAAATATGTCTCCCCATGCCAAATAAGTTTATTTTTTAAAAGTTTAAAAAAAATTATGGATGATTTTTTCCTGAAACCGACCCAATCCCAACACCCTTTAACACATCATCGTTTTTGGAATCTCTTTCAGCAGGAGATAAGAGAGTGTTTGGTTTAGTACGCCCTACAGTACCGTCTAGCCCTACAGTACCATCTAGCCCTACAGTACCGTCTAGCCCTACAGTATAGATGCGTCTACGAAGTACACTCCGGAAGGTCACTCGTGTCGACAACATTTTTCAATATTTCATACTTTTGAAATTTAAATGCCAAATTAATCATTGTGTCCATAAACATTTTAAAATAACGCGTTTCTGTGTGTGTTGAAACAGTCATTAAAATTCAAAATACCGTACCCTAAGAAATATAAACCTGTATAGTTCTTTCTGAAATATATCACATTACAGACACTCACTGATTGCCTTACTCATCCACTTCATTGCAGTATGAGAATTATATGTTGTTATGAAATAAGAACAAAGAAAATCGTAACGTTCTTTATATTTAATTATAAAAAAAGACATTAATAAACAAACACATGACAAAATCGATATACAAATAGAAAAATATAATTTGTTCTGGTTATTTGAGCAGAGGTGGATATATATGTAAAATAACTAACTTGAAATAATCCTTTTGTTGTAATTTAGAGAAAGTCAGTTTCAGAAAAAAACATATATTTTAGGATGGAACGTCTTATACTCAGTCTATCACTAAAAGATATTCAGAATGACGTCAAATTATATATACAAACATAATATAAAAATTGAACAAGTAACATATTTTAGAAATTGACTAAAAATAAAAGTTTCAGTTAGAGTATTTGTTCTACAAAAGAATCTGTGACGTTTCCAAACATATTAGATATATTCGTCTGTGATACGTAATATAAACGTTAATAGCATGACGTGAAACAAAACACATACATGTGAAACCGATTAAATAGAGTCATATACATTTAGCTCTGTAAATAATTTGACCATGATTTAGGCATTTTTAGTCAATGGTTGTTTTCGTACATTGTAAGGGAAGTGTATGTGCATGCGTATATCAACACATACTGTGAATGGCGATTACTCAATAATAACAAAAACTTTTAGATGCATATCAAAGCTGTGTAGTAAAGCAGACAACTATTTTATATCACAGTCAATAAAATATCGATATATACAGTCGAAAGTGCCTTAATGACACCGCCATATAACAGGTCCCACTCGACGTAAAAACTGCAAAGCCTGCAATACTAATACATTTAAGTTCCATATAGAGGCCACCTGCTCGACGCGTTCAGTGTTCACATTTATTAAGTCCCTATGGCATAGAGGATTTTCGAGAGAACCCATGATGATATGACTTACTTAATGACAACATATATTGATTATTTTAAAAAATAGTTGGAACTTGGAATTTACAACCATGTTTGTAGTTCATACCTCATATTCGAGTCTGGTTATCGATCATATCCAACAATCACTTCACTTATTATTATTCATATTTAATTGAACATTTTCAAAATTCAAGAAATGTGTAATGATTATTTTTACATTGAAATATAATATAACCTGATGAAGGAGAGAGCAAATATTTCGAAACGTGTATCTACACAATAAAGAAGTTGTTATTCAGAAAACAGTGGTTTCTTATGTAATCTAGTAAACTTGAGTATTTTTCATCGGTCATGTTTGTCGATACGGAAATAAAGTAAATATTCCCTTTGTACGTTGATACTTCATAAAACATTCCTAGACATAAAACAAAGTTCATTTGAAAAACATATGTCAGGATACATTTTTAAGACTACAAGCTTAACCATTTAACCAAGGTACGCAAATCTATCACCCTGGATTATTCTTCATACTGACGTTTTAGAGTAAAACGGATTTACACCTTAAACGTCGACAGTAGGATCGGGTAGTTAACGTTTTATCACATTCGTGGGCAGCTAGAGCGAGTTCATATACCTACGATTTTCAGGGGCATATGCCATGACGTCATTAACAATGTTAAGACGTCACGATTCGTCTAAGACATTAGGTTGAAACTACTTATGTTTGAATTTACTTTTTTGCATATTTCCTAAAACTGGTGACTTCGGTGATAAATAGAACACAACATTCGTGCCCATGTCGTCTGCTGTTTACGAAACTCTAACCATCAGTATGTAATGCAAGCACTATCGTCGTAACGACCGTATGACATGGTCCCGCATATACTATGCTCTATGTACGTGTTCACATGACAACAACAACACGTTTTAAATATATACAATGTTATCACGAGAAGAATTGGTAGCACAGTTGAACGGTATAATCCCCGATCATTCTGTCGCTTTAATTATTGATTACATATATCCGATTTCTCTCTGCTCGCTCAGTTCGTCCGCTCCTATAATGGGGTTGGTGCCGATTGTTTCTATGGTGGTGTAGTCGTTTTCATGGGTTTGTTCCTTATTAGGCGATCTCTCCATCTTCACAGTAGGCAGGGCGGGTTGTCCTGCTCTTCGTTTTCTGACAAACATTAATCATCATAATTAAATTTCTTTGAGGAATTATAGCATATCTACATAGCCATAATGGTTTGTTAGTGCTCCATTTAAGAAAATTTAAAAGTTGAATACAGAAAAAAGATTTTACAACTTTTTGGAAAATTACATTACAGTATATGTCTTGTGTATTTAAGTGAAAATAAGGGGGAAATCATAAATAATCCTTTTTCAAACAAGGGAAATTAGATAAGTAGCTGACGTGTATTATTAGGGAGTTTCAATTGAACTAAGTACTGTGTAATTATTTTAAAGATAGTATGTCTTTTCAATAAATCAAAGACAATGTTAACATTTTCCAAAAAATCTAATATTTCTCAAACAAATGGCAAAATTAAAGAGGAAAGTGTAAAGAAATTAATGTTGAATCGACATGAAAAAATATTTGAAAGAAATTGAAATAATCTGCGCATGTCCTATCCCGCCGGTGTAAACTGCTATCAATAGAGTGGTATATGTGACGTCTTACCTGATACAGAAAAACACCACCATCCCTATAATAGCCAGGAAAATAAGAGGAGCAATACCAACTCCTAGACCAATAGCAAGGTCTGAAAACAGATGAAAAAATTCATGGGTCATACATTTACATATCTAAATCCAACAACTAGACCAATAGCAATGTTTGAATGCAGATCAAATCTTAATGAGTCATACATGTATATATGTCGATATTAATTATCTGATTTCTTGATCAAACTTCCCTTATTACATTGAAGAAATCATTGGGGAAGAAAATAATGGACAGTTTATTGATTGAAAATTGTTTTAAAAAATCAAATCAGTGATTCAACATAAAAATGAATATTATCATATGAAATTAAATTTCATCTCAATATAAACATTAATTTGAAACATTATCCAAAAGTTGATTGAAAATTGTTTTAAAAAATCAAATCAGTGATTCAACATAAAAATGAATATTATCATATGAAATTAAATTTCATCTCAATATAAACATTAATTAGGAACATCATCCAAAAGTGGCAGTGCATCTCTTTTAAGGAGTTTTTCCAAATCCAAATTGGTTATTGATCAGATGAAAATGATCGTTAAGGTTGTTCTCAGTTGCGAATGTTGTGTTTGTGTCTTAGTTCTAGCTTTCGACTCACTCTGTGTGTAGTTTAACAGACTGCAACTCCATGTTTCGAAATTTGGCGATCTTTAGAAATCCTAGAGTGAGTAACTTTAAGTTGACCAACAGTGCTTAGAAACATTACAAATGGTTAAATTTGCCGTTCCAATTACGCTTAGAAACATTACATTATATATGGTAAAGTTACTAAACTATTGCATAGAAACATTACATATGGTTATATTACTTCTTCAATAATGCTTACAAACATTATAAATACATGGTTAAGTTACCTTTCAAATATTGAGTAGAAACAGTTTACATGTATATGGTTTATTTACTGCTCATAACACCAGTGGTGTATACGTGCTCCACTACTGTTAGTGTGTGCCACAGGTACAGTACTAAGAACTCAGAGAATAGCTTACTCACCTTTCACAACTCTTTCCTTAACTTCCTTAACTGAAATAAGGACATGAACTAGCATTAACACGTAATATTAACGTTGAAAACGTATACTTTAGAATCTTTATTTCAGGAACGTTGTTACATGAGAAAGGACACACAATGTTGGTTTGTGTATACAATGCAGTTAGATTAGTTTTAATTTTTCAACCTTCCGGCAGAGGCAATATATTATTGACTACTTAAAATGCATTTTATAGTTCATAAATGATAACTATACATTGTATATGATAAAATAACTATTTCTCATCTTTGTAACAACAATAAATAAATTGTTCATATTTAAATTGTATAATTTGAATTAGGAACTGTGAAAGGAAAAAAACATTTATAAAAACTGGGATCCTAATATACTATGCTAAATTCACAATTGCACAGCTATTCAAAGAACCATGGTGGAATGATACTGAGCTATGTCTTACTGCTATACATACCTTGGTCACACTTCTCTCCCTCGTACCCCCGTTCACATCCACCTGCACACATTCCGGTAATCTTGTCACAGGAGGCATCGTTAGCACAGTGCCCACATGGTTCACACTGCCCGTATGTGTTCTCTGCACATGCTGTTTGGAAAGTAATAGCGTGAGAAGACATGGATTTACTGTCAAAGTTGTCTCTTTGGTATAACCGTAACAGTTAGAATGGAGGGCTCTATCCGCCATTTTGTTCGGCCATTACGTTACATGAGAATAACGATTTATATTATTAATTCAATATTTTGAATTAATGATGAAAATATGTATATTCATTAAATATCAAAAATAGAGCCATGGGCTCTGTTGCTCATCAATATTTCATTGATTTACTACCTAAGGTTAAATATTTAAGTTATCTCTAGTAATACATTGTTTACAAGCAAAAGATAGGTTCTAAGATAATGACCCCTGTGACCTAGATTTGGGTCACAAGGTCACCAAATCTACAATTTAGAATATCTATTGGCAAAGGACTCTGCACACAACATTTCAGCTTTCTAGACCTTTTGGAACTGGAGAAGAAGATGAAAATAGGTTTTTAAGGTTGTGACCCCTGTGACCCCATTTGGGGTCATGGGGTCACGAAATCTACAATTTCAAATCCCCATTACCCAAGGAGTCTGCTTATACCTCTTCAGCTCTCTAGACCTATTGGAAATGGAGAATAACATGAAAATAGATTTTTAAAGTTGTGACCCCTGTGATCCCATTTGGGGTCTCGGGGTCACGAAATGTACAATTTAGAATCCCCATTAGCCAAGGAGTCTGCACATAAATTTTCAGCTCTCTAGAGTCATTAGTTCTGGAGAAGAAGTCGAAAAAGCTAAAACTGATGGACGGCGGACGGAGGACGCCATGCCATGCCCTAAGCCCATCGGGCCTTTCAGGCCTGATGAGCTAAAAACGTAACTTACTATTATCATTATCATTAAACTGTTTAGATATGCCTAATTATGCAATAGCATTTGAAAGCTTACCACAATCATAGAATGAATGACTTCAATTCTCATTGGGTTTTTTTTATTTTTGAATGAATGGACACATTTTTTTCTTAATTTTGACAACTCTTACCATCGCATTATATGTTCCAACTGACCATCGCATTATATGTTCCAACTGATTGACTTGAATAATCATGTATAAACAATAGGAATGTTCCGTTCCAAAAATAAATCGATATAGAACCCCCTCTTTATACCGCTTGATACAGTTTCAATATGCTTTGTATTTTAATACAGTCAGGCTATGGTTTGGTCTGTCAATAAGTTTTAATAAAGGCTATGGTCTTTTACGTGTTACATTATATATGGTAAAGTTACTAAACTATTGCGTAGAAACATTACATATGGTTATATTACTTCTTCAATAATGCTTACAAACATTATAAATAAATGGTTAAGTTACCTTTCAAATATTGAGTAGAAACATTTTACATGTATATGGTTTATTTACTGCTCATAACACCAGTGGTGTATACGTGCTCCACTACTGTTAGTGTGTGACATAGGTACAGTACTGAGAACACAGAGAATAGCTTACTCACCTTTCATAACTCTTTCCTTAACTGAAATAAGGACATGAACTAGCGTTAACACGTAATATTAACGTTGATAACGTATATTTTAGAATCTTTATTATTTCAGGAACGTTATAACATAAGAAAGGAAACGCAGTATACAATGCAGTTAGGTTAGTTTTAATTTTTCAACCTTCAGACAGAGGCAATATATTATTGATTACTTAAAATGCATTTTATAGTTCAAAAATGATAACTGTATATGATAAAATAACTATTTCTCATCTTTGTAACAACCATAAATGAATTGTTCATATTTAAATTTTATAATTTGAATTAGGAACTGTGAAAGGAAACTTTTCTGCATACTTCACATTTATAAAAACTGGGATCCTAATATACTATGCTAAATTCACAATTGCACAGCTATTCAAAGAACCATGGTGGAATGATACTGAGCTATGTCTTACTGCTATACATACCTTGGTCACACTTCTCTCCCTCGTACCCCCGTTCACATCCACCTGCACACATTCCGGTAATCTTGTCACAGGAGGCATCGTTAGCACAGTGCCCACATGGTTCACACTGCCCGTATGTGTTCTCTGCACATGCTGTTTGGAAAGTAATAGCGTGAGAAGACATTGATTTACTGTCAAAGTTGCCTCTTTGGTATAACCGTAACAATTAGAATGGAGGGCTCTATCCGCCATTTTGTTTGGCCATTACGTTAAATGAGAATAATGATGTATATTATTAATTCAATATTTTGAATTAATGATGAAATATGTATGTTCATAAAATATTAAAAATAGATCAATGGACTCTGTAGCTCATCAAGATTTCATTGATTTACTATCTAAGGTTAAATATTTAAGTTATCTCAAGTTATACATCGTATACAAGCAAAAGATAGGTTCTTAGATCATGACCCCTGTGACCTAGATTGGGGTCACAAGGTCACGAAAACTACTATTTAGAATATATATTGGCAAAGGACTATGCACACAACATTTCAGCTTTCTAGACCTTTTGGAACTGGAGAAGAAGATGAAAATAGGTTTTTAAGGTTGTGACCCCTATGACCCCATTTGGGGTCATTGGGTCACGAAACCTACAATTTAGAATCCCCATTAGCCAAGAAGTCTGAACACAACAGTTCAGCTCTCTAGACCTTTTGGAACTGGAGAAGAAGATGAAAAAGGTTTTTAAGGTTGTGACCCCTGTGACCTCATTTGGGGTCACGGGGTCACGAAATGTACAATTTAGAATCCCCATTAGCCAAGGAGTCTGCACATAGATGTTCAGCTCTCTAGAGTCATTAGTTCTGGAGAAGAAGTCGAAAAAGCGAAAACGGACGGACGGCGGACGCCATGGCATGCCCTAAGCCCATCGTGCCTTTCAGGCCTGATGAGCTAAAATGTAACTTACTATTATCATTATCATTAAACTGTTTAAATATGCCTAATTATGCAAAAGCATTTGAAAGCTTTCAACACTCGTAGAATGAATGACTAACCCCCTCTTTTTACAGCTTGATACAGTTTCAATATGCTTTGTATTTTAATACAGTCAGGCTATGGTTTGGTCTGTCAGTAAGTTTTAATAAAGGCTATGGTCTGTTATGTGTTTTCTTCACATACTGTAGACTGCAGTGAGGCAATAAAGTGAGTAAAACTATACAAATGGACACTTTATATTGTTTAACGTTAGAACCGTCTATACCAGAAATGTGGGTTCTATTGTCAGCACGTTTTGGTACATGTACTATTTAGACTAAGAAAACGAATTTGAGTCTCTTTGTAATCATCACGGCGAGATCCCCTTGTCAATATGTGTTTCTGTAGATTACTATGGATACACACAATTTCTGAAAAATGACAAATCTGGACCCTTTGACGGTTTCTTTGGGCATGTGTTTGGGTGCTTATTGAAAGTCAATTGCCCTACCTTTATCACATCGCTCCCCGGTCCAGCCTGGCACACACCCAAAAGCACATCGACCAGTGTCCGAGTCACAGGGAGACCCTCCCTGACAGTTGCCACACTCCTTGCACGGGTTGCCATATGTGTTCCGTCCACATGCTGCAACGCATTCAGACAGACATTTATATTCAATATTTCGAGGCCAAAGGTGCATAACACCACAGATTGTACATGTAGTTGAAACGCACAATTTTCACAAATTAAACGTATAAATGTACAATATATAGAAGCACTGGACAGTTCATGCATCGATCAGAGGAATGTCGTCAGCACCTACCTTGGTCGCATTTACTGCCCAGGTATCCCTGTTTGCAGCCTGATGGACAAGTCCCCCAGTAGACATCGCAAAAGGTGCCCTCCAGACACTCTCCACAGTCGTTATTACAGCTCTCGCCCCACGTCCCGTCTTCACACTCTGCAATACGTACAGACACATTATGTTTGTGAACGCTTGGGCATACTGAATAACTATGAACCTCCTACCTTATAAACGTTTTATAACTGTTAATAATATACCTCACATTTATGTGGATGCGAAAGGCAAGCGAATTATTATCCCATTTATTAGTTGTTGTAATATAATTTTGAACCCTTTTAGAAAAAAACACCGCTATTGTGGAGCCAGCAATTGTGACAATAAGGATCATTTCAGAAAAAAAACACCGCTATTGTTGAGCCAGCAATTGTGACAATAAGGATCATTTCAGAAAAAAAAACACTGCTAATGTTGAGCCAGGAATTGTTACAATAAGGATCATTTCAGAAAAAAACACTGCTATTGTTGAACCAGCAAATGTGACAATAATGATCATTTCAGAAAAAAACCACTGCTATTGTTGAGCCAGCAAATGTGACAATAAGGATCATTTCAGAAAAAACACTGCTATTGTTGAGCCAGGAATTCTGACAATAAGGATCATTTCAGAAAAAAACACTGCTATTGTTGAGCCAACAATTGTGACAATAGGGATCATTTCAGAAAAAACACTGCTATTGTTGAGCCAGCAATTGTGACAATAGGGATAACATAATGGACCACTTAAATACACTCATATGTATCAATCACATGTCACTTCCATTGTCGATATCCAAGGAGATCAGTGTAGATATCTACAGGACATATCTACATTGTAGATATGTCTACGATGAATGGTATTGCGTATAAATAAATTCACAATGCTTTAACATCATTGAGAACACAGTTGACACTAACGTTATTATTGCGTAAATTAATGACATTACAATGCAAAGATGTCAAAGTGCAGATGGTGACGTCGCAATATTATGACCTTAATGAGATCGTTGAACAGGAAGCCTCTTGTCAAGTTTGTGTTTAAATATATTCATAATTTAATTGATAACTGGTTAAGAAGGATTTTAGATGAAAAATACAATCTCACCCTCCCTCGTGTATTCTGATATCAAATATGTCAACACTGGTTGATTACTCGCAAACTCGTGTTGAAATAGTTTTGGTTTTTTTAAAACACGTTCCTGAGATTATCTAATATGTAAATATGACATACAAGAAAACCACTATTATACTATTATGTAGGGACTACGATGATGCTCAAACAAGTATATGCTGTATTGATGGAGAACATTGCCATACAAATTCGTCCAACCTGTCATATTGGAAATGATACTTAAAGTTTCTTACTATCGTGACACATGTCTGACTGGTACCCAGCCTTGCAGCCTGCCAAACAGATACCGGTAGTCTTCTCACACATGTGATCTGCTATACAGTTGCCGCACGGGACGCACTGGGATCCATACTTGAAGTTGTCACATACCTCTGTACAATCATGGATTTCCGTTACACTTTACATTCGTGGCATAAATGTCATGTGAAGTGTGTAAATTTAAAATCGTCAGTTTATTGTTTCTCAGTTTAGATGATATTGCCGTAGGGTACTCACTTAAGTGGAACCTTCAATCTATAAGGCAGTTTTTAATTGCAGTGATTAAGAACATTGAATATGATTCCTGAAATGTTTATGTTATTTTTCATTCTGTCATGGTTATAATCAAAATTGCACCAACTTGTAACGTTGAAGTTAGGTGAGAATGCATGGATTCCATTTGGAAACTGGAATCTCCTGGAACTCAGGATAGAGAGGTGGTTTCCGTCCACGGGCATGGCTACCAGGAAGCTAGAAACAACCACCTTACAGTGCGATATTGTTGTAATTCAAACTGAAATGCTACTGAATAATATGTTCAGCTTTACTTAAACAGTTATGTAGACACCTACTAAAATAATTGTGTCATCAATATTCATATACTCAAGAATAGTTTTCTCTGTTGATTATGGTTGAAAACGCATGTGTCGTGTACCCTGTCTACAATACATAGCTAAAATCATTTATCCGCACTGTTATTTTACTTACAAGTGACTGAATATGGTCAGGTATATGTAGCCGTTGAAGACTGTGATGTCGTTGAAAATAACACCCCTCTCACTGTACGTTGTTTTCACACCAGTGCCGTCCATGAGAACAGATTTAACAAGTCCAGTCCCATCAGCCCAGTACAGCCGTCCTTCTGTTGGAATGAGAGAGGAATGAGGCATGTGACTGACTCAGTTAGGCAACGTCTGAATTCATCTAATCAACAGGTTACATATCATTTCGAAACCTATTTTTTCACAATAACGGAGTTTTTGTTATTTTTGTTAAGGTTGTGTTTCTACATTTACAGTTTACTATATACCAGTTTTACAATGTGTAACGTTTTTCGGTTTGATTTCCACTGACATTCTACACTATAGAATTTAAAATATTACCACTAACTATAATTATGATCATTTTGGCCCAGCATTCGAAATCGGTGCTGTCTCACGCCGCGATTGACAGTGACATCCAAAGACATTGGCAACATCATTGTTGGTCGACCCAAACTGCAACATCACCAGAGCTCTTTCTCTTTCTCCACTGGTCAATCGCGGCATGATTTCGTATATGTGTGCCATATCATGCAAAGTAGGCACCTTTTATACCCTGTAGAAGCATTCAGTTCATGCAAATGCTGCTTAGATTTTGCTACATTTGAGTGATAATGCGTTTTGGTGATGGACAAAACAATTAAAAAATTTCATTTTCAAGCGAAAATGTTCACATAAATAATCGTCTGTGTTCCTTAATACTATTAAGTCATTTGACAACACAGTAAATGATGTTTCTCTCGGTTGAATGCATTGTGAAGTAGAGAGAAACTACTTTCTCCGTAGTGGTATGCAATGTTAAAGGGAGGTAACCCGACCTGGTGAATTAAGGGTATAAATAAGGGGGCGTGACTGTATATCACCTCTCTCGCTAATCACCACAGCAGTAACACTTATCATTAAAACATTTGTGTATGTTTTGCCCTTATGAATTGTACTAATGTGTTTTTCTAATTTCAGATTGTTTTCCTGAAGGTTAATCGGTTATATTGTTTATCATCGATTGGATGTTCCCTTCTCGGGAGTGGCTGTTGAGTAGCCATATGCTTGAATTTATTTGTCATTTAAGAAGTGAGACTGTTGAGTCTAAGTTGATCACTTTTGACGATTTGGCTGTCGAGCCCTGATAATACGGGTTCATTCTGATATGATATACAGTATTTTTTGCAGATTGTGTATCAATTGAATTGCTATATATATAATAGTGTTATTTTGTGTGTTAGGCTGATGAGCCTTGATAATACATGCAGTTCTTTTTGAACGTGATCATTTGATGGCGAACATGTTTTATATTCTCCACTTATGGAATGTTGATTACATCAATGGTTAACTGTAAACTCCCCAGTAAGGGTCCATTGCATTCGTTGGGAGAACACTGTCCAGAGTAATTTTCTCTTAAATGTAGTTTTTGACCTCTGGTTTACGTGTCGGGCAACGGTTCCGCACCGGATGGTGTTAGTGTTTTTGGGGTGTACAGGTATGAGATGGTTTTGTGTCTTTTATTCTGTGTAAATAAACTGCCGTGTGTCGACACTGCGACCGGGCCAATATTATGTTGTTTTGTGTTATTTGTGTATAGATATGTGTGTACAAATGTGAGGTTATCATTGCATGGTGTATACAGGAGAAACTCGTTTTCACTAAGGTAAATTACGAGAATAGATCTTTAATGACTAGAAAAATATATTTCATAATTTTCACACTTAAACTTACTCATTAACAGTCTTTTCATCGTTTAGGGGTTATGATGTAAAGCATACAACCTTTTTGTCTAGTCACAAACGTAAAAGTTTACTTTCAACTTCTTTTGGACATCTAAATCACATGTATTTGTTACTATATCAGCCTGGTCGAAAACTGGACATTTTAAACTTCTTTAACAAGCTGCGTTTTGCCACAATATGAATCCATCAGGATTTTTAAACGTGTTATTAGCATAAAGCTACGTTATTCAGCTTTCTTTTGAACCATTCATTTCTCCAATATCTTTAATACTTACAAAGTTACTAAAAACGAAATGAGGTAACGTTTCTTTTGGCGTTTAGTGTATGATCAGATAATGTAAGAAAATTTAAATCAAGTTTTGTTGGGTTCTAGAGACACGATGTGTCTCTCTTTCAAGGGGACTTGTCACTCGTGGATTGGCTTATGTTTTATTCTGTATGGTGACGTTTCTTTTGCGCTTGAGTGTATCTTTAACCAGCTACACGATGAAGTGATATTTCACTAAATGATCAATTGACTATTTACCCATTTGGTCAAGCGCAATGCCGTGAGGTTTTATGGCGCCTGTATCAGCTATGACCACTTGGTTGCTGCCATCATAGTCACAGGAACGAAGCTTCTGGTCGCTTCCCCAGTCAACCCAGAACAGATTCCTGGCAACACAGAGGAGACAGGTAATGTAAGCTGTTAATGTTACTGTTGAGACACCATTCGTGTCAGGAAGCTTGCTGAACGGGCACTCTATTGTTACTACATGTAGATGATATAACTAGTTTTGGATGGATTTATATAGTTTATCACTTTCTTCCTATATCTACACACTTATCATTTCCAAAAATAACAGTCTACCAAGTTTTTCACTGCAATACAAGACCCACTACAAACAGTATGAAGAAATAAACAATTTGTGTATTTACAACTTCTTTATTGCAGTAAGATGTTGTATTTAACTGCAATAGAGAAATTGTAAATCCATAAAACGCGTATTTCTACATCGTACCAACTTCTAAATGCCAAATTCTAAATGAAGTAACAAACAGTATGTTGGCAAGTGTTTGATTGAAATATATCAGACCTACTTATTTTTAGTATGCGCAACAATTCCTTTGGGGTAGAATAGATCAGTATCTACTATGATGGTCTTCTGAAAATTATCCATCCGTATCTTGCCGATCTGCTTTAACCCCATATCTGCGTAGAAGATGAAGTTGGATGAGCCGTCCACGGTGATTCCACTTGGGTTGGAACCTAACAAAGGTTATCAAAAGAATGGATCGTATAAAGTATTAAACCCGACGGAAGGTAACTCATGATAAAGATATCGTGTGTTATACGATACACTTCTTTCTGAGAGAAATGCCCTCCGCTTACAGTGCTGTGTGTAGGACAGAGGTACCTGGCCTGATGATGAGCGGTACTAGTTCAGCACCGATATCTTACAATTTGAAAACATAAATGACATTAAACACAATTACGGAATAAATTTAGACTGTAATATCTCAGTGAACAACTGGAAAATAATACATCGATCTGCTCACAAATGCCACTCAACTACTAACCATTTATGGTTCCAATATCGTTTGATAAACAGGATAATACCTACAAATGCACTATTGACCAAAATGGGTTATAAAGATAGTGTCATATGTGATTTCTTTGGGGAAAATGCTGAAACACTAATCGTCTTAATGTGTGATTGCAAAATATCGAAACGTATCTGGTCAGAAATCGCAGAATGGATTGAGTCCAAACACAGTGTAAATTAAACCTATCAAAACAAAATGTTATTTTCGGATACCTTAAAAAAAGAAACAATGTCCTAATCTATATTGATAATAATAAAGTATAATATATTCAAAGCAAACAACAAAGAAAATTACCAAACACCCAATACATAAAAAAAACTATATCCGCAATCCACAAATTCTCTGCATATACGACATGCAATTATTCAAAATTCATGAAATTCTGGTCATCGTGTCACAATCTTTTCTAACAATTTGAATAAAAGAGTTGTCTCCTGCTATCGTGATATCCAAGTAATTATGTCCATCCTAAGAAGTTATATTAAATCATAAAATCTGTCTGTTATTAAAATGTGTTTTGTCCATTTCACTTGATGTCATTGTCTATATGCCCTAGCTGTATACACACTGAGCAGCAAAAGAAACGCGAGTTTTAATGATAAGTGTATGTTTGCACTTCAGCCCATGGTTTGTCATATCATTAGTAAATGTCAGAGAACATGTTGAGCTATTGGTACTGGAGAGTACAGATGGTTACCATTGCAAACTCAGAGGGTATCATTTCGCGAAAATGCACGTCACATGTTGTCATGGTAACATGATCTGCATGACCCTGGTAAAATTACTTATTTGGTTTGGTTGGTTCTCCTCAAGGCAAATTCCTACCATGTGCGTAGGATTCACTCATCTAGAACTTCTATCTCCTGTCGGAGGAAATATCCGAGGAGAACCAACCAAACCAAATCCAAGTATCCCTACCTTCCATCCACTTCTGTCGGAGCCAATTATTCGAGGAGTCCCCACCAATCAACACCTATCAGCTCCAATCACCATGCAACAACTTCAAAGCCATCCACATCAACAATTGGCCTCTCTTCCAATCAACTATAATTATTATTTGTTTAACAATTTCAATAAAGCCAATTGGCCTCCCTCCTTTCATCATGTGTGTTTATGTATATCTTCAAAAAGCCCACAGGCCATTGTTTGTTTATCTAATTAATGTTTGTATTGCAAATTCTCATCATTCTCATACTTCATCCCCATCATGGTTGTACTACAAATCCCCATTGTATACCATTCTCATGCATGTTAATCCCCCCCCCCCCCCCCCCCTCGAATGAGTTTCCTCACCATTGTTTTGTTTACTATATAAATGTACCATATTTTGTTATTCCCTTACATTCCACCTGATGAAGGAGTGAGTATGTACTCCGAAACGTCGTGTATTTTCACATTAAAGAAGTTGTTATCCAGAAAATCTTCATGTTCTTATGTATACCACTTCTAAATGCCCTTCAAAGACCTGAAGTTAATGCTTGGCAAAAGAAACGTGAAATTTTCGGAAACTGGTACATTGACTGATTGCGTGCCGAACAGTTTGCAAGTACTGTAAATGTGCTCGTGGAACATCTTGATACCGAAGAAAAATGCAATACCTTGACGCTTTACCAAAATGAGACCCTTAGAACCATTCGAAAAGATATTCAAAATGACGTAATAACGGCAAATTAACATCAGCAAAGACAGGGGTTTTGCATCAAACAACTTGTGAGTGTTTGCACAAGTTCCAATTGCATTTAAAAGGGTTTAAAATTGGGCCCTTCATCATCTGAACAGGAATGTGGCTGTTTTCCCAGAGAATGACTATGGCAAAGGATAATGCTCTGCAGAAGTTCTACACCAGTACTGACTTTTCGTTATGCCTGCATGTTGTTCAACACGTTTTTAACATCATGTCAACAACATTTTTTAATGCTCTGATATTATAAATTTGCTCAATACAGCGTTATCAGTAATTACGAAATTGTTACAGTGGGCTAGCGTTTCATTTGCTGATCAGTATATGTATGTGTATATAGTGTATTGTCTAACATGCGTTGATTGTGCCTGTATGTACATGACCAAAATTGAATAACGTTATTTTAAAAATGACACCTTTATGACCTTGTCATCAGGTAAATTTAACAGGTGCTTGAACATGAGTCGGGACATCTGTATTAGGTTAGTTAATATTGGCCCAGTGTCACAGTATATAAAAAAAGACTTAACATGACCTTTATGAACTTTTGTTGTACAACTAACATAACAATATTAAGTACAGCATGCAGTCTTACATTTGGTAACTATATAAAAGCCATATATTTATATGAGATATTAAATAGTCTGTGAAAACACATTTTACAATTTACATAAACTTCAGATACCAATAGCATTGTCTCTTTATAAAACAAAACATGATTAATATGATATAAACGACAAGGACATAATGTTTCCATTCCATACAAAAATTAAACTTAGAAGTCATTTAAATTATACCTCCTCCAGATTCCATCAGTGCTAAAACGAATCGAGTAAATGTATATGTATTCCTTACACAACGATACTGAGTATTTGCAGACAGCATTACTGAACCACGTCCTCTACGACTTACTATTGAGCTGAACAACACGTGTATCGTTCTCGCACTTCCTTGGCCGATCTGTATTAGCAGTGTTACTGAACATCGCACTGCATCACTTTTGTACTAAGAATGTTAACTGAATAACTCCCTGAATCACTTACTATTGCTGAGCTGAACAACAAGTGTATCGTTCTCGCCTTCCCTGTCAGATTTGTACTATGAATGTTAACTGAACAACGCCCTGCATCACTTACTATTGCTGAGCCGAACAAGAAGTGTATCGTTCTCGCCTTCCCTGTCAGATTTGTACTAAGAATGTTAACTGAACAACGCCCTGAATCACTTACTATTGCTGAGCTGAACAACAAGTGTATCGTTCTCGCCTTCAGGTCCCGACCTGCGTATCTGCATCAATGAGGTGTCAGTCCAGTACAGGTGTTGATGTGACTGATCGTAGTCGATGGCGTCAGGGGACGGGATGTCTTTGAGAGGGAGGGTGGTGAAGTTATTGTCGTGAAGATGCACCTTCACGATCTGACCTGGTGCTCCGAGGTAACCAGGACCAGTGAAGTAGATGATCAGCTCTGTCTCTTCTGGAAATGAAAATAATTTATAAATGACACCAGAAAGAAAATATATAATATTATTTTGGCAATTTCATGATCTGACCTCTCCATAGATATTGGATCAGTGAAATAAATTATCAACTCTTAGAATATATATTATTGGAAATACATAATGTTCTAGTGCCCTGATTGGGCCGACAAAATTGAGAAAATACGACTTCTAAAAATGACGGAACTGTTAATTACTGCTTTTGTTGTTTATATTTAAGTGTAATAAGCTAAGAAAGATACCAGATTTTGTGTGCGTGACGTTATTTACATCGGTGTTACACTTTGAAAATCAATAAAATATTGATACTAACATTAAACTCCAGTTTGTGGATTTTTTTTGTAATTACTGATAATCAATCTTTTATTTCTTTAGGCTTTGTTGTTTTGTTGTGTATCCTTTTTCTATACTACATGAATAAAGGCCTAGACTGTATTAAAGACGTCTATCAAATACATGGAGAAAGAGGAACTGTGACCATGGCTGACGGATCACAGACCAGTCATGTTCACCTCACTGAGTACTTTCTGACTGAGTTTTGTATTTTACACTTCATGTTCGAGTGTTTCGTTCAAGGCAACATAAGGCTTATTCGTGGATTTTATGAGTAGTTAATGAGTAGTTAATAACCTGTTGTTCGTTCCATATTTTGGGAAATAGAGAGGACAATATTGTTATCGTGACGTGGTGTGTTTCAATAGATAGGTTGTAAACCATACATAATTGTCATACTTTGTAAAAAAGCAACCAATATTTTATCATATTTATATGAATAGTATCGGATATATTCTCCACAGCCACGACGCACATACACTATCATATCGTCCCTAGAGAATGAGCAATTGCCAGTTCAAGTAGACGACTACAACATATACGGCAGTCTCACATCAGGATATGAATTGAGCTGGAGCGATACAACATGACAGTTACACAATAGGTATTTCAGCTCGTATTGAATTCGTGTTCCGTGTGTGCATAATTGCATGACTATTGTGTTTTTTAGCACACATAGCTCCATGCTAACGCAATGAAAGAAATATAACTGTATTGAAATTAATGTTAGACCCAGTGGCTGTGTAGCTTATAGGCGTTAGCTGTCATAGTTTTAAAAAAATCTATTCTTTATAATCCATATTGGTCAATGTGTATGCTTTCAGATTTTTAAAGCTTTAGTTCCTGAAAAGAAAAATAAAACTACATTCAACCATAAAATAAACGTCACCATACACACATATTGCAATCTACGTTTGATAAATAGGACTGAAACCATGTCTTCTGAAGCCAGCTAAACTAACTTTGAATGTTTAAAACATTATCTATTCATATAGGACATGCATTCTAAGGAATCGTTGTGATGAATCTCCCTATCTAAACGAATATAGGAGGGTCAAAAATATTTTATGTAATGCCATTTACAATAAATTTCATTCCAAGAAGGCTGACAGCAACATCTTACCAAATTACATTTCTATAATGTTTGTACTTAAATGCCAAAGTTTCTGGCCAAATATAATTGCTGAAAATACGATTTCAGCACCCAAAGTGTATCTGAACGAACATAAGAGTATCATATTGTGATGTATGAAATAACGTCTTTGGACGGCATGTGCCTACCAAAGATATTCAAAATCGACTTTCTTCGATAGGAGTATTTCGTGTTTTACAATGTTGAAAATGAAGTGGCGTTTCTTTCGCAGCTGAGTGTAGCCAAAATATCTGTACACACGATTTCAATTGTTATGTTAATTAAAATTAATTTAAATCTGTGATTCTGGAGAAGACGATACAAATAATTTTTTTTAGGTCGTTGCCCCTGTTGCAGTTATTTAGGGCCACTCTTTTGGCCTTTTCGTCCGGCAGAAGAAAACAAAAGAGGTTTTAGGCCGTGGAACCTGTATGAGACCCTTATAAGTGGCCGTGAAACCACCAAATCTTATAAACCTCAGGTGCATGTACACAACATTTCAGCCCTCGAGGGCCAGTGGTCCTTGAGAAAAAGGTTCAAACGTGCAAAGACGGATCGTTCTCCATGCCATGTCAAATCCCACCAGGCCTGTAAGGTCCAACTTGCTCATAATTATAAACTGTCGATATGCGTCGATCCAGCAGTTTTGTTTATTAGTCAAGTGATCAGTGTTCTCTCCATTGATGACCGATTATATGTTATTGCTTCATTTGGAATAGAATTATTGATGACCGAGTCTCGTATACTGACCTACTTAAAGCTAGAACAGGTATACCCGAGCAACGCCCTTGTTGGATCAACTGAGCCGGAACATAATAATATCCTTGTGTAACACATCACAGACGGATTCACTTCAGCCTTAACGCTTCAATATGTGCCTAAAGAGAACACAACACGTAGAAACATGTCTATTGCGTAAATTCAGAAATTTAAGCGATATATGCTCTCTGCTGATTGGATTAAACAAGGTCATGTGACTGGTATACATTCTCAAAAACACGAAATTGACAGTGGAAAAGCATAACCTTCATCCTTTGAAGTTTATACAAAATAACCTTCAGAACTACTTTATCATTGTATCATTGCGCAATTATAACACTGCTATCACATGCTGTGTAGCTTTTTAAGACCTTCAAATGGTAATTTCATTTGTAATATGGTCAAAAGTTAGATTAATACAGCACATTAGAACCATACATTTGATACTTTAACTATCTCTCTTGTGAACTACTTTTTGAGCGTGGTGACACATGGACAGACAGCATTTGCTTTAAAGGTACATCCAGTGTGTTGTTTGGGATAACATATGCTCAACGTTATAAATTGTTTTATGTTATCGGGAAGTACTGACTGTTGCCGACTTAGTATATTGACGATATGAACGTAAAAGTAGTGATTTCTGATTGAAAACCAGACAATATATCACGTGTGGCGCGCGCCAACGAGCCAAACGTAATTTTGGAATCTTATTTATAACAGACAAACTGATAAATTTGGGTGGATCATGTTTAATAGGTCTTACAACTATTGTGCATGTAAATGGGAGGTGCAGTTTCGGTTTCTGCACATGCATAATGATGTTACCCTATTTTAATTGGAAACTAGTAATTATAATATGTTCGGTGATTCGGGATGAATATGCAAGCCGAGTGAATTTATTGCTCGGTAAACAGCTCATATGGTGAGTCGGAACGTATAAAAGCCTAATAAATGTTTATATGAAACACAATGGATGCACATTTAACATGCACTTTAACATGTTTTGCACCTGTCTTTAATTTCAAGATTGTATTTGCGGATTAATACATATCTTAAATTTCAAAGTTTGGATTTATATTATTTATATATTTATATTTATATATTTATATTATAAAATTCACGTTATGATGTTGTATAAATGTCGTCGCCAAGCTCCGGCATTTGTACCAGTTTAACCTGCACCTTGAAGTCCCGTTTTCACATTTCATATTGGAGAGTGTCCTTTCACGAAAACGAGTTGAATAAACTAGAATATAATAACTTCTTTTGCTTCTTTAAGAAGATAGGATGAACAAGGGAGACTTCTTCATTACAGTTAAATATAGTTAGTATGTGAATATATGCACCGTATAATGATATTGTCTCCTTATGTATCCTCTATCGCATTTACACATGTTCTACTCCCAATGCTTTATTGGTATCTTTCTTCGAACTCACGCTTACTAAAGTATTCTATTTGATCAGATAAATAGATACAGCATATTAAGAAGAACTGTGTATAATTTTCAATGTAACTACACACTAAAATATGACTAAATAATATTTCACTGGGAAAGGCTTGATTGAAATATCAAGCTATATTAGCGATTCAATTCAAATTTTAAGTGAAATACATTTTACTGTCGACATTAATGAAAAATCTTGTAGAGGTCACGTCCAAAAATGAATGTCGCCCTTTTTCTATACTACATGAATAAAGGCCTAGACTGTATTAAAGACGTCTATCAAATACATGGAGAAAGAGGAACTGTGACCATGGCTGACGGATCACAGACCAGTCATGTTCACCTCACTGAGTACTTTCTGACTGAGTTTTGTATTTTACACTTCATGTTCGAGTGTTTCGTTCAAGGCAACATAAGGCTTATTCGTGGATTTTATGAGTAGTTAATGAGTAGTTAATAACCTGTTGTTCGTTCCATATTTTGGGAAATAGAGAGGACAATATTGTTATCGTGACGTGGTGTGTTTCAATAGATAGGTTGTAAACCATACATAATTGTCATACTTTGTAAAAAAGCAACCAATATTTTATCATATTTATATGAATAGTATCGGATATATTCTCCACAGCCACGACGCACATACACTATCATATCGTCCCTAGAGAATGAGCAATTGCCAGTTCAAGTAGACGACTACAACATATACGGCAGTCTCACATCAGGATATGAATTGAGCTGGAGCGATACAACATGACAGTTACACAATAGGTATTTCAGCTCGTATTGAATTCGTGTTCCGTGTGTGCATAATTGCATGACTATTGTGTTTTTTAGCACACATAGCTCCATGCTAACGCAATGAAAGAAATATAACTGTATTGAAATTAATGTTAGACCCAGTGGCTGTGTAGCTTATAGGCGTTAGCTGTCATAGTTTTAAAAAAATCTATTCTTTATAATCCATATTGGTCAATGTGTATGCTTTCAGATTTTTAAAGCTTTAGTTCCTGAAAAGAAAAATAAAACTACATTCAACCATAAAATAAACGTCACCATACACACATATTGCAATCTACGTTTGATAAATAGGACTGAAACCATGTCTTCTGAAGCCAGCTAAACTAACTTTGAATGTTTAAAACATTATCTATTCATATAGGACATGCATTCTAAGGAATCGTTGTGATGAATCTCCCTATCTAAACGAATATAGGAGGGTCAAAAATATTTTATGTAATGCCATTTACAATAAATTTCATTCCAAGAAGGCTGACAGCAACATCTTACCAAATTACATTTCTATAATGTTTGTACTTAAATGCCAAAGTTTCTGGCCAAATATAATTGCTGAAAATACGATTTCAGCACCCAAAGTGTATCTGAACGAACATAAGAGTATCATATTGTGATGTATGAAATAACGTCTTTGGACGGCATGTGCCTACCAAAGATATTCAAAATCGACTTTCTTCGATAGGAGTATTTCGTGTTTTACAATGTTGAAAATGAAGTGGCGTTTCTTTCGCAGCTGAGTGTAGCCAAAATATCTGTACACACGATTTCAATTGTTATGTTAATTAAAATTAATTTAAATCTGTGATTCTGGAGAAGACGATACAAATAATTTTTTTTAGGTCGTTGCCCCTGTTGCAGTTATTTAGGGCCACTCTTTTGGCCTTTTCGTCCGGCAGAAGAAAACAAAAGAGGTTTTAGGCCGTGGAACCTGTATGAGACCCTTATAAGTGGCCGTGAAACCACCAAATCTTATAAACCTCAGGTGCATGTACACAACATTTCAGCCCTCGAGGGCCAGTGGTCCTTGAGAAAAAGGTTCAAACGTGCAAAGACGGATCGTTCTCCATGCCATGTCAAATCCCACCAGGCCTGTAAGGTCCAACTTGCTCATAATTATAAACTGTCGATATGCGTCGATCCAGCAGTTTTGTTTATTAGTCAAGTGATCAGTGTTCTCTCCATTGATGACCGATTATATGTTATTGCTTCATTTGGAATAGAATTATTGATGACCGAGTCTCGTATACTGACCTACTTAAAGCTAGAACAGGTATACCCGAGCAACGCCCTTGTTGGATCAACTGAGCCGGAACATAATAATATCCTTGTGTAACACATCACAGACGGATTCACTTCAGCCTTAACGCTTCAATATGTGCCTAAAGAGAACACAACACGTAGAAACATGTCTATTGCGTAAATTCAGAAATTTAAGCGATATATGCTCTCTGCTGATTGGATTAAACAAGGTCATGTGACTGGTATACATTCTCAAAAACACGAAATTGACAGTGGAAAAGCATAACCTTCATCCTTTGAAGTTTATACAAAATAACCTTCAGAACTACTTTATCATTGTATCATTGCGCAATTATAACATTGCTATCACATGCTGTGTAGCTTTTTAAGACCTTCAAATGGTAATTTCATTTGTAATATGGTCAAAAGTTAGATTAATACAGCACATTAGAACCATACATTTGATACTTTAACTATCTCTCTTGTGAACTACTTTTTGAGCGTGGTGACACATGGACAGACAGCATTTGCTTTAAAGGTACATCCAGTGTGTTGTTTGGGATAACATATGCTCAACGTTATAAATTGTTTTATGTTATCGGGAAGTACTGACTGTTGCCGACTTAGTATATTGACGATATGAACGTAAAAGTAGTGATTTCTGATTGAAAACCAGACAATATATCACGTGTGGCGCGCGCCAACGAGCCAAACGTAATTTTGGAATCTTATTTATAACAGACAAACTGATAAATTTGGGTGGATCATGTTTAATAGGTCTTACAACTATTGTGCATGTAAATGGGAGGTGCAGTTTCGGTTTCTGCACATGCATAATGATGTTACCCTATTTTAATTGGAAACTAGTAATTATAATATGTTCGGTGATTCGGGATGAATATGCAAGCCGAGTGAATTTATTGCTCGGTAAACAGCTCATATGGTGAGTCGGAACGTATAAAAGCCTAATAAATGTTTATATGAAACACAATGGATGCACATTTAACATGCACTTTAACATGTTTTGCACCTGTCTTTAATTTCAAGATTGTATTTGCGGATTAATACATATCTTAAATTTCAAAGTTTGGATTTATATTATTTATATATTTATATTTATATATTTATATTATAAAATTCACGTTATGATGTTGTATAAATGTCGTCGCCAAGCTCCGGCATTTGTACCAGTTTAACCTGCACCTTGAAGTCCCGTTTTCACATTTCATATTGGAGAGTGTCCTTTCACGAAAACGAGTTGAATAAACTAGAATATAATAACTTCTTTTGCTTCTTTAAGAAGATAGGATGAACAAGGGAGACTTCTTCATTACAGTTAAATATAGTTAGTATGTGAATATATGCACCGTATAATGATATTGTCTCCTTATGTATCCTCTATCGCATTTACACATGTTCTACTCCCAATGCTTTATTGGTATCTTTCTTCGAACTCACGCTTACTAAAGTATTCTATTTGATCAGATAAATAGATACAGCATATTAAGAAGAACTGTGTATAATTTTCAATGTAACTACACACTAAAATATGACTAAATAATATTTCACTGGGAAAGGCTTGATTGAAATATCAAGCTATATTAGCGATTCAATTCAAATTTTAAGTGAAATACATTTTACTGTCGACATTAATGAAAAATCTTGTAGAGGTCACGTCCAAAAATGAATGTCGCCCATAGGAGATGATTTGAACTAGAAAGAGACGTATTATACGTTTAAAGTAAAACGTTGGACATAATATCAGTTTCATTGTCACAAGTTTATTTCAAGTTCAAAATTTCATTAAAGATGAAAAAGCCGAATATCAATATATTTTGTTTAGACGTTATGGTCGAACGCGACGTTTAATTGAGCTGTATATGAACACTAACATCTGTATAACTAGTAGTAGATTTTGATGGAGAAATGAGATAGCTTTCGTTCTCAAGTATAACCAATGTCTTTTCAGATTAAAGGATGAATTCTGTGTTGTGACCTTTCTGGCTAAATATGCAAAGATCAGGAACTTATGTGTAACATATGTGCAACTTATAATGACGCCTCTCTTCAACGTTATTGTGCTCATGAGTTAAGCTCTACAACCAACGCTTTGGTAATGGAAGAAACATAATTGTATTAACATTAATAATAGAGATGTAGTTTACATTATGGTCCAAAATTGAGATGTAGTTGAATTATTATGTGAAGCCAACATCATTTCTCAATGGAGAAATCGTTTTCTTTTGAGTTAGTTTCTTTCTATTCATGCGTTAAAAAACTTGTAAAAGCTGTAAAATAAAACATTGACACGGCAACCGGATGACACAGTGACTGTATTATGATATTAGGACATGTTTGTTATAACATTGAAAACAAGAATCATATACAATCAATCCTGCTTCATTTCCTTTTAAAATATTTTAAGTATAGATGTGATTCCAATGTCCTTGCCAATTGCACTGTGCACGTTTACAACCTCTCATTCCAACTTTTCTTTTTTTTCTTATTCCATATGTCATTGTGTGCTTTGCTTTGCTTGATGCTTGAAACCACGGACTTAAATTATAATTTTAATAATCTATAATTTAAGTCCGTGTTGAAACTGAAGCATGGGATATTATAATAACATATGTACGAGATGTATACATTGTACGCTAACACAGTGTTATGGGATGTATTTCTAAAACATTATTATTAAATAACTTGTTTTGTAAGTTGTTTTTGGGTAAGTTAGGGTCACTAGGATTTGAACTCTGGATTTGAACTCAAACTTGTATCAGTGAAGGCATTGGTACTGGTTAGTTACACGTGCCAGTTGTTACACACTCTGATATTGTCAGCTGTTACACAGTCAGCTTGGGGGTTAATAACATTAATCAAAATATTTCAGGTTTGCCGAATCAGATGTTTCCGGTTTATTCTCGAGTATTCACAAACAATGTTGTCGAACCTAAGGGAATCTTCTGTGACTTTCTAGAGACAGTCTGAGTATCAATAAGGTTGTTAATGGAAGGGGGTGGCATTTATTACTTTGGATACTTAGACTTCGGACACCATATCTAGTGGATTTTACCATAGACCATATTAACTCCGTCTGTCAACTGCTCATCGGGTATACTCATACAGCATCCATTACTTTTGCTTTTGGTGATTATATCAATACAACTGTAGCTTTTAGAATATGTTTGTAACCCTACTGTATCTTAGTTTAAATTATGTATTCTAAATCTGACTATTTATGCTTTTTATTACAATTTGAATAAGGGTTGTTCTTATTTGCTGGTTTCCTCTGGGGACTTCAATATGTAATTTGCTTATCAGCAGGAAAGCCTAACTTAATAAGCATATGCATTATACAATAGTGACATTACAAACTGAAATGATACACGTTTTGTACTCATTATTAATACGTTATAATAGAAAACGGCTTTCACCTGGTACTGAATGCGTGTTACGTGAATGCATAAGCAGGTGTGTCATTCAGCTATTATAGTCATGATACTAAACGTTTATTACCTGTCATGTAACGCCATTATGTACAATCATTTATGTGCAACATATGTGCAAGATATAACATAACTCTCTTCAAACTTACGTACTGTTCTTTTACATGATATTATGCATTATTGGTCTCTATGTGTTTGTGTTCGTGTCAGTGTATAAACATGTATACAAACGATGACGTAATGAAAGAAAAACTGTATTAAAATTAGGAGATAAATCTACTGTGTTTGAAAATCAGAGACATGTTATACTGGATTGAAAGCGAGTAAATTTAAAATTTAAACCGAAAGCATAGCGTGAGGTTTCACTTTAAAATTTACATGCTATCAATCCAGTATAACATGTCTGCGAGTTTCAAACACAGTAGGTTTATCTCCATTCTACCATGACCGTTTTACCATGGGACTCTTTTTGTCGGATGCTGACAGCGCGTACAACGGCAGGCGCGAGCTCCGAATTACCTTCTAAAAATCCTTTGTGACAACAGCAGCGATTTCGTACAAAAAATATTGTTGTTATACACAAAGTTTTCCCCCACAAGTTCTCTTTAACCATTTAAAAAAATCATATATATATGTGTCATTTATAACGGGAGTTTAAATTTTGTTTTCTCAACATTCGCGTTCACAAAATCAAGATTCGTATTTCATGAAGTTCGCATTTTGGGAATATCCCTCATAAACATATCACGCGACGTTCAAAATGGCTACCGTTTGCCAGCAGCTGTGAATGACGAGCTTGAAGACTTTTTTAAAATGAAGTATTCCAGGTGAGGAGGGTAAGGAATGCCCAAATTGTGTGCAGATGATATGACATATGTATTTCTTATTTTGCATCAAAACGTTACGCTCGGTTTTCAGATCCGGCTGACCAATGCGTCAATGCGTTTGCTCGTTTTCTCAACTGCATAAATGTCGCTATTTGGATATTTCTTGATACTGACGAAGTTTGTCTTGCTAATCTATCATTTAATGTAGCCCTAAAACATGCTACAGGAAGATTGATTTGATTAGTATCAGTTATTTTGATTTCCACAACTAGAGCACATTTTAGAATCGGCTGTTTGTTCGAATAGATTGTGACGTCACAAAGTAGATGCGTCAATACGCGGTGAAGCGGCTCTAAAATCAGAGGAGGTTCAATCCAGAATTGATCACGCTAGATTTTTCTGGAGAACCAATCAGAATCGAGTATCCAGCAATGTCATGGTAGAATAAATAATGACAAGCTGTCTTTATGCGTTGATCTAATCCCAGCTGTTATAGTTGCATGTATTACTCAACTGATCATTGATCTATATTTGTATGCCAATGGTAAACAATCATCTATCATTGATTCGTCGTGATGGAATTATTAATGATCCAGTCTCGTATACAGAGCTACTGACCTACTTAGAGCTCGAACACCCGAGCAACTCTTTTGTTGAACAGCTGAGCCGTAACATAATGTCCTATGTATAGCATATTGGAGACGGATCCACGTAGTCTTTACGCTTTGTTCGTTCACAGAACAATATACCTAGAAACAGCCCCGTTGCGTAATACATGACAACCTAAGGATAGACTATGAACATTATGTGTATACAATTTAATGTCAACCCCGATAAGTCAAGGTTATTTACAAAATCACATTGACATGTTAATAATGTAAATTCTGAGAATGATATTGATTCCTGTAAACAATGCGTCATGGCTAAGTCAAGATTGTAAACAGACAGTTCAATAATGACTAGAAGTCTCTAATCTTACCTTGACATCTGTAAAGCCCAGCTAATGATATGAAAAGTATGAAACCCAAGTGTATGGATAGCCTCATGTTGAAGATTCGGTGTTTGATTTGGTGGTCTCGGGTATATAAGAGTAAGCAGAGTAACACCTTAGCCTCCCTCTGTCTTCTACATGTTCTGAATCTCTTCACCTGTGTAGCCAAGAACAAATCACGTCCTGGGTATAAGATGAAGGATTTTAATTTACATAAGGCGAGAGACGTTTGATGCGCTTCAATGATTGGAGAAGTAACGTATAACGGTCACTCGGTCGGTAGCTAGACGATCAGCGCACAGTACACCGTGACTTTGTGCTTCCAGAATAGATATACCCGTGTCATTCTTTACATCGACTACCTGCTCTCAGTGTTGTTTTGTAACTCAGTGAATGTTAAAAGTTAAACGACGTATGTAAAATTATGCAAACATTCACAGGGTTAATGCCACATTTTCAAAGTTTATAAAGGAAGCTATACACAAGCACACACATAGTCAAGTTTATTCAGAGTATGAAGGCCTCAGGCCCATATACAATACAACATATATATATATATATATATATATATATATATATATATATATATATATATATATATACACACACAAATTTAGACACACGATATCACAATGTTAACGTAAATTATAAACTGTAAACATGAACTACGTATCATGTTTTCAAGTAAAATATTATACGTTGTATATGATATTTGTATAAATATACATATAATATATTTAGGAGTTTAAGGTACTCTCCCTTAATTTATATGCATGCCACAAAAACTTACTTAAACGTTGTAATACAAACACGTTTTCCGTTGACAATGTAGATCTAAATTTATGCATGTTTGGGTTCCGATGATATACATCTGGTAAGTATTTAACTCATTAAACGTTATACAAAATACATATAAATAAGAGATGATACTCGTCTTCTACACCTCGGTTACAAAATGGACATAAACGTTGTGCTTTATCTATTCCTAACCATCTCCATTCGTTGTATTTCAGTCTTAGTAAACCACATCTGAATTTAACAAGTATGTTTCTTAATCGTTTATCAATTATACAAGTTAAATATTTTTCAGGAGCTAAAATGCTTTTATATTCCCCATAGATACAATATCTTGAGCTATTGGTCAGAGTACATGTCCAAGATTGGAAGAACATATTAATAGCAACATTCTTAAAGGCATGAATAAAGGAACTTACATTTTCTACAGATTGAAACATCCAAACGTAACCAAAACCATGCGAGAATAATATATCATAAATATATGATGCATAAGTGGTGTAACCACAGTTAAAATAGTACAGGTGCATTGTATATGCCTTAAGTGGGATTCGACTGTCATGCATTTGTTAAACTCGAAGCCAATATCTTAATGTTTTACACACTGCGTTAATATACAAGGGATATCTCCCGCATTCACCATATACAATGGCATTTGGTGTTAGTGGGCTAACATTTAAGAATCTTTTACATGCTATCAAATGAACTTTTTCTATTTTATCAAATTTGTGCATACCCCATATTTCCGCCCCATATAATAAAATAGGTTGTATTTGCGTGTCAAATATCTTAAAGAAAACATCACAATTTACCATTCCGACTTTACTAAGATTGATAATGACTTCCATTAATGCACGTTTACCTCTCATTGCTAAATCGGAAATACATCCTCCCATTTTATGAGTCGCAGAAAACACTACACCAAGGTATTTATAACTGTTTACAAGTGTAATTTTGTTGCCATTTAAAAACCATTTTTCATGTTTAGTTAAGCGCCCATCCCGTCGAAACACCACTATATTAGTCTTATCAAGGTTCACCATTAATCCAGGATGTTCTGTAAAATCATGTAATATGTTTATTTGGTTTTGTAATCCAGGAACAGTATCTGATACAAGTACAACATCATCTGCAAACATGAGAAGTAAAATTTCCAATATATCAAGAAATAGTTGTACCCATATTTACCATGTTTTGACAGCTAATCTGACAATTCACTTATGAAGAGTGAAAACAAAATAGGACTAATTACACAACCATGTTTTAAACCCACCGGGCACTCAAAATAATTGGTGTAATCATTATTACATCTTGTAGAAGCTTTTACAGAATGGTATATACTCATAATTGAATTCAACATTTTATTTCCTATACCAGCTTTATATAGGCGTTTCCATAACTTTGTCCGATTAATAGAATCGAATGCTTTTTAAAATATATGAAAGCTACATATAATATATCTTTCTTCTTAAGGAGACATTTATGTATAATTCCATTCAATGTAAAACTATGAACTACTGTTGAATATCCCTGTCGAAATCCTGCCTGACTCTCAGGTATCTTGTCTATTATATTATACCAATTTGTAATACGGATATTCAAAACAGATCTATATCATTTTCCTAATACACATAGCAAGGATATTCCTCTATAATTATCTTGGTAACTTCGATCGCCCTTTTTATGCAGAGATACTATGATTGCTTTAATCCAGGCATTTGGGAAAATACTCATGTCATAAAGCATATTAAAAAAGTTTCACAAAAAAGGCATGATTAAAATATCAGATGCTTTCAACAATTCAAGTATAACTCCGTCGTGCCCAGCTGCTTTACCACTTTTCAAGTGCTTGAGACAAGAACTTATTTCAGACTCAGTAATAGGATTCTCTAAAATACAATGGTCGATTTCATCTAAAACAACAGGTTCATCGATGCTTGAATCTTGAATGTTACATTCATCTTCGTTCTGCTTAAAATCACAATATAATTTCTTAAAATGTTGATATAAGGTTTGTTTATCTATTGGACAACTTGGACTTTTAGCAGATAAACCTCTTTGTTCCTTCCAGAATACAGATGGGTTGTTGATTGATGAACATAACTTAGAGCTTTTTTTACGTTGATATTGATATTTTGCTCTTCTACATTCGTTCTTGTATCTGTAACGTAATATGCAATAGTATGATGGCCGAGAGGGGACATCGCTCTTTCGCCCTCTGGTATCAACACGATAAAGCGATAAAGCGATATAGTCGCACGACAAAGCGATAAGGCTGCACGACAAAGCGATAGAGCAACACGACAAAGCGATAACGCCGCACGACAAAGCGATAACGCCGCACGACAAAGCGATAGTGTCGCACGACAAAGCGATTACGCCGCACGACAAAGCGATAAGGCTGTACGACAAAGCGATATAACAACGCGCTAAAGCGATAATAACAGCACGATAAAGCGAAAGAGCGATAAAGCGAAAGAGCGATAAAGCGAAAGAGCGATAGAGTGAAAGAGCGATAGAGCGAAAGAGCGAAAGAGCGATAAAGCGAAAGAGCGATAAAGCGAAAGAGCGAAAGAGCGAAAGAGCGAAAGAGCGATATTGACATGTCGACCTAAATCTTTTACATAACAATAGAATACTGGTTTCATTCAATTTCTTTATTTGTCTTGGTATTTGAATTCACATAACATAAGAATGATTTTGGTAAATGATTCCACTTTAAATCCCCCAAGGTCGCTGTTATATAAATATAATTAATACAAGTTTATTTTTTTATTAAGAATTTGAATAAACATATAATGAGATTTCTCTATAAAACAACTTACGGTGAATAATTGAGAAATCCATGACAATTAAAACAGATGTCTGCAACTATAATAGATAAATTAAAAAAGTTGACATCGTGTGTGTAAACTTGTACATAGATACTTCCTTAGACATACTTATGTGACTGAATATGATAGATTTAATTGAGCAAAGCAAAGTTTATATAAATCGGCGCACTTTGATTACTTTTGATATATACTCATCAACATAATAAGGATGCAGGTTAGGAAATCTATGGTATCAACACTTGTATATTATTTAGCCATTCAATAACAAATTAAAGGAAAGAATAAAATGATAATAAAAAAAACTTGTTTTACTTGGTTTTAATGTACACATCAAATTGAAGCAGTGTGCGAAGAGTATACTATATAACAATATCACAGTAGAATATTCGTATGACACGGAAATAGTTCTAAAGGGAGAAAAGACGTTTTGGGAAAATTTACTAATAGTGAACTCAGTGCAATGTCATGAATCATTAGTATGACTATAATAGGAATAACGCCTTCAGTGTATGGAGCTTAGCTTACACTCGGATAAGTTAATGGGACTTACACAATCTTCCCTTTAAGACTTGTATGGTTTTGCTCATATTTATTAAATTTAAAAAGTAATTATTGTGGATTATTATAGATATGTACATCTTATTAGTTTATTAATAATATCACCGTGTAAGCGTAGTTTAGCAACAATTTACCACTGATGAAATTAATTAACATATTTAAGCTCTTCAAGCCTAAAGGTTTAGGTGTGAGGGCGAAAGAGGAAGGAAGCTTTACTTGGTTTAGTTTAGTAGTAAATGTCTTTTTTCACTGTTTGTCTCATGATTTGAGAATATGCCTTCCCCATTTGCATTCGATAGGATTCACTTACTGTGAGAATTTGTTCAATCATCATTATATGTGTTCCATCTATTGAGTCTGGGAAATTAGTTAGTTTCCATTTGCCGTCATAGCCTATTATATATTTCGATATCATCTTGTTTTAATTTTTGAAACCGCAAACCATTATGCATGGCATGGTATGATTTGGTATAATTGTACCCTTCTCAGCACACGGATAGCCAACAGACTTCCAATGGTGAATAATAGGATCTGATTGAGGGAATAATACAAAAGGGGAATAACTAAAAGAATTAACATTAACCTTTCTGCATTTGAGTTTTTACACACTCTGCTAAACACTCACTCGCAAATTTGCTAAAACATACATGTTAGGATATGAGAGCAGCATGAGTAGACCCAGATAGTTAAAATGTGAAAAATTTAATTCTCTGTATCAAATCGTTTTGAAGAAGAAGTCTTTTAAAGATTTTAGGTTGGACCCCCTGTCACATCCATATTTGGTGAGGGGTCAGGACCAAATGAACAAATAAAAATTTTATATGTAAAATCTGAAAATGTCATCTTCCTATGTCAACTGGTTCCGGAGAAGAAGTCGTTTAAAGGTTCTGTTAATAATGCCTGCCACGCCAATATTTGATGGGTGGCGAAGTTCATGTGCAAGGAACCTCTCCGCAAAATTTCAGCTTTAGGTGTTCATGAGGAGGAGTCGAAAATGTGAAAAGTTTATGGTTTGACGACGGATGACGGACGGACGCCGCACAACGGGCCATGTCACTTACAAGAGAGATCTGCAAATATTATCGATAATCGACAACGTTGACCCGGTGTGTTTATACCCGTACACGTAGATCCTCCCATAGACATACTTGTGTCAGCTCTCTTTTACCATTGTATCATTGAAAGCATATTAATTTTTGATTTCCAATGGCGGCATGGTTCTTTGTCTCTAGTAAATAATTGTTTCGCTTAGAAGAAGTTCTAAGTAAAATAGCAGTTTCGTTTACGACAAAATAGTTTTAAAATTATCCCTGAAGATTTATGTTGATCCAGATGAATACTTCAAACTTTCTTCTTACTACCGCGTTTTAAAACCAACAAATTCAAAATACACCTATCCCTCCAGTATTCGTCCTTTAAATGATGTTGAAGTTGATCAAGTGTGATTGTTCTCTGTATACAATGAATGCTTGTGACTTCGATTTTCTTTATTGTAAACGAGGTTGTCGTGAAATGAATTCATTCGTGGTAAACACTTATTATAATTATTATTAAATGAGTTATAAGTTTTATTGCGCAAAGTTCAATGCAGTTTATATAAAATAACGGTCTATGCAAAAATCAGAATATCTGACTACTCTTAATCAATATATGTTAATCAGAATAAGCAATGTGAAAGTGCAAGTGCGGAAACTATTGTATCAACATTGGTATAAAATATTTACCCATTCACTATTTTAACAATGTATTATCATCAATATAATATATATTTGTCTTACATGTTTAACTTATGTGAATGAAATTGATTCAGTGTTTGGAGTATATAAAAAGTGTATCATAGTGGCATATTTGTGTGACATTGTTTATCGAAATATGCCTTGAAAATGGTTCTGAATGCCATGCTTAATGAAAATAAACATGTATTTGCAAATGTACTAATAGAGTGTGAGTCACCATAAATTATTAGTGTCATGATAATTATATGTTCGCCTTCAGTTTACGTAGTTTACAATAGGATAAGTAATTGGAGGTTAAGAAATCTTTTCTTAAGCACTTAAATGACTCCATTCTGCTAACATTTATGAAACTGTAAGATTACTTGTTCAAATAATATGTCACTACATGCATGTCGAGACACTCATTTTGTTTCAAGATACTTTATTTGGCTTAAATATGTGCACGTGCTAAATACGATATATGCTGATTTCAGTTCAATTAATTTCACTTAACTTGCAAATCAACCCATATCGCCCAATATATACGATTACTAGTTTCAAATGCAAGTCGAGCAACATCTGAAACCGAAATTTCACGTCGCATTTACATGCACAGATGACCCAGTAAACATTCTCAACCAAACTTTGTCCTATTGTCTGTTGTAAATAAGTTTCCAAAATGACATTTGACTGAATGACGGGCGTCAATCGCGGTGCATTGTCACGTCTTTTAACTTTACATAATTACATTGTTACGTTAATGAACCGATAAGCATTAACATTGTAATTTTCAACAACAGTACATGTACTCAAATTCAAATTCAAATGGCTCGACATGTATTACAGTTTTCTGATAAATTTCCGCATAAATAAAACAGCCATTTCTTTAAACTGTTTTACATATCAAGTAGCATCATTTGCTTCATATATATGTAGACCACATTTGAGTAACACATCATCAAAGAGTTTCAAGTTCTGGAGTGTTTCCTTCTTTTTAAAAAGACGATAAGACATTTCTGGAGCTCTCCACTGCCATCATAGACATACCATATTTCATTGAGATCATTAGCTACTTATTATCATCCCCGCCAAACGAAGTTGGGGGATATAGAAGTGAGCTCCGTCCGTCTGTCCGTTCGTCCGTTCGTTTGTCCATTTGTTCGTATGTCTATATCGTCCCGTCCATGATTTTTTGTTCATGTCCGTTTTTCCAAGGATATACAACTCTAATATGTTTTCCACTTTTTGGAGGATACAGCTAACTCGATCTGCTTGTCTTATTATAGTTACTTTTCGGAATCAAAGAAAGAGAGTGGGAGAGAATACTTTTTCCTTTATAATTCTTCAAACTTTGTGGTGGTAGATAATATGATTTAGTTTCTAGGATGTTGAGAATGCAATCTGTGAATTGAATTTAGGACTATTCCGATGACGTTGTTATTAATGATGGTGTTCATTGTATCATTAGCAATATTTTCCATAGTTAATAAAACAAGCAAACGTGTAGAGAAGTGTAATAAACTGCTGATGACGTTGATAGCAACATTTTACATATATTATTACATACACAAATAATGCAAAATATTTTTGTCTAGTTTATTTGTATGTGCATAATGTACGGTGACGTTTGAAGATTTAAATAGACTACTTTGTTGTAAACATTTTGTGAGTAACGTGTACTTAAAGAACAGTTGACTTATAGAATTCGTATCAAAGTAATTTTACTTTTGACGCCAATGTAAATCATATATAATTTTTAATTATGACATTAAGTGTTTGCCTATAGGACCCAAATATGTATGTTCTATAATATTTTATTTTGGAGTAATGCTTAATTGATATTCTTATGGCGGCGTCATTACGCAATTGCCCAAAAGAAATCGTTCTAACACTCATTATATATACCATAGAAGGAAGTAATATCTATGCAGTTAATAAATAACGGTAACGAGGAATTTTGTAAAACAGAGAAGGAAAATGTGATTCACAACTGTTATCACCTGGTGGTGTGTAAAACTATTTTGCAATAAACATACGAATCTTAGTATAACTTTGGATAACGGCCGTCTTCTCTTTTGGTTTTCTCAGGTCAAGATGTTAAACCACTCAATCGTACTGCGCACAATGCACATCTTTATAAGGGTTGCAATCCGGCAGAGCCACATGTAGGAAAATAAGGTTAAATACAACTTAACGATCCTGGTTTTTGTGATCGTATGAATGTGGCTCTCCCGGCAATGGCCGGGAGTGCTGGTCCATGTTACGGTATATAATAAACTATGATGTGTCTTGCAGTCTTTTTACTTTGTATTATCATATTGTAGGAAGGCACGGGACAGGGGAGTTTCATATTTCATTGATGTTTTCACCCCATAGCAACATATTTTATTGTATGTAATGTACACGTATGTGTGTCATGTTTTATATGTTATTTGGTCAGATGTAATTTTATCGAACACTGAACGTTGCTGAAAATCATCATTTTAATGCTAACCATTTCAGAATAGTGACAGATATACAGTTGAAAAGTCGTGACCTAAAGAAAAACTACTACAACACTTTATTTAAAACTAAACAAACAAGATTAACTCCATATTCACTTAAAAATAAGCTCATTATCTATCAATGGGTGGCGCTAATTTGATAAACGGTATCATCCCGAAATCAATCGTGGCTTTCGCGGCAACGAGGAGTTTACATGTCGTGTGGCCCTCGCGACATTCTGTAGTTTTCTAGTGTGGCTTTCGCGGCAACGAGGAGTGTACATGTCGTGTGGCCCTCGCGACATTCTGTAGTTTTCTAGTGTGGCTTTCGCGGCAACTAGGAGTTTACATGTCGCGTGGCCCTCGCGACATTTGTAGTTTTCTAGTGTGGCTTTCGCGGCAACGAGGAGTTTACATGTCGTGTGGCCCTCGCGACATTTGTAGTTTTCTAGTGTGGCTTTCGCGGCAACGAGGAGTTTACATGTCGTGTGGTCCTCGCGCCATTTGTAGTTTTCTAGTGTGGCTTTCGCGGCAACTAGGAGTGTACATGTCGTGTGGCCCTCGCGACATTTGTAGTTTTCTAGTGTGGCTTTCGCGGCAACGAGGAGTTTACATGTCGTGTGGCCCTCGCGACATTTGTAGTTTTCTAGTTTTATCGCTCTTTCGCTTTATCGCTCTTTCGCTTTATCGCTCTTTCGCTTTATCGCTCTTTCGCTTTATCGCTCTTTCGCTTTATCGCTCTTTCGCTTTATAGCTCTTTCGCTTTATCGCTCTTTCGCTTTATCGCTCTTTCGCTTTATCGCTCTTTCGCTTTATAAATCGTTCTTTCGCTTTATAAATCGCTCTTTCGCTTTATAAATCGATCTTTCGCTCTTTCGCTTTATCGCTTTATCGCTCTTTCGCTTTATCGCTCTTTCGCTTTATCGCTCTTTCGCTTTATCGCTCTTTCGCTTTATCGCTCTTTCGCTTTATCGCTCTTTCGCTTTATCGCTCTTTCGCTTTATCGCTCTTTCGCTTTATCGCTCTTTCGCTTTATAAATCGCTCTTTCGCTTTATAAATCGCTCTTTCGCTTTATCGCTTTATCGCTCTTTCGCTTTATCGCTTTATTGCTCTTTCGCTTTATCGCTTTATCGCTCTTTCGCTTTATGGCTTTATGGCTTTATCGCTCTTTCGCTTTATCGCTTTATCGCTCTTTCGCTTTATCGCTCTTTCGCTTTATCGCGCTGTTATTATCGCTTTATCGCTCTTTCGCTTTATCGCTCTTTCGCTTTATCGCGCTGTTATTATCCCTTTATCGCTCTTTCTTCGCTTTATCATCGCTCTTTCGCTTTATCGCTCTTTCGCTTTATCGCTCTTTCGCTTTATTGCTCTTTCGCTTTATCGCTCTTTCGCTTTATCGCTCTTTCGCTTTATCGCTCTTTCGCTTTATCGTGCTGTTATTATCGCTTTATCGCTCTATCGCTTTATCGCTCTTTCGCTTTATCGTGCTGTTATTATCGCTTTATCGCTCTATCGCTTTTTCGCTCTATCGCTTTATCGCTCTATCGCTTTATCGCTCTATCGCTTTATCGCTCTTTCGCTTTATCGATATTTCGCTTTATCGCTCTTTCGCTTTATCGCTCTTTCGCTTTATCGTGCTGTTATTATCGCTTTATCGCTCTATCGCTTTATCGCTCTATCGCTTTATCGCTCTTTCACTTTATCATACAATAGCGTTGCTTACTGGTATTTGATTTGGTACTTCTATATCGTCTTAGTTCACGCCTTGCCTCTCGTTTTGCCTCTCGGCAATTATTGTTATAAAAGATCTGATGAGTTGGCTTATTTGTTTTTCTTCTAAACACTTCAGCAACATTGAGAGGATTTATGACAAATGATTTTAATGATGCCTCTATATCCTCATCAATTAAATCTGTTAATGAATTTAAAGCTGGCTGCTGAGTATTAAGTAAGTCTAGGGATTCTCTGGCAAATCTATTGTCCCATTTGTATCTAGAGAATGGTGTATCATTACAGTGGTTTTCGGCATCTTCATATTATGAATATTTACAGCTTAATTTCAAACTAACTGGTAAATGTTTAGATTCGATTCTAGAGTGCACGAGAACATATTTACAAAGTGGGTGAATATTTACAGATGCTATGAAAACGTCGATAACACTGCACCCCATTTCTGAAATATATGTTAAACTACCAGCTTTATCCCCTGGGGTTCTACCATTACATATATACAAGTTGTGCGTAAAACAAACATCCAACAATTTCCTCCCAAACGTATTTACAGTGGGGTCACAGGAGCTTCTGTGGTCTATGGGGTGGCCACATCCAACACGTGCATTCAAGTCCCCGCATATTATTGTCTTAAAGGTATGGTCGGTGTTGTGTGTTAGCCACTGGTCAAGTTCTTCTATTCCTGAAACCCGTTCTTCTGATTATAAAAGGTAGAGCCAGACGGAGGAACATACACGCCTAGGGGATTTATTTATCTTAATGCCAACAGCATTTTCAATATTCACGTTAATTGGCAGTGTTTAGCTATTGACATGTGTATCAACATGTAAACACCGCCTGATAATCTACCAGCGTTGGCGAGTCTATGAGCTTTTGCAGCATAAACATTGTAAGCCGAAAGTTAGGGGATGTCGATCATTTCGTAAAGAAACGTCTCTAATAAACATACAATGTTGAATTTCATTAGAAATTGAAGAAATTCAGAATCTTGTATTTTAGACATTAATCCATCTAAGTTCCAAATAAGTATTGAGAGGTGATTAATACTTTATGAGTGAATATCATCACCTGTAGTGCTTGAAGTCATCCATAGCGTGTGCTGATAAGGTATCACGTGACCCTGCAGATCTGATGTCTGGGGGTGTGTCGTGCCGGGGGCTGCCTGTAAGTTGAGCAGGATTGCGAGGGGGTGCCCACGGATCTCTGGGACGTGCGGTCCTTCTTGTGTTGCTGGTCTCAAGACTGGCAGAAGCAGGCTTAGTGTGGAGGATCCCATTCTTGAAGTATCCGATTAAGCCTCTCTTTCTCAGATCTGCCAGTTTTTCTCGCTGAAGCTTCGTCAGATCATTTGCAATGCCTATATTAGAGGCCCTGAACTGTTCACGATGCCTCAATGCCTCGATCTTGTCGTCCGTACAAGCAAACTTTGCTATCAGGGGACGTGGTTTGGTTTGATGGCCTCTCTTACTCCCGATGCGACGCCCGTACACTCTCACTGCGCTCCCAGGTTTTTGTTTGAACATGCTTTGCAAGTAATTCGACAGTTTTATTTTTACAGTCGTCGATATGTATATGCCGTAATGCTTGCCATCCATTTTTGATAGGCATGATCTAAAAAAATAATGATAGACCACTTATACCGCGCATATATGCATCTGCTAAGCAGTTGCGCTGCGTAGTATTACCCTGACGGAATTGTACTTTCGGTGCTGCTAATATAAGCGCTCCGCGCACCAATAGGTCCGTACCTCCCGTTTTCAGGTACCCATTTTAGTAACTGGATTGAGTACATGTGGATGACGTGTCTTGCCCAGAGGCACAACACAGTATGAGATCCAGATCAAATTTGTTTGTGTCTCCATCGGTATTCAAACCCGGTCACGTTAACCACTACACCACTGTGCTCTGACAATATGTTATAATTACAATATTTCGTCTTTTAATGAGTGATATGTCTTTCGTTTGTAACGTATCGTGTTAGACATGCACAGTGCACCCTGAAAACGGTATCACTGTGGTTACAGAGGTTACTCCCTTCATATTTCCGATTTTAACCTGTTCTATTAGGGCTAAATTTTCTGCTAAAAATGTATAATCCTGATTGGCTGCAATGGATAACAGTTGTGCAATCAGCGACGCCGTTGTAAAGGTTACATTTGCCAATGACACCTCATCATACTAAATGCCCAAATGATACATCCAGAACCCAGACCATAATCGCTGTGCAGACAATGAGAAAGTCTAGAACACGAGCCTGATCCACGGTTCTTTTCTTACCTTGTGACTATGACGGGTTTGTTATAGATGACCTGGTTTTATGACACATATGGTGGAGTTTTCATGTCTCATATCTGTTCAAATAATTTATACAATTATATACGGCTGTGAGAACCTACAGTTTCAAGGACCATGAAACATATTATACGTTTATTTAAAAATGACATGGATCAGCTTTCCCAATATTCATATACTGACGTTTACTCACGTGGCTACTTGACTTGAATAAAACACTGAATAATCGATGATGACAAACAGCACATATATGAATATGGTAGTAATAAATACATTGTAAATACATAATAATGGACTTGCGGACATTTGGAGGTGTCGGCAGCCATTTTGGACGCCATATTGGATTTCCGTGTTGTATTATAGACAAACACCATTTTTTTTAATAATCGTAATGTGTTCATTGCCCCCCAAAACCTAGGGGTAGACACCAAGATCATCATATTCGAGTTTATGGTTGCAGAGTTGCAAGAGCCATCTTGAAAAAAAACACTTTTCCGGGGGTCCAACTTTGGTTAACTTTTAGTATGTTCTAAAATACACTAAACCCTGCCAGTATCAGTTGAGAAACCTTTTGTAGCAATTTTTAGGGGTTGAGTTTTTCTCTCTCCATATATTGACCCGACTATCACTCATATACATAATAATGATATTTATAAGGGGCATGTTTGTCGTAACGAATGCCTACCGGAGGAGCTATTCGCATTATTTTTCTTCATTAAGGTACTTTAGAAGTTATAGAGATGAAGGAAAACCAAGTTAGAAGCCATAGTTATCTCATTGGTACAAATCTGTTTTCACAACACATCTCAGAGGCTCCTTTTTAAATATTTTTTTGGAAATTTTGAAATTTTACAAATCAATTTCAGAGTCTTAATATTAGACTAAGTATAACGCTTTTGTACGTGCTGTAACTTATAGAAGAACAAGGAGCTGGTGATCGATGCTGGTGTTCCGGCGACTGCACATATGCTGCAGGACAAGAGCTACCCCTGGCTGGAGAGTACAGGCTTGTAGTGCACCTGTGCAGTCGGGGCATGGAAGCCATCAAGTAATCAACATTGACTTTCTTCTTCAAATTCTTCGCTGAAATGAAGATCGCACCTTTTAGTGTCAATATATAGGAACCAATAAATGTATAGTTTTGTACATTTTATTTCGCTCCATATTACCATGCCTTATTACCAAATTTCATCACTTTTCAAAGTGGTTTCATAACCTCATTAACAATAGAACTGTTCTTCCTAAAATTATTAAAATTTATCTAATTAAAATGTACTGTTTTACCTTTCTTCGAAGTTCCAAGATTAAAATGTACACTCCATCAAACCTGTCTTAACGGTCACCTCCATAGAACGGCACCCTCTATGGAACGGTCACCTGCTTTGCAATTGAAAATCCCTGAAAAACTGCAAACGCTATTTCACGATTTTGAATAACTCGTATTGTCGTTATTTCAGCTTGACGATACTGACCAGATGTTACTAGCTAAACCCATGCTGAGCAACATTATAGAGCTGCTTTCCCACGAGCTGGAGAGTGTCAGGGATATAGTCGGCATGATGATGGATCTCCTGGGAGTTGCGGGACAGAAGTCTGCTGACATTGTGGGTCCTTTCGTGGACAAACTCGTCAAGGCTTTCCTACAGGACGAGAAACATGCCCTTGTTTGTACGTTTCAGTTTTATATTTGGGCAGTACTTTTGTGATGTATTAAACTCTTGCAATTAAATTAAGTGTGGAGGAAAGTTAAGAAAATAACATGTAATTTTAGGTTTCTCTTTAGTAATTCATTCGAGAAATAACGTTTTCAGTGAATACATCCTCCGGTGTTCGAACAGTACAGGGGTAGATATTTCGATTTTCAAGTACTATCTTTTTAAAGAGGCAAACGTAATCAAATGACACGCTCTTATTGGATGAAAGCAATAAGAAATGCATAGCTGATTGACCCAGCGTGACTCTCTAAAGGCATCTTACACGCTATATCCTCCTGAATTGTTTCCTTCAATCAGATGACTAGCTTGGCCAACGTCATACGCAAGCGTTAGTGCGCTACCAAGCAACGTGCTTTTATAGATCTGTAATCATTATTTTCATTGGTTAACGTTCCCATGAGTAACCCCAAGGGCAGGTACTTTGAGTACGTGGTTGGTCCAATAAACGTGTAGAGAATAAGAATGCTCAGCAAAGATAGATGATGTAAGTCCTATTTCGAGATATAATTGGTTCAAGTTGGAACTAAAGTCAACGGACCCAATACTGTAGACATACGTCTGATATCATTTGTCCTAATAAAATAGATACAGCGGATTCAGGATGTTCATTGCACTGGGTACACCAAGTCAATCATAACCAGGCCCAGCCACTGTGTAGACATTAGGCTTATATCACCAATGATGTTTTCTTATGCTTTATGCAGTCCTGTAGTAGTAACCCAATTTACAATATGGTTAACCAAACTACATATTCAGATAGACAAATCTAACAACGCCTTCATTGAATGCACCTAGAAGCAGCAAGACATTTATGTTTGTGTAACAACATCCTTGATGCAGTTCTGATATCCAACTGCTACACAAGCAACCCGGAGCCTGTGAACGATCACTGATCAGCTGATGGAGCACCACGACTCGGGAGACCAGATGGTCAGGATGCACATCTTGCAGCTGTATGTGGCGGTAGCCAAGATGCACTCAGAGGTGAGGCTGTGTTTTTTACCGTGGGGATGTGCTTAATTTGATAAAGATAAGTATTCAGGGCCTCCTTTCACAAAGCACTCTTTACTAAGGTTAACCTTAACTCCCATTCTTTAAAATTGAACTTAGATAACCGTAGTGATTGACGATAACTTTAGTGCTTTGTGAAAGGAGACCATGGAGTGCGTATTTCGTTTAAATGTTTAAATGTTTAATGTAATTTTGTAATTCGACAGGTATACACAAGAAAGAAACTACAGGATCCATTGCATCAGGCCAAAAATAAAAAACTCCACGATCTAGATTCTCATGTTTTCGTATCTATATATAATTCTGTAAATTTGTAATGTGACAGGTGTACTCAGGGAAGAACCTACAGGAACTCCTGCAGCAGATCAAGAAGGACGAGCACGCCACGGTCCAGGTTTCTCATGTTGATGGAGGATGTGGCGAGGAAACACGTAGAAAAGATGGTGGAGGTTCTTCCTCAACTCCTACATTCCACCTTTATTCATTATGCTCAGCCAGCCCTCATCAAGGTTCTAAAGGAGATTGGACTTAGGTCTTCGGAGGTATTAGCTCTTACTTACCTCCGAGAACACCCCTTGGTTCCGTTATTTTTTCCTTCTGCACGACTTTCCCTTCCCTGCTTATAATCATATTCAACTTGGTAACCCCTTTCCCAAGGTTGCATTCTTGGAAATACAATAATGTTATTTTTTCGTAATGAGCAATTCAGATACATTATGATAGTTAAGAATTGAACTTACTCTGGGTTACTGGACCTCAACTGTTCAAGAAATCCAGTTGGTCGGTATACACGTTCCTAATTGCATGGAAGTATTGATGTATTAATTAAGGTTGGAAAACGCGTTAACACATGTAAATTACTTGTCTCTATGCTTAATCGTTATATGTCCATACATGAATTGAAGATTATATTATGAATTAACAGAAAATGAATAATGGATTCAGGCTACAGTTTGGTAAAATCATCAAAATTAAATTGGTTATTGTAAAAAGTGTGGCTGTTGACACATAATCCTATGCATTCATCCAGTATACCGTAGACTACTTGGCGTAAATGTATACTTTATGCTATCGCAGATACATTTTTAAGTATAATGCTAAAAAATGATGCCAGTAGAAAATGTACAACTTATCATTGTATATAAATGGAAATTTTCATTGACAAATTATAATGGACAAATTCGCTAAAATCAATATTTACCCCCCAGAAGCACGCCGAGATGGTATTGTGTACATCATCTATGACGTCAGGGTCGCAGCGCTGCTTCTCCTTGGAGAGAAGAAGAGTCAGATACAGGTTTGATTTTTTACGCGCACTGTTTTGTTAAAAACGAAACAGGGACGCCAAAATGCCCTATTATATAGCCATGCCTTTTTGCGTTTTTGTCATTGCCAAAGTTGTCTGCGAAAGTCCATTAGAATCTATAATGGTTGTGTGTGTAACGTTATACATATTTACCCACTTCGTCACTTGTAGATTTCTTACTCTCTTCTGCATATATTGTGTTATGTATTTTAGCCTTGTCAAATAGTTGTTGATTACGTGGAGAGGGCTTCTATAGGTTCACAACTTGTGCCCAATCCATTTCTTAAATGAATAAAATATGTTTTCAATAAATCAAATACATTTTCAAGGTATAAACTTCGTTTCGGTTTTCCGCACAATAGAGTGAAAATATGATAACAATACAAACGAGAGCTTCATGCGGCCACGTCGATACGGTAAATGTCGCATCTAAACATCACTAACAAGACCAATGGAAAAGTAACTCTGCATTCCCCTTATCTTAGTTTACTATCTCTCGTCCAGGCGTGGAAGTATGTTCGCGGCCTGATGGCCAGGACAGGACGGGAGAGTATACTGCGCTGTATGGAGACGTTCGAGCCGCGCAGGGTGGGGGAGGACAGAGTGAGCGAGGTGGAACAGCTCTGGTGCAGCTACACCTTGGAGGAGGTGTGGGAGGCGAGTGCTGGGGCAGCTGTCATTCATAAGTGGGTGAGTAGATGCTGGCTTGGGAGGGTCCCTTAAGAGACTGTGCGATGGCGGTGCTTTGTGGAAAGTACTTTTTAGCTCATCAGGCCTGAAAGACCCGATGGGCTTATGGCATGGGATGGCGTCCGTCCATCCTTCCCTCAGTGTGTCCGTCCGTAAACTTTTCACTTTTTCGACTTCTTATCCAGAACCAATGATTCCAGAGAGCTGAAATTTGATGAACAGACTCCTTGACTGAAGGGGATTCTAAATTGTAGATTTGGTAACCCTGTGACCCCAAATAAGGGCATCAGGGGTCACAACCTAAAAAGCATTTTTCATCTTTTTCTCCAGTCCCAAAAGCTCTAGAAACTTGAAATGTTATGTACAGACTCTTTGGCCTATGGGGATTCTTAATTGTAAATTTGGTGATCTTGTGACCCCAAATATGGAACACAGGGGTCACCGCCTAAAACAGCGGTTTTAATGAGCTGTGAACATAAGGAGATTTTATGTGCACTTCATATGTCAGCTTAAGCGTAATACTACATTATTGACATGTTTGATGTAATCAATGTGAAATTAGAACTATTGAATAGCCTGTGAACTGAATACTGTCACAGGATGCATAGGAAACAATTGAAAAAGTTTTAAGAAATGTTTAAAAAAAAATAGATAGGTGAACTAAATATGACTGGTGATGAAGTAAGATAAGACAATTAAAACTATCTACATGAGTTTGTGATACCACATCTTTTCCAGTAAAGAAAAATAAATAAAGATGGGGAAAACAAAATTTAAAATATGTGATTCACTGGCATGTTGTGTAATTGCAGGTGTTGACCTGGGGAGTGACCACTCCCTGGCAGAGATGCAAACAGCAGCTAATACACGGAGGTTTCAGGTTACTTCTCTGCTCTGTTACTGATTTAGTCTTACACTCAGATGCTTAATAGAATTTATTAATTAGATATTGAAAAGGAGCCTATGAAACTATGAGCCTATGAGAAACAGGATGTTTAGAAACAAATAGGGGCTCTTTTTCATTATGTAATAAATGTTGATAATTCCAGAATTAAAATAAGAGCATGAGAAATAAGCAATAAAAAACAATAGACTGCAAAGGTCTACATTATTTATGATGAGGATATGGATTAATGTGTAACCATTTTTGATAATAACTTTTAAATTTGATGACTGGGCAATGACTTCTGATGTGATATCTTAATCTTTTCCTTAGAGATAATTAATAACATGATTCCTGATGAGCTTCAGAGCCAGTGGCTCTATTTTTTTGTACTTAAAATGCTTATTTTTTTGTATTTATGTAATTGTCGGTCCAAAAAGCACACCCCAAATAAAATTTATCAATGAACTAAATTCATCAGTCCGCAAAAAGGAAACTCCCATAAAATGTTCCGCAAATGACAGTGTGTTTTCAAGGGCCATTATCACCGAGGAACTTGTTTCGATAACATATGTAATACTAATCCATCTGTTTTAAGGTATTATACAGCTTGACTTATTCATCTAACAGAAAAAAAGGCCTGGCCATGGGTAGCTGGGAAGACCGCATATGGTATCATTACGATATTGTTAGAAAGACTGAATCTTTAATGTAATAGAGCGGCGTCTCTAGGCCTATGTTCATCATACACTAGTTGAGGATGCGATGTACAAGTCCCTGTGTAGTAATTAACCTGTTGGTAAATTGTTAGGACTGTTGTTCCCACGTTCATATTGAAGTTGAAAACTACACGTTGCTTCTGCAACGAGAAACTTTACTCAACATATCAACCTATTATAAACCTAGGTCGGATTCTGTCTGTTGTTTTGTAGGTATCTTCTTTTCTTGGAATAACCTCTTATGAGGTCTTACTTCCGAGAATAACCCGGTATGAGGCTTTACTTTTGAAAGTAAGACCTGAACCTAAGGTTTTTTTGAAAGTAAGACCAGGAAATGCACTTAGAATAATTTTTCACACTTGCAACGCAATAGCCAACAAGCAGCAATTATTATCGAAATTATACAAAGTTAAAAATTTCCAAGTTGAAATAGCTGGATTCGAACCTGGCACCCTTCGCTCTCTAAACTGGCGCCTTAGACCGCTCGGCTATGCAGACCGAGTTGAATTATTCCATTTATAGTCATACCTTCTTTGCCTCGATATAACGCAACCGAGGGCGACATACCCTTTATAAAAACACGATTTGGGAATAAAACATTATAAAATGTAAATTGTTACATTTGACGTTTATAAATAGGAAGAAAACATTCCTCCTTCGTCTTCTGCTTTTAAAATGGTCTGAGCGGAGGAATTAGGCTCTTTGAGCGTCCGAAACTATAACTCGTAAATTTTGATAGTTGACGGTTTATAACCTGGAGAAAACACTCCTCCTCGGTCTTCTGCTCTGAGAATAACCTCAAGGTCGGGAAGCCCCTCGGGCTAACGCCCTCGGAGCTTTATCCCTCCCTTCAGGTTATTCTCAGAGCAGAAGACCTCGGAATCATGTTTTCATCTATCCTTCACCAGCTGGATTTACCCCGAAACGTCGTGTATGTTCACAATAAATAAGTTGTTGTCCACAACATGTTGCTTTCTTTAAAGTAATCATCAGCAGAAATACTGAATTGTGCTAAGCAAATTCTAAAACCTAAGTTTATACAAACGCCTTTTTTCTTGGTTCAAAGGTGCATCCATTTTGTTTCATAAAATTTTATTTGGCTTTAATACGTTCCAACTCACCACATGTGCTGTCTACAATACAAATAAATTCACTCAGCTTGCATATTTATCCCCAATCGCCAAATATGTCATACTTACCAGTTTACAAGTAAAACAGAGTAACATCATTATGCATTTGCAGAAACCGAAACTACACGTCCAATTTTCACGCACAGTAGTTATATTACCTATTAAACATTAACAACTCAAATTTGTCTTCTTATCTGTTGTAAATAAGATTCAATAATTACGTTTGACTCATTGACGCGCGCCACACGCTGTACATTGTCCGGTTTTCGATCAGAAATCACTACTTTTACCTTCATATCGTCAATATGCTAAGTCTACTATTATCAAAATGGTAGTTTTCGGTAATAGTCGGTAACTCTCGATAAAGTAACACCATTTATAACGTTTGCAATATTGTGACCCAAAACAACACAATGGATGTACCTTTAAAAAAAGTACCTTTTCCGAAACGTTCCAACACAATACAACTCCACGACGTTCATGTAAAAACAGTATTATTCGAATAACCGTTATTTCAAATATCAAATTTCAGTATATTAAATGTCAGGGTTTGACGAATATCTGCCTATTAATTTTACAGACAGGAAAAGCTATTGACAAAATCAGGGGAAGAGAATCAAAGGAACAGTTGGAGTCAATCGTCTGTAGGGAACCTCAACAGAGATGAAACCCCTGTCACGCACCTGTCCAGTCGCATGTCACATGACAGGAAGTCACGTGAAAACCGGAAACGGAAGGCATCTGCTTCATTAGATGATGGCAGCGAGGATGAATCGAGGACAGCAAGAGATGTTTTCCCCGAAGTTGATGATTTAGAAAGTGTTGACAGTTTCAAAAGAGGTGACAAGAGGCTCAAATCTGACGAACATTCCCCTAACCTTGATAATGACGAGATGATGTGAATAAGAGTTTAGACAGAAAAAGGCCAGAATTCATCACATCCTTAAATATGCTGTATTGTTACAATCACACCGTGCCTCTTAATTAAGGTTGCGTTCATCATTTAAATTTGCGCGTGTTCTTTTGTTGTATTATGTTCTTTGAAACATTATGATTCGTAGTTCCTTAGCATATAAGTATAAATATAATACAATAGATATCGTTTCTATATTGCATCATATGAGATATTCTGGTGTGTGGTATACTTTACTTTCGTTATTCATTTGGTGTTCAGTGTTTTTATTTATTATCCCCATGTGTTATGTTGATTAGTTAGCTAAATGTCAATACTAGATAGATGTTCTGACTTTGTGTTGCTCTGTTTTTTGCTTAAATTAACGCCCTTTTGCAGGGATTGTCTACACTGAACAAAGGTACCAGTCATTTGTGAATGTAGGTTTAAGATGAATGTGTACAAAATACAGAAAGAATGAAATCTTTGCAGAGATTGTTTGTTTTAATTTACATAGTTTACATAAATATATCACAGCTCATTCACAGCAAAAATGAGCTGGTTTCCAGAACACTGAAACTAACAGGATACCAAATGGAAACCAGTATTTCCAGTTGGTATCCAGACAGTTTTTATAAGTTTCCATGTGGTTTCCAGCAACACTGAAACTGAATTTTGCACCAGTATCCGGATGGTATCCAGTGCGAATAATTACCCACTCCTCCAAGTGGTATCCATCTGGTTTCCATGAATAACTTTCTTTTTGGTTTCAACTCAGTTTCCATGTGATAGTTTCCACTTGGTTTCCACTTGGTTTCCATATTTCTTAGTTTACACTTGGTTTCAACTTGGTTTCCATGTTCAGGTTTACTGTTGGTTTCAGTCTGGTTTCCATGTTAAGGTTTATTGTAGGTTTCAGTCTGGTTTCCATGTTACGGTTTACTGTAGGTTTCAACCTAGTTTCCATGTTGAGGTTTACTGTAGGTTTCAGTGTGGTTTTAGTATAATGGTTTACTGTAGGTTTCAGTGTAATGGTTTACAGTAGGTTTCAGTGTGGTTTCAGTGTGATTTCAGTGCAATGGTTTACTGTAGGTTTCAGTCTGGTTTCCATGTTAAGGTTTACTGTAGATTTCATTGTAATGGTTTACTGTAGGTTTCAACCTGGTGTCCATGGTTGGCATTTGCATGTTATGATTTAAATGAATGCAGTGTCAACACCTACAGCAACTGCTATCTTCATCAAGAGCAATAATGCTTCGGAGAAAATAATTCTAGTAATGATAAAAATAATTGTACTTTGTTATAAAGTTCATTACATAAAGTGCCAATAGCAATGTCAATCTAATCATATCTAATTGCAAAAAAGAAAAGACATTTTGCCTGTTGTACTAGTAATACAAAACAAGTGTGTTGTATTATGACGTTTTTTACGTAAGTGTCAATTGCAGAGCAAATACTTGACTAATGCTGCAAAAAGGAGAATACATCTGACAATCAAATCTAAGGAATGTATTCAAATGATATCAAGTACACAATACCATATAGTGATCTTATTTATGAAGATCCTAGATATACATTCAAAAAGTGTATTATTTAAAATTACTTCATAAATCATCCAGCAACATGCCATAACTGGATGACGAGGTAAAATAACAGGGCATTGCTGCTGATTAAGAAAGAGGATCACTGATAATTCTGTGGTTATATTCTCGATTTATACTGTGCTGCCGGCCAATCACTATTCAATGTATGTTATGAAAAGGTGGTTTTATTTTCCTCGGGTAACAGCCCGGGGAAAATTACATCACTAATCCTCCGGGGTGATTTCAAACTCTTCAGCTACAGCTTAATACTTTCTGTGTCCTCAATGGGAATGAATTTTCGACCACATGGTATGCTCATCTTCAAGCGCAGAAGTCTTTGACCGACCACATGCTTCCTTCATGTTCTTCTAGGCTGTAAAAGTAAAACGAACATAACAATGATATTAATGACCAACATAAATTGAAATTGGTACAACCTCTGTTTTACTTATTTGAAGTGTTTTAGTAAGATACACAATCATAAGTTCTGATTTGCCAGATATTATTATTTTGTATACTGCAATTATTACATTAGTTCTTAGGTTAAGTTTTGAAACACATGTACCTGTTGTAGGCTAAGGTGAGAGGTCATCTATCGCCTTCTCCAAGTTTCCCATAAGTGCAGGAATGCTGAAATGTTATACAAGTATCAAATCAATCAAAGAAACATGAATATTCAAAAGGGTATTTCATATTCTAACTAAATATAAAGGTCATAATATGATATTCAAAAATATACATCAGTACAACAACTCTTACTTGGTCGTTTTTTTAGAATGTAATTTTTATGTATTCGTATGAATCAAGAAAGTAGAGACTGTCTTGATACAATAAACATTGACATCGTTTCGATACAATATTTCGAAGGTATTTGATCAACTTTATTTAAATTGTTATTTCAATCATTAGCATATTGGACACACAATAAGAAAAACATGAACTGTACCTGCATGCAGTTGTAGACATATCATGTTGTTTTGCCCTCCGTGAATGACAACAGTTGTTGCCACTGAAGTTCATGTACACCCGGCAGACAAGATTCTGTTTCTTCATTCAGTCACGGGTTATACTGGCAAATAATCGCGCCAAAATGTGGATGATGAACAAAGCTCTTTGTCTGGGAGAGCACATGGTCTGGCTATTATATAACACCATATGGTGGACAGCGAGCGCCCGGCGATACGGAGCATACATTTGACCTACATCTAATTACTAAATTAAGGCTCACTGAATCTTAGAGTTTGTAATTGATATTATTGTGTTGATGTTAAAAAGTAAGTCCAACATTACACACGCAATACAATGAATAATACAAAAAAAACATATCATGGTTGATATAAGTTAATGGCATTGTCGAAATGAAATGGAATACGGTACATATCATATCATATCAATCAAGGGTTTCAGTTATTTACTTGTTTATATAAATATAACATTTGCAAGACAATATTTTTCTCAAAAGTATACTTAACCATCCTTTGTTAAAGCTTCATCTGAAAAAATTATTTGAACATGTTTATTATAATAATTAATATTGAATTTCTAGTTCTTTGCTTTGAATACACGTGCAATTTTAAATAATGGATAACTAATTTGGTTTCTATGGGTCTTTTGATTTGAACAAATGGTTAACAAATGGATACACGGGTTCTTAATTATTTCATTATCTGTTTCCATTACACTATATTACACCACATAACAGTTGATAGTTTCATGTTGGTTTCCATTTTCGGGAAACAATATTTGTAATTTACACTAATGGAAACCAGCATGAAACTTCACATTAGAGTTTCATGTTGGTTTCCCTTACGGAAATATTACATATCATAGAGTCCAAAATGGATTCTAGTTGGAAACCAGGTTACCAAGTTTCAGTGATAGGATAGCAAGTGGATACCCCTATTACCAAGTTAACAGTTGGTTTCCCGAATTCAGGATACTCAGTCATGTGTGCTGTGGTAGTTTCATGTTGGTTTCCATTTAATGGAATCTTTCAATGCAAATTTCCAGGAATGGAAACCAACATGAAACCTCACTTGATAGTTTCATGTTGGTTTCCATTTTCTGGAATCAATAATTGCAATTTACAGGAATTGAAACTAACATGAAACTTCATATTGTGGTTTCATGTTGATTTCCATTTCATGGAAACATTGATTGCAATTTCCAGGAATGGAAACAAACATGAAACACATAATCAATGTTTCCAGTTGGTTTCCATCACGGAAATACTTAATGTTATAGAATCCAAAATGGATTCTAGTTGGAAACCAGGTTACCTAGTTTCAGCAGATGGATACCAAGTGGATACTCCTATTACCCAGTTTCCAGTTGGTTTCCAGATTGCAGGATACTCAGTCATTTTTGCTGTGATTCAAAGATGAAATATAACATTCCTGAAGCAAGCACTCAACAAATATATGTTGTAAAACGTTAATTTAAAACGATTTTTAATTACGTTTGTTTGGATAATAATAATAATCACAAACTAATGCACTCGTTCGTCTTTGAATCATTCATATGTGTCCAGAATGGGCAGATTACAGAAGTGATGAACAAGTTTCAACATTAAACGATGTGATTCAGCGATTGATATTCATTACATGGATGTGAGAAGCATAATGTTGTAGTACATTAGTCTTTGGTAAGCTGTTTTGTACATTTAGACTCGGTCAAAGATTCATGATAAGACACATGCTCTTGAGCCTTCACGGCGTACGTCAGAGGACCGTTTGTTCTTGCCATCAGTTTCTTTCTCTTGGGTCCTGTTTGTCATTGACTGTTTAGGAACCTCAGATGCTTCTTTTTCTTCACTTCCTGATTGCTGACCCTTTCCCTTTATACTTGCGTTTGTATTGCTAACATCAGATCGTTTATCATTGTCCTGATGGTCATTTGGAGATATTGTATCTCCTGGTGTGTCTACAGAACCTGCTGGAGTTAAACCGGGAGCTTTTATTGCAATATGCCCCATAAGTTCATCAAACTCCTTCCCTATCCAATGTTCTTGAACTTTCTCATCTTTGGAAAAGTTTATGTACAGTAGCTGTGTAAACACCATGCTCATTGGTCCAGAGGGAGGCCACGTGATCTTCTCCAGAAGGAGAGGTATGATTGGCTTCTTGAGCGCATCAGCTAGACTAACTTCCCGTCTGCAGTTGGCTGACAGAGAGTACTTGGAGGTGACACAGGAGAGGACGACTCTGCAGCCACGGACTCCGCGGTCGATCTTGTCGTAGAGGGAGTCCCCGCCGCCCATCTGGAAGATGTCCATCCAGCAGGTCAAGCCCAGACTGGACAGACGTCTGTAGAGCAGCAGAACCTGCTTCTGTTTGCCCCACTGGTACGAGATGAACACGTCGGGGGACACGGAAGTGGAGAACTGTGAGAAGTTGAACACTAGATGTTACATGAACATGAGAAAAAGAGACCTGAATACAGAATCTGGATCAGTTTGCCCACGGGTACGAGCTCGAGCTGAGAAACGTAGAGTATTAAAGGGGCAGTAGCACGTTTTTTCGCTCAAATAAGTCGATGAAATGTATTTGAAAAATAATGTCACCAATAGTAAAACACCATTCTCTCTCCGGAAAATTAAATTGAAAATGAGTGTACATGGTTCGGTAAAGCCATGGTGATCGTTTTTGTAATGCGAAATGATTAAATTGGGTTCACAATAAAATGGCCTCCATGCAATTTTTGCTTTATACGCAACACCGTTATTATCACTACGGATAATTGGTTTGTGTAGTAACATGTTTTACCCTTTAAAGTTAATATAAATGACATAAACTATCATTATAAAGGGAAATTTGAAAAAATAAAATTTGCAAAAAACGTGCTACTGCCCCTTTAACATACGAACATACGCGTGATTATACTATAGTTAGTACAACTGCATAACCTGCTTCTGTTTGTCCCATTTGTACGAGATGAACACATCGAGGGGCACCACAATTGGAGACCTGTGATAGGTTAAACACTGTAGTTATAACAATGATGAAAATCAGAAATAGGAGTGATTTTAGTTAGTACAATGGTAGAATCTGCACCGGTTGTCTCCACTAGTACGTGAAGAACACTTCGAGAGATACAGTGCCGAGTGACGGCCCGTGAGGCGTGAGGAAGATAAGTGATGATATATGAGTTAGTAGAACTGTAGCACCTGCTTCTGTTTGCCGCATGAGTTGAATCTCTGGTCAACATAAATACATCAGTAATCGGAAGAACAACAACATTGTACCTCTTATTCCTTGTTACACTAAAGGTTTGGACAAAGACAAAAGGACAGATTAGGCAATGCCACCATAAGATGGATATGATTGATATCAGTGGTCTGAAACACATCTGAAATATCTAGCTCTTCAGTGATAGAACGTTTCAATGGGAGGTTCATACAGTTCAGGTAATAATAACCATACAACGACCATACGGAAACGTCAACTATATGTACATGAACAGATAAAGCGGAATTTATTACATTTAAATTGATTGAACATATGATGTTTACGAACCTCTTTGTTCTCTGTTGGTGTTGTATGTGGTTTGGGTTTTCCTGTCTCTTTCTTCTTTTCAATCTTTATCTCCTCCACAACCGGAACCCACCATTTCTTGTAACCTGCCATCAGAAGTGTAACGGTCAGAAAAATGATGGATGGGATCGATAAATAATTATAATCATACTTGATTCTGGAAATTAAGAAACTAAGCCTTTCTGAGATCAAGAAACAACTAACTTTTGTCTACTTTGCTCTCATCCGGGACGATACCATTGTAGTTGAGCTGCATGAGAAGTTCCTGGAACTTTGCTACCGACCAATATCTCTGGTCTCCCGTCTCCTCCCCGGGCCGGGTAAAGAAGCGGATAAACAGGTACTCGCTGAAGACTGGACCCATGGAACCAGCTGGCGGCCATGTTTGCTTCTCCATCAAGAGCGGGATGATAGGTCGGCCCAGACTCACTGACAAGTTCACCTGGAAGTAAAAGAGTAAAAGTTTCTATTATTTCGCTGCTTGAGTAATATATCTGCCATTAGCGGCGTCCTTGAGGGAAAGTTACTCTTGTTACATACAGGAATAAAACAGACCAAGTGCTGCTAGATTCATCGATAGTTTCACCTGACAGAAAGTACATTTTGAGAGATAATTAAAACCTCAGAGGTAACGCCGTGTCATTCAATGGAAGCTCATGGCAATGACACGACTGCAAACAGTATTTACAGACAATAATGATTGGGTGACTAATTTAATTTATCCCTTCCTCATCATCAGTTTTACGATTGTATTCACTGCATCTAAGCTCATGTATACTATGTAAACCTCCCATGATTCTATTAAATTGAATTACCTCTCTGATACAGTTAGGGGACTTTGCATACTTCTCGGTGACACAGCTGATGATGAGTTTAGCTCCTCTGATGCCCTTGTCAATCTTCTCGAAGAGTTTGTCTCCCCCTCCCATCTGACCAATGTCCATCCAGCAGGTGAATCCGGCCTTCTCCAGGTGTTGCTTGAGCAGCTTCACCTCGTTCTGGACCCCCCACTGGTAACTCAGGAACACCTCGGGGGGTGTAGGGTAGTCGAACTCTTCATTTTCTACCACTGTCTCTGTTAGTATATAATTAATATGTAGATACGTAAACAATCTATATAGCATATGTATATACTCCTCGAATTATTACCTTAACATTGAAATTCAACCTTTCATGTTTGAAACTTACATCTACTACATCTTTTATCCAGCAGTCGTTTTCATTACTGGAATATAATCTTTAGTCAAAAGGGGATACCACAAGTCACCACTCTTGTTTCAGTGTTTGGGAACAACCCCAGAAGTCGCAGATTTGTATTAATTATCAAAGCATTAAAGGAGAGATGAAATGCATTTTTCTCAAGAATGATAGATGATTACCTCTACGTATATTGTATATCAGAATCAATTGAGCATAAAATCGAGACAATATACACTTGCAATTGATAATTAAGACTATTTTAATTCACCCATTTTAACACTACCGCAATTTGTTCGGCGAATCCTTTTGAAAATGCTCACTGAGGCGTGACTGTGATAAGCGACAGGCGGGGCGACTAGATAGCTATTCCGCCGGTGTCTCGTTAATTAATTAATGATGATTATCACTGCCGCTAAATGAATTTATGAGGTGTATTACATCGCCAAAAAGACATGTTTATGTAATAATTGTGTAATTGTCATCTGCGGAATTACCTAGTTGGATATCTAAACATTCGATATATGGGAAATTTAAGTTGGTTTATTGAAGGTTTCTTTGTGAAATTAACAATCAAAATGTTGCGAAATTACTTTGAATTGTGACTATCGCCGAAAATCAAATTCCTCCACATACGTCACAGAAGTCATCCCTTCACGAGTCACACCCCCGCAGACTTTCATTCTGGTCGCCGGGGCTAAATCAGGCGGTTTTTTAAAAAGCCATATATAAGAAATTTATGGACCGATTTCAGAAATTTAAAATCGAGCAATTGTCAAATTGACATCCCATTTCAATGAATCCGATTTGGACCATATGTCATTTCATCTATCCTTTAACCGCGCTCAGTGTTGCTGAACTTCTGCGGACAGTGGTCAACTTATTACACAAAATTACTGATTCAGCAGCAGTTTAATGTAGAACAGCTGAGGAAAAACCTGTCCTAGTCGTGAACTGTTATTTGATATCAGTATCAGAAAAGGATGTGAAATTCGAATGGGATTTTTACAAATGAAAAACAAGTTTTAAATTAGTTGAAAGAGTTGATTAACAAACCAGCCATCTTCATTGCATTTTCCACGATAATGGCAGCATCCATCCTGTTCATCTCTTGCAGTGCAGTCAGAACAGCAAATGTTGCTTCACTCGTCTTTCGAGTTGCATACCATTCGTTCAACATGGACATACACGGGTCGTGTTGCTGGGCCCATCCTCTGACGTTATCATTGCTGTAACCAAGGCGACTGGACAGCAACCGCCAGTCATGCTCATCCTTGGGGTTCAACAGTTTGGAGACATCTCCCGACCAGAACGGGGCATGGCTGAGGGTCTGAGATAAATAAAATAATTTTTTATTTTTATTTATTGTTGTAATTTATTCCTTTACTCTAACTTACATTACAACAACATTAATGTATATCGATATCAGGAATATGGAACCAACCTTTGCATCAATTTCCTCAACTTTGGCAACAGTTGTGTCAAGCTTTTCTTTCACGGCTTCTGTCTTCTTACCCTGAGTTTTTACGACTTTTTGGACAGTTTTTATCTCTTTTTTCTGCTGGGTCACTAGCTTGGATACGGCCTTCACCTGGGCACTGGTCTTGGCGACTTTCTTGTCTAAGACTTTAACGTCCTTCTTTGTATCCTGGACATCTTTAGACAACCCATCCAGACTGTAACACAATGGTGAACATTTCACACAGCTTGACTTGAGTATAATGCGTATACGTACATGTATACGTATTTATGGTATCCGCGTATCTTTGAAAATTCGGTTGCAAGAAACTTAGTACTCGTTCGGAGTTTCAAATATACGTGGATACCATAAATATATATTAAAAAAAAGTAAATAAAAACACAGAGCCATTTTTTTCTCGAACATGTTTCAATGGTATACTCCCTGCCCTGATGAACATGTTGGAGAAAAAAATGGCTCTGTGTTTTTTTTACTTTTGAATATATATATATGAGGTAGCTATATCCATAACTGTTCTCCAGAATATACATTAATATTTACATACAAACACAAGTATCACTACATCAATACAAGGAACCAAGAAAATGAAAAGTACCAAACTAATAGACATTTTAAATGAATTTCTTCTACAGTGACCTAATTGAACAGGGCCTAAATTTTCGAAAGTCCATTGGTGCTAAGACAGTTGTAACTAAAACCATTACCATTTACACGCGATTTTCTTATTGCTAAGAGAGCATCGATTTCTCTTTTTAAACGAAGGCGAAAATAAAACATCAATTAATATTTTTCGAAATTTACAGTAGGGTTATACTTATTCTCAAAAGTAAGGCATGGTACGACTTACCAAGAATAAGTAAGATAAGGAAATAGGTTTTTAACTATATACAAAAACAACCACACCAATAACAGTTTTTTTTCTATTTTGATTACACGTGCATTCGTGAATAAACAGTAACAGTCATAGACCCATTCTATATTTTAAATGCATGATTAAAGCTAGAATTTAAACACCACTCCAGTTCTCACATAGGAAACTATTTTTAGAACGTAATTATATTAATTAATAATTATTTTCCTATTATGAATGTAGAATAGCTTTTTTGAATGGCATTGTAGAAGTTGTAATTACGGGAAGGAGGAGAAATATATATTTGAAAACGTCACAAGAATCTGTGTGGAAATGTCGCATATCTTGAAAAAAGCTGTCATCCATATATTTGTGTTCCTTCTCATATATGTTGAAATTACCATAATCAAACGATATCAAACGAAATAAAGATTTTAGAGAAATGTTATGTAGTTAGGCTCAGTATTCTGATTTTCTCTAAGTTTGATGTCCAACAAATGTCCGAAGAACGACTGGAGGCGTAGTGATAACACACCTCCTCCCCTCTATGATATCTACGAGGTAGCTACATCCATCCTTGGTGTACTGTATCCCTGACTTCTTCTGAACCCTGATCAGCAGGTGCTTGTGTTTGGCCAGGTATGGGAGGTGCTGTCCCCCCACACACTTCATCCCGTCCAACAGACACAGCATCTTGGTCTGCTCCTCCGGACCGTCTAGCATCTTGGCGAAGAAGTCTGTTATCTGCTCAGCGTGCTTCTGTGATAAGGGTGTGGAAGTGATAAGTGATTGTTAGTGTATCTGGTACTGTCATTTACCGTATTTTGATATACATGTAGATCTAAACTTCATGCAGAACTTAACCGTTATATTCCCATACTTAAAATACTACATACGTTTGTCAAATTCACCAATATAGGGGGAAATTTAGAACAATGCTGAACCATTTGGAATTGTTGGCATATATCTTTATACATGTATATCTGTCTATTAGTCCAAATGGTACATACATTGTTCTAAAGCCCTTTCCTAGATACATCCTTAACTCAATATGAGATAATAAGAATAATATGAAAAGGTTTCATCTATTAAATATAATTACATAGGATACCTCTGATCTGATACCCGTCTCCTTCAGCATGTTAAGGAAGGTTGGTAACACAAACGGAGAGAGTCCTTTGTGGTCCATCAGATCTGGAAGAATCTTGCCAATCTGTTCAGGCTTTAATTTGGCCACCTCTGTCATCGCCATCAGTATAACACCTGCATTTTCTTTGTCCTTCTTGGCTTGCTTCCACAGGTCGAGAAGATACTTTTCCTTTAATTGCTGAGGAACGATGCATAGTGGAAGTCATGTTATGCAAAATAATTTCGAACAGCGTCCATTTATAAGAAAATGAAAGATACAATCAGATAACTTCGGGAAAACATTGATGTGTCATGTAAAGAAAATTAAAATGGAAATGCTTATCACTTCACAAACTGGATATAATTGATGTTTCATCATTCAGCCAGCGACAAGTCATAAACATTGTTATAGCGAATACTTAGTCAATATAATGATATGATATATTTAAGTCAATTTCTCTCAGCGCCGGCTAATGTAAGACTTGCTGTATATCCTTTACTTTCTTGTGCTAGCATATCGACGCAATGCCCGTAATTGATTCTGATGTGCTAGCACAGGAAAATAAGGAAATGTGTCAAGGCTTAAATTACCCAGAGATGATGATTGGCGCGAGGAAAGCCTTCTTGAGGAAAGCTGTATTTAAATGTGAATTATTCACTTTTATATTTACAAACCACAGGATGATGTGTTGCGATTGCCAAATAAAGTTGCATGGCGTGCATCTTGATGGCTGTATCTGTAATGTTGTGGTACTGCATCAACTCATCCAGTCTAGCGTGGACTGGGCCAGGGTTGGACTCGTACACGTTGCTTATTGCAGCTGAAACAGTCACGTTTGATTCAATCAGCAAAACAAACCACCAAACCAATACCAGTGTGTGTTAGAAATTTGAGTTATATAATTAATGGATATAACTGTGTCTACTAGATTATGCACCAATTAATTAAGGAATAATAACTTGAACAATGAGCATACTCACTTTCATCCAATTTTACACATGTTAAACAATGACCATAGTTATGTCTCCATCTTTTAAAAAGTTTTCACAAGTGTGCCATATTCTACACTTTACTAATTCAGTAATTCAGTAATTCAAGCACACGTAAATTCTATTTTTCCTTCTACAGAAAATATCTAACCGTTAGGGGGAGTGTTGCAAATAGCTTTTAACGAATGTGGTAGATTATAAACACAAGGAATACTAAGGTGATGACCTGAAGCAGACATCCCTCGTGGATATTATATTAAAATACAAGAAAGTTAACATCAACGACAATCACGAACTCACCTATCAGGGACGACTTCTCCGTCTCGAGGAAGGCGTGGACGAGCTTGTCCATGTAAGGAGAGAACAAACTGGCGGAGTCCCTACACACCACCTCCAGCTCCCAGCCAGCGAACTCCTGCACATCCGTCTCCTCGTGGGTCAACAGGTCGACCAGACCCCCCAACATGGACCGGCACCATCGTAACTTCTTGATTTCACCTAACTGAAACAGGGGTCCCAATTCCATACCATTTATTTAGCAATAAATATTTCCGTAGGCGTTAACCGTAGCTTTCTACTATTAATTTGAGGATGAAATAGTTCAGAACATTTTAACTTCGTACTATTCATTCAATACCATTGTAACTTCTTGATTTCACCCAACTGAAACAGGGGTCTCAATTCATTACCATTAATTTAGCATTAAATATTTCCGTGGACGTTTATCGTAGCTTTCTACTATCAATTTGAGTATGGAATAGTTCAGAACATTCCATCTTCATATTATTAATTCAGTATTGACTAGTTCAGTGAGTCAACAATAAAACTAGATAGATAAACAAAGATTGGTGCCACTATATCTGGGTATATAATGTAGCATAAACAGTGAATGGTAACAGCTTTATTAACTCGAACATTAATGGACATCACTGTAGCCTGATGATTTAGCCCTACGGACGCATAGGTTACAACTTTTCAGTGTGTCAGCACTCTATTAATCCTAAACAATAACTCATATCACACTGTAGACAGATGTCGATGACCCCACACTGAAACATGAGTACCAACGCCATAATATTAATTTAGAACTGAACAGAACATTCGGTTAACAAATAAAACCATAGACATAGACTAGCATTACTTGTTTAAATCGCGCAACTGAAGCAGTACCATTGTATTATGTTATACTCTGTATATGAAATAAACTAAAAATCGGTATATTCTAGCCAGTAGATGTACATCATTGTGCAGCATAGTGAAGCATAGATAATTTTAATGATCGGGACAGTGAAAGAAAACTTAAGCATGATTGTAAAGATTGTCAAGATAATAGATTACAACCATGCTATGTTTTATAAGTTTTCTTTTACTGCCCCGGTCATGAAAGGTATCTATGCTACACTGCAACAACATCGAAATATTGGAAAACGGTGATTCTTGCAACACTTTTGGCACAGTGCTGTAATTTCTACGCAGCACGCCCTGAACGTCTTCTACTCGAGTATTGACTAATAACATTGCATTGGATTTTAATCCGTTATAACGTTTTCCAATTCCAACCCATCACTCTGAGTCTCACCAACTGCAGGACGGCAGGAAGGACAGAGCGAATGAGACCCCAATGCAGGTTCCCAAGCTGGCCGGTGTGAGGGTGGATGAAGTCCTTCTTCATCAGTGTGAGACTCATGGACACCATCCACTTGTACTCGCTCTCATCCAGCTGCTTACCGTTCCTAGGTAGGAGACAACAATGAATTGGCTTCAACACAGTTACTCATACCCATTACGAGGACGTCTGTAATAAGTTAAGTATGACAAGGAAGCATCCGTTAGAGCCACCATTCCCATTACCATTCTCAACTTCATTGTTTCACTTTTTCATTTTAGCAATGGTATAAAGCGTAAACATGATCAGCAAGGACATGGTTTAAGCTCAAAAGGATACCATGTTTATGTGAAATGAAAGCTTTAATTCGGAAAAATAGATTCCAACCTTTGAGGCAAGTATATGTTAGATAACCAGTAAATATGGATCTAAAGTTCTTTAATTCACATGTTAATATTGACCTGGGCCCGTTCCACGAAACTCTAAGATGATTTGAAGTAACTAAGGTAGCCTTAATACAACGTTAAAAGGCTTAGGTCAACCACCATCTGACTCTTACTTAATTCCGTCCACTGAGTGGCAGACAAGCACTGAGGTGAGACGACTGAGGTTGCCATTGGTGTTCCAGGGATAACTATCATCTTCCAGCAGGGGGCCGACTCGTCGCAATATATCCACTATTGTCTTCTTGTTCTTCTACAAACATGATACCATGGAACAATAGTATACCACACCATATTTGTTAACTAATTTAAATTTAAGGTAACAATCACTTGATATGCCAACTCTGTGTTGAAACAAGTTGATATTTGTTAAAATATTTTGTTTGCTATCAAATCCTTTGACACATTTGGAATCAGAAAGTACGTTTGGCCATCGAACGTCTTCTTACTTTAGCATTGAATTCCAATGATCCTGCGGCCTCACAAGCAACATCGTAGAGGATGTGAGCCCTTCTCTCCAGTACACCTAATGCAAAGCGTACTATATCCACTTCCAACTTCTGGATCATACGTGCTGCTCTTAAATATAAACAGTATTAAGCAGTGATCTATTGACAGTAAAACTGGCATGTTTTCATGGTGTAAAATATACTTGTACCATCCATCGTACTACACTACGTTCAATGGATAGTCATGTTCTTTCTTGTAATAACTTGTGCCTGAACGCATATATAATTTGTTGTTCATAACGTACAGCTTCAACATATCTCTAAATATATCATTTATTGACGTATATGTCCAGCAAAAGAAGAAAACATCACCGTTATACCAATACCATTGCCACTTGTTAAAATAACTATAAGATTTTACAATTTTAAAAAGACAGTAGTGATCAGTTCTATAAAATATGAAGTGAAATTAATGTCATATTTCTATTTACTGCAAAGCGTTGATAAAACTGTTATTGAAGTATCGATATTTGTCGACCAAGTCGCTTGTAGGGTCATCAGGCACTTGTACTTTGCTGAAGTCTGCAAACACCGCTCTTACAGAACCGAGCCGATCCTTCAACATGAAGATTCAAAATATTTGAATATAGCATTTCTCACCTTCTTTAGATATTCTGTAAACTTTCCATAACAAGGTAGTGATCTCAGACTATCGCGAATACCTGCTCTTTTAGATACCTCCAAGTTTCTACAACGCGATTTCTTAGAAACGTAAATGTTTCTACAACGAGGTACAACGAGGTACAAACATTGGTACTGTCTCTGACAGTTTTAAAAATCCTGAATATATCATTAAACAACTGTTTAAAAAACGGGTATCTTTCTGTAACGAAATATTAAAGAATTGCATGTAAATTTGATTTTGATACACCCCCTGAGTGAAGCCCCCTTTCGCCTTTAAAATGTCTGGATCCGCTCATGTATACATGTACTCCTTTTCAGAAACTATTTTTCAAATTAATTTTCAAATTGGTTGAGAAATACTAATGGCGAGTGAGTCTCTAGCCTACAGGTACCTATAGCTGCCAGTCAGTGTCTTCGGTATAAATAGCTCAAGTGTAATAATAAGGAGATGGAACGATTCAATTCATTTATTTAATATTCAACATTGTAACATGAGTATTATGTAAGCACGGGTGGGCCCTCACCTTCCAATTGAGTTGTTTCCCTTTAACGCGGATAGCCTCCTCGGCACCACCAACAGTACTGACGAGAGGGATCGCGATAAGGACCAGTATCAATTCCACCATCAAGGAGGCGTGTTCTGGGGAGCTGAAATAATGATAAGGAACGGACGGTATAATGTTTGAATGTAGCAAAATGTGGAGGTTGTGTAATAGAGTGAACAAGACGCCACGGTTAATACTATTAGGAAAAAAGCTACTTTCGGAGTCATTTACTATCAAATAATTTATGAATGGACAATATTTCAGCCATAACTATAAATGTGATGAACATCCCGGGCAAATATTATAAATGGTGTCATTACTCATTGATTAGAATGACAAAGAAGACGACACTCATTATGATATTAAATTATGCAAATACTTGTTATATAATAAATCAGTGTGTAATGCCTCCTACTTGGACATGGATTTTACGAGCACTTCAGACACTATGGCGTTGGCGAAAGGAGGTTCAAGTAGGCTGTGATCTGTGGTTTCTCTAACAATGGTCGTCAGGGATTTGCACATGTACTCGAACATCTTACCATTTCCCTGAAAAATATACTCGAACATCAGGTGACTGCATATATACTTCTTTGTTATTCTCCTGTTCATTTGCCTATGTCTTTTCTTATGTATACTGCATCCCTTTATTGCATCCCTTTATATATTCGTATACATGTAAACGTTCCATCATTATGCGAGCACGGGTTTCATTCACTTTCACTCAATCTATTCATTAGAATAATTATGTTTAAATATAACAGCAGTGGACTTGAAGGAGGATACCATCAACACGTCTCTCTCGCAGCCATCTAGGTCATCTAAATCTATAACTTTCATTACAACGTGTTGTCTTCTTGAATGAGAACAAGTTATATGGATAGTCAACTTCTTTATTGATATGAGAGCGACGTTTCGATGCAGATACTAGCACCGTTATCAAGCAAGCATCGAAACGTCGCACTCATATCAATAAAGAAGTTGACTATCCATAGAACTTGTTCTCATTCATCATACCAGCTTCTTAAATGCCTCTCAAAGAAGTGTTGTCTTCTTGTTCTATCATTTGTGAGTAGTAAGTGATTCTAAATGTTAACCTTTCGACACGTATATTTCCAGGCGTTCAGTGAAAACTATATGATAGAACAGTCATCCTAGTATTGGTGACATCCAAGTATAAGTGACTCTTAGCCTAAATCAATATTGGATGCAATAAATATACAAATGGACTAAATGTAAACAAAAAGTGAAATTATTAATAAACTTTTTTCACATGAGTAAGTACAATCATATTCAGACAAAAAATGCATAATAGTATGCATACAGTAACACTTCTAGATTGCAACAATTGAACATATTAAAGGTTGTATAACAGGTCAATTGAATATATTTTGTAATGGAAACCATTTTCTTGTAAATTCATTTGATTACTTTTTCATCCTGGCAATGTATCTCTCAACTTGAAATATATTTTTAAAGGCAGCAGTGAATGTTTTAATGTTTTGATTAATACATTGACTTGAAAGAAATGCTTACTAGTACTCAACTCACCATCACGTGTGAAGCGTCCACATCATAAAAGAAGGTCCCGATGGCTTTGACTAGCTGGTGGACAGGTTTCCCGGCCTTCTCTCTGAATATGTGTGTCGAAAACTCCATGATTTCTTTGTACAGGGACCTGATGTTTCCTGCAGCGCTGTAGAAGATACAAAATGTAGCTGATTATATCGGATATTGCAATGACTGTAGACTTCCTAAATTTCTTTCAAAAGGTTATACGACGTATTTATTAAGACGTGACCAAATGAACAATATGGAGAAAAGAAATGTACTTAATGAAGTTGGAACTCCATATTGTCCTTTATTGTTTTCAGATTAGTGTAAGAATAAGTAATGAAGATTATTTAATGCCTTAAATCGATTAAAAATCCAAAAACGACGCCTGTCAAAATCTAAATCATCATATATTGAGATTTTACAATCATATATTTGGACATATGAGACCAAATACCAGTTTGCAGTAAATTACGTACTATATATCATTATTGAAATATTAATAAGTGTTCAGTGGATACCTCACATCGTCCAACAATGTTGTTAGATCATCTGCCATCAACGCAACAACTTTATCGTCTTGAGGAAATGCCTTGACACATATTATTACCTTCAGTCGATCAAGATATTTTGTGTAGGGAGCTTTCTCCTTAATTCCCTTAAAGCAAGAAAATATACGTACTGTAAACAATTAAACTTACAGAAATTATTAAGAGTATGATAAGATATGAATGTTTATTTTAGCATCCTACAATCCATACCATAAACTTTCCACAGCAAATTCATAATACTAACATGCAGTGGTCTTAGTTATGTTCGAAAACATACCAAAATAATTTACTATAAATAAAGCAAATAACCTTTTAGTGAAGTTTCCCTCTCGAAAGCCACATAAAGCCACTGTGTTCAATTCGCCTAAATACTTTCAAGAAGGACTTTGTCCTTTGTAGATTACAAATTCAACTTAACATGTTTTGTAGTTTATCATCAACATTTTTAAATATGCAATTTCAAAATCTGTTTCAAAATTTGGAAACATATGACTACATCTTTTCTCAATGTATCCCATATTAGACCCATAAGACCATAATACCCTTCTGTTACATGCATGTACCCACTCTGAGCGGCCTGCTGTCCAAGTTGTGATATAACCACTCTGCCATCTGCAGCATGAGTTTCCTCTCTCTTGGGGAGGAGTCCATGAAGTCGTACTCGTAGAACAGGAACAGCTCCAGGAAGTCTTCTCGGTACTCAGTGTACTGACTTGATCTGGAGGATGCATGGGGAGACAAGGCATTTCAGCTTAAGAACCTCCGACCGGTTCGTTTGGAGTGATTAATAAAAAAAAACAAAAGAGGAAATGACAATTTGCCATGTCTGCATGCTGCTTAAATAAGATGAGAAGAAAATACTTCACATTGCTTTAATTCGGTAGTGTCGGAATGAAGAGAAACGATAATTAGGTATTAGGATCAAACTTGTGAAATCAACTTATTTTTTGTCAAAGAATTGATAATTCAATTTACATTACAATAATAACCTGTTGAGAGTATGTAGTTATTCACAAAATCTTCTTTGGTTTAATTTCCTCAGAAATGTTAAATACATGTCATTGATAAAGATGTCTTCTTAGCATTACAACTGAAAACTGACATCTTGAAATCTAAACCGTATTAGACACTATTATTTAGCAGTTAAACATGATAATACTCACGAGAAACCGTCGTTAAATATACATCTCATGGCATCATATGCTTTGTCTGCGTACTCCTCGTAGGATATTTTCTCTTTTCCTGGTTTGAACTCCCGTCTACACACACCCAGTATCGTCTTTACACTCTCTCCTTTCAATCGCTGGATCATGGATTAGATTGGTATAAACAGATATCCATTATCCAATTTCTTAATATCAATAAGTAACCCTGAATATTGTTTTTTTTTCTAAAATAGTTTTCTCCCGTAGCATGACAGCATGACCAAGGCGTTTTGTGGGAATGAAATCCGAGAAATTGATTCTATATTAGATCCTTATAATGCATGACGTAAACATATATCTTTTTTGCTTGCACAATTTTGTGAATAATGCATGTTTAACAATCCATTTTGGGAGTAATTCCTCAAATTTCCTGGCCACAAACAGTAATCTTATTACATTGTCCCTTAGAGGCTCCGGGAGACATGGACATGTGAATTAGACCAAACTGATACATCGAAATATGAGGGTATATATAAACTGTGAATAACAAATGGAATACGAAAACTACTGCTGTCGTTCAACAACAGGCAAACCAACAAAACGTGACCAATCCAGATTCTCTCTTTTAATAGACGCTATTCGAATCATCACTTGCCAGTAATCTTTTCTAAGTAATGAAGGTATTCCTAGTTATCCCAAAGACATCTAGTGGGAGACGTTCGCATAACAGGTTACCATGCATTTATCGACTAACTTCAAAACAATACATACAAATTACAGCCATAATACCGTAATATTGAAATATATGACTTAAAGCACTTTAAAGAAGAGAGAATGTATGAAAAGAATTATAACACCTTGACTGAACTGGTTTTACGCAAAAGGAGCCCAAGTACCTGACAATACCCCTCAAACTCTGCGAGTGACACTTTGAAGACCTCCACCACCAACTGACACTGTGTAGTTCCTGGACCCGAGTCTACCAGAGCTACCAGGAACTCTAGCAGAACCTTCTGAAATGTGCTGGCTTTGGCTCTATCCGCGTCTATAAGTCTGCTGCAAGACAAGGAAGAAAACAGGACATAACATATACATGACTTGTTCTTCTTTAGTATATGCACAACATTTCTGAGCCATTCCCTGGCATCCTGGGTACCCATGTATTTGTTTATAATTTGTGAGAAATTGTATATGTTAAAAAATGTATTTACAAGTCAAAGAAAATCTCATCTAATTCAATAGAGTTCTATTTATTATTTCCGACAATACCGACTTTTAACGACGTACGTACTACTTGGGGAAAAAGAGGACCTCTGCCATACTAAACTACATACGTAATACTGATACTTACTACATACAGTCGGCGACAAGATGGAAAGCAGCAATAGCCATCTGACCAGCATCGGATTCCAAGGTAGGGAAGTTAGCCACACAGACCTTCTTCTGTAGAACACTGAGGGCTCTCACCACCATCTGACCCTCTGTCTTCTCCTTGCTCAGGTCATACCTCCATTCTTCAGTCTCCTGCTCCAGAGCTTTCCTAGTCTTCCCATTGGCCTTCTTGAAGTCATATTTATCTAACATTTCGTCCATGGTGACCACTCAGTGTATAGAAATCTAAAAAACAATAAATCTTTATTTCATACTGTAATTGAGAGGTCTGTTGTACAAAGTACAGTTATACAGTGCAGTAACACATTCTTTCTAAGCATAAAAGCTTTATGAATATAAATGGAAAAAATCTAATTGAGCTTTACTAGACGTCTTCATCAATGGTATAAACTAACAAGTTTCACAGTGTTGGTAGTAGTATTATTTTATATGTACATTTATTAACGATAAGTGTGGTGGGCAAACAAACATAAAATGGTACTCATCTTCGACAAAATTTAAATTGCACATTTGACTTTCTATTTTCGTTTTTAATTTCTTCATCTCTCCGATTTAGTTTATAAATCATGGGAAGGGCAGCGTTATCTTGCCAGTGAAGATTTATATCTATGATTGAAATTAAGATTTAGCATATTTGATAAACGCTGGTACCCTTGCTTCAAACGTAGAGACCAGTAGTGTATGTTGTGATCTCACCGCAGACGTCATCGTTCAGGTACGTCATCAATCAACATGGCTTTAACAAATTAAAGTAAATGCTGCATTTAATATAAGCCGGACAATTATTCCATTTGCCTGTCGATGGATATGGAAGAAAGTTTCTGATTTCCGGACTTCAACATTGGAATGACCAATATTGTTTAACTGTATGATCTAATGTATGACGGGCTAAGCAAGAGTAAATCACAAAGGCTCATATATAATTCTGTTTTGAAACTTATATTTTAATTTATTTGGAAAATGAGAGTATCTACACAGTTGCATAGACGTTTTAAAACTTATATTTCTTAAAAATATATAAAAATTCTTAATAATTAAAAAACATTTTTTTTTATCATTGTTATATTACCAAAACCAAAAGAAGGAGATAATTCAACATGGTTATCTTTGAGATCACACTATTTGCATTAGTATACATTTTAGAAGTTGTACCATTGCTGATATGTGTCATCTGACTATAAAAATGTTACATTTGTTCACTATCTAAAGTTCATGTATTGCTAAAGTATACAATTGTATTTAACGTGCATGATACACCTCTCTAGCCTCGAGTTGCCCGTTAAGAAACGTTATTATATAATACAATCTCCTCCAATGTATACCAGTTGGTCTCGTATGTAAATTCAAAACAACCTATAATACTTTCTTAGATAACATTTCCAAAATGTTTTAATCATTCTTAGAACATACGTTTTATCAAACTAAAAGATTATACAGAATGTATTCACCAACCCACACGTACTTGACTGAAATTAATAGGGAGACATGCACAGCCCGTCTACCAATCCATCAAGGTTGAAATCAAGACTAAGTCAACACTGAAATCACCGGTTGCTATACACCTGTCGATATATCTGAGAGGGTCTTGATAACACGGGTCAATACAGTACAATCGAATACAGGACATTCAAGGATTGCAAAACATTGTTGTTACTGGTTATAATCGACGTTATAGCAAGGTAAATTAAATATCTTTTTTGAAAGCAGTCGACATATTTATGTATTACTGTATTCAGTCATATACAGTTGTTCGTCTGAGAACTTAACGCCAGATCGGTTCAGTAAATGTAGAGCCACATATACACACATCTGAGCTTACATGTACAGTCAGTAGTGAATATTGTGTCATTATTATATTTTTAAGTTCTCATTATAATACGACTTCTTGTCACGCTACAGAAAAGGCTTGGAGATTCATTCTTCACAACTTTAGAAGGTATAATGTGAGTATAAAACCGAGTCGATTGAGTACACAATCTCCAATCAAAATCTTAACAGCGTTTAACAATTGAGTTGGGTCCAATGAACAAGTCCTTATTTTATTCTAATTTCATACTCGATACTTATAATCAAAAGCATTCCAACTCCAGAGTGGCAATATATACATGTATGACGGCAATAAATTGTATTAGATTTACGTGAAATTAATTTATCTTCATTTTCATCGTGTGGAACGGGAAGTTATTATGAACAAATGTTTTATAATCGGATTTAAAATAGTTATACACTGACGGTCGTATTGGCACACACCACCAAATTGTTTCCTGTACGTCTATATTGCATGTTGTTTACAAGTAACGCATTGTATTTACTATATGCCTATTATTGAAATATAATATTCATAAAGTACAACATGTCTTACCAAAATAGTGTCCAAAACTATCCTCGAAACTATATGTCATTTCCTGCATGCAGAGGTGTATAGTGTAGTGCTAAGGTTCACGCTGTGTGCTGCATGTCAACACGAAGTATCCTAGTGTGGGTAGCGGTCTTATCAGCGACACGTGTGTAGGAGACGGTTTAAAGTACATTGCAACATTGTACATTGCAACCTTTACGTCATGAGTTCATAAAACCTAAGTGTGTTTAAACCAGTTCAGACTCTTCTATATGGCGTATATTTGTCAGATCCAATATTGTTTTGACAATGGAACTTAATTACTATCTACATTAATTTAAGTCATTCATACGTTCATTCATACATTCATTTCTATATACACACATAATCGGCATGTTTATAATTTATGAAGGAATTCATGAAAAAAATCACGATGATTCATTGCTATGCACAAGCATGCTTTCGACCAGTTTAGGTCTAACATGCTGTGTTTAATACAAGAAAATATTCCCCGTAATGGTCGAAAACATGCTTGAGGATAGAAATAAGTCATCGTGATACTTCAGTAATGTGTTCATAAATTATATATATGCCTACATTGTTCTTAAACAACCTGTGCAAAATTTCAAAATTGTAAATTACACCTTAGTCATATCAGATATAAATGTTTTGTGTGGTAAGGAGGTCGATAGTGGGAGTCGATTAGACGTTATCTATGCCAATACACCGGTAGCGTGCTTTGTTTACGTTGCTACCGACTCTGTGTACGTTAAAAATAGACATCGATTTGCTCGAAGCCTATTTTCCCATAGTATACTCACATTCCTATGTCACAGTGTTTTGTAGACAGGCATCTTATTCCATTATTCAAACATAAATTGCCGCAATTAATTATGTCTTATATATGATACTATCAATAATTAATTTACATGCATTAGTGCATGTTTGGAAACAGTTGGACTAATTACAAGTTTAAGTAATAGTGCGGTGGTACCTTTTTCAATGGGAAATATAATCCTTGAACACCGGTTGTTAAGTCTAGTTTTTCCAGTGTATGGAAGAAAACACGAATGGATTTATGAATATATTTTCAACAGCAACATCATTAGAAAGTACATACATCAACCGTTAGTTCTAATTTACATATTATTGCTGACATGTTCATACATCATGACATACACAGGCCTATACATGTACATATTTATTTTACACGCCTCAGTAGGACATATAACAATATGTATAGACATTCGAAGACATACACACTATATATACACTCACCAGTACTGTCACACTTGACTGAACATTTTGTATTCAATGTCAGCTACAATATATATTTTTGTGTATACAGTATTGTCATTCATGTGTTGTGACGTGCGTGTACAGTCCAATATGGCAATTGGACGTTTCGTCGCCAGATCTGTTTCGTCCTGAATTTCACTAGTAAATTCACCAGTGAAAAGGTGGAATGTTGGAATAAACTATAACCCCCTGGCCCAGAACCAACCTCGTGGAACTTTAATCTTGTTTTGAGCTGACAGAGAACACCCCGAAACAGTAAGGTAACGTTCAATACATAACAAATCAGATCATTGACGAAATATTGTGTAGTTTGTACTGGCTTCAAGGCAACCATGCAACCCTTCTCAAAATAATGTATAGCATTCATAATATTTTATATCATGTTTGGTATATATATTTTATATAGGTCTATGAGGTGTGATGTTGTTATGGACACTTGCCATTGAATGTTATGAAATATTTCTACCACCTTATACCGTTGTTTTTCAAAGAAAAGAAACGTTCACAAAATGAGCAATTTACGTTATACATTTAACTATTGTAGACATATATGAAACATTATTAATTTTTTAGGAACTAATTGATAAAAACGTTTAGACAAGTAGCTAGTAGGTGTATAGAACAGAGACCTGTTTAAGCATTACTATTTACAGGTTACATATAACCAGAGCTATATATCAGTTGGTTACAGGCATTATCCGAAATATTACATTATGGTGTCAAGACATGAGAGATAAGTAATATCACATTGAAACACAAATTATCATGGTAGTAAATGTCACTGTGGTCAGAAATGTTGTGATATACGTTCAACAATACTGCAATTGAGTGAGTTCTGGTGATGGCAAAACAATTGTTGTACTCAATGTACTGTCACTAAGCAACGGCGATGACGTTGCGTTGATTTTAGATATAGCATCATGTTATTGTAAACATGACGTCAGCCCCTCTGATATTTCCCTTGTGTTGAGAAGTGATATCTAACTGCAATGGTGAGAACATAGTTCTCAAACTGAGAAAACTCAGTCTCTCACCGTTAAGCATGTTAGGCTTATAAACTGGTTTACCTAGATATATTTCACATATAGATATCTTTATTAGGAAACTGTTTGTGAATCTTTACAAAAGAGGAAAACGAAAACTATGTTTGATGTATAAAATTCAACATGAAACGGCTCATTTTATCTGAAGGAAATGCTACCTAGAATATGGTTCAAACCCAAATTATAGATAAATAGATATGCAGGACTTTTATAAGGATAACAAAGAACCCGAAGAATTACTCAGTGACTTTGCGAACAGTAACAATAAATTAACCCATTTTATTCACACTTAGAATGAACGCCAATGTGTTAAGGTACCGTTGTAACTGAAGAAAAAAAGAATAATTGTATATAATCACAGTATATTGTAACAGTATGGACGCCATCATAGAGAGGTACGACCTGAAGAAGGGTACCGAGAAGTTGAAGACCGAGCTTCAGGAGCAGCTGAGTGGTTGGGCGGATGAGAAACGCGGTGCCACTGCCAGCAAGAAGATGGTTCTGAATGCCCTCAGTGTTGTACAGAAGAAGGTCTGTGTTGCTGACTTCCCTACCTTTGAGTCGGTTGCTGGTCAGATGGCTATACTCGCCTTCTCACACATATCAGACTGTGTTGAGTAAGTTCATATATTCAAAAAACATTTTAAAAGTGAATGGGTGGGTAAATTTACTAAAGGAGAGATGGTACGAAGAAATAATGAATTTATAATTCATTTTTTCTCTCTCCGAAATGTCAGGTTTATTATGTCTTCCAAAAAGCCTACAATGAGTAAACTCTGTATCCTTAGAGTTAATTTCAATCACTTACATGGCTGTATATCATACTGCGTGTCGTAAAATGACCGTTCAAAGACGTTATTGTAAATTCAAGCACTTTCAAGCCTATACCACCAAAAACGTAATGCATGTATATATTGAGAGTTATTCACAAGAATAGATTGTTGTCGCAAAATGGTACCGTAAATGAGTTCGATTTCTAGGTACAATATGACGTTCTCGAGCTATATTCATATTAGCTGTCACAGCTTGTTTTTAAATCATCTGCTGATAATAATGTGTTCCCCATGAAAACGATCTTTAAAAATACTTTAAATGTAAACGTTTTGTTGTTTAATTGCCCTCATGACTACTGTAAGTTATAACACCCAGTGAAGGTTGACATAGTGAATGATTAGACCTTTATTAGAACGAGCCTTACGGCGAGTTGCATAAAACCGAACATGTGTCTAATAATTCAACATGTCAACCGGCATACAATGTTATAACGAATTTATTCTCCTGAATGTCTCAAATTATTATTGCAAAAAGACATTCAGAAATGAGAAAATATAATTTATTCAAAGCAACAATATATCTAGGTCAAAGAACAAACAATCTGGTTCATGTGTCTCATATAAATATATGAATACAAAATCACAACCACACAAATATACGTTGTATCTTCTTTGTTTTATTGATATATTGGTACTATGGTGTTGGTTACCTCTTCTCCAATGACAGTTACTTGATATCTGAGGAGCAGTGCACTCCCCAGGACTTCCAGGCTGATCTGCTGGACTTCCTGCTGCAGCTCCTCCAGTGTGCCGGGCCAGGGACCACTCACCTGCAGCTGGTCACACACGTCTTCGGGGGATCTGCCCAGTTCCAGGAGTACATCCAGGTACACTGTTTCCAGAAATGTTGCTTACAGTGACTGAAAGTTAACCAGGGGCTGCGCTCTACTCCATGCTGCTTTCAAGAGTCAGCAGGATGAGGCTTTATTCAAGACAAATTAATATTTGACATTATGATTTTAAATCTGAAAACTTGTGGACATTGTGAACATTAAGGTCAATTTGTTACATACGAAAGTTTTATTTCATTTCCTTGCGCCTTAATGGGGTTAATTCAGGTTGAAATATATCATATGCCATTGGCTGTAGAAGGAAGTATAAGAGCTGTCGCCTTTCAGTTATAATTCATTGAGATACCGTATTTAGTCTGACCTATGTGTTCCCGTGTCTCAGACTCTGAAGGGAGATAGTGTGAAGAAGATCCTCAGTGTGTGTAGACGGGAGTTTAAACCAGGCAAGGAGAAAACATCGTTTGAGAAGTATGCAGATATGGTTAAAGACGCCATGAGATGTGTCCTCTTTGATGGCTTCACGTTAGTAGCCTTTTATATTTATCTAAACAGACTAAGTGGTTTAGAAATTCTCAAGTGTTGCGAACTGCTTAAGTCTTTGTCTAAATAATCTAACTGTCTACTGTCTGAAAGTTTTTTTAAAAAAGTTTCAAACTGCAGATATGTTCTTCATTCTCCCACAGATTGTCGAACACATTACATCTACAATACTTGTGTAATTTGGAAGGGTTTGATATTTCGATCAGGAACGAGCAGTGCCAGGAGTACAGGAAGGACTTCCTTGACCTGTACATCTACTTCCGGTACGGATTTACGGACCGGAAAGAGGAAGAACGCAAATTGATGTTTGCTATGTCAAACTGGATCAGAAGTCATCTGGATAACAACCCGTTCCAGGTGGGTGCACTGCAAGATAAAGTGAATTATTACAGACATTTTCTTGTGAGTAAGCAACATACAATTCGAAGACTGATGGTTGTTACCGTAAATGGCACCCGTACAATTTTTCAATTGTTATTATCATAGTAAGTCAGTGATTCATTCGTATTTCACTATACGTTTACCACTTCATTTGACTGAGTTAATTTTAAAAACTCTTCGAATTTTGATATTTCTATGATTATGATATTATTGACATTTGAATTGAATTGAATTGAAATTGTTATTATAAAGACCCAGTTCCATCTTCCAAATCATTTTATATTTTCTTGTAGAAATCATTTGAACGCTTGGAGAACTAAATTAATACATTTAAACAATGTAAGTGTCACATGAGATGTAACATGGGATTCTGATAACGAATACAACATTCTTTTAGAGGAAGACTTTTACAAGACCTTATAGTATGTTTTCAGACTATCAAAGATAAGACTATCTTCGCTGCATTTTTCAAGCGGATGAGTGAAATCATTTTTGCAAAGAGTTTTCCGCCAAACGGTGACGCTATAGACCTGATGAAGAAAGCTCTGGAGGACGTGTTGGACGCCCTTAAGTATGATGTTTATATGTCGTGTTAATATTCACAGAAAATTAAAGCAAGGAAAAAGTGGAACCCTTAGCATGTCTGTCCCTCGGTCAAGTCAAGGAATAGTTATTCTTTCACAGTTCTTCTTGCAATGAGCGCGTTTCAAACGTTTCGACGTACGTGCAAAATGCCATATGACCTCTAAATCGAAACGTAGCACTCATTGCAATAAAGTTATTTAACTTCTGAAAAGAAACATCGCAGTCATTGCAATAAAGTTATATGACATCTAAACATTACAATAAATAATTGTACGTGAAGGTCCTAACATTGTCTACGATACATCGTAGTTTAGGACTGTTTATCAAATGAAAAAGGTAATTTTACACGTTTAATGACGTTGTTCAGGAAGGATGGAACGCTTACGGACGTTTACGAAGAGCTCATGGATTTTACAGCCGATCTCTTCTCACAGAAAGAAGGAAGAAATGTTCACATACTCATCACGGAAATAGGAGACTATTTTTCTCGGGTAAAAGAAGCGCACGTAAAGGTATGTAACTTTGTTTGAATACTTCATGGCGGATTTTGTAATACTAGATTCACATCTTGGATTTAATTATTGTTGACATCTTTTCTATATAATGGCTATATGTGTATATTATTGCAATTATATGTAAACTAAACTTTTATGTTACAATTATACAATTGCATTGTTTTAATTTTTAATCTAATTTAATCGATAAACATTACATCTATGGGTTAAAATAGAATTATGATGTTGGCTTTTATAACTATCTATTCATTTCTACAGGGGAATGAGCAAATGTTTGAGTATATGTGTAAGAAGCTGGCTGTGATTGTTGATGAGACAAAGGACATAAGTTTGTTGGAGATACACTTTGTACAGCCTTTAATGAAGGAGGTCCTACTGAAGGCCATGTCTAGGTTAGTAAGGATATAACCAAATTATAGATACCTTGCAACAAAAGTTTAACGCCACACATGCACTTCGTTTACAAAATTCATAATTTAAATATTTACTGCAATGATGATTTTGTTATGATTTTTCAAAATTGCATATTTTTAGATTATGGGTTCGAAATATTCGCCTGCTTTGAATAATCGCCGAGTCAAACAGGTGTTTGAAAATATTAATCGCCGGGCGATTATTCAAGGATTTACGGTACTCCATACTCTCTACTCTCGACAAACAATCTAACGAAACTACACTACCTTCGGGTAATCGAGTCTTCAACTCGTGTGAACCATCTAAAAACTAAACAAAGTTTTAATGACTAGAAGTATATGTTTAATGGCAGTTTCCTTAGTTTTTATGCAGGGCTAAGTAGATCTGTATTTGAATAAGATTTGATCCTAACGAACTAATTTATTGTTTTTATTTGAATTTTATATATATATCTGACATTAGATAATATAATCATATAATCAATTTTATTGAAGTCTCATCTTCCTAAAATGTTTTAATGTTGAAGGAAAACACGTTTTAAAGATTATTATATCATAATAGTAGGGGATTGTTTATCTTCATAGAAATGTCGGATTCAATTAATACAACTGAATGTCAAACGTCAGGAAGGCGTTTTTAAGTTCAGACCGAGGAATTATAAATATTTGTTTTTCAAACAAATATTTGACAAATGAACTAATGTTTCCTTCCTTAAAAGGTATATGTAATAATACAGAAACGATAAAAGTGGTATTGTTTCAGTTGTTCTATCTTGCTTGGCGCTCAGCTTATAAGGATAGAACAATGATTGAACTGGCGCTGCACTGTGGCTGCCGGGTGCCACTGGCACAAACCGAATTTCAGAATTCATTGTAATGAGGACAATACCGTGCTATCAAAATAAATATCATCGCACATATGCCCTCCCGTGTTTCAGCGCACCTGCCCACGTGACTCTGTTGATCCAACTGATCCAGACTCTGCTGAAGCGGCCCTCCGAGACTACACTTAGCTCTGTCTATGAAACCATCTCAGAGCAGGAGGATACTCTCAAGTGGAAGGTCAACTTTACTTAAGTCTCTTTCACTCACTGTTATTGTAAACTCATGAGCTAAATAAATTATAGATCATTTTCAAGATCAGTAAAATAGCAAAAATAAACAATATGATGGATGTAAGAAAAGAAATTTGTGGCAAATTCTTTTGCGATTTGCTGTGTTCATATTATGTCTTGACTGCAACAAATTACAGGTGATAGTCTGCTTGACTTTAAGTATCTTTAAACAGGCGAGTTCGTAATTGATTTAAGATTGTATATGTGCCTCAGAGAAACAGAAACTTTCAAGCCAAAATGTAGACTTGTTTGTTGCACTGCTTATAGGCATGAGGCTGGGAGTGAACTTTTGGATAAGGGTACGAGTGAACTATTGCAATATTATATATATATTAAGTATGTATGAGACATTTTATATACACCATACCATTCTAGTGTACATGACGATTACAACATTTATATTTTGACTACACACAAAATGCCAATTGTTATCACCCTTTTGAAATACCGTATGTATTACAATAGTTAACTGTAATAGTTAATGTGTATTAAAGGACCATCTGTCAGAGGCAAAGGACGTATTTGTAACCATCAGCACATCAAAGGTTCCGAAGGGAGATTCTCAGGACGACGTCATAGTCAAGTACATAGAAGTCTTCAAAGAGTTTCTTGAGCAATTGAAGTGAGTTAGCTTTAACAGAGATTAATATTATCATTCGAAAATTACGTTTACTTTGATTGATATTATGCTGAAAAAGAAACAATAACAGGAACTCTGATTTTCAAGAAACGTCAAGTTATCTTATGTTCACAGATGAATTAGTATATATTCAAAAGTCCTTGTTAAGATGTTGCTGTGTGAGTGAATTCTATAGGTTTGCTATTTATTTATAATTTTTGTCGTTGTAAATCGAGCTGTCAAAATTATATCAGACCCAACTCAGAAATCGGAATCGGAATATTACCTCTACAAAACTCCTGCTACAAAGTCCAAATTTGAAAACTCAGAGTACGCCATTTTCTCTTATTATAATAAATGTGAAATAATCGTAAATTTAATTAAGATACATATGTTATGTATTTGTATCTCTGTATCTGATGGTGTGTGTACCCAGGAGAGCCCGGGTTCTGAAGGAACTAACCGACGATCTGGTCATGTTCTGTTTTGGTGTCCTGGAGAACAAGAACGAGAAACTATACCAGCTTGGTCAAAAGGTCGCCGAGAGAATAGAACTCGATACGAAAGTGAGGTCCCAACAATAAGTTCTATATACGATGCTTGGCAGTGACCTTAATCCTGTTAAATTTAAAATAAAAAGGTTTAAATTTGTAAAACATTGTACTTGTTTGACATTTTAAAGGTTACATTTGGAACTCGCCAAGACTCACTCATTTCACTTTGAACATATACTATATATGATTCGTACCAGATGTGTTTTTTAAGTACTAACGACACTATATAGCAACACACATTAAGTTGATATATGTCAATCATATACATAATAATGATATTTATAAGGGTTTTTTTTGCCGCAACGAACTCGAGGAGCTATTCACATTATTTTTCTTCATTAAGGTACTTTAGAAGTTGTAGAGATGAAGGAAAACCAAGTTAGAAGTCATAGTTATCCCATTGGTACAATTCTGTTTTCACAACCTATCCCATTTACATCAATCTCATAGCCTTATTGCCTACTACAGAGCTCAGTTTAAGATTTCTGAAAATAAAACACATCTCAGAGGCTCCTTTTAAAATATGTTTTGGGAAATTTTGGAATTTTATAAATCCATTTCAGAGTCTAAATGTAAGACTAAGTTTAACGCTTTGATACGTGCTGTAACTTCTAGAAGAACAAGGAGCTGGTGATGCTGGTGTTCCGGCGACTGGACACACTGCTGCAGGACAAGAGCTACCCGTGGCTGGAGAGTACAGACTTGTACTGCTTTATCACGCACCTGTGCAGTCGGGGCATGGAAGCCATCAAGTAATCAACATTAACTTTCTTCGTTAAATTCGAATTCAAATTCTTCTCTGAAATGATGATCGCACCTTTTAGTGTCAAAATATATAAAGGAACCAATAATAATAGTTTTTACCAAATTTGATCACTTTTCAAAGTGGTTTCATTACCTCATTACCAAAAGAACTGTTCTTCTTAAAATTATTAAAATTTATCTAATTAAAATGTACTGTTTTACCTTTCTCCGAAGTTCCAGAATCAAAATGTACACTCAGTCAAACCTGTCTTAACGGTCACCTCCATAGAACGGCACCCTCTATAGAACGGTCACCAGCTGTGCATATTCAGATCCCTGTAAAACTGCAAACACATTTTCGAGTATGCATTTCCGAGTGTCGATGATCGTTATATCTATTTGAAATTGAATCGAACAAAAATAAGTTTATTTTAAAAAAATAAGGTAGAGATTCAGTGAAGTAATGTACGTGTCCATTGTATGTCAACAGCCGGAACAACAAGCCGCTAGAAGAGGCAGACTACAGGGTTCTCGTGTCCATAATAAAGACGGTCTCAACATGTGACTTCATCCAACCGGACACTGGGGAGGCGGGTGGAGTCTACTATGATGTCTTCACTGTCGTCCTTCCATTTCTAATCAGAATGGTATATAGACAATGATAATTGAATGAAACTCATTTCATAGTACATATGATTATACCAAACTTAAGATGACAATGCGTCCAACTCGTGTCTTGTTAAACTACCACTTTAAGCGGGTTATTGCTATCCACAGACAGGATGAGGTAGGGCCCGCGGGGGATATTTGGATGGGCAGCGTCCCTTTGTTCTTTTGTCCGCCGTCCGAAAGGAAATTTTGGGATTACCGTTTTTCCAAGAACTAAGAGTTTGATTATTTATTCAGGAGCTGTACTTTTGTTACGAGCTTGGAGTTCGAGTCATATTTCACGATTTTGAATAACTCGTTTTGTCGTTATTTCAGCTTGACGATACTGACCAGATGTTACTAGCTAAACCTATGCTGAGCAACATTATAGAGCTGCTTTCCCACGAGCTGGAGAGTGTCAGGGATATAGTCGGCATGATGATGGATCTCCTGGGAGTTGCGGGACAGAAGTCTGCTGACATTGTGGGTCCTTTCATGGACAAACTCGTCAAGGCTTTCCTACAGGACGAGAAACATGCCCTTGTTTGTACGTTTCAGTTTTATATTTGGGCAGTACTTTTGTGATGTATTAAACTCTTGCAATTAAATTAAGTGTGGAGGAAAGTTAAGAAAATAACATGTAATTTTAATCTGCATGAGTTTATGTTTCTCTTTAGTTGTTTATTCTAGAAATTAAGTTTTCAGTGAATACACCCTCCTGTGTTCGAACAGTACAGGGGTAGATATTTCGATTTTCAAGTACTATCTTTTAAAGAGGCAAACGTAATCAAATGACAGGCTCTTGATGGATGAAAGCAATAAGAAATGCATAGCTGATTGACCCAACGTGCCTCTCAAAAGGCATCTTACACGCTATATCCTCCTGAATTGTTTCCTTCAATCAGATGACTAGCTTGGCCCACGTCATACGTCATTAGTGCGCTACCAAGCAACGTGCTTTTATAGATCTGTAATCATTATTTTCATTGGTTAACGTTCCCATGAGAAACCCCAAGGGCAGGTACTTTGAGAACGCGTTTGGTCCAATAAACGTGTAGAGAATATGAATGCTAAGCAAAGATGGATTATGTGAGTCCTATTCCGAGATATAATTGTTTCAAGTTGGAACTAAAGTCAACGGACCCAATACTGTAGACATACGTATGATATCATTTGTCCTAATAAAATAGACACAGCGGATTCAGGATGTTCGTTGCACTGGGTACACCAAGTCATTCATAACCAGGACCAGCCACTGTGTAGACATTAGGGTAATATCATCAATGATGTTTTCTTAGGCTTTATGCAGTCCTGTAGTAGTAACACAATTTACAATATGGTTAACCAAACTACATATTCAGATAGACAAATCTAACAACGCCTTCATTGAATGCACCTAGAAGCAGCAATACATTTATGTTTGTGTAACAACATTGTGGTTGCAGTTCTGATATCCAACTGCTACACAAGCAACCCGGAGCCTGTGAACGATCACTTCCAGGAGCTGATGGAGCACCACGACTCGGGGGACCAGATGGTCAGGATGCACATCTTGCAGCTGTATGTGGCGGTAGCCAAGATACACTCAGAGGTGAGGCTGTACATGTGTTTTTTTTTATCGTGGGGATAGCTTTATTTGATAAAGATAAGTATTCAGGGCCTCCTTTCACAAATCACCTTTACTAAGGTTAACCTTAACTCCCATTCTTTAAAATTGAACTTAGAAAACCGTAGTGATTGACGATAACTTTAGTGCTTTGTGAAAGGAGACCATGGAGTGCGTATTTCGTTTAAATGTTTAAATTAAATCGTGTAATTTTGTAATTCGAAAGGTATTGACAGGGAAGAAACTACAGGATCCATTGCAGAAGGCCAAAAATAACCAAAACTCCACGATCCAGGTTATCATCTTTTTCCTATCCAGTATACATGTATGTCAAATGTTGTAATTGTGTATTGGTATTGGCAGGGAAGACACTACAGGATCCATTACAGCATGCCAAAAAGGACAATAACTCCACGATTCAGATTCTCATGTTTTCGTATCTATGTATAATTCTGTAAACTTGTAATGTGACAGGTATATACAGGGAAGAACCTACAGGAACTCCTGCAGCAGACCAAGAAGGACGAGCACGCCACGGTCCAGGTTCTCATGTTGATGGAGGATGTGGCGAGGAATCACGTAGAGAAGATGGTGGAGGTTCTTCCTCAACTCCTACAGTCCACCTTTATTCATTATGCTCAGCCAGCCCTCATCAATGTTCTAAAGGAGATTGGGCTTAGGTCTTCGGAGGTATTTACTTACTTACTGTAAACCTCCGAGAACACTCCTTGGTTCCTTTATATTTCCTTCTGCACCCATTTCCCTTCCCTGCTTATAATCATATTCAACTTGGTCACCCCTTTCCCAAGGTTGCATTCTTGGAAATACATTAATGTTATTTTTTCGTAATGAACAATTCAGACACATTATGATAGTTAAGAATTGAACTTACTCTGGGTTACTGGACCTCAACTGTTCAAGAAATCCAGTTGGTCGGTATACCTGTTCCTAATTGCATGGAAGTATTGATGTATTAATTAAGGTTTTTAAAACGCGTTAACAAATGTAAATTACTTGTCTCTATGCTTAATCATTATATGTCCACACATGAATTGAAGATTATATTATGAATAAACAGAAAATGAATATTGGATTCAGGCTACAATTTGGTAAAATCATCAAAATTAAGTTGGTTATTGTAAAAAGTGTGGCTGTTGACAGATAATGCTATGCATTCATCCAGTATACCGTAGACTAATTGGCGTAAATGTATATTTTATGCGATCGCAAATACATTTATGAATAATGCTTAAAAAAAATGCCAGTAGAAAATGTACAACTTATCATTATCATCCCCCAGAAGCACGCCGAGATGGTATTGCATCACTTCGGGAAGATTCTGGACGGTCCGGACGAACAGACGAACATGCTGTGTGCCCTGGACGGTTTGAGGAACGTGGGGGGCAAGCACCTGTCTCTTCTTGATACACACAGACCGCTCATACATAGAGTCCAGCGCAAGACCCACATCCAATACATCAAGGACGGGTGCTCCGGGCTAATTGACATGATAGAGGGAAGGAGGTGGGGAGAACATTGCTTGAATATATGGTTGATTGGGTTTATTGACATCATTAAGGGAGGGAGATGATAATAGGACAGTTTGAGTGTATGGTTGATTTGGTTTATTGACATGTAACGGGAATGGGTTGGAAACAGGATTTGTTGAACGTAGTCTGAAGTACATGTGGCTTGAGTTTATTGACATCATATTTGGAAGGAGGTGAAACCAAAATTTGTTGAGCGTATGTTGAACGACAATGGCTTGAATTTACTGACATCATAGTGGGAAGGGGATGAACAGAAGATTTATTAGACTTGGTTGCTGGGGTTACCTAGACGTCATGGAGAAATGGATGTCTCTTGCTAAAAGGTGAAGCAGTACCATACGACTCTAGGTGCAAAGGTATACTCTTACTTTGCGTTTTGATCTAGTTGAGCAGATAGTTTCTTATGATACCTACACTGTAGACGGACTCACCTGGAATGTATTGGTGCTGACAACATTGTACTTGATGGACATTCCAGCATATATTAATTTAACTTTATGTACAAACAGACTCGGAAGAACACAAGGGGGGAGACTTCGAATGTGATATTCAAATGTTAATTAACTATCCCATTACACCAGAACATTTCTTAAAATAATATTTGAATCTATTTAATGCCGCACTAAAGAGAATAATATTGATTTTATTTATAAACCTAAAACTATTCATCATATTAACGTGATGTTAATTAGTTCCTTGCAACAGCCTAATAACCATTAAATTGTGAATGAATGAATCTTACCATCCAGTCTGGCTGGCTTGTCCGAGGACATCAAGGAAACTCAAGAAGACGTTGTCGAACTGGATTCACGAGTCAAGGGTACAGAATCAGATGTAAAGGAAACATCGAAAGCAGTCAAGCTTCAACAGAAGGAGATCAAAACCGTAAAGAAAGATGTCAAAATACAGAGTAAAAAGGTCGAGAAATTAGACAAGACAGTGGATGAAACAGTCGCCAAAGTTGAAGAAATCGACGGCAAGGTGTGATTTTAAAAATACATCAAAAAATTCAATCATTCTACGAGAATCGTTCATCTAACAAAGTCACTGAATCAATCATCCTTTCAAAACAACTTATATTGTTTCAGTCCCTCAGCCATGCCCCGTTCTGGGCGAAAGATGTCTCCGAACTGTTGAATCCCAAGGATGAGCATGATTGGCGGTTGTTGTCCAGTCGTCTTGGTTACAGCAATGATGACGTCAGAGGATGGGCCCAGCAACACGACCCGTGCATGTCCATGTTGAACGAATGGTATGCAACTCGAAAGACGAGTGAAGCAACATTCGCTGTTCTGACTGCACTGCAAGAGATGAACAGGATAGATGCTGCCATTATCGTGGAAAATGCAATGAAGATGGCCGGTTTGTTAGTTAAATCACATATTTGGTTAAAGGAATCACATTTTAAAGAATCCTACGTTATTCTCGAAAATTCATAAAGATAACATAGCAAGGAACATATGTGGTCTTGATCAACTACATAGCATTGTTACCTTGACGCTGATTTGCTTGAGAATACCCAGAGATTAGCAGCCAATGGTCAATACGTACCCAAAGAGAGGGTGGTTGAAGCCCGTGGACGAATTCATCTAAATCCTAGCCGTGACATTTCAGCAGTTCTTTATCTTTTCTGTGACCAACTTATTACAAGAAATGCCATTACAAAATCAGCAATTCTGTTTCCACAGAGACAGTGGTAGAAGAGGAAGACTTTGATTACCCTACACCCCCCGAGGTGTTCCTGAGCTACCAGTGGGGGATCCAGAACGAGGTGAAGCTGCTCAAGCAACACCTGGAGAAGGCCGGATTCATCTGCTGGATGGACATTGGTCAGATGGGAGGGGGAGACAAACTCTTCGAGAAGATTGACAAGGGCATCAGAGGAGCTAAACTCGTCATCAGCTGTGTCACCGAGAAGTATGCAAAGTCCCCTAACTGTAACAGAGAGGTATGTGTCAGCAAGGCGTAGTTTCAAAAGGATGGTTGGCTTGGTATGGACATACTTAAACTAACAAAATTATACATTTCGTGTGTCTTCATGAGACAAGGATGCATCTTTAAAAACAATGAAGGTCAACTCTGAAATCAGGGATCTATTTTTGGAGAATGTATAACTAGAATGTTAAGAACGAACGTTTTCTGCAATATATTTATACATAAATGTACATGATGTATGTGAAAATATTCTTGTGTTGGTGAGATTATTTTTTGTTTCTTCATAAATGTAACTATTATTTTAGTAAAGGACACGAGCCCCGCTATACACGGTATATGATGTGCACAATTCCAAAGCGTCAATAAAATCATTAACACAGTTGTTACAGATCGAGATATACTTTAGGATACAGGGATATTACAGACCCCAAAACGTATCACATTTCTTAAACGTAAATATTTACCAAGGATATTGAGGCAGATTGTCTTCACATGAACAATTGGAAAAGCTTATCAAGTGATGGGAAACTGTTATCTTATTAATGAATGTTAGTTTTTCTAAAATCATTGTAAAATGGACATTCAAGAAAGAAATGATACTTTTAGTTTTTCTAAAATCATTGTAAAATGGACATTCAAGAAAGAAATGATACTCGTTCAGAATGAAAGAGAAAGTCTTTGTTTTAAACTAGTACATTAAGTATGTTGATTATCCAGATGTTCAGACTGCAAATTACCATTTTAACGCTAGCTCGTTAAGCATAATGACAAATGTAAAGGCGTCGATTTTTAAAAATATATTTAAAACAGACAATAATACAGATTTGGTTTGATAATGTTAAACAGGTCACATAACTACAGTAATTGTGCTTGTAAACGGGGTGCATTATTTCGTTTTCCGCACACGAGTAGACATTTGCTCGATAATTTGTAGTGGAAACAAGTAATTGTAATATATTGGCGATCGGGGATGCAAATGCAAGTCGAGTGGATTATTTGAACTTAAAGTTTCAGCATATGTGTGATTTCGACAGTCAAAATAAAATATCATGAAACATACTTAATGTATAGATATATTGTCGTGAGTCGTCAATCCTTGTCTAAAATCTGCTTTTTGAATCTATTTTTCCAATCCCATGGTTTTCTCAATTCAGCCATGATGAACTTCATTTTGCGTGTAAAATGATCAACGTTCCTGTCGGTCATTCATCAATGACATTCTCCTCTACACATATCATAGAAGGGGTATTGTAAGTTACACATATATCTTCAGGTGAACTTATCAGTGAGTCTGGGCCGACCTATCATCCCACTCTTGATGGAGAAACAAACATGGCCGCCATCTGGTTCCATGGGTCCAATCTTCAGCGAGTACCTGTTTATCCGCTTCTTCACCCAGGCCGGGGAGGATACTGGGGACAAGAGATATTGGTCGGCAGCAAAGTTCCAGGAACTTCTCATGCAGCTCAACTATAATGGTATTGTACCGGACGAGAGCAAAGTAGACAAATGTGGGTGCCATTTATATATAACCAACTGAATAATCTGCCATTTTAGTTGTACATCCATCATGTATTTGTCTAAGTGTTACACTTCTGGTGGCAGGTTACAAGAAATGGTGGGTTCCGGTTGTGGAGGAGATAAAGATTGAAAAGAAGAAAGAGACAGGGAAACCTCAACCACATACAACACCAACAGAGAACAAAGAGGTTTGTTAACATCATATATTCAACCAATTTAAATGTAATAAATTCCTTTTTTTTCGTTAAGCATAATAATTTCAATCAAATCATTGCAGTAACCTGTCCCTATAATTATAACTTAATAATTCTCTATTATAACTCCTACCTATGTTCTACCTTCCTCTACAGTTATAGATCTAGACCACTTACATCACTCATGTTCATTTTCGTATAGTTATCCCGGTGACTATTACTTTTCTCTCTGTTCATGTATTCTAATTTTCGCATTATGCTGTATTTCTACCAACTACGAATATTTCTTTTAAATTATTAGAGTCATCTCGTACCAATGGAATAAACAGGAAACAGGTTCTGCAACCGTACTAACTATAGTATAACCACTCGTATGTTAATATAATACTTCTCATGTTACTAATCTACGTTTCTCAGGTCTCCACTGTCATGACCCCTGACATGTCCATCTCGATTCGTACCTAGTGGTCACGTAGACTCTGAAAAAAGTCTTTATTCTGAAGATATCACCATTTTATTAAGGAGCCTCTCTGTACAATGAAGGTGAATTTTAACCCCATTTCTCAGAGGCTCCTTTTCAATATTTAATAAAATGGTGATATTTTCAGGAAGAACTTGTTCACGAGTCTTAGTGTTAGACTATCAGTGGGCAAACAGATTCTGCTGTTTTACTAACTTAGGGCCGGTTTCTTTTTCTCATTTTCGTTCAACTTCTCACAGGTCTCCACATCCGTGCCCCCTGACGTGTTCATATCGTACCAGTGGGGCAAACAGAAGCAGGTTCTGCTGCTCTACAGACGTCTGTCCAGTCTGGGCTTGACCTGCTGGATGGACATCTTCCAGATGGGCGGCGGGGACTCCCTCTACGACAAGATCGACCGCGGAGTCCGTGGCTGCAGAGTTGTCCTCTCCTGTGTCACCTCCAAGTACTCTCTGTCAGCCAACTGCAGACGGGAAGTTAGTCTAGCTGATGCGCTTAAGAAGCCAATCATACCTCTCCTTCTGGAGAAGATCACGTGGCCTCCCTCTGGACCAATGAGCATGGTGTTTACACAGCTATTGTACATAAACTTCTCCAAGGATGCGAACGTTCAAGAACATTGGACGGGGAAGGAGTTTGATGAACTTATGGGTAAAATACAGTCCTATAATCATTATATCAAAGGTAATGAGGCTAATACAAAGAACAACAACGATAAACAGGAAGGTTCCAAACAAAGTGTGACGGTTTCGAAATCCACAGCTGGTGTTGACAGCTATTCTCAAAGCAAAAGTAAAATCATCCAAAATAATCAAAAAAGTTTAAAATCCGGAACCAACCAACATGCAACCACAAAACAACATGAAGTGAAAATGACTATAGAAAACATTGCAAGAGAGAATTGTCAACACAATCTGGACTCAAAATCACAAGACCCACAGAAATCAAAGTCATGTGTATTGCTTTAATCATGAGCTGTGAACAGATAATTAGTTTCAAAAGCATTAACACTCACAAACCCTTTTATTAACTTGTTTTATCTTGAGTCATCCTAGACTTGTATTGCACCATCCATGACGTTTTATTCACATTGACCTCAATGATTATTTGTGCATTGCAAGTTATCGAATATTCAATGTTCCTATTTTAGTCAAATATCATATTCAAGGTTTATAAAACATCGAATGTTTCACTGACACTAACTTATGCACAATGTTATGCTTTCAATATTATATATCTGTCTCGTAAAGTAACCATTTTCATGCAACGACAACGACCATGGACGCTTAATGACCAAAGAAATGTAACTTGTAACACAACTCTTTTTTTATGTTTCATTTATTGATTTACAATGTATTTACAATGTATTTATTACTACCATATTCATATATGTGCTGTTTGTCATCATCGATTATTCAGTGTTTTATTCAAGTCAAGTAGCCACGTAGTAGTAGTATATGAATATTGGGAAAGCTGATCCATGATGTTAAATAACAGCTGTCATTTCAAATAAACGTATAATATGTTTCACTGGTCCTTGAAACCGTAGGTTCTCACAGCCGTATATAATTATATAAATTATTTGAACAGATATGTTACATGAGAACTCCACCCTATGTGTCATACAACCAGGTCATCTATAACAAACACATCATAGTCACAAGGTAAGAGATGAACCGTGGATCAGGCTCGTGTTCTAGACTTTCTCATTGTCTGCAAAGCGATTATGGTCTGGGTTCTGAATGTATCATTTGGGCATTTAGTATGATAAGGTGTCAGTGGCAAATGTAACCTTTACAACGGCGTCGTTGATTGCACAACTGTTATCCAATGCAGTCAATCAGGATTATATATTTTTAGCCGAGAATTTAGCCCTAATAGAACAGGTTAAAATCGGAAATATGAAGGGAGTAACCTCTGTGGGAAGAGAATATGCTTGTCCTGCAGAACGATTATAGTTTTAAATATTATGATTTTAAACGACAGCTGTTATTTCAAATAAATGTTCAATTTAGTTTGAATGATCTCTATTAGCGAAACTAGTTATACAAACCTTACACAATGTTCAAGTTGAATATAGAAACAGCAATAGAGACTCCACCCGTCTCTCTGTGTCATGAAACTAGGTCATAACAAATAACTCTCAGTCATCAGGCAATGTAGTCGCTTCGCGTCCATAGACTTTGTCATGTTCTTCAGACACGTTGTAGAGTTTGTCATATTCTTCATAAAAGTTGTAGACATATGTTCTTCAGGCAAGTTTTAGACTTTAGCTTGTCCTTAACACAAGTTGTAGAGTTTGTAATGTTCTTCAGACAAATTATGTTTATAGTCTACAAATTATGACTTTATTAACAATAAAAACGAAATATTTTTTAGATTTTATAATTTCAGGGAATATGTAAAACGTAGTTAATCTGTTCTGCAGATGTATATCAACCATATGAGATAAGTATCAATCGGACCTCTTGGGAAACAGTGGAGACGTGTATTAAGCTTGTAAATATTTTCGAACAAAACAAATTAGAACCAGTCTGTGGACTGTCCTCGTTTTGCATGGTGTGTCGATACGTACTACCCGTAAACCAGTTTGTTTACCTTGAAAGTCAAACAAATTGTAGACAGTGAATGTCTCTGATGTCTCCACAGAGCATGTCAATAAAACTTCCAGTGCATGAAATATTGTTTGCTGTCAAAAGCTCAATATCGCGTTGTCAAGCCACTTGGCTACCAGTATGGTGTGTGGTTAACTGCTTGTCTCCTCGGTCAAACAAACTGGTTTATAAACTTATATATAGACTATACTATATAAACAGACTATACATAATGAACATTATTATTTGATGGGATTATATGTTACCCGCCATCAGTACATACTAGTATTACGTACTTAACCTTTTGTCCTGATCGATTAAGAATTGTGTTGAAACAACTGAGGTTAAGGAGCATGAAGACAACACTAGACAGTGTCTATTGACCCCAGTGACTTTACTGTGAACTGACGCCTGAGGTCGCTCTGTTGGACTGCCCTAGATAGATATGCTGCCTCATGCGACACGGTTGACAGCAAATACCAGTGCGTGATAGGTCCTCTTCAACCGACGTAAGCTTCCTATTGAAAAGCTGCAGACACATGATATGTTTAACAGGGTAGAGAATATTGCAGCTATGAAAAATACACGAAGACATCACATGACATACTAAAGATATCCTCTTGGTTACAAGACTTGCGTGATATACCTGAATAGGTGTGTTATGGGTCTAAATTATTCATACACCTGTAAACATCAAAGAAATGACATGATTAACAAGTGCAAATTGTAAGCTCATTTATAACAAAAGGCGATATTTCCAGCAACATATATACTCGATGATTGTTTTGGCATTTTCAATCGTATGACCATGTCTTGTGGAATAACAGTGTGAAGAGCAAGTTTGTTTTTATGAAGTCATTAATTATGAGTGACAACGTTAATTAAACAAAATTAATCAGTATAATGAAACTAAATTGTCCGTTTCGTTTCGTTGGTTTAAAATGTGTTCACAGTATATTCTGATAAGTCATGCAATGTAATTCCAATATCACAGAGAGCGTCAATAAACTCTACTTTACACTGTTATGGCGTTTAAAACATTCAGATGAGATTATAGCCCACTAAGAAACGATTCAACCCTATAAAACATGCTGATAGAAAGCTATAATTTATATGTAAGACTGTACTGATCTGTAATTTATCAATAAAACAACGATATTAAACATTAACGATACACTGTACACCATTAAGAGCCCATACTTGTCTAGCATAAAGCAGTCGAAGTTGTGTTTTAGCTGCAGCTTTTGTTTTGAATTGATGCTATTTAGATTTTCACTATATAAATATAAGTAAACTTATACATCCAGTAATTTGAAAAGAAATATATAAAGTAATAAAGAAAATATCACATAGATACCGTTTTCAGGGTGCACTGTGCATAGGAATGTCTAACAAGATGCCTTACAAACGAAAGACCTATCACTCATTAAAAGACGAAATATTGTATTTATAACATTTTGTCAGAGCACAGTGGTGTAGTGGTTATCGTGACCGGGTTCGAATACCGGTGGAGACACAAACACATTTTGATCTGGATCTCATACTGTGTTGTGCCTCTGGGCAAGGCACTTCATCCACATTGTACTCAATCCAAACTGAAAACGGGAGGTACGAACCTATACGGTGCGCGGAGCGCTTACAGTAACAACATCGAAAGTACAATTCCGTCAGGGTAATACTATGTATCGCAACTGCCTAGCAGATGAATATATGCGCGGTATAAGTGGTCTATCATTATTTTTTTAGATCATGCCTATCAAAAATGGATGGCAAGCATTACGGCATATATACATGTATATGTTTGTGTATAGCTTCCTTTATATACTTTGAAAATATGGCATTAAATTTAACCCTGTGCATGTTTGCATAATTTTACATACGTCGTTTAACTTTTAACATGCACTGAGTTATAAAACAACACTGGGAGCAGGTAGTCGATGTAAATAATGACACGGGTATATCTATTCTGGAAGCACGAAGTCACGGTGTACTGAGCGCTGATCGTCTAGCTACCGAAGGCATGTGACTACCCAAGGTTATAGTTACTTCTCCAATCATTGAACCGCATCAAACGTCTCTCGCCTTATGTAAAGTAAAATCCTTCATCTTATACCCAGGACGTGATTTGTTCAGTTTCAGTTTGAATGTAAAATGACACGGATGAACGCTTGGCTACACAGGTGAAGAGATTCAGAGCATGTAGAAGACAGGGGGAGGATCAGGTGTTACTCTGCTTACTCTTACATACCCGAGACCTTGTGGACACCAAATCAAACACCGAATCTTCAACATGAGGCTATCCATACACTTGGGTTTCATACTTTTCATATCATTAGCTGGGCTTTACAGATGTCAAGGTAAGATTCGAGATTTCTAGTCATTGTTGAAATGACTGTTTACAACCTTGTCTTAGCCACGACGCATTGTTTACAGGAATCAATAGTATTCCCTTTCATTTAGTTCACCTTTAAATGTTGTGGCTGTTATATTTGTAAGAATAACGTGTATATCACGCATACCTTGAAAACCATATATATATACGATTAGATATTGACATTATTAACATGTCAATGTGATTTTGTAAATAACCTTGACTCATCGGGGATGACATTAAATTGTATACACATAATGTTCATAGTCTATCCTCAGGTTGTCATGTATTACGCAACGGAGCTGTGTCGAGGTATAGTGTTATGTTAACGAACATATTAAAGGGTACAGACTACGTGAATCCGTCTCAGATAAGCTATACATAGGACATTATGTTACGGCTCAGCTGTTCAGCAACAGAGTTGCTCGGGTGTTCGAGCTCTAAGTGGGTCAGTAGCTCTGTATACGAGACTGGATCATTAATAATTCCACCACAGCGAATCAATGATATATGATCGATTTACCATTGGCATAGATCAATGATCAGTTGAGTAATACATGTAACTATAACAGCTGGGATTAGATCAACGCATAACGACAGCTTGTCATTATTAATTTTAATACAGTTTTTCTTTCATTACGTCATCGTTTGTATACATGTTTATACACTGACACGAACACATAGAGACCAATAATGGATAATATCATGTGAAGTATAATACATACATTTGAAGGAAGTTATGTTATCTTGCACATATGTTACACATAAATGATTGTATATATTGGCGTTACTTGACAGGTAATAAACGTTTAGTATCATGACTATAATAGCTGAATGACACACCTGCTTATGCACTCACGTAACACGCATCCAGTACCATGTGAAAGCCGTTTTCTATTATAACGTATTAATAATGAGTACAAAACGTGTATCATTTCAGTTTGTAATGTCATTATTGTGTAATTCATATCCTTAAGTTAGGCTTTCCTGCTGATAAGCAAATTACATATTGAAGTCCCTAGAGGAAACCAGCAAATAAGAACAACCCTTATTCAAATTGTAATAAAAAGCATAAATAGTCAGATTAAAAATACATAATTTAAACTAAGATACAGTTGGGTTACAAACATATTCTAAAAGCTACAGTTGTATTGATATAATCACCAAAAGCAGAAGTAATGAATGCTGTAAGAGTATACCCGATTAATAAACTCACGTGCAAAAGAAACGTCCCCACATTTTGAAAACAGTATAAAATGAAATATTGATGTCGGAGAAAGTAGATTTTGAATGTATTTGGTAGCCACATGTTTTGTATAGTAGTATTCACAATTTCATACATCAGAGTATGCTTCTTTTATTTTTACATCTATTCAAATACACATGGGGTGCTAAAATCGCTTTTTAAAGATGTTTTTGGCTCACAATATTTGGTATTTAAGTTTAAAACATAAAAAAGTACAAATTTAATTAATTAAAGATATCCTCGACATAAATAACCTTCTTTGATTTACATTTGTTGACGCGTCATTAGTGTAGGACGTCACAAATCAAGCCAAAACTGGCTTTTTGAGGCTTCTATCTCGTCTAGTTAAGGAGATTCCAAAACGACCATTTCTTAAAACTTGTGTTTCTCAGAGTTCTCAAATGTTTTGAAAATTCATATTTAGTATTGTTGGGTTCTGAAGACATGATGTAACGCTGTTTCAGTCGCATTTATCGCCCGTCGATTGAAATATCTTGTATTTTGTATGGGGACGTTTCTTTTGCACGTGAGTTTATATAAATTAAACCGAGTTAATATGGTCGATGGTAAAATCCAATAGATATGGTGTCCGAAGGTGTCCCATAAGTGTTCAGCATCCATATGATACAATGTAATTATAATTATAATATCCAATACTTTTCAAGCACATATTATTAGTTTCAAGCACCAAGCAAAGCAAAGCACACAATGAAATATGAAATTAGAAAAAAAGAAAAGTTGGATTGTGAGGTTGTTAGGTGCATAGTGCAATGGGCAAGGACATTGAAATCATATCTATACTTACAAATTTTAACAGGAAATGAAGCAGAATTGATTGTATATGATTCTTGTTCTCAATGTTATAATAAACCTAACCTAGAATACAGTGTCATCTGGTTGCCATGTCAATGTTTTATTTTACAGCTTGTACAGGTTGTTTAACGCACGAAAGGAAAGAAACTAACTCAAAAGAAAACGATTTCTCCATTGAGAAATGATGTTGGCTTCACATAATAATTCAACGACAGCTCAATTTTGGACCATAATGTAAAATACATCAGATTCTCTATTATCAATGTTAATACAATTATGTTTCTTCTATTACCAAAGCGTTGGTATAGACCTTAACTCATGAGCACAATAACGTTGAAGAGAGGCGTCATTATAAGTTGCACATATGATACACATAAGTTCCTGATCTTTTAGCCAGAAAGGCCACAACACAGAATTCATCATTTAATCTGAAAAGACATTGGTTATACTTGAGAACGAAAGTTATCTTGAAAGAAGCATTACACTTCTCATTTCTCCATCAAAACCTACTACTAGTTATACAGATGTTAGTGTTCATATACAGCTCAATTAAACGTCGCGTTCGACCATAACGTCTAAACAAAATACATAGATATTGGGATTTTTCATCTTTAATGAAATTTTGAACTTGAAATAAACTTGTGACAATGAAACTGATATTATGTCAAATGCTTTACTTTAAACGTATAATAAGTCTCATTCTAGTTTAAATCATCTCCTATGGGCGACATTCATTTTTGGATGTGACCTTTACAAGATTTTTCATTAATGTCGACAGTAAAATGTATTTCACTTCAAATTTGAATTGAATCGCTAATATAGCTTGATATTTCAACCAAGCCTTTCCCAGTGAAATATCATTTAGATGGAGACGACGTCATCTTTTAGTAAGTGCATGGGGACCCTTATTGGCCGGTGGACTATATACTTACATTGAAAATGATACACAGTTCTTCTTAATATGCGGTATCTATTCATCTGATCAAATATAATTATTTTGTAAACGTGAGTTCGAAGAAAGATACCAATAAAGCATTGGGAGTAGAATATGTGTAAATGCGATAGAGGATACATAAGGAGACAATATCATTATACGGTGCATATATTCACATACTAACTATATTTAACTGTAATGATGAAGTCTCCCTTGTTCATCCCATCTTCTTAAAGAAGCAAAAGAAGTTATTATATTCTAGTTTATTCAACTCGTGTGAAAGGATACTCTCCAATATGAAATGTGAAAACGGGACTTCAAGGTGCAGGTTAAACTGGTACAAATGCCGGAGCTTGGCGACGACATTTATACAACATCATAACGTGAATTTTCTAACCGTTTATAAGCCAGTCATAAACCACCTAATAAAATATATTTTTCTTATAAATCCAAACTTTGAAATGTAAGAGAGGCTTTTATACGTTCCGACTCACCATATGAGCTGTTTACCGAGCAAATAAATTCACTCGGCTTGCATATTCATCCCGAATCACCGAACATATCATAATTACTAGTTTCCAATTAAAATAGAGTAACATTATTATGCAGGTGCAGCAACCGAAACTGCACCTCCCATTTACATGCACAGTAGTTATATGACCTATTAAACATGATCCACCCAAATTGATCAGTTTGTCTGTTATAAATAAGATTCCAAAATTACGTTTGGCTCGTTGGCACACGTCACACGCGGTATATTGTCCGGTTTTCGATTAGAAATCACTACTTTTACTTTCATATCGTCAATATACTAAGTCGGCAACAGTCAGTACTTCCCGATAACATAAAACAATTTATAACGTTTAGCATATGTGACCCCAAACAACACACTGGATGTACCTTTAAAGCAAATGTTGTCTGTCCATGTGTCACCACGCTCAAAAAGTAGGTCACAAGAGAGATAGTTAAAGTATCAAAACAATTTTAATGTATGGTTCTAATGTGCTGTATTAATCTAACTTTTGACCATATTACAAATAAAATTACCATTTGAAGGTCTTAAAAAGCTACACAGCATGTGATAGCAGCGTTATAATTGCGCAATGTACAATGATAAAGTAGTTCTGAAGGTTATTTTGTATAAACTTCAAAGGATGAAGGTTATGCTTTTCCACTGTCAATTTCGTGTTTTTGAGAATGTATACCAGTCACATGACCTTGTTTAATCCAATCAGCAGAGAGCATATATCGCTTAAATTTCTGAATTTACGCAATAGACATGTTTCTACGTGTTGTGTTCTCTTTAGGCACATATTGAAGCGTTAAGGCTGAAGTGAATCCGTCTGTGATGTGTTACACAATGATATTATTATGTTCCGGCTCAGTTGATCCAACAAGGGCGTTGCTCGGGTATACCTGTACTAGCTTTAAAGGGACACTGCGTCGAGGATAGAAATGAGTCTCACTTTTATCTACCTATGCTGATTAACGTACCTGCTTAAGAGTTACGCTTCGCTTCACTGTAGTAGTTTTTATTACCAATTACTTGAATTGTCTTAATTTGGGGTCTGTGACTCTTTACCAGACAAGTTAATCAGCATAGGTAGATACAACTGATTTCATAGTTCTCCTCGACGCGGTGTTGTGTACATGCTCCTTGGGCTATGAGGTTTATAAGATTTGATGGTTTCACGGCCACTTATAAGGGTCACGTACAGGTTCCACGGCCTAAAACCTATTTTGTTTTCTTCTGCCGGACGAAAAGGCCCAAAGAGTCAGTGTAATCTGTGTACAGACTCTTAGTTCAGTTAACTTGCATATTTTGTGGCCCCAAATAACTGCAACAGGGGCAACGACCTAAAAACCAATTTTTATCGTCTTCTCTAGGATCACGGACTTGCGAGAACGAAAGGCCTAGAAGGTTGGACTGTTGTGTACAGACTCCTTAGTCAGTGGGAATTATCACTTCTAGATTTGGCGATTCTGTGACCCAAAATAAGAGTTTCAGGAGCCACGAGCTAAATCTCTATTTTTGTCTTCTTCTCAAGAACGAAAAATCCTCAGCTAATTGGGATTGTTAATTCTAGACATGGTGCCTCATGGGTCGTGCCCTAAAACATATCTGTGTATTCTTCTTCAGACCTTATAGCATAACAATTGAAATCGTAAAAGAAACGTCACCTTCTTTTCAACAGTGTAAAACACGAAATACTCCTATCGGAGAAAGTCGATTTTGAATATCTTTGATAGGCACATGCCGTCCAAAGACGTTATTTCATACATCCCAATATGATGCCTTTATGTTCGTTCAGATACACTTTGGGTGCTGAAATCGCATTTTCAGCAATTGTATTTGGCCAGAAACTTTGGCATTTAAGTAAAAACATTATAGAAAATTTAATGTAATTTGGAAAGATGTTGCTGACAGCCTTCTTGGAATGAAATTTATTGTAAATAGCTTTACATAAAATAATTTTTGACCCTCCTATATATTCGTCTTGATGGGGAGATTAAAAACAACGATTCCTTAGAATGCATGTCCTATATGAATAGATAATGTTTTAAACATTCAAAGTTAGTTTAGCTGGCTTCAGAAGACATGGTTTCAGTCCTATTTATCAAACGTAGATTGCAATTCTTGTATTGCATCCTCGGTTACCCATGGTTTTATATATGCTCCGTTACTCTCCACTATAGCATTAAACTATGACAGCTAACGCCTATAAGCTACACAGCCACTGGGTCTAACATTAATTTCAATACAGTTATATTTCTTTCATTGCGTTAGCATGGAGCTATGTGTGCTAAAAAACACAATAATCATGCAATTATGCACACACGGAACATGAATTCAATACGAGCTGAAATACCTATTGTGTAACTGTCATGTTGTATCGCTCCAGTTCAATTCATATCCTGATGTGAGACTGCCGTATATGTTGTAGTCGTCTACTTGAACTGGCAATTGCTCATTCTCTAGGGACGATATGATAGTGTATGTGCGTCGTGGCTGTAGAGAATATATCCGATACTATTCATATAAATATCCGTTGCTTTTTTATGTGAATAAGGTTTTTGGACCTAAACAAAAGCATAAGCATCTATTGAAACATACCACGATAACAATATTGTCTTCTCTATTTCCCAAAATATGGAACGAAGTAACAACAGGTTATTAACTACTCATTAACTACTCATAAAATCCACGAATAAGCCTTATGTTGTCTTGAACGAAACACTCGAACAAGAAGTGTAAAATACAAAACTCAGTCTGGATGTACTCCGTGAGGTGAACATGACTGGTCTGTGATCCGTCAGCCATGGTAACAGTTCGTCTTTCTCCATGTATTTGATTGACGTCTTTAATACAGTCTAGGTCCTTATTCATGTAGTATAGAACAATGATACACAAGCAAACAACAAAGCCTAAAGAAATAAAAGATTGATTATCAGTAATTACACAAAAATCAACAAATTGAAGTTTAGTGTAGGCATCAATATTTTATTGATTTTCAAGGTGTATTGCCCATGTAAATAACGTCATGCACAGAAAATCAAGTATCGTCCTAAGCTTATTACACTGACTTCAGATATATACAAAAAATCAGTAATTAACAGTTCCGTCATTTTTAGAAGTAGTATTTTCTCAATTTTGTCAGCCTCATCAGGGCACTAGAACATTATGTATTTCCAATAATGTATATTCTAAGAGTTGATCATTTATTTCACTGATCCAATATCTATGGAGAGGTCAGATCATGAAATTGCCAAAATGATATATATATAAAATAAAAAATAATATCATATTTTCTTTCCGGTGTCATTTATAATTTTTTTTCATTTCCAGAACAGACAGAGCTGATCATCTACTTCACTGATCCTGGTTACGTGGGAGCACCAGGTCAGATCGTGAAGGTGCATCTTCACCACATGAACTTCACCACCCTCCCTCTCAAAGACATCCCGTCCCCTGACGCCATCGATTACGATCAGTCACATCAACACCTGTACTGGACTGACACCTCCTTGATGCAGATACGCAGGTCGGGACCTGAAGGCGAGAACGATACACTTGTTGTTCAGCTCAGCAATAGTAAGTGATGCAGGGCGTTGTTCAGTTAACATTCTTAGTACAAATCTGACAGGGAAGGCGAGAACAATACCCTTGTTGTTCAGCTCAGCAAAAGTAAGTGATGCAGTGCGTTGTTCAGTTAACATTCCTAGTACAAATTTGGCAGGGAAGTCGAGAACGATACACCTGTTGTTCAGCTCAGCAATAGTAAGTGATGCAGGGCGTTGTTCAGTTAACATTCTTAGTACAAATCTGACAGGGAAGGCGAGAACAATACACTTGTTGTTCAGCTCAGCAATAGTAAGTGATGCAGTGCGATGTTCAGTTAACATTCTTGGTTCAAATCTGGCAGGGAAGGCGAGAACGATACACCTGTTGTTCAGCTCAGCAATAGTAAGTGATGCAGGGCGTTGTTCAGTTAACATTCTTAGTACAAAAATGGCAGGGAAGGCGAGAACGATACACCTGTTGTTCAGCTCAGCAATAGTTATTAGTGATTCAGGGAGCTGTTATTACAAAAGTGATGCATGGCGTTGTTTAGTAACACTGTTAATACAGATAGACCAAGGATGGCGAGAACGATACACATGTTGTTCAGCTCAATAGTAAGTCGTAGAGGACGTGGTTCAGTAACGCTGTCAGTGCAAATACTCAGTTTCGTTCAGTAAGGAATACATATACATATACATTTACTCGCTCCGTTTTAGCATTGATGAAATCTGGAGGAGGTATAATTTAAATGACTTCTAAGTTTATTTTTTGTATTGAATGGAAATATTATGTCCTTGTCGTTAATATCATATTAATCATGTTTTGTTATATATAGAGATAATACTATTGGTATCTGAAGTTTATGTAAATTGGAAAATATGTTTTCACAGACTATTTAATACCTAAAATAAATATATGGCTTTTATATAGTTACCAAACGTAAGACTGCATGCTGTATTTAACATTGTAATGTTAGTTGTACAACAAAAGTTCATACAGGTCATTTTAAATCATTTTTGATATACTGTGACACTGGGCCAATGTTAACTAACCTAATACAGGTGTCCCGACTCATGTTCAAGCACCTGTTAAATTTACCTGATGATAAGGTCATAACGGTGTCATTTAAAAAAAAACGTTATTCAATTTTGGTCACAATCAACGCACGTTAGACAATACACTATTTACACATACATATACTGATCAGCAAATGAAACGGAGTCCACTGTAACAATTTCGTAATTACTGATAACGCTGTATTGAGCAAATTTATAATATCAGAGCATTCAAATGTTGTTGACGTGATGTTAATTACGTGTTGAACAACATGCAGGCATAACGAAAAGTCAGTACTGGTGTAGAACTTCTACAGAGCATTATCTTGTGCCACAGTCATTCTCTGGGAAAACAGCCACATGCCTGGTCAGATGATGAAGGACCCAATTTTAAACCCTTTTAAATGCAATTTGATCTTGTGCAAACACTCACAAGTTAATTGATGCAAAACCTCTGTCTTAGCTGATGTTGATTAACCGTTATGACGTCATTTTGAATATCTTTCCGAATGGTTCTAATGGGTCTCATTTTGGTAAAACGTCAAGATACTGCATTTTCTTCGGTACCAAGGTGTTCCACGAGAACATTTACAATCCTTGCGAACTGTTCAGCACGTTATCGGTCAATGTACCAGTTTCTGAAAATTTCACGTTTCTTTTGCTAAGTATTAACTTCTTAAACATTGAGGCTGGAATCACAATTTGGGGTCCTATTCAAAGAGCAAATCGCGGATTACAGCACGAGTAATTTGAATTTTAACAGGCTCATGCAGATCATGTTACCATGACAACATCATCGCGAAATGATGGCCTTTGACTTTGCAATGGTAACCATCTGTACTCTACAGTACCAATAGCTCAACATCCTCTCTGACATTTACTAATGATATGACAAACCATGGGCTGAAGTGCAAACATTAACTTATCATTAAAACTCGCGTTTCTTTTGCTGCTCAGTATGTATACAGCTAGGACATATAGACAATGACATCAAGTGAAATGGACAAAAACCATTTTAATAACAGACAGATTTTATGATTTAATATAACTTCTTAGGATGGACATAATTACTAAGATAGCACAATGGCAGGAGACAACTCTTTTATTCAAATTGTAAGAAAAGATTGTGACACGATGACCAGAATTTCATGAATTTTGAATAATTGCATGTCGTATATGCAGAGAATTTGTCTATGTTATATATGTTGCGGATATAGTTTTTTTTTATGTATTGGGTGTTTGGTAATTTTCTTTGTTGTTTTGCTTTGAATACATTATACTTATTAATTATTATTATCAATATAAGATTAGGAAAATTGTTTCTGTTTTCAAGGTATCCGAAAATAACATTTTGTTTTGATAGGTTTAATTTACACTGTGTTTTGACTCAATCCATTCTGCGATTTCTGACGAGATACGTTTCGATATTTTGCATTCATACATTAAGACGATCAGTGTTTCAGCACTTTCCCCAAAGAAATCACATATGACACTATCTTTATATCCCATTTTGGTCAATAATGTATTTGTAGGTAATATCCTGTTTATCAAACGATATTGGAACCATAAATGGTTAGTAGTTGAGTGGCATTTGTGAGCAGATCGATGTATTATTTTCCAGTTTGTCTCTGAGATATTACAGTCTAAATTTATTTCGTAATTTTGTTTATTGTCATTTATGTTTTCAAATTGTAAGATAACGGTGTTGTACTGGTACAGGTCATCCTCAGGCGGAGGGCATTTCTCTCAGAAAGAAGTGTATCGTATAACACACGATATCTTTATCATGAGTTACCTTCCATCGGGTTTAATGCTTTATACGATCCGTTCTTTTGATAACCTTTGTCAGGTTCCAAACCAAGTGGAATCACCGTGGACGGCTCCTCCAACTTCATTTTCTACGCAGATATGGGGTTAAAGCAGATCGGCAAGATACGGATGGATAATTTTCAGAATACCACCATAGTAGATACTGATCTATTCAATCCCAAAGGAATTGTTGCGCATACCAAAAATAAGTAGGTCTGATATATTTCAATCAATCACTTACCAACAAACTGTTTGTTATTTCATTTAGAAGTTGACATTTAGAAATTGGTACGATAAAGAAATACGCGTTTTATGGATTTACAACTCCTTTATTGCAGTTAAATACAACATCTCACTGCAATAAAGAAGTTGTAAATACACAAATTGTTTATTTCTTCATACTGTTTGTATTTGGACTTGTACGGCAGTGCAAAACTTGGTAGACTGTTCATTTTGGAAATGATAAGTGTGTAGATATAGGAAGAAAGTGATAAACTATATAAATCCATCCAAAACTAGTTATATCATCTACATGTAGTAACAATAGAGTGCCCGTTCAGCAAGCTCCCTGACACGAATGGTGTCTCAACAGTAACATTAACAGCTTACATTACCTGTCTCCTCTGTGTTGCCAGGAAACTGTTCTGGGTTGACTGGGGAAGCGACCAGAAGCTTCGTTCCTGTGACTATGATGGCAACAACCAAGTGGTCATAGCTGATACAGGCGCCATAAAACCTCACGGCATTGCGCTTGACCAAATGGGTAAATAGTCAGTTAATCATTTTGTAAAATATCACTTCATCGTGTAGCTGGTGAAAGACACACTCAAGCGCAAAAGAAACGTCACCATACAAAATAAAACATAAGCCAATCCACGAGTGACAAACCCCTTGAAAGAGAGACACATCGTGTCTTTAGAACCCAACTAAACTTGATTTAAATTTTCTAAACATTATCTGATCATACTTCCGAGAAACCAACTTTTATAAAATCGTCGTTTTGTAATCTCCTTAACTAGACGAGATAAGATAGTCAAATCAGCTTTATTGGCTTGTTTTGTGACGTCCTACATTAAAGAAGCGTTAACAAATTTTAGTCCAAGAAGGTTATTTATGTCGACATCATCTTGTATTAACTTAAAACCTACATTTTGTGAATTTGTAAGTTAAATGTCAAACATGCTGGCCAACTTCAGGCCAAGAGCCATTTTGAAAGAAAAAAAACGATTTCAACACCCCAAGTGTATTCGAGCAGATATAAAAATAAAAGCATTACACTCAGGTGTATGAAATTGTGGGTACCCCTTGACAAATCATGTCCCTATTCAAATTCATAATCGACTTTTTCCTGAACAGTATTTCGTTTTTCACTCTGTTGAAAATGTGGTGATGTTTCTTTTGCGGTTGAGTGTATGTTTTGGTATAAATTTCAAGTGTATATAATTCCACCGATTTGGAATGCTGGGCCAAAATGATCATACTTATTATTAGTGGTACTATTTTAAATAATATATTGTAGAATGTCAGATAAATTGGAAATCAAACTGAAAAACGTTACACACTGTAAAATTGGTATATAGTAAACTATAAATGTAGCAACACAACCTTAACAAAAATAACAAAATCTCCATTATTGTGAAAAAATAGGTTTCGAAATGATATGTTACCTGTTGATTAGATGTATTCAGACGTTGCCTAACTGAGTCAGTCACATACCTCATTCCTCCCTCATTCCAACAGAAGGACGGCTGTACTGGGCTGATGGGGCTGGACTTGTTAAATCTGTTCTCATGGACGGCACTGGTGTGAAAACAACGTACAGTGAGAGGGGTGTTATTTTCAACGACATCAGCGTCTTCAACGGATACATATACCTGACCATGTTCAGTCACTTGTAAGTAAAATAACAGTGCGGATAAATGATATTAGCTATGTATTGTAGACAGGGTACACGACACATGCGTTTTCAACCATAATCAACAGAGAAAACTATTCTTGAGTATATGAATTATACAAATTATTTTATTAGGTGTCAACATAACTGTTTAAGTAAAGCTAAACATATTATTCAGTAGCATTTCAGTTTGAATTACAACAATATCGCACTGTAAGGTGGTTGTTTCTAGCTTCCTGGTAGCCATGCCCGTGGACGGAAACCACCTCTCTATCCTGAGTTCCAGGAGATTCCAGTTTCCAAATGGAATCCATGCATTCTCACCTAACTTCAACGTTACAAGTTGGTGCAATTTTGATTTTAGCCATAACAGTATACAAAAGTAACATAAACATTTCAGGAATCATATTCAATCTTTTTAGTCACTGCAATTTAAAAACTGCCTTATAGATTGAAGGTTCCACTTAATTGAGTACCCTACGGCAATATCATCTAAACTGAGAAACAATGAACTGACGATTTTAATTATTTAATTAATTTTAATTATACACACTTCACACGAAATTTATGCCACGAATGTAAAGTGTAACTGAAACCCTTGATTGTACAGAGGTATGTGACAACTTCAAGTATGGATCCCAGTGCGTCCCGTGCGGCAACTGTATAGCAAATCACATGTGTGAGAAGACGACCGGTATCTGTGTGGCTGGCTGCAAGGCTGGGTACCAGTCCGACATGTGTCACGATAGTAAGAAACTTTAAGTATCATTTCCAATATGGTTCGAAGAATTTGTAGGGCAATGTTCTCCATCAATACAGCATATACTTGTTTGAGCATCATCGTAGTCCCTACATAATAGTAGATATAATAGTGTTTTTCTTGTATGTTATATTTACATACTAGATAATCTTAGGAACGTGTTTTTTAAAAATATCGATCAACTATTCAACACGAGTTTGCGAGTAATCAACATGTGTTGACATATTTGATATCAGAATAGACGAGGGAGGGTGAGATTGTATTTTTTCATTTTCATTTTTCATATTTCCTGTAGATATCTACATTGATCTCCTTGGATATCGACAATGGAAGTGACTTGTGATTGAGACATACATGTGTATGAGTGTATTTGTGTGGTTCATTATGTCATCCCTATTGTCACAATTGCTGGCTCCACACAAAAAAAACCCAGTGTTTTTTTATGAAATGATTCAAAAATGAATTACAACAACTAATAAATGGGATTATAATTTGCTTACCTTTCGCATCCACATAAACGTGAGGTATATTATAAACAGTTATAACGTGTATAAGGTAGAAGGTTAATAGTTATTAAGTATGACCAAACATAATGTGTCTCTACGTATTGCAGAGTGTGAAGACGGGACGTGGGGCGAGAGTTGTAATAACGACTGTGGAGGGTGTCTGGAGGGCACCTTTTGTGAAATCTACAACGGGACTTGTCCATCAGGCTGCAATCAGGGATACCTAGGCAGTAAATGCGACCAAGGTAGGTGCTGACGACATACCTCTGATCGATGGTCAAAACCTCTTACTACATTGTAATGGTTATGATATTCGATTGAACATGAAAGTTAACAAATGAAGAATTAAAATTGTCCGATCTGCATTTGTTGGTAACTCCACTTCACATGTAAAAGAAATCATGAATCAATGATGTAGTCAAATGAATCTGTAATAATGTTGCTCGTTTATTTAACTTTGACCATGAACTGTTCTGTGCTTCTATTGTACATAATACGTTTATTTTGTGAAAATTGTATGTGCGTTTCAACTAAATGTACTCTCTGTTGTGTTATGGGCCATTGGCCTCGAAATATTGAATATAAATGTCTGTCTGTTTGAATGCGTTGCAGCATGTGGACGGAACACGTATGGCAACCCGTGCAAGGAGTGCGGCAACTGTCAGGGAGGGTCTCCCTGTGACTCGGACACTGGTCGATGTGCTTTTGGGTGTGTGCCAGGCTGGACCGGGGAGCGATGTGATAAAGGTAGGGCAATTGACTTTCAATAAGCACCCAAATACATGCCCAATGAAACAGGCAAAGTGTCCAGATTTGTCATTTTTCAGAAATTATGTGTATCCATAGTAATCTACAGAAACACATATTGCCAAGGGGATCTTGCCATGATGATTACAAAGAGACTCAAATTCGTTATCCTAGTCTAAATAGTACATGAACTAAAACGTGCTGACAATAGAACCCACATTTCTGGTATAGACTCTGGTATAGGTTCTAACGTTAAACAATATAAAGTGTCCATTTGTATAGTTTTACCCACTTTATTGCCTCACTGCAGTACAGTATGTGAAGAAAACACATAACAGACCATAGCCTTTATTAAAACTTAATGACAGACCAAACCATAGCCTGACTGTATTAAAATACAAAGCATATTGAAACTGTATCCAACTATATAAAGAGGGGGTTCTATGTATGGTATCTAGGTATGTTTGGAACGGAACATTCCTATTGTTTATACATGATTATTCAAGTCAGTCAGTTGGAACATATAATGCGATGGTAAGATTTGTCAACATTAACAAAAAATAGTGTCCATTCATTCAAAAATAAAAAACCAAATGAAAATTGAAGTAATTCATTCCACGAGTATGGAAAGCTTTGTTATTGAATAGTTAGGCATTGCTAAACAGTTTAATGATAATGATAATAATAATAAGTTACGTTTTTTATATTTTATGAATATAAATATTTTCATCATTAATTCATATATTGAATTAGTAATATACATCGTTATTCTCATTTAACGTAATGACCAAACAAAATGGCGGATAGAGCCCTCCATTCTAACTGTTACCGTTATACCAAAGAGGCAACTTTGACAGTAAATCCATGTCTTCTCACGCTATTACTTTCCAAACAGCATGTGCAGAGAACACATACGGGCAGTGTGAACCATGTGGGCACTGTGCTAACGATGCCTCCTGTGACAAGATTACCGGAATGTGTGCAAGTGGATGTGCACGGGGGTACGAGGGAGAGAAGTGTGACCAAGGTATGTATAGCAGTAAGACATAGCTCAGTATCATTCCACCATGTTTATCAACCTACCAGCCATATAACGTGATACTTGAAACGACCTTTCTAAACCGTATCACCCGGTACGAGGGACTTACAACATTGTAATTCCCTCCTGGAGGGTTTACACAGACAGTTGTAAACCCTGTTTGAAGGAATTATAATGATTGTAAACCCTGATATAATTGCTAAGATGACGGCTTGAAAGTAAAGATCTGAAGAAACTATCTTTAACTATTTTGAAAAAATTCTTAAATATAGCACATTATGAAACGCAAATGTGTTGACGAAAATGCGTCTCTAACCCGTACCCAGTAAGACCAGTCTTTCATAATCCAACGCCTTGACTGCTGCGTCACGAAGGCACATGGAAGACAACGGTCAAGAAGAAACTTACATAGAAATCTTTGCCGTACTGGGATTGAGACAGTGAACAAGGATTTTACGAACGACTCTATATAGAATCCGGGGTTTTCGATAACGGGATAAGAAAGCGTCTTTCATACTTAAAAACGGTTGATAATATAGATTAGCCATTCTACCTCGGATATGGTAAGGTTGTAGACCCTGATAGTCAGAAAAACCTTTCCGGGTCCACAACCTTACCATATCCTCGGTATAATGGCTTATCCTTATATTCTTGAATAGCTGTGCAATTTGAAATTAAGCATAGTGTATTAGGATCACAGTTTTTATAAATGTGAAATATGCAGAAAATTTTCAGTTCACAGTTCCTAATTTAAATTATACAATTTAAATATGTATCGTTGTTACAAAGATGAGAAATAGTTATTTTGTTTATCATTTATGACCTATAAAATGCGTTTTAAGTAATCAATAATATATTGCCTCTGTCTGAAGGTTGAAAAATTAAAACTAATCTAACTGCATTTTATACACGAACCAACATTGCGTGTCCTTTCTCATGTAATAACGTTCCTGAAATAAAGATTCTAATATATACGTTTTCAACGTTAATATTACGTGTTAACGCTAGTTCATGTCCTTATTTCAGTTAAGGAAGTTAAGGAAAGAGTTGTGAAAGGTCCTTCAAGTGAGTAAGCTATTCTCTGTGTTCTCAGTACTGTACTTGTGGCACACACTAACAGTAGTGGAGCACGTATACACCACTGCTGTTATGAGCAGTAATAAACCATATACATGTAAAATGTTTCTACACAATATTTGAAAGGTAACTTAACCATGTATTTATAATGTGTGTAAGCATTATTGAAGAAGTAATATAATTATATGTAATGTTTCTAAGCAATAGTTTAGTAACTTTACCATATATAATGTAATGTTTCTAAGCGTAATTGGAACGGCAAATTTAACCATTTGTAATGTTTCTAAGCACTGTTGGTAAACATAAAGTTACTCACTGTAGGATTTCTAATGATAGCCAAATTTCGAAATATGATAAATACACAAAATTATGAAATGAAGTTGCAACCTGTTAAACTACACACAGAGTGAGTCGAAAGCTGGAACTTAGACACAAACACAACATTCGCAACTGAGAACAACCTTAACCATCATTTTCATCTGATCAATCACCAATTTGGGTTTGGAAAAACTCCTTAAAAGAGATGCACTGCCTCTTTTGGATGATGTTCAAATAAATGTTGACATTGAGATGAAATTTAATTTCATATGAAAATATATATTTTAATGTTGAATCAGTGATTTGATTTGATTAACAATTTGCAATTAATAAACTGTCCATTATATTTCCTACCCAATGGTATCTTCAATGTAATTAGGGAATTTGATTAAGAAATCATATAATAAATATCGACATATATACATGTATGACTCATTTAGATTGGTTCTGCATTCAGACCTTGCTATTGGTCTAGTAGTTGGATTTAGATATGTAAATGTATGACCCATGAATATTTCATCTGTTTTCAGACCTTGCTATTGGTCTAGGAGTTGGTATTGCTCTTCTTATTCTCCTGGCTATTATAGGGGTGCTGGTGTTTTTCTGTATCAGGTAAGACGTCACATATACCATTCTATTGATAGCAGTTTACACCGGCGGGGTAGGACATGCGCAGATTATTTCAATTTCTTTCAAATATTTTTTCATGACGATTCAACATTAATTTCTTTACATTTTCCTCTCTAATTTTGCCATTTGTTTGAGAAATATTTGATTTTTTGGAAAATGTTAACATTGTCTGTGATTTATTGAAAATACATAATATCTTTAAAATAATTACACAGTACCTAGTTCAATTGAAACTCCCTAACAATACACGTCAGCTACTTATCTTATTTCCCCTGTTTGAAAAAGGATTATTTCTGATTTCCCCCTTATTTTCACTTAAATACACAAGACATATACTGTAATGTAATTTTCAAAAAAGTTGTAATTTTTTTTTTCTGTATTAAACTTTTAAATTTTCTTAAATGGAGCACTAACAAACCATTAGGGCTATGTAGATATGCTATAATTCCTTAAAGAAATTTAATTATGATGATTAATGTTTGTCAGAAAACGAAGAGCAGGACAACCCGCCCTGCCTACTGTGAAGATTGAGAGATCGCCTAATAAGGAACAAACCCATGAAAACGACTACACCACCATAGAAACAATCGGCACCAACCCCATTATAGGAGCGGACGAACTGAGCGAGCAGAGAGAAATCGGATACACGAACGAAGCACAGTCTACTGCCTAGAGTTGCAACAGAGTTCTCATGTTAATTATGCATTTCAGAGCATAAGATCCTGCAACCTTGATAAATTAATAATTAAAGCGACAGAACGATCGGGGATCATACAGTACAACTGTGCTACTATATAATTCTTCTCGTGATAACATTGTATATATTTAAAACGTGTTGTTGTTGTCATGTGAACATGTACATAGAGCATAGTATATGAGTGACCATATGTCATACGGTCGTTACGGCGATAGTGCTTGCATTACACACTGATGGTTAGGTAGAGTTCGTAAACAGTAGACGACATGGGCACGAATGTTGTGTTCTATTTATCACCGAAGTCACCAGTTTTAGGAAATATGCAAAAAAGTGTATTCAAACATAAGTAGTTTCAACCTAATGTCGTAGACGAAACGTGAATTGTTAATGACGTCATGGCATATGGCATATTGCGCCTGAGAATCGTAGATATATGAAACTCGCTATGGCTGCCCTTGAATGTGATAAAACGTCAACTACCCTGTCTTTCTGTCGACGTTTAACGTTTAAATCCATGTTACTCTAAAACGTGAATATGAAGAATAATCAATGGTGATCAAGTTGCGTACCTTGGTGACATGGTTAACCTTTTAGTCTTAAAAATGTATCCTGACGTACAAATTAACTTTATTTTATGCAGTATCAACGTACAAAGGGAATTTTACTTTATTTCCCATCGACAAATATGACTGATGAAAAATACTCAAGTCTTTGAGGAGCATTTACTGACATAAGAAACCAATATTTTCTGGATAACAACTTCTTTATTGTTTAGATACACGTTTCAGGGTATATGCTCTCTCCTTCATGAGGTGATATGATATTTCAATGGAAAAATAATCATTACACATTTCTTGAATTATGAAAATGTTCAATTAAATATGAATATATATAAATGACAAGTGAAGTGATTGTTGAATATGATCGATAACCAAACTCGGATATAAGGTATGAACTACAAACATGGTTGTAAATTACAAATGACAACTATTATTTAAAATATTCAATATTTGTTTTCATTAAGTAAATGATATCATCATTCGCAAATCCTCAAAAGTATATGCTATAGAGACTTGATAAATGTGAACACTGAACGCGTCGAGCAGGTGGCCTCTATATGGAACTAAAATGTATATTAGTTAATTCAGTATTGCGGGCTTTGCAGTACCTTTTATATATGTCCTTAAGTCCTTAAGTTCGACTGTATATATCAATATTTTATTGACTGTGATATAAAAGAGTTGTCTGCTTTACTACACAGATTTGATATGCAACTAAATTTTTAAAATTATTATTGAGTAATCGCCATTCACATGTGTTGATATACGCTTGCACATACGCTTCCTGTACAATGTACTAAAACAACCATTGACTAAAAACGCCTAAATCATGCTCAAATTATTTACAGAGCTAAATGTATATGACTCTTTAATTGGTTTCACATATATATGTTTTGTTTCACGTCATGCTATTAACGTTTATATTACGTATCACAGACGAATATACTAATATGTTTGGAAACGTCACAGATTCTTTTGTAGAACAAATACTCTAACTGAAACTTCTATTTCAGGAAATTTCTAAAATATGTTACTTGTTCAATTGTTATATTATGAATTTAAATATAATTTGACGTCATTCTGAATATCTATTAGTGATAGACTGAGTATAAGACGTATTCTTGGTTCCACCCTTTTTGCTGAAACTGACTTTCTCTAATTACAACAAAAGGAATATTTCAAGTTAGTTACTTTACATATATATATCCACCTCTGCTCAAATAACCAGAACAAATTATATTTTTCTATTTGTATATCGATTTTGTCATGTGTTTGTTTATTAATGTTTTTATAATTAAATATAAAGAACGTTACGATTTCCTTTGTTGTAATTTCTAGAACAACATATATTTCTCATATTGCAATGAAGTGGATGAGTAAGGCAATCGATGAGTGTCTGGAATGTGATATATTTCAGAAAGAACTATACATGTTTATATTTATTAGGGAACGATACTTTGAATTTTAATGACTGTTAATGACACAGAAACGCGTTCTTTTAAAATGTTTATGGACACAATGATTAATTTGGCATTTAACTTGCAAATGTATGAAATATTGAAAAATGTTGTCGACATAAGTGACCTTCTGGACTGTACTTCGTAGACGGTTCTGTAGGGCTAGACGGTACTGTAGGGCGTACTAAACCAAACACTCTCTTATCTCCTGCTGAAAGAGATTCCAAAAACGAAGATGTGTTAAAGGGCGTTGGGATTGAGTCGGTTTCAGGAAAAAATCATCCATAATGTGTTAAAACTTTAAAAAATAAACTTATTTGGCTTGGGGAGACATATTTCAGACATGTTTATCACTCGTTGGTTAAAACATCTTGCTTTGTTGTAGGTGTAGTTTCTTTTGCGTAATTTATTTACTTAATGAACAGAAAGAAATATAACGTCATTTTGAATTGAAATAATATAAAAGGTTATGTGCTTTGAGTCAAAATACTTTTTAACCAAATACTTTATTTTAGAACCGTCGAATTGTAAGTAAAGTTATTGGATGTTGAAACACAACAAACCAAGTTTCTCTGAGCGAATAATTCTTGTTATTATGTTCAAAATTTAAAGAGGTGTAAAATTCATTGACGTTCAGTTTATACTGTACACTCCACAGTAATCTGGATAACTCCTCCTAACATGAAAGGGAATAAAACTATTTCAGAAAACTACTGTGTTTAAACTGTTATTGAATGTAAATATGTAAATGTCTTTGGAGATCCATGCAGGAAATACAAAAGTTTCAATTAAAACAAGTTCAAGTGAAAAGTGTGGAGACTGACAAACGACCTTGACACCGACGTTTTGCCTGTGTCCAAATATGTATAATAATCTGGATCAAACACCACTTATTTTCCGGTGCATAAGAGTTTGTATTTTCCCTGAATTACTGAACCGTCTAATTCGGTATTGTTTGGGAAAGGGACTGGCTCCACGCAGCGTCGGCATCAATTATATTGAACCCGTTCACTGCAGAGATAACGTGACTAACCCCTGAAAACATATTGTAAATTTGTCACAAGTCTTCCCGTGATTGGGATTATCAGCAATACGCTTGAATCTTTATTCAGATTAGGATATTACTGGTGGGACACGGAAAACATTTTCAATAAATACTCAAATCCTGATTTGAAAGTGTTTACCTCTGCATGTGTACACACGTTCAGATGGGAGAGGTTAACAATTTACAATTGATGAACATATTAAAACAAGGACAATGACATTGTCAACGTCTTTCAGTAGTGACTACTGTTAGTAACAATTTGTTCAAAGGTCATAATTTGTTATTAAAGTTGCATTCATTGTGTTTCATGACATTTTGTTTGGCTTTAATATGTAACAACATACAATACGTGCTGATTTCAGTTTTAAAAGAATTAACTCATCTTGCATATGTGTTCCCAATAGCCAAATATATTATAATTAATAGTTGTCAATTAAAATCGAGCAACATGATTATACATGTGAAGAAACCTAAACTACTCGTCCCATTTAATACACACCTATTAAACATATTCAACCAAAGTCTGTCTCTTTGTCTGTTGTAGATAAGTTTAAAAAATGTTTATGTTACGGTAATTTTCGGCAACATCATTTATAACGTTTGGCATATGTGACCCACCAACAACATAATGGATGCGTAATGTTCAGCAACTTCATGTTATTTGAAGAGACGTTAATCAATTTGATATAAAGATAACATGTTGAAACGTTCTACAACTATATAGCGGTATACATGTATATTACTTGGCAGCATGAGGAAGAACAGGGCTCCGTTCCATAACAGCGAGCGCTTATAATCGCTCATTGATCGCTCAATGTAGCGCTCAAGTAGCGCTCATTCTCTCCTGAACGACACGGTGCAAAACCTCAAAGTTCGCTCGCTTTGCTACGTAGCGATTACTTTGAAACCTCTCTTGAACATGGCCCAGGTGAATCTGTAAAAACTTCGATATTAATTTACTCATCGTACAGAACAATTTGATGAAGCGCTCATAAAATAACCCGTTATCTCTTACATTGGTAAGTAGAATTGTTATGTAGTACCTATACCTTTTCAGCGATAATATTGATATAAAAACTGATTATAAATTTTAAGTAACCAATACAAGGAAATACAAAACCTTCATGATTTATTGTTTTAGGCATTCTCTTCACACAAAGGTTACTCCCTTCATATTTCCGATCCTAACGTCTGTAATTGGGGAAAGGGAGAACCTCACAGTGTATCCCTGCTTCTTAACCAATTAAAAATCAATGGCAACGTCGACCGAGTAACTTCAAACATCTTAGCCTTTGACTCTCAAGGGTCTTCCTTATTAACGTATGTCCTTCGAATATATCTGATGTAAATAACACATATGAAGTATTTTCGGTATTTGTCTCTGATTTGGTTTTATTTATTTACCGGCATGTTTATGATAAATTGTTTATGAAAAATCAAATAGTATATTTTGAGGATGACACATTTAAAAAGAAAACGTACATCTTATGTTTATTTTAGATTTATGATGTGTCATTGGCAAATGTCCCTTTTACACCGGCGTCGCTGATTGCACAACTAGATTCAAATGCAACCAATCAGATTCTCCCCCTTCTGTCGACGATTTCAGGCCTACTAGAACATAGGTTGGGATAGGGAATCTGAAGGGAGTAACCTTTTTGGGAAGAGAATGTGTTTTTGGGCGTAATGTTAAATAGTCGATATCTACATTGATGAATTCCTGGAATGAGATCAAATACATGTTATCACAATAATAACCGTAGTAAAACTGTATTTCAATGAAATACTACATCTCAAACATTAAGAACAGATCCAGATAAGTGTTTGTTTCTTTAACTATATGAAAGAGGATAAGTCTGAAATCTGGGGGTTTAATTATTACGTATAGATATTGAAAGAGTCCAATTGAAAGCATGTAAAACATATCTTGGGGTGAAAAACAACACTTCGAACACAATGGTTTATGGAGAATGTGGTAGATACCCAATGCACCTATTCACAAGTATTAAAGCCATAAAGTATTGGTTAAAGTTATTGAAAATGCCTTCATATCGTCTACCAAAGAAATGTTACAATATGATGATGTTATATGATAAGAATGGTCACAAAAATTGGGTAACTCCTGTAAGAAATTCTTATTCACAAAGGGTTTTGGTTTTGTGTGGATAGATCAGTGTGTTGATTCAAACGAGGACTATTTGGAGATTAAAATATATGTATTTACAAGAATGGACTGAAAACATATCCCTTTCTAGTAAGTGTCTGTATTATAGGATGTTTAAATGTACTCTAGAATCAGAAATTTATCTTTCATGTATAAATGTCAAAAAGTTTAGGATAGCGTTAAGAAGATTAGGATGTTCATCACATGATTTATATATCGAAAGTGGAGGATTCAAATCAGTCCAAAGAGAAAATCGAATATGCAGACTTTGTAATCATAATCAAATAGAAGATGAATATCATTTCGTTTTAATTTGCCCTTTTTATGATTCACTGAGGAAGTTGTATATTAAAAACTATTACTATGTCCATCCGAACCTTTATAAATTTGTAGACAGAAATTGCAGTTATTCAAAATCTGGCTATGTTTGTTTAACATGATATGGTATTCAGAACACAATATATTTCAACACATAATATAAGTTATACCTAATTGTTGAATATCATCTTCATTTTATTAAATGTGCGTGTACATATTATCATTGACATGTATTGTACTATAGTCCTGTGGCCTTTCAGTACTGGAAATAAAACCAATAAGATAAGTTCTTTTTAACCATTCAATATGTGAGAGTGAATGGAGAATGATTTGATCAAAGAAGATGCTTTTCATGAATTAGGGTAGTGTGGCTTAGACGTGCGATGTGAAGACTTTTATGAACACGGTTTTTTTCTGACGCAATGAGTACATTTCCTGGAAATTATATAGGTTTGCGTGATTCATTGTAACAGAAATAATTGTATAATTGAGTCGATGTAGGCTACTTATAATAAGCACTGAATAGTATTCCATTCTTTCCATGTATTATCCTTAACACTTTTAGAAACTGGGTCTCAGCAAGTTCATGTGTATGCATGAAGGACGGAAACTCACAAAAACCTTCCAAAAGGTACTTTTCACAAATTTCTTTTACGAAGGAACTGGCGGTGAAGGTGGTAGCAGAGGATTCACCGCCACTTAGTCATGACTTGTTCTTTATAAAACAGCAAAGTTTGATGCTCTGTTTTCCTGAAAATGTTTCAGTATGTGTTGTTTTGCTTCACAGGTTTCCTCCTGAGTTCGTGAGTACGGCCAGTAGCAATATCACTCAATGCTTGACCGATTTAGGAATACATTGAACTGCGTCGACCACTGCTTCATTCCATTTTTAAAACTTCAACAGAATCTATAACATTTAACACATGGGACTTCCTTTGAAGTACACAAGTACGTGCAATGATTTAACACACAAAACCCCTTTGAAGTACCCAAGTACTTGAAGCGATTCAACAGTGCAGATTTTATTCTGGTGTATTTGTAAATAACTCCTTAAGATCGGTATATGTCAGAGTCTATTGCAACTTTTTTTTAAAGAAGTTGATGAAAGAATATTTAACTGATGTAATTGTTTCAATTTAAGTTGCAAACACATATATATTTTGAAAATATTTTTTTTTATCAAACCCTTAAATCAGTTGAAATTAAAGTGCAATCTTATGATTGTTAACTACATATTGCAAGGATACATAACATTATACCAACTTAATTTAGTCAAGTCAAGTGATGTTATTTGTCTATAGGCCACATGTCCGAATAAAAAATATATACAGATTTACATACTAGATTTACAATGAATAATTCAATTTAATTACAATGCATACAAAGTGATACATTACGTGATGGATAGTATAATACCTTAGTGTAATGACACATAAATTGATTTTCTTGTTCATAGGCGTGGTGTACATATTTACAAAGGTTTCTCAAGAGTGTTTCATTATTAATAGTTAATAGAGATTTCAGTTTGTGCTTGTTACGTTGCTGACAATATACCGGTGGTAAATATTTTAATCTAATAGATTTGTAAACATTACATACAAATATTGCATAATGAACAGTTAAATTCCGTTACTTTTATAATTTGCCATCTCGTGTTATTATTCTTTAATCTTAATAATAATTCACATCTAAATTTAATCATTATCTTACGAAAGTTTAAGTTTAGTGTGTTAATTATATTCGATAGACAGGAGTAGGTCGATGTTGCTGAAGCAAACATTGAACTGGAGGCTCTTAATTAAAATCTCACTCGAAGTGACGTTACACAGACGTATAACCTTTGTTTGATATGTCAGAGGGAGTTGTTGTGTTTACACCTTCCTACTTAGCCGAGTTCTGCCACTGGTACACTGTCTTATAGTAACGATGTCAGGCATTGCATTGATGGTAAAAGTGACGTTCTGTCATTGTTACATGTGGCTGCTTCAGTGAGAAGATAAATAATAAAGTAAATTGATTATTTCCTTGATGTCATGTCTAATGTTTGCTAGTTAGAGGAGGATATCAAGCTCAAACTTTGCATATTAAATATTGCCATCTGTCATCACGGTTTAATATTTATTTAGAAACTTTATTTTAAGTAAAAATATTTTCCTGGTGTATTGTTAAATGCTCGCACGGTAATACATCTTGGGAACCCCACCGAGTGTCACCGAGAATTTCTTCAGGATTTCTTTTGAAAACACTATCTCTTCATGTTTCTGATGATCACACCTTTTATACAATCTTCGTTTTGGATTCTCCCTAACTTGTCGAAATAGGAAAGTCAAAAATAAAGTTTTGGTTTGGTCCTACCGTAATGATGCCTCATGAATTAAAGGGGAAGTAGTATATTTTTTTGCAAATTTGATTTTTTCAATTTCCAATTTATAATGATGGTTTTTATAATTTGTATTAACTTTAGAGAGTTAAACATCTTATTAGATAAACCATTTATCCGTAGTGGTACTAACGGTGTTGCGTATAAAGCAAAAATTGCATGGCGGCCATTTTATTGTGAACCTATTATATTATTTCGAATGACAAAAACGATTCCCATGTACACTCAATTTTTAACTTGAAATGGTGGTTTTACCATTTACTGACATTATTTTTCAAATACATTTCATCAACTTATTTGAGCGAAAAAACATGCTACGGTCTCCTTTAAGTCCAATGAAGAAGGTAATATATGTCGACATTAGTTTTAATAGCCTGTTTTCATTTTGAATTAATAATATTTAAAGACAATTTGAAAATGTTAGCACCACATGTGTGATCATATAGACATAAAATAGAAGCGCCAGACCCTGATTAATGAAGTTATGAGAACTCTTTACAAAACATATGTTTTTCAAAGACATTCAAAACAGACTTTCTCCGGCAGCAATAGTTCTTTATATACTCTTTTGAAAATAAAGGTGACGCTATTTTGCCTGGGAGTATACACTTTTAATTGGACAACACTACACGTTTGCTCAAACCTCGTATTTCATAAACTTTCTTTAATGTTTATCTGACCCTGGGGCAAATAATACTTATATTCATATACATCCTTTACTAAGTTTTAAGTTATAACCTAATATTCATGATATCATCATCTAATAAAACGACCGAATGATACTGCCAGTATAGATACGAATAACAACTGCAGTAAACTTATAAAATAAAACCTAACCAAGAGACAGATCGTGAACTTTTAATTACACATTTTGATCAGAAATGAAAAACCACACCTCAAACCTCAAATAGAGAGTTTAATAGCTGATATATTTATAAATATATTAAGATATGGATTGAAATATTGTTAAAGTTGTCAATGAAAAAACAACAAAACACATTGACATTCTTGGTATAAATGTTGGGTTTAAAGGACATTGAACACCCTAAACCGGAAGAACATGAATGAAAACTGGGGTCATTATACACAATCAAGTCCCTGATGTCTTATCAAGGGCGTTTGAAACGGGGCTGGTTATGTTATCAAGTTCAGTGATTCAATGAGGCATGCATCATCTTTATATTTAGTGTATTTACTAACATTTTCAGAGGTTATCGTTAAAGTATAAACATATTTTCTCTTATGTGTCACACATCAGTTACATGGTACATGCAAATTCAAATATCCAATTGCAATACATACATGTACGTCTAAGCAAGGTGTCTTTCACTTCTATCCAAATCATGACTGTAGAAACGTTCATTAGTATACATATGTCAAAATAATGACATGTTGTCATGAATTAATTTGAAAAGCAAAAGGAGAAGCATTTATATAGGATAGTGTAGCCTGTTTGCTAATCATTTTGTCCAATTTAATTTCTCATAATTTCTTGCACGTTATATGTTATTTGGAAATAAAATACTATTTAAATCAATTTATTTGAAAATTCAATCTCCTTTTTTAATTTGTTGACCACTGGTTAAAATGAAAATAAAAATAATTGGAAGATAAACAATGAAAACACAGTTTAAAGATCCCTTGCTATTTTTAAAAACAAACACACCTCATTTATTCATGTGTTATTTTGTAACGGTATGTTCTCAATCCTTAAAATCAATTTAATGCATCTCGAAGACTGTTCACTGTCAAAAAGTCGAAAAAGGTAAATCTGGTTCCAGAAATTCTTGTGCAATTAATTGAAAGTGATTCGCCTGATGAAGATGCTTCTGATAAAGATAGCTCTAATGAATAATTTATATTAATGACGACTATTTCAATGAAAATACTTCTGTCGAATATGCAGCAGATTAATATGCGTCTGGTGAAGCTGCTTCTGGTGAAAATCCTTCTGATGATGAAGCTTCTAAACAGACGCCTCAAAAAAAAATGCTTCAAATGAATATCTGCGGATAAAGATGCTTCTAATTAAGATTGTTCTGATGAATGATGAATATACTTCTGATGAATGGTGAAGATGCTGCTGATGAATATGATGCTGATGAAGATGAATGATGTTATTTATGAATGATGAATCTGATTCTAATGACTGATTAAGATGATTTCTGATGAAAACGGTTATGCTGTTGAATATATAGACTTATATTGTGTGATTATTATCAATCGACAAAGCATGAGTAATAACGGTAACTCGTGGTTTTCATACGTTTCTTCTGAGATTCTTTATAAAATGAGTTATTAGCATCTTGCGTCTAGTCCATTTTCATTCAAGTTTGATAAAATCCAATAGGAAGATGGTGACATCCTGCAATGTCTAAAACTAAAGAAGATTAATCATTGAAATCCTCTTACCATGTGATTCATCAGTCCTATATCTCAGCTGAGTGCTGGGGTTCAGTTAATGGCACTTTGACACGCGACTCGGTGAGCGATATTTCCTGTGAACACGAATAACACACTGACAGTATTTCCACCGATCTAGAATATGTTCCCTTAGGCGTCGCAAGCAATGCTCATCCACTGCAAACACATATTTCACTGCATTCACTCATTGTTAATGTTCGTGTGAGTTAATCTTTGTAAATTAATGGTATATAGTTTGAAGAATGGGCAGATGGATGAGTGGATTTCTTGAACACTTTGATTATACAACAAGTAATCCCATGCCACAACATGAAAGCTATGCCACTGTACTTATAATGTGCAGCAAGAGAGAATGTGTGTTTGAAATATTCGAATATGTTCAATTTATAACACATGCATGTCCTGGATTAAAAGGGATTGGAGATTTATAGATAACAACACTGGGCTTTGCTGCGTTAAGAGAAAACGTATCCACTAAATGTGCCTGCATTTAAGAGCATATTGTCAACACCACATATTCAATGGAAGTATTTGTTTAATGCTAGGATATCCTGAAGTTATACTGTCACACTTCAATTGTTTTTCACTTTGATTAACAGAGTTACGTGAAGTTAATAACGGTTACTTTGTGATAGAAGACCCATTTTAACTTCCCAAACAATGTCCACCGTGTGTCCATTTGGCAATGATTCTACAGGCAGGCTTGTCTGGGCTCAGATAAATATATCATGCATGGTTGCAGCACTGACAGTCTATGTCTCACACCTATTGGCAAAGTATACATTGTAACGTTTAAACGTTGCTTTATATTCCACATATATTGCTCACATCAGTCTACAACATACTACCACTTAATGATAATAAGCATTTTCCTTACTGCAATGCTACATAAAATTCGTCATTCAGTCTTTTCCTGACACACTCTTTGTCAATAATTATGTTTTGCCCTCTAGAAAAAAAGTTATCATCGAAATATTTACATTTTCACATTTTAGAGATCATTACTATATCAGGATAGACATGACATTGTCAGTTATGGACAAACTTTAAACTTTGATTGCATAATATTTTTTCTGAAATTTGCCATTCATTATCAAAGTAAATACACTATATTGTTACGTTAGAGGGCTAACATCTCATTACACAACTCAATAAGCCGTATCCATGTGAAACTGTTATCCATATTGGAAGGTAATATTGCGACTATAAATCGACATTTCTGTGGAACCCTTCAGTGTGAGAGGTAGATGTGTAGGTCTTAGATTTGAGAGTTCGGACAGCAACTCAGAAAGTATTCAAGTAAAACCCCAGTATGCAACCATCATATAAACCTCCTTCTTTTATCGACATTGCAACCTTGAATAAAATACAACCGTCTTTAAAATTATTCCCCCTGTAAGGAATAAATGTTTTCACATTTCAATACGTAAATAAACGACAGTTTCTCTTAGATCATTGTAAATGGTTATTGTGATTTCTCATATATATTTCATGACTGTGTTTACAGGAAATAACGTTGCATGAGGACAGAGCCTAAACAAAAACTGTAACTTATAAGAGGTGCATTAATTCTAAAGAATGGCAAAGTAGAATTCTAAGAAGCATAAACATGACAAGACTGAATAACAAACACAACAACCTGGAAGTGCTCTGATGTCATTCATCAACATATTGATCGACTTTGATTAAGACACGGTTTCATTATCCCTCTGGAAATATTTTCTGTGGATGTGCCAAGGAATGTTACCGCCTTGAGCTTACTGCATAGCATGATGTCCAAATTTAGCTTTTTCGACCATAGGTTCCAGTGAGCTGAAATTTTTTGTACAGACACTTTGGTAAATTGGGATTATAAATTCGGTGATTCTGTGAGTTACATGAACCACGACCTACAAACCTATTTTAATCTTCTTATACAGAAAATGTTTCAGAAAGCCAAAAAATTGTGTACAGACTAAAAGACGACAATATTTGGGCAGAATGGTTGAGAAATTCAAGGAGGGTCATACGACTATGCACGTATTCAGGCAGGCGTTGGGTGGGATTGGTTGGGAGCAGATTTGAACAGTCTGGTTAGCATTATCATAAGGAGAATTACCTTTGCCCGGACACAAGGTGGAGGTGAAATTATTTATCATTACATATACACTAACCTACTGTGTAAAATTTGTCCGAATGTGTAACTTTCCACAGTAAGCAAAAGGTTGTTGGCGAACGAGAATTAGGGCACCCCTTTCAAAATAAACTCTTTTTAAGGACATTGTTTAAAAAACATAAACAAAACAGAAAACATAAACTAACACTTCATGAAAACATTAAAGGAAATTAAGGTAATGTGTGATTTGTGATCTGTGTCATGAATATGTCAAGGGGTCACGACCTCGAGTATATTGATGAGTGAGAATGAGTATATATATATTTTTTTTAATATCTACCAAATACAATAGTTATAAAACAAAAAGCAAATGTCTTAATAAACAAAACATAACATAACATAACAATGTTAAACAAAATGTATAACTGGTGAAATGTTTGAATATTAACTGTCCTAGATTATCTTATAAATGATGTCTTGAAAATGGAGTGACATATTTTAGGTGTTAGTTTATACTTAAAGTACATTTTAGTTTTGAGATGACCCCCCGAAACTTAAGCTCTTCAATGCGCTAGAGTTATCTCCCTTCATATGACGTCACGCTTCTCGCAGTCATGGCCGCAGCCATCATTTTGAGCCCTGAGCAATCGTGAAGCTGTTTATGTAATTTAAGAGTTTATCCTAACACTTTAATATCATCCACACCAAATCAATGGCGACTGAATATCCCGAAGGACGACGTTCTTCCAGATCGACAGCCGGAAACAAACTGCAACTACTATTAGAAGCGGAAAAAGCGGACTCTCTTCCCGCCACACCGGCGTCTGGTGCGAAACCGGGCCTAGCGTCAACTCCGAGAAGAAAACTATTACTGGAGACTGAAATTGAACAACTGCAAGGTGAGATCCAGTGCCTTCACCTTGAACATAAACTAGCGACGTTGCAAGAAGAGAAATCCCGCCTCATTCACCCTCCGTCTCTCACCTTGAATGCGCAACCAGCCAGTGCAACGGGAGGCCGCATCGTGCCTAACGATGGATCTACACCCGGCCCAAAATCGGCGACGGTGGAAACCATCCTCACCCCTAAACCACAAGGTATGAATTCGAAAGTTCTACGAATTTGTGACTTTCTCTGGGATAATCCTCTATCGGAAACTGGCCATGAATCGTCTGAACTTAGGTCACGTGACAAGCCCTCGCGGGACGTCACCATTGAACAATGGGGCTATGCAAATACTAACATTATGGGAACGCTTATCAAGGAAAACAAGCTTCGGGGTGGAGAAATTGAGGGCTATCTCAAATATAGTAAAGACATATTCCGTCTGGCAGATAAGTACACTTGGAAAAGTGTACTCCAATATGACACAGAGTATCGCCAGAGGCAATCTGAAGATAGTTTTCCTTGGGGTACATACCGACCCGATATACACGACTTTCGCTTGGAACCAAAAACTCAAACATTTCCCCGAAAATTGAACTCAAGTAACCGTGGGCCTTTCCTCCCAAATGGCAGGGAAATGTGCAGGCGTTTTAACAACGAACATTGTTTTGGTGGTGATTGTCGTCTTGCACACAATTGTTCTCTCTGTTTCTCTGCACAACACACTGCGAGAGCTCATGACACACCTGGGATCACCCGTGCCCCTTCTTCTTCCGGGTACTTCCACCCACCTGCAGGTGTGCCAAAAAACTACTAACTCCAGCCGTTGACCCCCCATCATTAATGAAACATCCTAATGCTGACGCGTTTAATCTTAATTATGATGCATGGAGCAACTTACTCTCATCAGAAGATCCGGACAGAGAGTTCATTTTGGAGGGGGTAGAAAATGGCTTCAAAATTATTGATATTGATTCTTTTCCTGTTATTGATGTTCCAGTTTTTGTTGAAAACTATAGTTCCTCACTTAAGCAAAGGACAGCCGTTGAAATTCAACTTGGTGAGGAAATAATGCATGGAAACTATGTGTTGTCAGACTATCTTCCCATGATTTGTAGTGCGTTAGGGGCCATACCAAAAAAGGATGGATCTGTAAGACTAATTCATGATGCAAGTAACCCAGAAGGCCAGGGCCTTAACTCCTATGCGACTGATTGTTCATGTTCCTACATGGACCTAAATTCAGCGTTGAAACTCATTACCCCGAATTGCTACCTAGCGAAAGTTGATCTTAGCAAAGCTTACAGGACTGTAGGACTGCATCCATCAAACTATGCCTTTACGGGGTTGCACTGGCAATTTACTGGGGACAAACATTTGACGTATATGTACGACACTAAACTCCCTTTTGGTGCCGCTAAGAGCCCGCAAATCTTCCAATCTCTGACATCTGCTGTGTGTAGGATTATGTGGTCAAGATACTGTGTTAATGTTATAGCCTACCTTGATGACTTTCTTATTGTATCTGATACACATGACCAATGTATGCAGAGCTTGTCTTTACTATGTACAACTTTGAGAGAGCTCGGTTTTCGCATAAACTGGGGTAAAGTGGAAGGACCGTCCCAGAGTCTTGTGTTCCTGGGCACTAGAATCGACACCGTCGCCTGGAACCTCTCGTTAGATCATGTCAAACTGCTCGACTTACATTCACTGGTGGACACCTTTCTCACACGTAAAAGAGCTTCGAAACGACAACTACAGTCACTAGCAGGCAGCCTGAACTGGGCGTGTACTGTTATTCTTAGTGGCCGAACCTTCCTCCGGCGAGTTATTCACCTTATAGGTACTCTCAGGTGTGCATCTCACAAGGCCCTTTTGAACGATGACTTTCGTTGTGATTTGAACTGGTTGAAACAGTACCTGCTTGTTTTTAATGGGACGAGAGCGATCATGGACAGTAGACCTGTTACCTGTATCCAAACCGACGCATGCTGTAAGGGGGGTGGTGGTGTGTTTAACAGTGACTACTTTTATGTGAACTGGTCTCTTGATATGCCTTTAATAAATAACTGGCATATTAACTACAAGGAGATTATGGCAGAGATATGTGCTGTGTTCAGGTGGGCCCCTATCTTACGGAACAAGAGAGTAATTCTGTATACTGATAACGTCACTGCCAAGTGTGTGTTGAACAAGTGCACTTCCAGATTCAAACCCATAATGCCGTTTTTGAGAGCCCTGAACTTCATTAGTGGTGTATATAACTTCAAGTTCAGCGCTCGCTACCTTCCGGGGAAAGATAACTTACTTGCCGATACTTGTTCACGCCTACACGAGAAAGGAAAATTTGAAATGTTACATAACCTTCTATCAATGGAAACTCTGAGTGTGACTGAGCTGCTCTCTCATATGTCCCCTGCTTTTGTGTATTCCAGGTGGCCAAGGAAACCACCTGACCCTGTGGGGCAAAGTTCAGTATTACGTGGGCCGTGCCTGGGCAGAGACGACTAAGAAGACCTACCAGACACACATGAGAACTTACTTCGACTTCTGTGAAAACATGCACTGGGATCCTGTACCAGCCTCTCCAGACAGAGTAAAGCTTTACATCGTGTACCTGGCTGATATCAAGAAATTGAAATTCCATTCCATTAAGTGCTATGTTAATATTATATCTGTACTTCACAAGGCATCGAACCTTCCAGACCCTACTAAATGCGACTGGGAACTATCTCAATTATTGTCCGGTTTGAAGCGTGAACTGGGCTCAGGTCAGGACTGCGTAAAACCTATCACTCCTGTCTTACTGCTACACTTAAGAGATCAACTCAATCTAACACTCGACCAGGACAAACTGTTTTGGTCTGCCTGCTTGACTGCATTTTTTGGACTCTTGAGACCAAGTAACTTTCTTGTAAAAGGAATATTCAATCCAGATAAACATTTACGCCGACTTGATGCAGTGCCTTGTACATGGGGATACCTACTGCAGCTGCGATGGACGAAAACCATCCAATATCGTGAGAGATCTCTCTATGTGACACTGCCCAAGCTACCTGATCACCCCTTGTGCCCTGCTACTGCTTTACAAAATGTGCTTCGCATAGAAAACTGTGACATTTCTTCCTTTCAGAGCGTTTTAGACCCTCTGTTTGCTACCCCAGGTACAAGTGTCTTGACATACCGAGCATTTACGGACAAACTTAAAGTGCTCATCGCTTCCACTGGTTTAGATCCTGCCAACTATTCCGGACACTCCTTTCGACGTGGCGGGGCTTCTTGGGCTCGTCTCATTGGTTGTTCAGACAATGAGATACAGACACTCGGTGACTGGTCGTCTGAGGCATTTAAACGTTACTATGATGATAATGTCTCTAGACGCTTGAACATTGCATTGAAATTTGGTAAATTGTTGCCACTCTCTTCTTAGTACTGTTGGTAATTTCTTACTATTTCCCCTTTAGAATTTGCACATGTTTAAATTTCACCTTTCTTGTTACTTACTTCAATGTTTAAGATTCAATTATCTTAAGGAAACTTTACTCTCCATCTTAATGGACAGGTGCTGGTTGGGGTGTTTTGGGAGGGCTTTTGTTTATCTTTTGTTTTCTATTTGGGTTTATATGTGTATATGTCTTTGTGTATTAAAGTTGCCCAACCAGCACCTCGTCGTTTATTATCCTTTTATCCATGTTATCATAAAAGGTAAAGTGTTAGTTTATACTTAAAGTACATTTTAGTTTTGAGATGACCCCCCGAAACTTAAGCTCTTCAATGCGCTAGAGTTATCTCCCTTCATATGACGTCACGCTTCTCGCAGTCATGGCCGCAGCCATCATTTTGAGCGCTGAGCAATCGTGAAGCTGTTTATCCCACCCTTCCCACCCAGTAGTTTTACTGACGCTATTTACCGCAGTGTGAACCTCTTTTTTTACATCTTAGATTTTTTTTAAATACTTTTCTGAGGGAGGGCTTTTGTTTATCTTTTGTTTTCTATTTGGGTTTATATGTGTATATGTCTTTGTGTATTAAAGTTGCCCAACCAGCACCTCGTCGTTTATTATCCTTTTATCCATGTTATCATAAAAGGTAAAAAGTGGAAATACATTTGATATCAAATACTACACACAAGTCAAATGAAGATAATAACAATATAAATATTCTACCAAGTTTCAGACACTCTTGATCCTCATCAACTGGCGGTAATGTTGTGTGCTGTTTCCCTGCTACTATTTTTAAAAAATAATAATACTTTTCTTTCATATCCTTTGTTATTTTGACTTCACTTTTACAATATGTTTGTTCTTCCAAGTATAATGCAATAACATAAGGATACAACTAAACAACAACAACAACACACACACACACACAGGCCTAGTGCTACATAAAAGTCAAATGAAGTATTCGACCAATTTGAGAGAGAGACCTATTTTCTAGATCTGCCAGACACTCTTGATCCTCATCAACTGGCAGTAATGTTGTGTGCTGTATCCCTGCAGGGTGTCTGGAGCTAATTAGGGAATGGTAGGATCCCTTACATCAACTTCTTCCTTCAGGCTTCTAGAAATATGTGCTCATCATGGAATATGTACTTCCTCAGCTTCTGGAGAGTTGCATGTGTCATTATGGGCTTCAGGGTAATTGATAATATATTAAGGTCAAATGATGTAACATATATTTGTTTTGTTTTGTAAACTCACACGAAGACAATATTCACGAAATAGAAAGATAAATGTTAATATACGAAATAACGAAAACAAAGTCTGATGACTTATGTGTTTCTTTAACAGCATTCATCTAATACCTAATCAAGGACAATTGGCATTGTCCTGTACATCAATGTTAAAGTACGGTCTTAATGCATAGACATAGCTGAAACGTATTTATTAAAATGTGAATAGCTATGCTAGCTAATATTTACTACCTTATGTGCCAGATCACTATCAAGGCAAAGGAAGTTGATTTGCAATGCCTAGGAGGGAAATAAAATAATCAATTACTACCCATGACTTCATATGATTGGTGTTGATAAGATGTTTGTTTTGTGATGAAACAAATTTGAGTAAAATACCAAAACGGTACCAAAAGCAAGGAAGATTGAATAGCAAAAGAGTTCTCTTAAACAACAATAATAATCGGACAATTTGTCAGCTACGACCTCAAATGTCTAAATGCCTAAATTTAGCTTAGATGCATTTACTAAGCTGTGTAGAAAGTAGATAACGTACTGATCATTGGCTTCCCTTTACTTTGATAATAAGTCAGAGTATCAATCAAGACAGATAAAGTGATTGGAAAATTTGCTTGTTGCTTGTCAGGTCATACAAATATATTATCTACACTTATTTGAACTTTAATGGTGAACATGTTTTCGTAAGTGATGCTTTGTGAAACTAATTGAATAAAACATTAAAGTAAATATACATATATGTATATCTGTATATCTGTGTTTAAGTTACGGATTTTGCAGTAGGACATACCTGCAGAGGTGTTATGTAAAAGTGCTGTAGATCTTGTGATAAAAAAGTCCTGTACCTAATCAGTATTAAAGCAAAATCAAAATATGCCAAAAGAGTTGCTTTCAAGAAACAGCATTATAATAACATAAAACAAGACACAAATTAACCACACATTGTGGTTAAAATGAACCAAGTAACAAAACTACGTTTTAAAAACATATTTCGACTCTAGCACTCTACGCCTTAATACTTAAATCTTCGTTGATTCATTGATCTATCATATGCCTGATACTGTACTCTGAATAACTCCGGATTAAGGTTAGAGAGTATCAATAGAAACTCTTGATATTTGGATCACGTTAAGATGTCATAGTTATCGTCCATTAATTTCAATTAATGTACTAATGAATATGAGGGAAGTTATCAACTTCAAGAGGTAAAGAGGTAAACTAATGGATTTAACATAAAAATAAATGTGATATTGTTGAATTCTTGCTGATTACTCACGTTGTTTAAGTCACCGATGTGGCAGTAGGACACTTGCAACCAGAATAATTTTTGAAAAATTGATTTCGAAGAGGCTTTGTTTTGCGATGAAATGAATTTGAGTAAAATATCAAAACAGTATTGAAAGCAAAGAAGATAGAATAGCAAAAGAGTTATCTTAAAGATCTGATGAAATGCATTTTTCTCAAGAATGACAGATGATTACCTCTACGTATATTGTATATCGGAATCAAGTGAGCATAAAATCAAGACAATATATACTTGCAATTGATAATTAAGACGATTTTAATTCACCCATTTTAACACTACCGCAATTAGTTTTAGCAATCATTTTGAAAATGCTCACTGAGGCGTGACTGTGATAAGTGACAGACGGGGCCGGCTAGACAGCTACTCCGCCGAGTCTCGTTAACTATTTATGATGATTATCACTGCCGCTAAATGAATTTATTTATGTATTACATCGCCAAAAAGACATGTTTATGTAATAATTGTCATCTACCTAGTTGGATATCTAAACATTCGATATATGGGAAAATTAAGTTGGTTTATTGAAGATTTCTTTGTGAAATTAACAATCAAAATGTTACGAAATTACGTTGAATTATGACAATCGCCGAAAATCAGATTCCTCCAGATACGTCACAGAAGTCATCCCATCACGGGCCACAACCCCCCGCAGACTTTCATTCTGGTCGCCAGGGCTAAAACAGGCGATTTTTTAAAATGCTGTATATAAGTAACTTATGGACCGATTTCAGAAATTTACGATCGAGCAATTGTCAAATTGACTTCTCATGTTAATGAATCCGATTTGGACCATATGTCATTGCATCTATTGTTTAAACAACAAGAATAATCGGACAATTTGTCAGCTACGATCTCAAATGTCTAAATGCCTAAAGGTAGCTTAGATGCATTTACTAAGCTGTGAAGAAAGTAGATAACGTATTGATTATTGGCTTCCCTTACACGATTTACTTTGATAATAAGTCAGAGTATCAATCAAGACAGATAAAGTGATTTGAAAATTGTGCGTTGCTTGTCACGTCATTGACATATATTATCTACACTAATCTGAACTTTAATGGTGAACATGTTTTCGTAAGCGTTGCTTTGTGAAACTTATGAAATAAAACATTAGGGTAAATATATAATTTTGTTTATGTATATCTGTGTTTAAGTTACCGATTTTGTAGTAGGACATAACTGCAGAGGTGTTACGTTAAAGTGCTGTAATTCTTGTGATGAATAAGTCCTTCACAAAAGGAGTTGTCTTCAAGAATCAGAATAATTATGATATAAAGCAGCAAATGATTTAACCTTAAATATCTGATTGAATTTATTTAAGTTACAAATATGCATTTTAAAGAAATTTATCGACTCTAGGACTATATCCCCGTGATAATAAATCTCTGTTGATTGCTTGATCAATCACGTTATATATTCATACTGTACTTTGCATTACTGAGGATGAAGATTAGAGAGTTTCAATAGAAACTCTTCAAATGTTGATCATGTCATGAAGATGAAGATGTCATGGATATCACCCATTAATTTCAATCAACGTACTAATGGATATTAGGAAAGTTATCAACTGTATTTACTAGACGAATTCTCTTCTTCACCAGATAATTGTTGAAATGGTTGAAAATAGTACTTGAGGAAATGTTATCTAAAATGTTGATATAAATTGCCAGTATGTGTTGTACCCAATTAGACATTTCATTACTAAAGGTTTTTCTTGACTCACTAATAGTTTCAAAAGGTGACTCAGCTCAGGAAAGGTGAATACTTTATTGCAGTTGATCAACCTATAGTAAATAAACATTGTTTAAAGGATAAAACATTTTTATTTTCAATATATGAATATATTTATAAATAATATTTACAGTACAAATTTTCATTATGGAACTTCCGATATTTGATCTTCAATTAAAGAACAAACTAGTCACTCAAAGTATTGCTTATTTAATACATTTAGTTAATTCACGTTAAGTAATTTAATGACATTTCTAGTTGAAAACCTGATGTGATGTGCAAATAATGGCCTGAGACTAATAGGACCGCGTTACAAGTCATTTCAAGATGGAGCGGCTTAACAATCCTCTATCGGGAATTGTTCCTGGCAAACTCCCAAGACAGGCTTGTATTTTTCATTTTCATTTCTTATAAAGTGTATAACAACTTTGTTATTACATAATTGCTTCTGAAATCGGCATGATAAACACACACTAAATCATTAGCATTATCATTAGAGGATTTGTTCAAAATTTTACTATATACAAATTATATATATATATTCAAAGTTTTGCTTTTATTTGTAACAATTTCTAAAAATGTATGTAGTAATCAAACTACTTTGACAGAAAATAGCACTATGATACCAAGGCCTCAAAACCTTTATATACAAGTGTATATGCTGAACTGTTATCAAATTCTGCTATAATTGATAATTTATAATTAATTTGTGTGTCTCATATACACATATCCAAATGCATTTACATAGTTCTCAATATGAAGAACTGCGTTCACATTTTCCTTTGGAGAAGAATCACACCTGACGGGCTGGAACTAATCTCAATTTGAATCGTTTTGAATTATCTTCACACATGACGTGAAGCGATTTTTCTTCCTGCCCGAGGCTTCGTTTTTGCCATTTTCAACAGCATTTAGTCAGCAACTGGAAGCAATTCGAGTTGTCAGGAATGCTTCGTATTGTCAACACGGTTCCTTCCATCGAGAGCATGTTGATTCGCTGAAATAAATAATATAACACAAACTTAGAGTTCATGTTTAACAATCTCTCAATTCTTCCTCACTATATGAGAAAATGAAATCGAATGCCAACAATTCATTGAAAGCTTCTACATTCTTACTATTATTGTATTCTTCGTAACATAGCTATGGATATGTACATAAAGTAATATTTCAAACAATTTAGAAATATTAATATTTTGCGAATAATGTAACAATAATGTTTATATACTCACCAACACAATAATGCTTGTAAAGGAATGCTTTTGGAAGAAATGGCAGTTGATCATGACTGACTATATGCTGATATTACCACCAGCTGCGTACGTGTTGATGCAGTCTAAAAGCATGAACTTAAAGGTATGGTTCTGTTGCCATATTGGATATTTTGCATAACGTGAAGTGAAAACATGCTATATTGTACCCAATTTTGCAACTTTTTCAAAACTAAAGACATACACTGATAGAGTATTCACATAGTAACACATAACATGTAATAAAACTAATAAACAAGTTGCTGTTATGCTGTAGCGAAGTTTTCCCGATAATATGTTGATCAGAAGAATTTATTCATGACGCCATCGGTGTCATTGCCTCAATTTTTTTCTTAGTACAAGTGTTTCCTTGCTGAGTGGCATAGCAGCTGTTTGTGATATATGTCTGATACTTTGTAAATATAGAACTATGGACTATGTGACCACATGTCCATACTGATCTGCAGCTGCTCACATGGCAAACCATTTATAACTAGAACTGAATACCACAGGTATTCAATAATTCCTTCAAGCATTCGGGACTTGACAAATGATAAGATTCAAGTAAAATTAGTTTCTAAAGTAGTGAATCTTTAAGCAAAATTCGATAAATTGTGTTCAAAATAAATGAGACAATGTTTCCAAATGGATTAGCATTTTATTAACTGCACTGAAATACTTTTGAAAGTGTTGTGCTCGTGTATGTTTTACCAGAAACATCTCCATCAGATTAATCTAAACTGTCTTGATTTTATGAACAATATATGGGGAAAAGTTCAATGTTACAGTGTATACCATAACAACATCATCAGTTTTATATTTGCCGGAATCGAATACCGCGTCTTGGCATTAAGTGGCAGTATGCACTATATATAACAATAGCTGTAGATAACCGTCGGTAAATAACATTCTTGCAAAGAAAAAGAAAAGAAATATGAAACTGGTGTCCATTGGTTTTTAACTATTTTGCAAATTGTATGTTATATACCTCAATCCTGTTTCCATTTGAAATGGTAGCTAGCTAATTAACCTTACATCCCACTTAGACCCCGTTGTCCGTAGCAACCATTGATAAAAGTGTCCAGTTCATTATACTCTTTCGCCCAAAAGAGTCCTGATATCTGATACACAGACACTTTTTGAAAACTATTTTTAACAAGGTTATATACAAAAAAAAATCAACGACAAAGACATCAACAATGAACTAAATGTTTCACTGAATAAGATCATGTCGAACATGAATTTTAATGCTTAATTTAACACTAAGATCGAAACCCAAAACATACAATTAATCAACATATTGAAATTGACAGATATTATGCTGGAAAGAAATGGAAAAAGCAACATAGACTTTGATAAACCTTGACCGAATGGGAAAATATTAATTTAATGCCCAATAGATGCACACAAAGTGTGAATTTGAATATTTTCAATACAAGGTAACTCAAAATATTTTAACAACCAATAAGTATTTGTACAATATTGGTTTGATTGATTCACCACTATGTACATTCTGTAAACATACGCAAGAATCTGTACAGCATTTACGGTTTGAATGTAGCATTGTATATGGAGTGTGGAGAGAGTTGGCATCATGGCTTGGAACCTTGAGTGAAGGACATATTGAATTAAATCTTGAAAATACACTTTTTGGTTTTAAAGGGAAAAATAACAACCCATTAAATGCAATCTGCCTGATTGTGTAAAAAACCCATTTACAATATAAGCAGAAAAGATTCAACGCCAAATTTTAATCAAATTAAAAATGAAATAAGAAGATACTATATATTATGCAAATACTTACTTATGCTTACTCAAACAATGAACAAACAAAATTCTTTGAGTTTTGGTCATCACTCCACACTCTTTTAACATAACCTTATACATAATGACCATATTATTCCTCCGTTCAATTCCTTTATTTACAATGTGCATGAAAGTACTGTTTACAACGATTAGGCCATATCATTTCGTATGAAGACTGTCAACACTCCTGAACTTGACATGAAATGCATATCAACAAGGAATGTACTTCTTATTCCATCAGTACCAACATAATGCTTGTATACATATGCCATGTAATGTGATTTCTTGGGAATAAAAAAATAAAAAATAAATAAATAAACCTTGATCCACATCATTAGCAATTTAATTAAATTAAATGTTAATCCGGATATATGAATAAACTAGTTTGACAAATAAATCGTTTTAATGAATAAAACCATGTAATACAAAGCAAATAAAGAAATAAAAGAATTCAGTTAGTTGAAAATCCGAGCGAATATATTTCTATTGAGAATCCACTTTCGAAATTTCACCGGCGCTGTGCAACACATACGTACGTCCGTTTCCTTCTAACCCTTATCTCAAATGGACATTTAGTGAAAGTTCCAATGGATTGCATTGTTTCCTTGATTTCCAAATGTTTAGTTTATGCATTCAAATAGACACACGAGAAGCACATGCTAAAATCGCTCAAGCTTTGTCCTTTGTCCTCGAGGCCCGTCCTCGGCCAAGGCCTAGGACAATGGCCTCTCGGACAAATTGTCCTGATATTTCCCGATAAAACTCGGAAACTTTGGTAGTAACTATCACTTATTGTAACATGACTTCGGTGCATCCTTGATTCTGATTGGTTGATACATCATGTTCACAAGATCCGACCTTTGGTGCCTTACTCAAATTTGACAGGTTTCATTTTCTAACTTGTATATACCCTTATATGTCACAAATCGATATGAGTTAATTTCAAGTAACTAAAATGTTTTCAACAAGTTAAATTTGACAACTTCTTCCATGCGGTTGTTTTTACCGAATGCTATTGCCATGGCATGACGTCGTAGTGATCAACCGTTTTTATGCGAGCGTCATTGTCACAATGGTTTAGGGCAAGTCTAAGATTTTTGTTGCTAGGTATTTTACTGTGTTGATGTCGTAGATTGATGTGTATCGCCATCTAAATAGATACGTGAATAAGTGACGATAGGTGAGTTACACTGTTCGGGTTACGTGTACATTGTTACTAATGTACATATTACGCCGAGTATTCACATTTGTTTTGACCTGACCACACCTCTTACACAAATGGAACAGTCGTCAAGTAATTTCCGCTCAGAGATAGGTACACAAAAAGAGAGTTCCTTCAAAACGCCTGATAACTAACGGTCATGTTACAATATCGATAAATAGTTGCTTTCATCCTTATAAATAGATTCATGAGTGCATGTCAGGTGTGGATAGTTTAAGCGGTTAAGTCGTAAACACAATTCACATAACTGTATATTCATTAATCATGTACCACACTCCTATGTTTATTGTGTTTATTGCTCTGGTCGTTCGTGAGAAATCAGTTGTTGATCTTATGATTTGTTAATCCAAACATAATTTACATATCTCATGAATTAACCATGAACTTAAACTGTAGTATGCAACACAAATCAAATCAAAGCTTTGAATCTACAAGCCATTATGCTAGCGTTGTGTTCATTTCGATTGCTCCAATGATTAATATACAAGTTATGTTATGACTCCCGTGTTCTGTAAAGACAGCATGTATATATGTCCATATGTTTGTGAACATAAAATGTATACTTGCGTGGTTTCCTTAGACGAAACATTTACTGCTTCAAAGATATTTTTAATTTATTTGCAGTTTGTTTTCTGCCTACTGTTTTGCAAAAAGGGTTTGAGAAGTCAATAATGTCTGACCAACAGATGTGTCTACATGAGTGTTTCTTTCTAATAGTATCAACATCGTTACGTGTGAACTATTAAACTATTATGACAGGCTAATATTGCTTATGGCAGTCCGACAGAATTATAGATTGTGAAGTGTCACAGTACATTGCTGACTTAACCCACGAAATAGTTGTTTCACATACATTGCCAATCAATAGGATACCTTTCTTCTATTCTCTAAAATATCTTTAAAAATGAGATATTTAAATAACAGCAAGACCACGGATCACCTACATATGTGTTTGCACCAGTGGTTTCAAGGGACATGTGGAGTCACTGATTTACCAATGTTCAAATATAATGTCAACAGTGCTCACTGATCCATCTAAAGGTCAAACAAGGTTTGTAGCCAGCTGCACTGTTCACGTCTAGTCAACTGAAAATATAGCGTGTGACTACAGGAGTTACAGCGAATACTAAAATAAAGTAATGAAGGTGGTTTTCAAAGGAGAGTTTCCAGCTTAATTATTCATACTTTAATCTTTTATTGTTGTAGCAGTTGGAAAGGGTGAATGTTATTTCCTGATTCAATTTTATCGAGGTACAAATGATCTTAAAGGGGCAGTAGTACGTTTTTTTGCAAAATTAATTTTTTCAAATTACCTAATTATAATGATAGTTTGTGCCATTTACATTTACATTAGAGGGTAAAACATCTTATTACACAAACCAATTATCCGTAGTAGTAATAACGGTGTTGCGTATAAAGCAAAAATTGCATGGCTGCCATTTTATTGTGAACATATTTTATTATTTGGAATGACAAAAACGATTCCCATGGGTTAACTGAGCCATGTACACTCATTTTTAGCTTGATTTTTCGAAAAGAGAAGGGCGTTTTACGATTGGTGAAATTATTTTTCGAATACATTTCATCGAATTATTTGAGCAAAAAAAACGTGCTTCTGCCCCTTTAAAGTGATAATTATTCTTGAAAAGATGAAATAAAGAGTTTTACAAAGTTCGATACATTAATACTTGAAGTTATACCAGATGCTTACGAATTGTGTGGGCCCTTCTTTAAATTGTTGAGTTACCAAGTTTTATACAGATTCTTAATTTAAATGGTTTGACCTTTTTAAAGAGAAACATGTTCGTATAGTTATGCAATGTGATGGTATACTATTGCCATGTCTGTGTTTATTGATGAACGCTGTTATGTACTGTAGGGACATACGGCTGTAATCAGTGTCATCTGATGAGAAGTGATCGTGTCTGGCACAACAGCCACGGTAACGGTAACGGTAATGTATATGGGTGTTCTGATAATTGGTGTGGAGGAATACTTATGTGAATCAAATCGTATTTGTGACAATGTGTAGGCAGAAAAAAACTTACAGTTTCGGTGGTATATTACCATAAAAGTATTCACATGAGGATAATAGTTTCCCATTGTAATCCCATGTATTTCCTATCGAGTGAACTTCAGAGAGAGGAACTTAGTATTAGATAAAGCTAACAGGTATTATGCAAAGGTAAAGTAAATGATGCACGGTGTTATTCACCAGTAAAAGAGTAAATACATTTTTAAGACATATAATGACCAAGAACCTAAGGATAATTCTAACTAAATACATTTTCAACGAAAACTGGCACCGAATTGTACTGCTGGATGAACAGAGACACATTTTGATAATTTCATGTCGAAGATGACACCAAAAGGCTAACAACTTATAGTTCACATGCATAAGGTAACCAAGAAGTCGAAATGATTCGATATTTGGTGTTTTCAGTGTAGTATCACATACATGTATATGTTATCGAATGACACGATATAGGCTTTACCCTGTAACGAGATTAGAGATATGTGAAATTACGCAGAAAGACAACCATATTCTGTGTCTTATCCTCTTCTGTAATAGGATGTAGATAGTAAACTGCTTCAATTGAGAAAGTCCTTGCGACCATTAGCAATGAGGATGATGTTGTGTTGATTCTAGACATGATATTATACCATTGACGTCATCTTATCTGTGATATTAACACTCACCGCTTATATTCATTGTAAAGGTTAGGTTTATCAATACACTGGTTCTATGAGGTAAAACAGATTAAAGTTTCACAGTTTGCTTAATTACATGTAGGTACGCAATATGTATTAACGACTCAATAAATAAACATATATAGTATACTTCATTAATTTGTTTCCGTTTTCGTCACCCTTTGGCACTGGATGAGCAAGGCAGGAATAAAAACTGAGATACGTTCACTCTAGTCTGAAAGAAAAAGTCAATGTAAAATAGATACGTTGATACTGATCTGATCTGCCCCAGACACTCTTTAGGGACAAAGAACGCACCACTACTGTCTGTTATTACAGTTCTATTAAATTTGTTAGAATGACTTTGGTCAGTTCACACCATGTGATTAACAAAATATATCGACATACTGACCCCGGCTACTAGTGAGGAGGTCAGTTTTGTCATAGAAATTCATGTTCTGACCTGTGATAATGACTCGTTACGTGATTTGTCACATGATTGTATATGTCATGTGGATTTCAAGACAGTAAAACACTCAATTACTCATGGTGTGGTCATTATGCGAAATACAAAGACTCTTGGCGCTGACTTTCTCTGTGGTCTGACCTCGGCCTGCGGCTTCAGTCAGGTCAGATTGACTCGAAAGTCAGATCTCGACTTCTTTGTTTCACAAAATGACACTACAATGAGTAATTGGATATATATAAGTGAGGAATCCATGTAATACAATGCACAGAAATATAAACAAATATATATGTCTGATCCGTGTATTGAAACATTGTGTTATTAATCTGTATGCATCTGTATTTATCTGATGAAAGCAAGACTGTTGACCTAATCTGATCCCTACAGGGAAGCAGCTCACGCCATTACTGTCTGCTAATGAGGAACAGAATATGTAATCACACACCAATATGTCCCATAATTAAAGTTTCGCTTTGAAAAAATCTGGCTTATTTGAAATCATTTGATTATAAACGTTCTCCGTCTGAAAATTTAGCACACATATACTGATACTGACTGATGAGAAAGTTTCTAATGGATACAAGAACAATGATGATGACCCATTAGAAACAAAAACATTATTTAAAATACCGATGCAATCATTTACAGAAGTTCAATAAACTCTTCACTGAGATATGGCATTATCAAGTTTTGTTGAAATGCACGTATGTAGTTAAAAAAATCACCTGAGAAGCAATTTGTCTACAAAAACAATACTCCTTTTGGTGATGTGACAATAACATATCTACATTTGCAGTTGAATAGTGCTTTACTTGAAAATACTTGAATCAGCATATATATTCAAGAAACTATATAAGTGTAGATCCTTCAAATCAATAATAACTAATAATCTGAAACAATCATTTTGATGATAATCAGAGGCTTGATATCGCAGATCAATGCAGGTTTTACCTTGCTTCTGTACATGTATATCATTAGCTTGATCAAATGTGCACATAAGTTAAATGAAAAGATTGAGATAAACTACCTTTTTAGAGACCTATTTTCTAGATCTGTCAGACACTCTTGATCCTCATCAACTGGCAGTAATGTTGTGTGCTGTATCCCTGCAGGGTGTCTGGAGCTAATTAGGGAATGGTAGGATCCCTTACATCAACTTCTTCCTTCAGGCTTCCAGAAATAAGTGCTCATCATGGAATATGTACCCAGTTGACTTTGAAGGGCAAAGATGATCTTAGATATCAAGGTCATTGAAAGATGATTACGATTTTAAAAAGGTTTTAGAGCACAGTCAAATGCTTTCGTCCAATCATATGATTGTATTGTGGTCACTTGGAGTACATTTATATCCCGATATTAGTGTTATTGCTTATAACATAAGTAAAAGAAAAATCAAAGCATATTGCAGAGAAAAACATCCATCATGTTCAAAATTCCAGATATGACTCAAGTATTGCAACATATAAGTTATATGAAGAGACTTGGATATTCTACCAATTTGAGAGTGAGACCTATTTTCTAGATCTGTCAGACACTCTTGATCCTCATCAACTGGCAGTAATGGTGTGTGCTGTATCCCTGCAGGGTGTCTGGAGCTAATTAGGGAATGGTAGGATCCCTTACATCAACTTCTTCCTTCAGGCTTCTAGAAATATGTGCTCAAATTGGAATATATACTTATTCAGCTTTTGGTGAGCTGCATGTATCATTTTGTTTAAGTAATCGATGTCACAGTAGGACACTGGCAACTGGAATATTTTTGGAAAAATTAATTTTGAAGATGTGTTGTTTCGATGAAACAAATTTGTGAAATAACAAAACAGTATTGAAAGCAGGGAAGTTATAATAGCAATAGAGTTCTCTTAAACAACAAGAATAATCGGACCATCTGTCAGCTACAGCCTGCAAATGTCTAATTACCTAAAGACGCATGTACTGGGCTGTTTAGAGATCAGAACAAGTAGTGAGTGTGGCTTCCCTTACAATATGTACCTGGATAATAAGTCAGAGTATCAATCAAGATAGATAAGGTGATTTGAAAATCGAGTGTTGCCTCTGATGCAAGAAAAACATATTACATACACTTATCAGAGCTCGTATGGTTATGGTGAACATGTTTTCGTAAGCCATGCTTTGTGGAATTAATTGAATAAAACATTAAAGCAGATATAAATACCGTATATAAATGCAGTAGGACATAACTAAAAAGATGTTTTAAAACTGATTTTGAAGAAGTGCTGTAATTATTGTGATAAAAAAGCTGTCATCTAATCCGTATTAAAGCAAAACACAAAAAAGTTGTCTTCAAGAAGCAGCATAATTATGACATAAAACATAAAACAATAACCTCAATTATATATATGTGGTTAAAATGAACCAAGTTACAAAATTATGTTTGAAATACATGTATTGACTCTAGGATGCATTGATGCATGAATCTTAGTTGATTCATTGATCTATCATATATGATTGATACTGTACTCTAATAAACTCCGGATTAAAGGAGAATGTTAGAGAAAAACTTAGTTTTAATAGGTTTAACAGTATTGTTTAAGACAACGTGTATCCAAAAAAAGTCTTAAAATGACACTTTTTATGTAGAAACGCTGAAAAAACGTTTTCGGTACGAGCGCTAGCCGAAAATCCCCGAGAGTTAATCATGCTGGCAGCAGTCACATGATATGATGTCAAAGATGCTCTTCACCCAAGCTAAGGCATAAGCGATACAACGATTTTTCTACTTTCGTTCTACGTTCTACGTATTAGGTCTCCCTCGGATAGTGATGATGTGTTGATTTTCAACCACCAGACATGAACAACATCCGTCCTTATCAGTATGAACCTATTGTGAATCAAGATGTAGGAGAACACCGGGAATCAAGTGAATATGAGCTGTCAGATGTCAACTCTGAGAGAGTTGAAATACCGATTTGTACTTGGGACTGGCAGACTGTAACGTTACAATTTCACATTTAGTAATGGATTACGCCGTACATTGAATAATTACAGTCTACATATAGCTAAAATGGGTGTCAACAACTTATATCATTGTTTATTAAAATCCGTAAATATAAATTACACTTCCTTTATTCGCATATTACCGCTGAAGAAACCAGTTTCATGGGACAAATGTGTCTTGATTCTCGATTATTCATAACATGTTTGCTATAAAAACGTATTGTTATTTATACTTTTAAAACTACTGTTCAATAGTAATCAAAGACAGTAAGATCTATAATATATGCTTATCAAATATATTCAGAAAGATAGAATTATTAGCCTAATGCATCCTTACCAGAATCATTATCATTTATAGAACTGAGTGTTTCACTCCAGATTATATAATAAAAAATAACCTTGTTTGTTCTCGGGTTCACAGCATATAGACGTATAGACGTCTGTCTAGATTACTGTAACACAGATTACCAAAAAATTAAGTGTAGACAGGTTCACTCATTTTGTGCTTAGCAGAAAATAAGAGCTTCCATCAGAGTCGGTGACTGGATTCTAGTTTGCAAAAACAAATGTGGACATTTCATTCTATGTACATAATGTATATGTATGAATAAACATTATTAAAGGCAAACTTTTACGCGTGAATGAGAAATGCAGTCACAAAATAATTTGACTTTCTACATTATGCTTTTTCTATGCTTTGCTTGCTCAAAGTACAAACAATATTACCTTGGTTGTCAATACATGATCAATAAATTGTCTTTCTTTCAACTCTCTGAGGAGTATCAACTCCAATTTCCCAAAGTAAGACGTAACTCGCACCAATCCCCATTTCTGGCTAATTTAAGCCTTGAAGCATTTCCATCACTTTTCTATGTTAGCGAATCAGAGCCAACTATGCATTTGAGATGCAGTGCTTCGCTATTTTAGCACGGAAAAGTGAAGGAAATGCTGAAAGCCTTAAATTAGTCAGTTATGAAGACAGGTGTGAGTTTTGCCTTGCGGAGGGAAATTGATTCAACCGATGTTGCTAGACGGTTATAGGTGTTCCCTACACAAACCAAGTATCCCATACTTCTGTTTGTAGGACACAAGGGTTGAACATTGAAACTGAATATTTTTGCAATAAAAATTTATTGTGAAAATATTATCAATCAATGGAAATGCATTTTTTAGTAAATATATCAGAAAAACAGAATCCATTAAAACAGTAGCCAAACTGAGCATATTGACAAACATTGCTCTGAGAATATGATGATACTCTGCGGGTGTCACATTTCAGTCCATTTCATGCATAAACAACTGTTTATTAATCATGCCAAAACTTTATTTTGAATATGGTGACCATTTCAAATTGAAATTAATCTCACACATTTATTAACTCATAATCAAACAACTGTGTACAAGTTTCACAGAGCACAACCTACACATCCCATAGAGTGCATTATAAATAAGTATCCTGATAAAAGAATGTTACGAGTACTCTAATACTAACTTTTTAAACGGTTTTAATTATAAAGCGTCCTTCTCCCTTATTTGACACTGGGCTATCCAAACCTTTCGCCCCGTTGCATCCGTCTTTTCACTTCCAGGCTTTGACGAATTACTACACCAACAAGCTAAACACTATACCATATCAAGGCAGAAACTTCCTCGAATTCTACTATTCAACCAATTATTCCTCCACACTAGTACTTTCCCATTCACTGTGTTAGCACAATTGTCGGACGTAGAGCATCTATGACGTCACAGTCCAACCTTGCTCTCCGGGGAAATATGCATATCGCCACAGGCAACAGCCGGTGCGGTTCTTTTGTCCTGTAATTAGTAATTAAACACGGCTTTCCACATTATTTTCGGGGGAATATGTTTATGAAAGTATATTTCATTATAACAGAATATAAATGTTTATACATATTCTCCTTTAAGGTTAGAGAGTATCAATAGATACTCTTCAAATATTGATCACGTTAAGATGTCCTGGATATCACCCATTAATTTCAATCAAAGTATTCATGAATACTAGGAAAGTTATCAATTGTCTTCAACAGACGAATTCTTTTCTTCACCAGACAGTTATTGAAATAATTGTAATTACGTACTTGAGCAAGTTAGCATATTGTATTACACAGCTTGTCGGTGTATGTTGTACCCCTTTCATTCGTAGAGGCTTCAGTTGAATCACTGATACCTTCACACGTCGACTCAACTCAAGTAAGGTAAATCTATTATTTCACTTGATCAACATTATTAGTTAGTTAGTATACATTGTTTAAATGTCATAATAATATATTTATAAATATTTTTTACAGAACAAAGTTTTACTATTGATATTCAGACACTTTGATTTTAAATTGAAGAACAAACTGATCAATTTGTTTCCTTTGTTTTTTCTTCAAATGCTAGTGGTGAGAATGTTAACTATGCTGGAAACATTTGATACAATTACTTCTGGTTTTCTAGCTTAGACATCAACTTTGTGGAAATGTAAAAGAAGTTTTTTGAGTGGAGGGAAAACTTCTACATATCCTTGAAACATCTCAATGAAATGAGTAGGGGAAAACTTCTTGATTATATTGACTTGATCCTGATTACGATTTTACATCAAGTGCATCAACAACTGGGTTTACTCCAACTTCCCAATGCAAGGCATAACTCTTGCCAGTCTCCATTACTGGCTGATTTAGGCCTTGCAGTATTTCCTTAAGAAATCTGTGTTTAGAAATCTAGGCCCGCTATGCATTTCCAGTGCAGCGATTCACTGCCTCGACACAAGAAAGCTAGGGAAATACCGCAAGGGTTAAATCAGCCAGTAATGCAGACTGGCAAGAGTTATGCCTTGCGTTTGGAAGTTGGGTTTACTCATGTTAAGTATATTCATAAAATTTTATGTCACTGCAATTACTCAGCCAGTCCACATGAAAGAGCTAAAGTAGTATTTGCAGAATCACATGGGCACTTGGTATAAGTAACGAGTAAATCTAACTTCTTGAGATAACTTGAACAACTTGCTAGCCCTTACAATATATCAATAGCACTCCTTTGACAAATGTCGGGTTAATTAACAATTTATTTCAAAAAACAAATAATATCTAATGTTTATTTAAACTCTCTCTGTAATTCGTCTCAGTAGTAACTTTCCACTGCTTAAAAATAATCAAACCAAGCCCATTTAAAAAAAGGAATGGACATTACGCGGGCATTGACCTACTTAAATACATTTAGTTAAAAGACGTTGAGCGTAAATGACATTTCAAGTTGAAAACATGAGGTGATGTGCACTTGTCCATTACAGAAAAATAATGGCCGGAGAACAAAAGGATGACGTCACAGGTATAATTTAAAGTCATTTCAAGATGGAGAGGCTTGACAATCCCCGATCTGGGAATATTTCTTACAAATTCCCGAGGCAAACTTGTATTTCTCATTGTCATTTCCCATAAAGCTTATAACAACTTTATCTTCACTTAATTGCTTCTGAAACCGGCATGGTAAACAGAAATACTAAATACTAAAGCAATAGCAGAGTATTTGTTCCACATTTAACTGTTTGAATCTAATATATAAATATATAATGCTATTATTTGTAACACTTTCTAACAATCTATGTTGTAATCATCAAACTTTACTAATTGTTTTATCAGTCTCATACACATCAAAAAGCATAAAATTAGTTCTCAATATGAAGAACTGCGTTCACATTTTCCTTTGGAGAAGAATCACACGTGACGGGCTGGAACTAACCTTAATTTGAATCGTTTTGAATTATCTTCACACATGACGTGAAGCGATTTTCTTCCTGCCCGAGGCTTCGTTTTTGTCATTTTCAACAGCATTTAGTCAGCAACTGGAAGCAATTCGAGTTGTCAGAGATGCCTTGGTATTGTCAACACGGTTCCTTCCTTCCATCGAACGCATGTTAATTATCGGAAATAATAATATAACGCAACTTATAAATTTGTCCTCGCCTATATGAGAAAATTAGATCGAAATCAAACAATTTATCAGAAACTTGTACATTCTTAGTTTTAAATGTATTCTTCTTGACATAGCTATGGATATCGTTTTAAAGGAATATTCCAAACATTTTAGAAATATTATTGTTCTGCGAATACTGATACAATACTATGTATAGATTCACCAACAAAAACTCTTGGGACTTATTCAAAGTCATATGGCCAAAAACCATAGGGAACCAAATAATTAATTCACATTTTGTATGTTGCTGTGAACCACATGGATAGACAATAATGCTTGTAAATCGGTAAGGCGACAATACAGTAATTCTCTTCCCAAAGAGGTTACTCCCATGAGATTTCTGATCCTAACCTCTCTTCTACATTGCCTGAATTCGAGGGCAGAAATGGAGTGTCCTGACTGCTTGTAATTTAATCTAGTTGTGCAATCAGCGACGCCGATGTAAAAGTGGCACATGCCAATGACACGTCATAACGATGACATAAACGTAGGTTAAATGTTTTTCCGTTGACTGTGTTCTCCTCAAAATTTGCTATTCGATTTTGTGAAAACAATTGATCATAACGATGCTGATAAATAAGGAAGATAACATCAGAGACAAATACCAAACATAGCTCATTTTCTAATTTACATCAGACATGTTCGTAGGGCGTGTGCTAAGTAGCAAGACCCTTAAAAGTCAAATGCCTCGATCTTTGAATTTGCTCAGCTGTAGAGTCATCCCTGGTCAATGTTGCCTTATGGTAAAACCGTCGATTTGTAGCACCTCATCCGTGTAACGTTGACCAATCAGACTGCCTAGGATATATTATGTTCTGTATGTAGTTGATATTGTATCCCAGACCATACAACTTCCGCCTTCAAACCGATATATTACACAGTTGTCATATTACGATAGTTGACTTGTGCACGACACATGTGCTTATATCTCACTATTAGTGTCGCTGTCAATATTGTAATATGAGAATCTGTCTCCTTTCTAAATCGCCGTAAGCCTTGGGTCGCAGGTTGTGACGATATTGTGACGAGGTGTGTCCCTTGGATCTAGTTGTCATGACGTTTGGTTGCAACTGTTGGTCAACAACTTCAGGATGGATCTCTGATTGGTTTGCTGATTTCAATGGCATAAGATCCATTTCTTTCTAGGTACAAGTGTTTCCATGCTGAATGGGATAATAGCTGTCTGTGATATTGTATTATATGGCAGATACTTTTACAAAAGCCCATATGACAAACCACGTATTACTAGAACTGAATACCACAGGTATTGACTAATTGTTTCAGTTGTTTGAGCATTTACCATGGACGGGATTCAAGTAGAATTGGTTTCCAAAGCAGTGAATCTTTAAGAAAAAGTCGATCATTTGTGTTTAACATAAATGAGACACTGTTTCCAATTAGATGCGCAATTTATTTGCTGCACAGAAATAGTTTTGTGCTTGTGTGAGTACAAAATACCATGTTTATGTATAGCAAGTCAGTAAATAACAGTTTTGCAAAGAACAAGAAAAGAAAGACTTAACTGTTTTAAAAAAATGTTTTGCAAAGTGTATGTAATATGGGCCTAAGGCCTAAATAACTGAATAATTAGGTCTGTCCGGATGTCCATCCTTTTATTCCATTCTGGTGTAATGTAAAATCGTGCAACAACAGAGATACATACACGTTTCAAAGTTATAAAAGTCTAATTAAGGTGACTATTCTGATTCCATTTGAAATAGGAGTTAACAAATTAACCTAGTACATTCACATGAGTGCATGTCATGTGTGAGGTTAAGATTTTTATATAACTGTGTATTAATAAACCATGTACCACATCTATTATGTTTATTGTGTTTATTGCTCCAGGTTGTCGTGATCAATCAGAAGTTGATCTCATGATTTTGTAATTCAAATATAGTTTACAAAGTCCTATGGATTAAGCACGATCTTGTACTGTATAAGCATGCTACCTCTGGTGTGAAATAAGCAAACGAATACACTGTAGATACATGTACTTATATGAGTCGTATTGCTGCATTTTAAAATGATATGTATACATATATATTACTCTAGGTAAAGTTGATTTTGCTCAGTTGTATTCACATCATTTTGCTGATTAAGCAAATTAAGCAGTATTATCCAACAACTATTTTAGTAACATCGCCTCCATTTAGTAATTTTTCTACTAATTAAAACATCAGTTATGTTAGGACTCCCGTGTTGTGTAATGTGTAGCATGTATATATGTACATTTGTTTGTAAACATAAAATGTATACTTGAGTGGTTTCCTTCTTCAAAGATACTTCTAATTAAGTTGCTGCAATTAACTTCCTCTAAACAATTCTTCTTTTCCCTCTAAACTATTTTCGTCTGACCTCTCGCTCACTGAATGATCAATCTTCATTAAAATCTAATGTAAACAATTAAGGGAGTGTGGTATTCCGAATTCAGATAAGGATCTGTTTCTGCCAGTCTTGCAAAAAGAGTTTGAGAAATCAATATTGTCTGCCACACAAATGTGTCTACACGATGTTTTCTTTCTAATAGCGTCAACACTTGAAGTGCATTCTATTTACATTTGTAAGTTTCAAATTGAGAAATAAGTTCAAACGAAAGCTGGCAAAATGCATAGCAGTGATACCTTCAGAAGAAAAGAGATGTCACTCACAAATGAAATGCTGAATCATATGAATAAGACAATATCTAGACACCATTACACATGTTTCATTATTTATATCGCCAAATACCAATTAATTTCTGTCATTTAATAATGATAATGAGGATACTTATATCGCGCTGAACTCCATAACACAAAGGGTCATGCTCAAAGCGCTACACACATTATTACCCTGGTGTAAGGACCAACATCGTTCCTTTTTTCATTCTCAACTCCCTTTGGAGTATGCAACCTGGGCTGCCAATTAAGGCACTCGAAGGTTATCTGTCACATTGCCTGCACTTCCAAACCAGGTACTCAATTATACTGCCGAGTGAACAGAGGCACATTTCGAATAAAGTCCCTTGCCCAAGGTGACACCACGAGCCTCCCAACTCATGTCTCAGTGTGGGGCAAGGAATCACCCTTCAAACTGTCAGTTTCCATTTAGCAATGAGGCGCGTAACCCACCCATCCAGCGAGCCACGCCCGTCGTTGCTGAACTTAACTGATAGCGATCGACTGAGCTATGCACAGGACCACGTGCCACCATTTCTATATGGATACAATAAAACAAATTATTTTATCATCTGATTAGGACAATGTTAGCTATAACAAAACAATATTGTTTAATCGAGTTGGGTTTAAATATCAATATATTTTCCGTGTATATTCCACTTTGAATTTCAAAAGCGAGGATAATGTTCCTTATGGCAGTCGGCAGTTATATGGATTGTGATGTTTCACTGTGCATTGCTGTCTAAACCCACAACATAGTTGTCTAACATACATTGCCAATCACAAGGGTTACATTTCTCTTCTCTTAGATATCTCAAAACAGATCAGATAAGGAAACTAACCAGGACACCATGGAACAGACCACATACTCGTGTATCTGTAGCGGTGGTACCAAGAGACATGTTGGGAAAGAGTAATTAATGGTACCAATGTTCAAATATAATGTCAACAGTACTCACTGATCGATCTAAAGGTTAGACAAGGTTTGTAGCCAGCTGCACTGTTCACGTCTAGTCAACTGAAAATACAGCGTGTCGTGATCTGTGGCTACAGGAATACTCAAATGTAGTAATGAAGGCGAAATGAGAGTTTGTATGTGTTTGCACCAGTGGTTTCAAGAGACACGTGGAGTCATCAATGATTTACCAATTTTCAAATATAATGTCAACAGTACTCATTGATCGATCTAAAGGTCAGACAAAGTTTGTGGCCAGCTGCACTGTTCACGTCTAGTCAACTGAAAATATAGCGTGTCGTGATCTGTGGCAACAGGAGTGCCAGTGAATACTCAAATGCCGTAATGAAGTGTCCAGCTTAATTATTCATACTTCAATCTACCTCTTATTGTTGTAGCAGTTGGAAAGGGTGAATGTTATTCAATGTAAATCATGGCGAATTCGTCAGTCACGTGGTTTTTACGCCATTTTGATTTTAGATGCATTTTACAATTTTCCGACCCCATGCACCTTTGGCAATCTTCTCCTCTGAAGATACTAGCATCTTAGAGCTCAAACTTGCATGTATGTGTAGCTAAAGGGTTGGTGATTAAAAGAAAGTCCAAAGCATTAGCGTACCTCTTATACTTTTTTCACAGTGACCTTTCAAAGTCCGACAATTTTTGAAAATCGAAAACTTCAAAGGGACATAACTCAAATACCTACCCATCGAATTTTTCAGGAGAGTGAGATTGGACTGAGGTCTTTATAAATCAATAATAAAATCGCTCGCGAACAGTCATTTCCGGTCATAATAAAGAAAAACTTTAAGATGGGGAAAATCTTCAAAATCCACAAAGAGACTAGAAACTTGTTTCAAAAGATGCGGAGGAACAATACCAAAAAAAAGTAAATCATGACCAAATCGTAGGTCACGTGGTTAAGCCGCCATTTTGATTTTCTTAAAATGTGTCTAATTTTGACATGTTAAATTTGGGTCTGAATAATCCGAGTGACATTCTAGAGACTCGCAACTTGTTTTAAAAGATGCTTAATAACTAGACAAGCAAAATATGTTAGCATTGCGAAGTCGTAGGTCACGTGGTTTCGACGCCATATTGAATTTTAACCTTTTTTGATCGTGCACTTTTGCGGAAACACCACCGTGAAGATAGTTGCATCTAAGCGCTGAATCTTAAGATTTATATGCAGCTGAAGCATTCGGGAATAACAAGTTTGTCATATTTTGAGTAAACTCCTAATACTTGCTTCACAATCACCTTTCAAAGTATGGTAATTTTGAATATTTGACAAGTTTGATTAGAACTGACTTGATGAAGATTTTATTGAAGCGTCACTAGACAATAGACCACTATTAATTTGATTTTCAGTAATTTCTATTGTAGAGGCATTGGACATAGCTACGAACTTTTACTTCAACCCGGAAGCAATTCAGAGACAATGCAGTCCATTTCATTTTGATGTGTAAACAGAGGAAATTCCTACTTTCGTTTTGACATACATTGTGTTGCTGGGGAGTCAGTCCTGCTAAACGTTATATATAGATGGTGTTATTGTATCGAGAATTACTGACTGTTGCCGGAAATTACCAATTTGAAGATACTCGACACAGGATAATGACAATATTATCGAAATAGAACGATGTCTTAAAGATGTATAAAATATTATCAGTAATTGTCTGGAATTCTATCAGCTGTCAGTTTGGTCGAACGGTAACGCGTCCGACTTCTTTTCAAGCAGGTTTAGTGCAGGAGTTCAAGTCCTCAAAAGAAAAACTTTTTCGACTTAAATATAATTTTAAATATTCAAAACTTTTGTTTGTTTGTATGTTAACTTGTTTTGACTTGTTTTAGCGCTTTTGTTTATGCAAACATTCATATTGGCAACACTGTCCAGATTAGTGTACTGGCTACTTTTTTATGTTATATTTTTGAATATTTCTTCCCATGTAACCAATAAGCTGCTGTCATTGAACATTTTGGTACGTTTGCCAATATCCAAATTAATCTATGACCTCGGCCGATTTTGGATTTTCGACTTCTTTAATGAAATTTCTGTCAAATAAGTTAAAATTTCCATCTCAATTTCTGGAAAACTGTATCAGACAGTTTCACAAAACCTTCACCAAACTAGGTACAGCAAAAACAGGTTGACATGGCGACTGTACAGCAGGCTGAAAAAGGATTTTTGACAAAGAGATTTAAAAAAAATTAACATAAAGACTTCAAACTTTTTTAAATAGATGTGCAATACCAGGGACACCTATATAATGTCACTGGCAATACTAATACAAACAAAAATGCAACAGTCACGTGGTTTAGTCACCATTTTGATTTTCTTTGAAGTTGTTCGATTTTCACGTGTAAACCTCAAAACTCCTAGAGACATCCTGGAGACTTGAAACTTATTAAAAATATATGCAATTACATTTGGAAGATGTCCTATTTCATTATCTTTGAATTAAATAAAACATTTAAGCGCAGAATCCGCTTGTCGTCGCTTGCGACTATATTTTATATTGTATCAGACGCTTACTTATTGTGTCCACACTATACCAGTCCCTCCTTTAAATTGTTCAGTAAACAAGTTTGATTCATATTTTTTATTTAAATGCGGCGACCTTTTTAAAGAGAAATATGTTCGTATAGTTAAGTAATGTAATGGAATACTATTGCCGTGTCTGTGTTTATTGATGAAATGGTAAGACTACGTTTATTGATGAAAGGGTAAGACGTCTCTAAAGAGCTGTTATGTACTGTAGGGACACACGGCCGTAATCAGTGTCATCTGATGAGAAGTGATCGTGTCTGGCACAACATCCACGGTAACCATTGACATGTGTATGGGTGTTTCTGATAATTCGTGTGGGGGACACAGATGTGAGTCACTTCCTCTTCGTGACAATGCGTAGGCGGAATGAGCTTATAGTAGTTTCGTTGATAGTTTCCCATAAACATATACAGAAGTAGACAATAATTCCCCTCCTCCCCATTATAAATATTTAATTCATACATGGCAGATAAATTCCGAAAATACCGATTGTAGGCATCAGAACTTATCTAATAATGTTTTTCATAGTCTTGTTCAAGCTATTTGAATGTCTGTACCGATTTCAAATCGTCTAGAGGTTTCGTAAATACATTGTACGTTCTATAACAAAACTGAGCAGTTCAGTGTATTTTCGGTGTACTTTGGATGGAGTGAGTTTCACGTAATGAATATAACTAACGGATATCATACACGGGTAAAATATATGATTAGTGGTGTACTAAACTATTAAAAGAATAACTATCGACAAAAGATTGTTATATCTAAAATCAGTTTAACAATCAATCGTTATGCTGTTGGACCACTTATAACCATACCAAAGAATCTGGTACAGCAGCACGTTTTACAACATACACGTATTGTGCTTTCTTGTTTAATTACATACCATTAACGGTTAATATGAAATAGATAATGGTCTGGAACCTATACAATGCTCTGTTACCACATTTCCAATGAGAACTGAATAGGCTGTGTCTTGTCGACGATGACACCACAAAGCTGACAAATTATGTTTCGCATGCATAAGGTAACCAAGAATTCGAAAGGATTCAATATTTTGTGATTTCAGTGTAATATCATTTATCTTTCATCGAGTGATCGGTTAAGGTAATAAGAAATTGAGAGCTTTGATTTTGATCAAGCATGAAAAAAGGGTAAACAAATGGAGGTAAGGTGAGTTGGGGTTTAACGCCGCTTTCAAGAGTATTTCACTTATATCACGGCTGCTAATATTACAGGCATGCGGCTATGCATTGCGGTGAAACCTGCGATCTTCGGCTGGAACTGGCGAACCATGGGTGGTACTTCGCTGAAATTCAGTGTAGCATTGCACCAAAACCTTACTGCGTGTAGAACAGTTCTCTACTGCAGACAATGTTGCAGTGCCCCTGGCGGTATTCGAACTCTGACCTCTTGATCCGAAGCCGAACGCACTAACCACTGCGCTATCCAACCCTCTAAACAAATGGACAAAGATAAATAACTCTTTAACTCTTGTGAATTGTTGAGGGCAAGTGAACTTAAAGTGTACAATCTCGGAAACTGATGTCGCATTAACGACCACCTGTCTGTGATTCTTGCGGTGACATTTGTAATATGACTTAAAGAGGATAGTTTCATTTTTAAGTATGATATCACTTTATCTTTAATACAGCTGGTATTTTCGCGAGTGGCATAGACATTTTCCACATTTATCTGCAAACGAAACGAGTGGATTAAATGGTAATGATTAAAAATCAAATTACACATTTACTTTCCGATAAGGTACATACTATGTATTAATGAATCAATAAATAAACAAAATATATTTGATTAATTTCTGTTTCCAGTTTTGTCTGTGACAAGTTCAGCCTGTAAGGAAAAGTCAGTACTAGTGTTTAATAGCTACGTTGATACTGATCTGCTCGGCCCCAGACACTCTTCAGAGAAGAAGAACACGTCATTACTGTCTGTCTATTTGTAAGAATGCCATTGGTAAGTTCACACCACATGATACATAGAGGTTATCATGAGATTGTGTTTTGGGATGGTCAATATCCTGCATTAGGAATGAACATTGTATTTTGCGAGCCTTGGCGAGCTAAAAACATTGTGTTTATTCCTAATGCAGAATATTTACCATCCCAAAACACACGAGCATGATAACTTTTTAATCATACAATGTCATTCTTCATTAATTTTGCACAAAACAGCATGACAACATTAATTTCATAGTTGAACTTTACGGCAACTACGCGTATTGATATATGCAAATGAACTGCTTGCTATTCCCACAGTAAAATGACACAAAATAACGCCTCCTAAATTATGCTTTAAGTGAAAATAATTATCATTTTTGGCATAATCATAATATTCAATGTTTTTAATACGTTTTCAAATCATACATATTAAAGGTGAGGACAGCGAATTCGAACTTGCGTCCTTTCGTGTAATCATGAGTGTAGGGGAGTCCATCTTGAAGGAGCGAGAATTGCTTCCCTTCCGCCCGGTTGCAAATGGCGACTCACACATCACACGGAGAGCTAAACTGAATGTTAGGCAGCGAATTCTAAAATCCCCTTTTCAAAAGTCACATTATGGAACAGTGAAGAGTGACGTTCGATAAATGAATGTGACTCAAACTGCCTTTGTTATCTATAAATAGTTTGCTCGGTAGATTTCAACTCGCGATGACCATGTTTTGCCAAAACTTTTGGCACTGCTTGATCATAATAGAAAAGTTTGCTGCACCATGCATTGCACACTGTTTGTTTTGTCATTTCTCAAATTAATGTATAAGAAATAAAGCATGTGTATTTAAATGAAGCTGTTTCGCTGTTACAACTGTTCACAATTTACGTTTTTTACCGGCGTTCGAAATGTTAATGCGTGTGACGTCATTAACAAAAGAAGTTCCGTCATTTGACCTATGTAATTTGCATCTTTATCTGTATATGACCCCATGGATACCGAAAATATCAGTAGCCTTTATCCTGCCGAGAACACCACCCACTGCATGATAAAAAATATATCTGTACACAAAACCCATGCTACCAGTGAGGAGTCCAGTTTTGAAATTCACTTTGTGAGCTTAGATAATGACTCGTCACGTGATTTGTAACATGATGGCATCTGTCATGTGGATTTCGGAAGAATAAAACACTTAATTACTCCCGGTGAGGTCATAATGTGAAATACCAATACTCTCGGACCTGACTCCTTCGGTGGTCTGACCTCAGTCTCTGGCCTCAGTCAGGTTAGACCTTATCAATAGTCAGGTCACGACTTCTTATATACAATATAATATATTTGAGTGTATACTGTGGACTCCATGGAATCCAATTCATTGATCATGAAAGTCAACAAATACTAATATTATATAATGAGTGTTATTAATTTGTATGTAATCACAAGCCACCAACTCCTTTATTTTGTTACATCGATTACCCGTGTTTTAGTTCCATCGATTATTAACGAACAGGCTTTGTGGCATAACTTATAATACATCATTAAATTTGAGATAAGATGCTCCCTTCTATTGGTTCAGTCTAAAAGGAAAAGTCCATGTTATAAAGACAATTTGATGAAAGCAAGTCTGCTGACCTGATCTGCTCCAGACTCCCTACAGGGAAGCAGCTCACACCATTACTGCCTGCTAATGAGGACTAACAGAACAGGTAACGACACTCACCAAAAGGTCACAAAATGGGGATAATTTTATTTCATAGCATTTCTCATTGAAATAGTAAAGCTTGCTTACCTTTGATAAACCTATGATTTATTTGAAATGATTTGATTACAAACGTTTATTTGTCTGAACATATAGCACACACATATGGCAAGTGAGAATGTTTCTGATGGATACAGCATTCATGATGATTCACTACAAACAAAAACGTTATTTATAATATGAACAATTGGATATTTTGTTAATGAATTATTTACAGAATTAGGGGAATTGATCTATAAACTTTATTATTAATTTTTCATCAAAATGATATCGACAATTACAGTTAAACTGGAGTCAAATGTACATTTAAAATACTATACGTGTGAATAATTAAAACTAACAATCCAAAAGAATTATTTTGATGATAATCAGAGGGTGGATATCGAAGTGCTTAGCATAATCGACTCCAGAGGTTCGGCATTCAATTCCCCCATATACTTGTTAACTGAGATCCTCCCTCGTGGTCACATACTCACTAAATCTACAATTAATAATCCAATTTGGTCAGTGTACTTGAATACAAGATTTCAGCTTACCAGGGTTTTTTGCTCTAGGAAAGAATACGATAATGGAATACGAAAGAAGACTATTGTAAGGCATGGGCTCACAGATAATTACTAAGGGCCACTTAGTCACCAAAATACAATGTGTAATCTCCATGAAATAATGGACATGAGTTAAGTTCTCTAGAGCAAGTAGTTCTTGAGAAGAGGTTGAACATGCAAAATATGACATGTCATAAGCCAATAGGATTTTTTTAAAAAGCATGTTACATATACATATACATATACATATACATATACATATACATATACATATACATATACATATGCAGTTTTTATATTTTAACGTCGAGTGACGATATATTTTGAATAGTGACAAAGAAATGATTAGCACCAATCAGACTATAAAACTGATATCGATGAATTCTACACGAAACAGACCAGTGATTACTATGCACATATCATTATTGAGTATTCTCATATTCCAGTACTTTCTAGAACCAAAACCTTTTTAAAATCGTAATCATCTTTCAATGACCTTGATATCTAAGATCATATTTGCCCTCCAAAGTCAACTGAACACATATTCCATGATGAGCACATATTTCTAGAAGCCTGAAGGAAGAAGTTGATGTAAGGGATCCTACCATTCCCTAATTAGCTCCAGACACCCTGCAGGGATACAGCACACACCATTGATGAGGATCAAGAGTGTCTGACAGATCTAGAAAATAGGTCTCTCTCTAAACATGGTAGAATACCCAAGTCTCTTTATTTGACTTTTATGTAGCACTAGGCTTGTGTGTGTGTTGTTGTTTATTTGTACCCTTATGTAATTGCATTATACTTGGTGGAATAAACATATTGTAAAAGTGAAGTCAAAATAAGAAAGGATATGAAAGGAAAGTATTTTTCTTTTTGAAAAGAGTAGCACAATCCACAACGTATTAATAAGCATTATATAGCAATCTTCTTTTAGTTTCCATGATGGCAATAATGCCACTGAGCGAATTATGGAGCTTCTATGAATATATTTGAAAATATCCTGGCAAATAGATCGCGGTTTACCTTAATTGACATTATGTTTGCATGTACGTCAGTTGAAATAAAGTAAATGTTTTTATTCTTGGAAATTGTAACGGTAATACAATCTTCAATACATCAATATGCTTAATTCATCATAGTTTTCCATAATAGCCTTGATATCACTGAGCTATACGACGTACTGGAAAGATATATTTGAAGTGATCCCACACAAAAAAGTTGCCTCTAATTCATATTTAGAAATTTCGTTTGCATCTAAGGGAAATTTTACAAATATCTGCATACATTGGATGTAGGAGAGGAACTACAATCTGACCTCAGGGACTCTGAGATAATCACCCTTTTACAAAACATCTGTCATTTTGGGCACTACGTTATTGCTGCACTGAAATCAAGTAGCATTAAGGTAGATAGCATGATAAACACATATCAATTTCAAATTCTCTTTTGATTTCATACAGTCTTAAATAATGAGATGAGTATATAATACGGTTTCAGACCTCTGAGTAATGTGTGCAGATTATTTCAACCTCGTCAATTGCTTTTGTATAGTATAACAGTTAATCGCACGTCTTTTGGATTTGATTATTTCATAACTAATAAAATAAGATCATGGTCTCTTTTATGATTACTATTTTATCTTTTGAACATGGTATCTTAAGTATGGACGATTTACATGTTATCTTTCATTCTACACGTTTCATATGTATATGTAACAAATAAATGCCACAAACAATGATGATTTTCAAAACAAGTACTCATATGCATTTATGTAACATATTAATGTATTTTAATCTTCTTGAGTTTACTCACACTTGTTAATATTCCTGTATACATGCAACCTACCTTGTTATATCCCACTTAAGGATTATACATATACTACGTGTATCTTCACAATAAAGAAGTTGTTATGTATAAAATCTTGTTTTCTTATGTATTCAACTTCTAAATGTCCCTCAAAGACTACATAGGTTTTGACAATAATTGGCGAGATTTATTCAAATTTCAATTAGGCATCATTAAAACTACCCCTTGTCAATAAGTATGTGACACACATGGTGAGTGCTGCTGCAAGACATGATATAATAGTCTAAATGGTCAGACAGCTTTTACAGAGATCAAGTTTTTATATACTTAGAGTTGCAAAGACGAGATAAGCCTGTGTGAGTCAGATAAGTGAAGCGCTTTACTTTCCAGTCCTACATTCTCAAGAACCTATATATAATAATAGCTGGTTGTTTGTTCAATCCTTGTCATATTGACTGACGTCTTTCAAGCAGATGAAATGGGTCGGCGTTATATTTGAATTGATCCTTATCTGTGTTTTCTCTGTGAAATTAATTTTAATACGATAGGATTTTGATATAAACTACATGAGTCCGATGGTGTGTTACAATGTATCGACTGAGGTCAGCGATGTCAATGTCCGTGTGTAACAGTCATTACCCCAAGGCTTTACCCCACACACTCCATGTGATATGTTGAGTGAAAATTAGTAGTATAAATTACATTATTTCCGTTGGTGTTAATGGTATTAGTTCAGGGCTAGGTCGCTTCAGATGGAAAGGTATTTGATATATTTTTCTTAACAAAATAGGTAGAATAAACGATGTAAAGCTCGAATCAAAGGACAGGAAGAATGATTACAAATTAAAAAGGGACGGAACTGGAATTGATAAAATTCCAATCATGATGAATAAATCCAAAAATACTTCGAGGGAGAAAAACATAAATAAAATAGGCCTAAGAGTAATTGAAGGGTCCGAATGTCAGGGGCTTCATAATGACTTTAAATGCAAATGAAGCAATAGAAACTGATCATACAATGTGATCACAATAGAAGAGATAATTGTATATACTATGACATATCTGACTAAAAATGTGGTTGAAGGACAGTAATGTACCTGAAAGCCCATATTTAGCGAATTTGGTTGCAGTCCTCTAAGGGACTTTTTTACAGCAACTATTCATCATTGTTCCAACCTTGAAAAATACCTTTTTGGTTGACAAGCACATCGGATAAGTTTGGTTGCAGTGTTTTCCAAATTTACTAAATTTAACGAAAACACGATTAAATAAACATATTAATGTTGACAAGTACTCTCTCTTTTTATTTCCTATCAAAATATTTTGCAATCAAAGATTCACAAATCACAAATGCATGTTTCATGATGTCATGTATACATGAAGATGCTCATTTTGAACGAATCAATGTTCACAATTCATATTGTGAAGAACCGAGTGTTCACACTGAAAAAACAATTGTATTACTATGTCGATCCTTAGTAGCCAGGCTACTTAAAACCCTAGGTCAGTAAACAAAGGGATGAGGGTTCGAATTACTGAATCACAACTTCAAAACGTGTTTTTAAATTTATTCAAATATCAAGCTTTTACCATTTATGACGTTGACATTCATTTGACCTATACAGCTTCCGATGCCTTCGTTCTCGCTAGAAGGCCCGGGAACGAGGATATGGCTACTGCAGGTCAAATGAATGTCAAGGTTACAATTGGCTGACAAGTGAACTACATTGGCGATGATTTGAAACATAATGCTGTAGTACAGTCGGAGAAATGACATGTAGGTATTGTAATATTTTTCTCCATCTGTAGTTTCACTCTGCGGTTCGAATCTACCGATTCATAGGTGCTGTCAACATTGCTGGAATTAAATAATAAACGATTTTAAAAGCGGGGAAACTGGCTTGAAAGTTTGGAGGTAGCGATATACGGATTGTCTTGTTGCATACCTTTTTGAAATAATGATCCGATTGTGACCATTTATAGCTCATTTTGGTAGGGAAATCATTTAGCTTTCGTATCGTAGTCATCGACTGTGCCATAGAAATTGTTTTTGATGCGATATATGACTTTGAATGAGCATGGGGTGGTTTCGTCGTTACATCCCTTTCCTTTCATATATACACAAAGAAATTAATCAAGCAACATCCAATTTTTATAACAGCAAAATCGTTCTGATTTTAAAGAAAACAATATGTAAGGAAAATTGATAGAGATTTAAGGTAGAACAATCATTCTGCAGTGTTAAAACGAAATGTCACTCAAATGACGGTTAACTGTCTTTTGGATAACGGCTATTACAATAATTGGATATGTTGGTGTCAAAATTCAAGTTCCAGTATGAACTGCAATGAAAGTCAATATTTGTTGCTGTAGTGTGATTAGTGTCATTCTTTCAAGTAAAGTGTTTACGCTTTACTGACTTTTTAACAAAAAAACACTCGTCAAAGTAGTATGCACCTTCAAACTGACAAAATCATGAAACTGTCAATTTCAATAAACTTGTATTAATGAACAAATATGGTCACTATGTGTTGGCTTATCTAAAGCGAGAAGAAGTGTGTTTTAACAGACAGATTGAACTGAAAGTTAAACGTCTGTTTAGCTTCTTATCATACATGATAAAATATGTTTTGTAGTGTGAATGTCAACTTGGTACCAAAAATGTTGTTTACAATTTATCAATACAGTTTGAAGTGTTGTTTCTCTTCTAGGACAATAGTTATTTTAGGTAAAAATTTAGTACCTTCATGTTTTCCCTCACATTTTCATAAATTTTGCATATGGTGGATTTTTATTTCAGTGAATTAGTTGCTAGATAACCAATTGTTATATCTGGGGTGATATAATCGTTCAAATTGTCCTAACAATCCCAGAGCACCACATTTCAGTTTACAAACAAGGGTGTTGCTTAATTAATTTCCAAATAGGTTAGGGTCTATATATATAATAGTAGGTTTTCATTAAACGTAATTATTTATACTTACCTGTTGACTAGACCTACTAGGCCTACCTTCCCTCTAGGTATGCTATTTCCACCTTAACACAGACGAAACTTGAACAGTGGAGTAAGGGATGCGTAAAATCCCTATCCAAGGGCGATAAGTCTGCATGGTCTCGTGACGTCGCTTATCCAACACCACTAATGGCGGAAGCAGACGGTTTGGGACCGCAGCCGAGATGACCTGCTCCATATCCTCGGAGGCGTCCAGCAGGAGCCTATGCGGCGGAAGGGCGAGACGCGCGGTAGCTAAGTCCCCTTCAGGACAAAAGGAAGCCTTCCTGGCTGCCGACGAGCAAGGTCCCGACACGCTGACCTGACTGAGTGGTACCTCCGCGAACGAGGCCACCTCCGACAGCATGGTGACTGAGTCGACAACCGACAATTCGGCGACGGACTTGCGAATGGCTGTAACATACGCATGGAAGTCTGAAGGGGAGAGAGGGGCACACTCGTCGCAACGATAATCTTCTTCGCATAGGTCCTTTCACTTCCTACACAACAAGTGCGGATCCTATGCAGGAAATGTCATTTCCATCTGCGCAACATCGGCAACATCCGACATCTGATTACACAGGTGGCAGCCGCAACTCTTGTGTGCTCCCTTGTATTTTCAAGGATCGATTACTGCAACAGCCTTCTTACTGAAACATCACAGAAGAACATCAAGAAATTGCAAGCTATCCAAAACAAGGCAGCTCGGATCGTGACTCTATCCCGGAGACACTCGCATATAACCCCTGTCTTAAAATCCCTTCATTGGCTGCCTGTCTCTGAGAGAATCACTCATAAAGTCCTAACTCTTACCTACAAATGTATGAATGGCCTCTCTCCTTCATACCTCACCGATCTCGTCCAAATATATGAACCACCTCGACAACTACGATCAGCACATCACAGTCTTCTTTCCGTACCAAAATGGAAACTAAAATCTTTCGGCTTCCGCTCGTTTCAGTACTCTGCAGCTTGCTGGTGGAACAATCTGCCAGAAGATATCAAGTCATCACCGAGTTTGGACTCTTTCAAAATAATCTAAAGACGCACCTTTTCAGAAAGTGTTATGGCTAGACAATAGACTGGACTTGATTGAACTTTTGTGTAGCGCTATGAGCATGTGATTAACGTGGAATTTAGCGCATTATAAATGTACATATTATTATTATTATTTATCCTTGATGGCAGACTTCCTACCTCCACAATTCGTACAAAAAGCGGAGTACATAGCGAAGTAGGCGAGTCACTAACACGCGTAACCTAGGCGAGGTGACAGTCGGGTCACTTACGCAGGTGAGCGATAGGCGAGACACTCGCACGCGTAACGTAGACGAGGTGAATAACGGGCGAATCACTGACGCAAAACACCTAAGTAGTGTAGCGTAAGAACAACAACCCTTCCGATAGCTAATTACTCCAACACCAATAGTGTAAACTCACAAAGAACGTAGACGACGAGACGCTTAAGTGAGTAACACGCAAGGCAAGACGAGGGAGACTATCGAGAGTGTTGAATGCAGAGGCTCTGAACCCAAAGGGAACGAAGTCAATATCAACTACTGGCCAGACAATGTGATTGACTGGCGAAGCGAGTGACTATGGCGAAGCGAGACACTGGCGAAGCGAGTCACAGATGAAACGCGGTAAAGAAGTCGAGTCAAACGAAGGCGATTGATTAGCTAGTGACAGGCGAAAGCGAGTGACTGGCGAGGCGAGACACTGGCGAAGCTAAACACTTGCGAGACGAGACGAATCAAATACATTAGAAACTGAATGAAACAAGTAGATACAAACCTGAAGGCGAAAGACTCTCGAAACGAATGACAGGCGAAGTGAGTCACTGGCGAGACGATGCGAGTCAAGTCGAATCGAGCCTAAAGCGAATGTCTGGCGAAGCGAGTGACTGGCGAAGCGTGTCACTAGCGAGACGATGCGAGTCAAGTAGAGTCGAGCCTAAGGCGATAGACTGTCGAAGCGAGTGACTGGCGAAGCGAGACACTGACGAGACGATGCGAGTCAAGTAGAATAAAACCTAAAGCGATAGACTGACGAAGCGAGTCATTGGCGAGACGATGCGAGTCAAGTAGAATCGAGCCTAAGGCGAATGACTGGCGAAGTGAGTCACTGGCGAGACGATGCGAGTCAAGTAGAATAAAACCTAAAGCGATAGACTGGCGAAGCGAGTCACTGGTGAGACGATGCGAGTCAAGTAGAATCGAGCCTAAGGCGAATGACTGGCGAAGCGAGTCACTGGCGAGACGATGCGAGTCAAATACCAAGGGTGAGTGACAGCTCACAAAAGCGTAGACGACGAGACGATTAAGCGAGGTCACTGACGAGTCGAAGGTGAAGCCAACCGAAGTAAACGACGAACTATCGGCAGATTCACCTGATCTAGAAGACAAAGGGACTGGCGGAAGGTTCGACCTAAAGCCGTGCGAACCGAGCAGTCACCCGACGAATGTGAGAGAAAAACAAAAGACACGAATTGCACGTGCAAAGCATGCAGCCACCCGACAGGTAGCACACAGCTAGCACATGTCAACAAGGCCCCTTGTAACTCAACACCTACCTAAAACAGATTGTCTAAACAACCTGCTAACGACGAACGTAGATTAAGGCATTGAAACTATCTCTTAAATAAATAAGAGATAGCTAGCAAGTTAGCAACAAAAGCGCTAAAAATACCCAGTCTCAGAGCAAAACATACACTTCTGTCTTGCCTTGCAACTGAAAGGAGAGTGACATATTCCGGTAGTGACATCACGAGACCATGGAGACTTACCGCCCTTGGATAGGGATTTTACGCATCCCTTACTCCACTGTTCAAGTTTCGTCTGTGTTAAGGTTGAAATAGCATACCTAGAGAGGAGGTAGGCCTAGTAGGTCTAGTCAACAGATAGGTATTTAAATATTATATATCAAATACTGTTTCTAAGCGTTACAAGCCCCTGTGCTCGAAGTAAGAATAGTAAACAGAATCAACTCACGCCCTTTTGCAAAAAAGTATCATGATTTAATCATTCGCCAAACAGAAAAAGCAGTATGATTAAAAGACTATTGTACATTGTTGTTGTACTACACAGCCTGTTCTCAATAAAGAAGTTGTTATCAAGAAAGCGTTCTTTTGTTTTTCCTTAATTGGTAAATGTACCACAATAGTTTTATATTTATACTTATTTCAGAAAATATCATACAGTTTTATTCTACAAGACGTAAATACAAAGGGTTCCAAACCTCACCAGCTGAGTTATCAGAAAAAGTACGTAATGTACATATTCTTGTCTGAATCCAGCAACATAGCCAGTGTGGTGGCACGTGGTCCTGTGCATATTTCAGTCGACCGCTATCAGTTAAGTTCAGCAACAACGGGCGTGGCTCGCTGGATTGGTGGGTTACCCGCCTCATTGCTGAATGAAACTGAGAGTTTGAAGGGTGATTCCCTGCCCCACACTGAGAAATGAGTTGGAAGGCTCGTGGTGTCACCTTGGGCAAGGGACTTTATTCGAAATGTGCCTCTGTTCACTCAGCAGTACAATTGAGTACCTGGTTTGGGAGTGACAGAAAACCTTCGAGCGCCTTAATTGGCAGCCCAGGTTGCATACTCCAAAGGGAGTTGAGAATGAAAAAAGGAACGATGTTGGTCCTTACATCAGGGTAATAATGTGTGTAGCGCTTTGAGCATGGCCCTTTGTGTTGTGGAGTTCAGCGCGATATAAGTATCCTCATTATTATTATTTATTATTAATTCACACGTTAAAGCGATACTAGTGTACCAATCCTATACATTCCGTATAGTTTGATTATATAGTTTAATGTACCTTTCAGCAATATTGGTAATATTGAAAATGACAAAGCAGTTTCACGCACATTTTGGATGGGAAATGCTTATTGGTAATCTGCGGAATTTAAGAATTGGTGTTCATTGGTTTATTTTATCATGATTTCACAAAACTACTGTTTTACTACTCGTTATAACTCGCTGTTGAATTGTTGAAATGAATACAAGAAATTACATTGAAGTATGTATTCGAATCGATTTCAAGCGGTGGTAATAGTTATGACAGCAGATTTCGAATTGTGTCTCCTAGGCCGATACCTAGATATTGGGGATAAACTATTACTACTGAAAACAGGATTTTATGTAATAATGCGAGTTTAATTATCCAATTCAAATAAATAGTTCTAAATGTTGCAACAAGCATTCAGCATATACACTCCCGATCAAAAGAAAGTATAGGTTTTTCAACTTGATAGAAATAGAGTTTTTTGTTATTATATCCATCGTTAGTGATTATGAATATGATGGTAAGCCTTCAGAAAAAATAATGCACATCGGAAAAACGCAACCAAGGTTGTTGTTGATTTCAAAAACCGGTAAAATCGTGAATTGTGTTTAAATTCAAATGCATGAAATGTAAGTGCCGAAAACAGGTATAAATGGGACTGCTGAATACCGTAGGATCACACCAACTGAAAACACACAAAAAGAATGCCACGGTTGACCCAGGAAGAACGAGAGAGAGCTATTGGCATGGCGGAAATGGGGTTACACAAGTCCACATTGCTCGAACGTTCAATTGCATGACACTGACAATCTCCAGGCTTCTGCAACGTCTCAGGCAGACTGGTCGGACCCAAGACAGACCCCGAAGTGGCAGACCACGAGTGACCACGCCCCAAGAAGACCAGTACATCCGGATAATTCACCTCCGAAATCGCTTCGTGACGGCAACGGAATCAGCGGCAACGGCATTCGCCAATCGTATCAGTAGACACACAGTGTCAAGAAGATTGTGTACAGTTGGTATTCGGGCACACCGCCCTTACCAAGCGATGGCCTTGACCCCTCGACACCGACGTAACCGACTCCAATGGGCAAGGCGAGTGTACAGATGGCAAGCTCGGTTCTGGAGGCGAGTCTTATTCACGGACGTGAGTCGCTTCTGTCTGTACCATAATGATGGAAGGCATATGGTCTGAAGGCGCCGTGGTGAACGTTTCGTTCGTCCATGTATCCAACATGTTCACCCTTACGGTGGCGGTGGTGTGATGGTGTGGGGCGGTATCTGTGGTGACGTTAAAACTCAACTTGTCATTATAAATGGAAATCTGAATGCACAGCAATACATTCAACAAGTTCTGCAGCCAGTCGTATTCCCTTTTCTGCAAGCACAACGCCAGGGTGTCATATTCCAGCATGATAACGCAAGACCCCACACCGCACGAGCCACAGTTCACGTGATGCAACAGAACAACGTCAATGTTCTCCAGTGGCCTGCCTGTTCTCCGGACTTAAATCCCATAGAAAACTTGTGGGATCACCTTAACAGGCAGATAAGAAACCGTAGACCCGTCCCACAAAACCGACAGGAACTTGTTCGTGCCCTCAGAGAAGAATGGCAACAGATACCAGCGGCCATCATCCGACGTTTGACCATGTCGATGAGGAGACGTGTCAGGGCCTGTATTGACGCTGCAGGCGGTCATATGCGTTATTGACAATTGCAAAGTACCTTTCTGGCTTCTCAACAGACAATAAAGAGACATTAAAGTATTTAATTTTGACCCCCTATGTGATTCATTGACTATACAGTCGATTATTGGAATCACCCGATGCAGTTTTTGTGTGTAAATTATTGTCATCTAATTCCTCAATATAATCCACTTTACGGCACTTTGATATCGTCTTTTGTTTTTATTTTATGGGCATTTAAAGTGGACCTATACTTTCTCTTGATCGCGAGGGTATATGGTATGTATAGGATTGGTACATTTGTAGTCTGATGAAGAAAACGAAATGCTGAACTACAGGAATAAGACAATATCAGACAGGTATCATTACCTATATCGTCATATACTAATTCATTTATATAAGTTTTTATTATATCTGAGTCATCTTAGTTGCTTTTTAGCGCATGTTTCATGCATTGAAGCCGAGTTAACAATTTAAAACCAAATGTAACTTTAAAAAGTTCACCAAACAAATCTAATAAAATCTTTTCTTATGATCCGATTATGACAATGCCAGTTGTAGCTAATTTATAACAAAAAGTACTAGTCATCATTATTGTTAAATCAGATGGTATGAAATATCAATATCGTTACTTATGAAATATGCCAATTTAAGTGATGAATGCGAGGATAATTTCCCTTATGACAGTCAAACAAATCTGTGAATTGTGATGTTTCTCTGTACAGTGCTATCTACATCCTCAACATACGGTAGTTGTCTATCATTGTCATACATTGCTCATGTCCATCACCAGAGGTAACTTTGTCTCGCTAACATATCCCCAAATAGATGAGATAAATAACCACAACATCACAGAACAGACCATGCACTCGTGTATCTACTGCAATGGTGTCAAGGCACATGTGGAGAACGAGTAATTAATGATTTACCAATGTTTAAATATAATGTCAACAGTACTCATTGATCGATCTAAGTTTGTAACCAGCTGCACTGTTCACGTCTAGTCAACTGAAAGTTGTGATCTGGGGCTAGATGATACTCAAATGCAGTAATGAAGGTGGTCTTCAAAGGAGAGGTGCCAGCTTAATTATTCATACTTTAATCTACGTGTCATTGTTGTAGCAGTTGGAAAGGGTGAATGTTATATCCTGACTCGGTTTTATCGAAGGCCAAATATCTAAAAGGGATAAATATCTTTGAAAAGATCAAATAAAAAACCCACAAAGTGCATTCATAAAAAGTTGATATTATACCAGCCGCTTACTCGTTGTGTCCATACTAAACGTGTGTCTTTAAAATTGTTGAGTTACTAAGTCGGATTATTCATTTAAAATCTTTTGACCTTTTTAAAGAGTAATATGTTCGTATATTTCTGTAATGTTATGGTATACTATTGCTATGTCTATGTGTATTGTCTCTCAAGGGACACACCGCTGTAATCAATGTCATCTGATGAGAAGTGATCGTGTCTGGGACAACATCCACGGTAAATCATCAGAATCGTTATCGTGTTCATCTGATGTTTTTATCCAAATTTATTTTATTCTTCTCCCTCGAAGCATTTTTTGATTAATTCATCATAATTGGATTTATACCAATGCTAATTCCGCATCTTTCCAATTTTCACCTTTGATTCAACTTTTACATCGTTTATTGTACCTATCTTGTAAGGAACGTGTTATCAAATACCTTTCCATATGAATCCAGCAAGCCCTGAACTAATACAATTAATACCGACCGAAATAATGTAACTTTCACTCACCAATCACATGCATGATTAACATGGGATACAGAGATGCATGTAGAGTGTAGTAATGATCTGAGAGTGTCCTGTGTCTATGTGGGGTTAAGGCTCGGGGTGATGACTGTTACGCATAATGTTGACATAACTGACCTCAGAAGACCATTGTTTATGTGTTACTCATCATTGGACTCTGTTGAAACATGTTTAATCGAATATTGTTTATATCAAACCCGCCTATCTTATTAAAGTTAATTTCACAGAGAAAACACAGCTGAGAAGCATTTCAAATGTAAAGTCACATATTTCATCCACTTTAAAGACTGTCACATGTCAGTCAATATGACAAGGATTGAACAAACTACTGCGTATTATTATATATAAGTTCTTGAGAACATAGGTCTGGAAAGTAAAGCGCTTCACTTGTCTGACTCACACAGGCTTATTTCGTCTTTGCAACACTAAGAACTTGATCCCTGTAAAAGCTGTCTTAACTTTCAGACTATTATATCATGTCTTGTATCAGCACTCGCCATGTGTGTCACACACTTATTGACAAGGCCTAGTTTTATGGCGCATGCTTGTCATTTTCCCCGTATGTTCCAAAATTCTGAAGCTAACCTGTTGACAAATTATAAGCCTTTTCTCACTACTTCAGTACTCAACATTGACAGAAAATATCGTTTCCATATTTCTGTGTTATATGGTTTTACACGGTATTATTATTTGTTATATGTTTATCAATATTTGAAAACCGGCCCAGTTATTGTCAAATCTATCTAGTCTTTGGGGGGCGATTATAAGTGGAATACATCTGGAAAACAAGATTTTCAGGATAAACTCTTTATTGCTTTGTGTTGTTTAGTGTGAAGATACACAACGTATCGGAATATTTGTCCTTCATCAGATAGAATGCCGGGCATAATGAGGTAGATAGATTAAATCGAATATTCACTGAGTCAAGGAGATTCAAACTCATGAGTAATATTTCCAATGAGGATTACTTTTAAATTGGCATGTTGAGAGACCTGAAACTGAGCTTTATATTCATGTCATTATGTAAGACTGTATGAACATGAATCAACCACTGGCAGCAAAAGAAAAGTTGAAGGTGACAAGCAATGCTATCCATATCATGTAATGTCAGTACTGCAATGACTTCTTACATCGTCTCGAAGAAGGAATCAATCCGAAAGATGCTGTCTGAAAGGGTGATCATCTCAGAATCTCTTGAAGTTGTATTGTAGTTCCTGGACATGCAATTACTTGTATAAATCTATTTAGACTAGTGTTAAATGATTCAACTGAATTTTCAGAATATGAATTAAATCAAGGGAAACGTTTTTGCTAGGATCATTTTTAATATCTTCTTCCAACACTTCAGCTAAGTGATATCAGGGCAATAATGAAAACTACAATAAGGACTATATGTTCAGTATGTCAGTGTCCTTTGGATTCTGTTACTATTTGCAAGCAATATCATGTTTATCATTTCCTTTGACATGTTAACATCACTTTTACAGTATCTTTCTCCTTAACAGTGAATGTCACAACAAGAGAATAGCTATAAACATACATACCGTACATACATACATACGCACATACAATAACATTATATTTCTATTATGGAAAACGACAATAAGGACTATAAGTTCAGTATATCAATGTGCTTTGGATTGTGTTACCTTAATATTTTTTTTAATAATGTTTTTCGTTTCCTGTAACATGTTTACATCAATAACAGTGACAACAAGAGGAGAGCTATAAACAACACATACAATCAAACTGCTTTTGAGGTAATATTATAATGTATTTAATCTAAAGATGTTTCAGAACAAAACCATTCTGCTTTACATATCCATATTAGTAATATTGCTTATAGCAAAAGTAAAAGAAAAATAAAAGCATATTGCAACAAAAACATCCATCATGTTCAAAATTCCAGACATGACTCAAGTATTGCAACATATAAGTTATATGAAGAGAGTTGGGTATTCTACCAGGTTTAGAGAGATACCTATTTTCTAGATCTGTCAGACACTCTTGATCCTCATCAACTGGCAGTAATGGTGTGTGCTGTATCCCTGCAGGGTGTCTGGAGCTAATTAGGGAATGGTAGGATCCCCTGCATCAACTTCTTCCTTCAGGCTTCCAGAAATATGTGCTCATCATGGAATATGTGTTCAGTTGACTTTGGTAGGCAAAGATGATAATTTATATCAAGGTCATTGAGAAGATGTTTAAGGTTTCCAGGACGGTCCTGGAATATGCTAATACTCGTTCAACACATTTCATAGAAATAATGATGTATATGTATACCAAATAAATACTAGTTAACTTCACAGATCCCTAAATATTGCTCTGTTTCATGTGGAATTTAAAAATTTGTTATGTTTTCATAGTCTGATCTATGCTCATCATTTTCTTTCTCAATATTCAAACTATTCACTTGACTTTAAAATAAGTTGCATATGTACATATATAATTCAATGTTCAACTTCTTCTCAAGAACCACTAGCTCCAGAGAAGTGAAATCATGTGCCCATGTCCCTAGACCCATGGAGATAATTAATCGTATATTCGGTGACTCTTTGGCCCCATGTAAGTGTCTCAGAGGCCAAATCCTACAACATGTTATCGTCTTCATTTTATCAAAAACAAAGACCCCCTAGAAAGTTGAAATCCTGTTTCCATGTACATTGGCCAATTTGAATTACAAATTGTAGATTTGGCGAATACGGGAGCACTGGGAAGGACGTCAGTGAATGAGTCCAATGGGATATCGGAGTGGAACACGCTAACCACTGCGATATCCAACCTCTGACAATCATCAAAATAATTATTTTGAATGATTACTAATAGTTATAACTGATTTAAAATATCTACACACACATAGTTTCCTGATTACACATTATGATTCCAGTATATTCAAGCAAACCATTTTTCAACTGCAAATATGGATAATTTATTGCCACATCATCAAAATGATATCAATTATATATAGTCAGTTGTGTATGCCTTGAAATATGGTGGTATTATTGCTTTTTAAATCAGAATTCTTCTCAGGTGTTATTTTTAGTACAGACGATCATTTTAATAAAAAAAAATAATAATAACATATGTAAATAGATATTGAAGGATGCCCAAAATTCTGTAAATAATTCAATAAAAAGATTTCAATTATTGGAATTTTGAATAAGAAGTGAGTCATCATGAATGTTATTGTATCCTTCAGAAATGTTCTCATTAATATTATAGCTATACGTGTGTGTTAATTTTTTTAGACATAGAAACGTTTATAATAAAATAAATTCGATTTAACCATACTTACATGTACATGTACTTGTATTATAGGACCTTTTGGTGTGTGGTTACAGCTTCTTTAAGTCCTCATTAGCAGACAGTAAATGACGTGTATTGCTTCCCTGTAGGGAGTCTGGAGCAGATTAGGTCAGCGGGCTTGCTCTTCTTTCAGACTGACGGGAGCATCTTATTTCAAATTTAAATGTTGTATTATAAGTTGTGTCCAAAGGACTGCTCGCTATTACTCGATGAAACTAAGTTAAGGAGTTGATAGTTGGATTATGCGAACACATGATTCCATACAAACTAATAACAATCAGTTCAATACATGTACACGAATCAGACATCGATATATGATTATTTGTTGACTTCTTGATTGGATTTCAAAGAGTCCTCAGTAAGATACACTCAAATATCATGGTGGTGTCATTTAGTGAAACAGAAGGAGTGGAGACCTGACCCTGGGGCGGTCTGACCTGACTGAGGCTGCAAGTTGAGGTCAGACTGCCGAGGGAGTCAGGTCCGGGAGTCTTTGTATTTCAGTGTAATTTAGTGTTTTACTATGCCGAATTTCACATGACAGATGCAATCATGTGACAAATCTCGTGACTAACTAGTCATTTTCTCAGGTCAGAACAGACATCTCTGTGACAAAACTGACAGTACTACCGTGTACAGACATATATTTGAATCACGTGGTGTGAACTGATCCATGGCATTCTTACAAAAGTAATGGATGTATACTAACAGACAGTAATTGTTTGTTCTTTTTCCCTGTATGGTGTCTGGGGCAGATCAGATTAGCATGAACGTATCTATTTACCATTGACTTTGTCTTTCAGACTACATTGAACGTATCTCAGTCCACGCTCCTACCTTGTTCACCCAGTGCCACCGGGTGGAGAAATTAGAAAGCAAAGAGTGTAATGTGATCTATTGCAACCAATATAATGTAATCCTTTCGTTTCAATTGGAGATAAATATGTAACATTCTGGGTATGTTTTATGGTGTGTACAATTTAACTCGGCAAAATGTAAAATGTAAAACATACACAAATAATATCAGATAATCTAATAATTAAATTAATAAATACCTTGAAAGAGAAGGTTTATTCTAAATATATCGTCATATCGTACATATTTTCATCATATTTCATGTTCATTCATTGTTTTCATCACTACCTATTGTCGCTGAATATAATACCAATTTCTTTTACAGATCCTCTTTTTGGTATAATAGAAATCTTCTCCTTTCTCATGTTACGTGATTGAGACCACCCATAGTAATTACTATCTATAAATATTACCGATCTCTACAATCTGATGTCCATGTAGATACAATGTACGATCAAATTTACAAAGATGAAATTTTGCGAGCTTAGAGTCTCTTTTCAAATCAACCAATCAGAGGCAAGAATACAGATGCTGCCTCCAAAGATTTCACTTTTAAGTGTTTCAGATTGATTGATCTGTCAATGTCTATAGTGTTATGTTTATGCATGCCTAAAGCAAACGGTTTGTACTGGAACTGTCCTTGTATTAATGTTTCGAAGGTGCCATTGGCACATTATTATTATTACACAATGTGACAAATTGCATACCTTTTACACTATGTAGTTGGAATAATGGTGACAAAGAAGTATATCACATAACATCTGTTTTTATTTCCCAGAGTACATTTTGTTAACATCTGAATTGTTAATACGAAATACAATCTACGCGATCTGATATGATTATTAATAAGTACAAAAAGTATAAATGATGACCACACAATCGTGTTTATATACATATTTGGGTTATATACAGATTATTAATAAGTACAAAAAGTATAAATGATGACCACACAATCATGTTTATATACAGATTTAGGTTATTCAGGATAATTCATACTGGACAGAAGTATATGGTTAAGATGAAAGTATTCTTGGGATGCAGCTGAATATAATGCTTCGTAAGTGGATATAGACTGAACTTTCGTAGTTTGAGGAAAATGTCACCACTGCAGTTTGGTATCACTTTCTTGCTTAAGTAAAAACATCACAGAGTACTTGACATCATAGGTACAATGATATGACGTCACGTCAACAATCATAGCACCGTCACCATCGGTGCTAAGTGATAGTTCAACAATGGTCTTATGTTCCGAAAGCTTTCTCATCTGAAGAAGTTTAGTTTGAACATATTATATCCACAGAAGTGAAACGGATTGGACACAAGTTGTCCAACTTATAAAATTCTTTTCGATGATATTAACATTTCACATTTTCACTATGTATACAGTCAGAATCAAACATTATAATACAAATAGAAAGTGAGAAAACAGAATAAAGAATCCTAATTGAAGCAGTTTTGGACATAAGACAAATACATTAACGACCACAGAAGCTTAAAATCCGTTATGAGAACTACTGTAGTGTTACGTTACTCCACATACGCATTGTCACGAATAGGAAGTGATTCACATCTGTGTCCCCCACACCAATTAACATGTCAATGGTTAACGTGGATGTTGTGCCAGACACGATCACTTCTCATCAGATGACACTGATTACGGCCGTGTGTCCCTACAGTACATAACAGCTCTTTAGAGACGTCTTACCCTTTCATCAATATACATAGATATACTATTACATTAAATAACTTTATGGACATAGTTCAAAGCAATTAAATAGAGAATCTGAATAAAACTTGCTAACTCAACAATTTAAAGGCACACATATAGTATCGACACAGTGAGTAAGTGTCTGGTACAATATAAAGTATAATAATGAATGAATTTTGTGGGTTATTTTATCTTTCCAAAGATATTTTATCGCTTTTAGATTATCTGACCTTCTATAAAACCGAGTCAGGAAATAACATTCACCCTTCCCAACTGCTACAACAATAAAAGGTAGATTAAAGTATGAATAATTAAGCTGGAAACTCTCCTTTGAAGACCATCTTCATGATTGCATTTGAGTATTCCTGTAGCCACAGATCACAACTCGCTATATTTTCAGTTGACTAGACATGAACAGTGCAACTGGCCACAAACGTTGTCTGTCCTTTAAATCGACCAATGAGAACTGTTGACATTATGTTTGAAAATTGGAAAATAATTGATGACTCTTTCCCCATATGTCCCTTGGAACCGTAGCTGCAGATATACGAGTATATTGTCTGTTCAGTGGTGTTGTGGTTATTTATTTATCTCGTCTATTTTGAGATAAGTTAGCGATAAGTATAAAATTATCTCTGGTGTTGAGGATGTAGATAGTCCGTACTGTACAGAGACACACAATTCATAGATCTGTCGGACTTGCATTAGAAAAATTATCCTTGTATTCGATATTGAAATTGGCATATTTCACTTGTAACGATATTAATATACTGGAGCAAAATAATTAGGGATATTTTGAATGTATTTATTACTTGACATATCACTGAAATATTAATTAAAAAAGCAGTATACTTAACACAATCTGATTCAACATTGTGAGGGTTTTTTGTTGTAGCTACAATCGGCATTGTCATAATCGGATGATAAAATAAGATTGTATTATATTTGATTGTTTATAAAACTTTTTAAAGTTACATTTTGATTCAATGTATGACAACTTATTTCCTAAATGAAAACAAGATCACTCAGATATATGCATATGGAAATTATAGAAATTAATTAATATATGACGATATAAAATAACGATAACTTCCTGATAGTGTCTTATTCATACAGCATGTAATTTTCCTCATCATGTTTCAAACAGTTTGAGTGCAAATTTGGACATTTGAAGTAAAACATGTATTTGTGGGTGACAAGTCTTTTCCTCTTAAGGTATCATCGTTATCCATCTTGCCACGTCATCCACTACCAATGTCTCGTACCTTTGAACTTATTCCTCACTTTGCACTTAGAATTCACTCCAATTGTTGTTGCTATAAGAAACAAAAAAACAAACAAAAGTGTGTAGCAGACAATATTGACTTCTCAAAGCGGGTTTGCAAGTTTGTAGGCTGAAGCAGAACATTATCTCAATGTTGAATACCCCACTGCCTAGTTCACATTAGATTTTAATGGAGATTGATCATTCACTTGGCGAGAAGTCAGACGAAAATAGGATAGAGGGTAATGAAGAATTGGTAATTGCTGCAATTTAATTTGAAGTCTCTTTGATGCAGTAGAGTTAAGGAAGCCACTCGAGTGTATATTCCATGTACACAAACATGGACATACATGTATTCACATGCTATACATTACAGAACACGGGAGTCATAACGTAACTAATTTGCTAATCAGTGAAACTATCGGAATGGACGCAATGTTACTATATATAGTAGTTGGATATATTGCTTATTTTGCCTCATCAGCAAAAGGATTTAACTATTCTAAGAGAAATACTCCTCTAGTGTATTAGGAGGTGAAATTTCAAAGCAGGAATTTCAAAATGAGAACTCACTCGTCGATTAAACAAGACGAAATTGATGATACCAAATGTCATACTGTATATATAAGTACCTACACTCCTCTGGCCCAATAGCCACATGAAGTGACAGTCCACACGTTGATATTCGTTATTAAAGGTCAAATTTGCGCGACTTCATTCGTTTCTTATATCTCAAAACAATAGCATCTAAAACAATTTACCGCTGATCCTTTTTTTGGTGTCATACTAATTGAAAATTGGCAAGACTTTTCTATAACTAAATTACTCTTCGCCAAACTTGCGCTAATAAATCGATTCTATATGAAAAATATCATGGAATGCAGGAGGGTAGACGTGACGATACTGGCATTCGTTTACCTCAAAAGAGACATTAAGAAAAGATTATATCGGTCAACAACTGATATTGTATATACTGTGTGTGTTAATGAAATGTAGTATATTGTATATACCGTGATATTATTTCACAGAGAACGCCATCTTTATTCACATGTCGCTATCAATTTCACTGTTTTTGAATACTGATGCACAAAACAAACATTTAAAATAAGAGCTATTCTTACATCAAAACCTAAAATTATCTTCGAAATCATTTTCGTCATTTTCAAGGCGATGTAGCACGTTTTTCTCAATGAAATTAAGTGATCTCCCGAAAAGGTAAATAAGTGTTACCAATGGCTAAATAACATCCTTTTTTCAATAAAAAAATAGTTTTAAAACGAATGTACATTGTTCGGTTAAGCTATGCGAGTCATTTAATTGTGTTCTCACACTAAAGAGTTCCACACCACTTTCGCGTTTTACGTCGCACCATTTTCTTTAAACATTGGTAATTGTTTTCTATGGATACGGCTTATTGGATCATGTAATGAAATGTTTACCCTCTAACATAACAATATATTGTATAAACTTTAATTATGAAAAGCAAATTTGAGAAAACAAAATATGCAAAAAAACGTGCTACAGCGCCTTTAAATGCCAATCTAAAATAGATTTAGGAGATTGTTTTCGAAGCCGGACACCAAATTGTTGAACAATGGTACATTAAATGTCGAAACTTGTTCCTCCAGGAAACTTCTGAAATGCACTGCTCTCAGGAATTAAATTCAAGCCATTGGGATCATTATATCAGATAACGGACCGTTAGAAACGACATGATTGTTTGTCAGTAGGAACCCTGTGTTCTCAACCAGGTATATATTCTAAGAGTAACAAACACATCACTTTGCTTGGACGATTTTGAGAACTATGGATCGCCAGCAAATAACACTGCTTGCAATTGTGTTCCTCGATCTCTCGTCGGCTTTCGACAATAATACATCATGAATATTCTTCTGCGACTGGAGACCAAACTTGGCATCGCTGGATCAGCACTCTCATGGATCAAGAGTTACCTTATGGATTTAACACAGAACGCGACTGTCACTTCTGGAGCTCAATGTACATTTTCTCTGTATGTTGGTGCATCTGATCGGGATATGGATCCCGATCAGATACACCAACAGACAGATGTACATGGAGCTCCAGAAGTGACAGTCGCGTTTCAATGGACACTTAGAGTTGGTAGTCATCTGCGTACAGGTGGAATTGGAGGCCGTGGGTTCTTATTGTCAGATTGACAGAATGTATCTATAAAAATATGTTTCAAATATTTTCTGATCAGCAACTGTTCGAAAACTGAAAAATTTCTGTTGTCTCATTTCAACAATCGCCATTCTTTTGTGACGTGACCACTTCTGAAATTTAAACATATGCAGAAGTGGTGCAACTTCATAATACTATTATAATATTGCAAAACTTTTCATTATAGATTTTACGAAATTTGATAAGATAGCTGGTAGGCGTTTCTTTTGGCCGACAGTGTAAACTTTTACCCCAATGTCCTATGTTTCAATACCTCATCTGTAAAGGGGCTGTAGCACGTTTTCTAATTGAACTAAAGATATCTCACAAAATGGAAATGATACCAATTACAACAATCCTCCTCAGACAATAAATAGAGTTGAGAATGTTTCAGTTTCGGTTATGCAATGCGGATTCATTTCCCATCCTCGAATTATCAAAAGGTGTTTACACTAGCAGTTTTCATTGTATATGTGACACCTATGTCTACAAATACGGATAATAGGTCACGGATTAGGGTGTTTTGACATCTTAAAGGGGCAGTAGCACGTTTTTTGAAAATTTTATTTTTTCAAATTTCCCATTTAAAATGATAGTTTATGTCATTCATATTTACTTTAGAGGGTAAAACATCTTATTACACAAACCAAATATATGTAGTGGTAAAAACTATGTTGCGTATAAAGCAACAATTGCATGGCGGCCATTTTATTGTGAACAAAATTTATTATTTTTTTATTACAAAAACTACTCCCATGGCTTTACCGAAACATGTACACTCATTTTAAACTTTATTTTACGAAGAGAGAAGGATGTTTTACTATTGGTGACATTATTTTTCAAATACATTTCATCGACTTATTTCACCAAAAAAACGTGCTACTGCCCCTTTAAGTAAATATATACTGAATTAACACTTATGATAAATGCCAAATGTTAACATTTCGAAAATGAAAACAAGTGATGCAATGCCTTTTATTTACCAAAACGAATCAGATATTCAATTTTAAAATAATGAAAACAAGAGTAAACGATGGTTCATCATTTCGATGTTATGATTAATGAAATTAATGTAATTAATGAAACTGAGCTTGTAAGCAAGTACCGATTCGTATACAAATTAACACTATCTTCAAATAGATCTGGTATTTTTCGTTGATAAACAGACTTATCTAGTCTTACCATAACAAATGACTTGATCCGTACTAGATGTCAGGACAAACAGGTATATATAACCATATCTCTAATCAGGTTACATTGTACATTGCAAAAGTGTGTCACTGTGTTCATGTCAATGACCGAAACAATGTAAAGAGAAGTTAGTGGCGAATATTCTAATTTTATAAAATTACATGTTTACTTTAGATGTTTGGTAATGAGATAACTGATACAACGTCATATTATTCCTTTACATATCTAGCATATGACTCATCCTTCATAATTGGTAGTATATACTGTAATTTATTTGATAAAGATGACCTTTTAATACAAACTTATTTTCTATATCAAGTTCATGTTCCATTTGTTTGTTTGTTCGTTCGTTCGTTCACCAATCATCAACACTAAAGGACCCATTTTACTTCAATTGGATGTCACAACCCACGAATACTATCTAGTTATAAATATAGATAAATGTAGATACAAAAACATGTCCGAAGTATGTGATATTGACAGGAGGCGAAGCTGAGGGCACACAAATAACTTAAAGTCATATTTTAATTGTTTCTATTTTAGCTCAGTTCATAACTCATATCTTCAAAGTACTAAAAACTGCACTGGTGCAATACAACTGACAGTTAACTGATAAATACAACGTGATAGTAAAGACACGTTACTTCGTCGGAACTTTTGCTGTGTTAACATGCACATCTTTGAAGGGCATTAAGAAATGGAATTCATGAGAAAATCATTCCTTCTGGATAACAATGTCTTCATTGTAAATATTCACGACGTACAAAGTATATGTATACTCCAAGAAATTGTGAATGTTCTCAATTAAAGGGACAGTAGCACGTTTTTTCGCTGAAATAAGTCGATGAAATGTAATATCGAAAAATAATGTCACCATTGATTTTTCTCTCTTCGGAAAATAAAGTTAAAAATTAGTGTAAATGGTTCCGTAAATCCATGGGAATCGTTTTTGTCATTCGAAATAATAAAAGTTGTTCATAATAAAATGGCCGCCATGCAATTTTTCCTTTATACGCAACACTGTTATTACCACTAGAATAATGGATTAATGGTAATAAGATGTTTTACCCTCTAGAGTAAATATAAGTAACATAAACTATCTTGGATGGGAAATGGGAAATTTGAAAAAATAAATTTGGCAAAAAACGTGCTACTGCCCCTTTATCAAGAAAGTGTTATTTTGTTTTCCTTAAGAGGATAAATGTACTATAATATTACTATATTTATACTATTTATAGTCAATACATAAACTACTCTACATTTTGATTCTATAAGATGCGAGTAGACACAAAGAGTTTCAAACAAAAGTAATGTAGGTATCCTTGTTTGAATCCTACTTTTCGTTACACGATGTACTAGGGATGTACTAGTGCACTTGTCTCCAAACTACGAATGTACCAATCCTTTTCATTCAATACATTTGACATTAGAGTTAAATGTATCTATCAGCACTATTGGTAGTAAAATAACCTTGGAGTTATATATACAACTTACAAACAATCTTATCGTTTCTAACAGCCCCTCCGTAGCTGTTGGATAAAAGCGATGGATTGACAAACGAAGGTTTTAAACTGTGCATGTTCGAATTCGTGCTTATTCAATACAAAAAATAAATTGTATGTGCAACATTTATATTCTGATAATATTATCCCCATGGCTTGAAGAGACAAAATCTGGACTAGGTAAACACCACCCCATGTCACCAATGGAATAAGCCGAAAATCAAATTAATACTCTCCTGAGAAAAGACAAAACTTGCCATTTCCAAGCATGTTTTTTTGCTGTGGAATAATTTGGACAACACCCCATGTCATCAATGAAATAATTTGGACTAGGTAAACAACACCCAATGTTATCAGTGGAATAATGTAGAATGTACAAAGGCACCTTTAATGCATTCCTGAGAGTCGTCCTTTTCAGGATATGACAAAATGGAAGTCTAAGGGAGAAACAGTTCGCTTGACATCCCATGTGAAGATAATTCAAAGAGACTACATTAAAAGTACATGTAAATGTTTCATGAAACATTTTTTATGTGAGATTCGATTTTGTGTCCGGCTTCGAAGACAATCTTTATAAAGATTATCGGCATTTAAAATGAAGAACAAGATTTCGAAGAGAATTTTACGTTTTGTGTGTTACTAATAATTCTTATTTAAAATGTTTGTTTTGTACACATGTATGCATAAACAGGGAAACGATATACCCAGTATACAATGTTCTTTGTGGACCTAGACTCTAGGGGTAAAAAAACTCGAAAGTTTTCTCACTCAAAATGACTTATGTCTATTTAATGATGGCACAAACACATATCTACATCCTGCTACAGGATCATATACAGCTATAGATTTATCAGTAACTGATGCATCCCTTTTACATGACTTTTCATGGTCAGTCCATGAGGAAACATGTGGAAGTGACCACTTCCCCATTGTATTAGAACCCTTATCACCTATTCCCGAGGAGCACAATCCTCGTTGGAAATTTTCCAAGGCTGATTGGTGTACATTTTCTACCCTCTGCCGTGAACATATTGTATATGATGAAATAATCAATGCAACTGATCCTGTTGAGGCCTTTTCTAAGGTCTCATTGATATAGCAACTGAAACTATCCCTAAAACTTCGGCAAATCCACGCATTCACAAGCCTGCGATACTGCCATTAAGGCACGTAAAAAAGCTGAACGCAAGCTCAGTAAACGACCTACAAGAATTAACTTAGATATCTGTCGAAAAGCACGAGCTAAAGCTCGACGCACAGTCAACCAACAAAAACGCGAATCTTGGAGAGGCTATGTCTCTAAGATCAATTCCAGAACACCTATCAGCAAAGTCTGGAATATGATTAGTAGAATTAAAGGCAAAGGTTCTAAATCTACAATAAAACATCTTAAGGTCAATGATGACCTTCTTACATCAAAATCTGACATTGCCAATAAGTTGGCTGAAACAATCTCTAAAAAATCTTCATCTGCAAATTATGTCCCTGCTTTCCAAAAATACCAAAAGGTACAGGAAAAACGACCACTTAATTTCAAATCTGACAATGGAGAAGATTATAATGAACACTTCTCCTTGTCAGAGCTTAAAACTGCACTTTCTAAAGCTCATGATACAGCAACCGGCCCTGATGAAATCCATTATCAACTTCTAAAACATTTACCAGAACCTTGCCTTGAGGTTCTACTTCAGGTATTTAATCATATATGGGAAACAGGTGAATTTCCATCTTGTTGGCACACTGCTACTATTGTGCCTATCCCAAAACCTGGGAAGGATCATACAGACCCTTCCAACTACCGTCCTATAGCCTTAACAAGTTGTGTATGTAAAACTATGGAACGGATGATCAATGATCGTCTAGTTTGGTACTTGGAAACTAATAAATTACTAACTGATATTCAATGTGGTTTCCGCAAACAACGCAGTACCACTGATCATCTTGTTCGTTTAGAATCATTTATTCGTGATGCATTTATTAACAAACAACATGCTGTGTCTATCTTTTTCGACTTAGAAAAAGCTTATGACACTACATGGAAGCATGGCATCCTAAAAGATTGATTTGAATTTGGCTTGCGAGGTCGTATGCCTCATTTTATATCCAATATTTTTTACATGACCGTCAATTTAAAGTGCGCGTGGGTTCCACTCTTTCTGATTTCTTTGATCAAGAAATGGGTGTCCCACAAGGTAGCATTTTATCTGTCACATTATTTAGCATCAAAATCAACAGCTTGGCTAAAGTCTTAAATGACCATACAGATGGTTCACTTTTTGTGGACGATTTTGGAGTTTCCTGCAGAGGCAAAAATATGCCATCAATCGAGCGCCAATTGCAACTCTGCCTCAATAAAATCCATCAATGGTCGTTGAAAACGGCTTCAAATTTTCTAAAGCTAAAACATCATGTGTGCATTTTTGCAATATGCGCAAAATGCACAAAGATCCAGAATTATTCCTTGATGAAACTCCAATTAAAGTCGTTCCTGAGGCCAAGTTTCTTGGTCTCACTTTTGACAGTAAACTTTCTTTTATTCCTCATCTTAAAAATCTAAAAGCTAAATGCTTAAAGGCATTAGACCTTTTAAAGGTCGTTTCAAACAATAAATGGGGTGGAGATGAAGAAACTCTTCTTCATCTCTATCGATCACTCATCCGCTCCAAACTGGATTATTGATCCATAATATATGGATCTGCCCGCCCCTCATATATCAAAATGCTAGATACAATCCACCATCAGGGTCTCAGGCTTTGTCTTGGGGCCTTCAGAACTTCACCAGTTGAAAGCCTTTACGTTGAAGCTGATGAGCCATCTCTTGAAGATAGGCGCATCAAGCTAGCACTTCAATATATAACCAAATTAAAATCAAACCCTTCAAATCCCGCATACAACTGCATATTCAATCCTGAATACCAGCAGTTGTATAACTCAAAACCTAAAGCAATTCCACCACTCAGTATCAGACTTCAACAACATGTTGAAGATTCTGATATCGACCTAGCAACAATAGCAGAGCACGGTTTGCTTGCCACTCCGCCATGGCAGTTGGTCAGGTCCCGTGTCAACCTCTCTCTATCTACTCATAAAAAATCAAATACAGACCAATTGATATTTCAACAGGCATTTTTTGAACTACGTGATGTTTTCGCAGATTATAAACCAATATACACTGACGGTTCTAAGGATTGACCCACAGTTGCAGCAGCAACTGTGACTCCTTCAACAACATATGCTTCAAGGCTGCATGATGGCAGCAGCATCTTTACTGCAGAAGCTAAGGCCATTCTTAAGGCCGTCCATCACATTAAAAACTCAACTCCCAATAATTACATAATCTTTTCTGATTCACTTTCTTGCTTACAGGCAATTAAAAATTGTAAGAGTGATCACCCAATTATCAGGGATATTTTATTACTTCATAATTCTTGTCTCCAATGCGACATCGTCTTCTGCTGGCTTCCTAGCCATATGGGTATAAGAGGTAATAACAAAGATGATACGGTAGCTAAATCAGCATTAAACCTCAAACATATTTCTCCTACTAAAGTTCCATATACGGATTCCAAACCTGCTATTAAATCTTACATTTAACAACGTTGGAAGTCCCAATGGGACCAACAACATCATAACAAACTTCACACTATTCAACCTCATTTAGGTTACAAATCTCTATCATCTTTTACCCGACAGGAAGCTTGTGTCCTACGACGATGTCGTATTGGACACTCTCATCTCACACATTCATATATTTTAAAGGGGGAAGATGCCCCGGTATGCATACCCTGTCAGTGTCCTCTCACAATCAAACACATTCTATGTGAGTGTTGGGACACTGCACATATCAGGGAAACTTTTTATCCTTCTATTTCAATCAATCAAGTTTTTACTCATTTCGGTGAGCATCTTGTTTTAGATTTTTTAAAGGCTATATACCTTATTGACAAATTGTAAATTTTAACTTTTCATTATCAGCTTTTATTCAACTTGTGATAATATGCTGATGTTTTTGCGGCCTTCGTGCCGTGTTCTGTTTTTCAATTGCAATTTTCTTTTTTTAAATTAGGCAAATAAATTAAATATCTCGCCGCTAATGGCTGCAATACTGCCGAAGCGGAGTTAAACAATAACTCACTCACTCAGTCACTCACTTCTTTGTGGAATAATATCAATATGCTGATGGTAGTAATTAGCTTATACTTGAACATCTCAATAATATTCAGTCACATACAATGCAGTCATAAATTCATATACATGTAACATCCAAAGAACGTTTCTTACGCCACCAAGGTAAACCATGAAGAATAGTCTTATCGGCGTATTTTTGGCGAAAGACGTTTTGCCCATTTCTAATAAGTAAGAAACCTTGGCCGTGGTCAAGAGAGGTTTCAAAGTAATCGCTCAATTAGCGATTATTAGCGCTCATTCTCTCTTGAACGACACGATGCAAATTCCTCGAAGTTTGGTCGCCTTGATACGTAGCGCTACACTGAGCAATCGCGTTCAAGAGAGGTTTAAAAGTAATCGCTCATAGAGCCCTGGCCCTGATAAGAAACAAATAAAGTTATGTGAATGTTTTGAGTTATACATGTTAGCCACGACTAATGACTAGGAATTTTGATAACGTAACCAACTTTGCCGATGTTACTTCTTGTGACTAAGGGTATTGAGGGTGCGGATTATTGTGTAGACAAGGCAAAAATATATTAGGTATTCTGAATTTCCTAAGCTCTATATCTACATTTTCATTAGTGTGGTGCAAGGTCATAACAATTCACTACCATTAATGAACAGAGATATATTAAAGCTGTTTCTATACATTTGTTATTTATGCATATCAGGTAATGGTAATTGGTAATATACTGTATGTAGATGGATATGAGTGATACATGTTTCGGTTTTATGTGGTTGCTGCATATGGTTACTACACTTTATGGGCAAATATTTTAATAACAAGTAAGCATTAACCTAGTTTACAGCACTAAAATTTTGAAGAAGCTGCTTCTTTCTATATTGGTTCAGTTCATAGAGGAAAAGTCAATGTTAAACAGAAAGGTAGTCTGCTGACCTCCAGACACACTTAGCTATGGAACAGTCACGTAGGTAAATGTTTTCTTATCAAACGATGATCGACTTGTTCCATCATTTCTAAAAGCTTTAAATCAATATCTATCAGATCAAAAATATCTTTTGATTAAATTATTTATTCGTATAAACCACATGCTGGCGCTAGAGCATAATTATATCATAAAACATACATACAAATAATTTACGAATACAATGACAGGAGACAAACGAAAACTAAACAAGAAATGTCTTTCAAGAGTTTTGATAATCAAGAGATGAAAGATGTATGATCTAGTTGGAATAAGTGTTTAAATATCTTAATTCAATTGAATGGTCCAAGTTTGAGCAACATCACAGATCTGTTCATCGAATCGAGTCAGTAATATATTAGTTCAACCCTTGGGTACCTATCAGATCTCACTGATTTGTCAACACTAAATGTCGATATTTATATTGAAATATCACTCATGTCTTAAAGGTAAATGGTATAAGTGGTATTAGTCAGCTTCAAGACACCGACATATCTGAGGAGGTATCTGCTTAACTTAACCCTATCCAAGAAGACATCCGTGCCTTATAACTCGCTTTAACAAGATGTATCATACTCGATAATCCAGCGCTATTGTTCCGATAAATCTACACACAAGCGCTGGAAAACAGTGAGGGTATTTAACCTTAACCTAGTTACCTCCCTTCGCAATGACTCAGCGAAACGCTTGCTTTCTAACAACCAATGAGATCACTTGAAATCAAAGGTGAAATAACAAGCACTCTCGTGTCAGGATCTGGGCTTTCGCAGTACAGGGATTTTAATCATTTACCTCCACCCGTTTTGATGGACATGAATACACCCTTCTTCTCGTACAGACTTCTTAAACCTTTCTTTTGCGTTTCTGTCAGGTTTTCTACGCTGAATGTGTTACAAACTTTATCGTAATCGAGTGAGTCGGCCGCCGCTATGTGTGTTTCTATAAACAACAGTAGTGATGCGTTTTGATTGGTTGAGTTGTTTACGCAGATAGTGTCTGCGTTTCGTTTCTGATTGGATAACATGGAGCCAAGGGAGGTAACTAGGTTAGGGATAAATAGCCTTACTGTTTTCCAGCGCTTGTGTGTAGATTTATCGGAACAATAGCGCTGGATAATCGAGGATGAAGATGTATAAACTCTTTATGAAATCGGCCATGACCTAAGCAAACAGTTTTAATGTACTTGGTTAAGCACGTCATAACGCTTTGGTGTCATCGGATTTAGAGAGGAGATTTAAAGATTGTTTTGGAATTACACGGCATTTAGGAAGGACACATGTTCTTTGTAATTAATATCGAAATACCGAACACCTGATGTTCAATATTATCAATGCAATTTGAATTTAGTCGTTTCCAAACGATATTTGAGATCTTTGTCAAATGAATTTGACATTTTTGTTTTCAATATCAAAACCGTCTCTTAAAATATCCCTCTTCCTCCATAGCACAAACTTGAAAGTGTTACCCTGATCAAATACATTTGAAACTTCGCTAAGATCATTCCTAATTCCCTGATCAGGTTTATATGCATTCTGGATTAAGTGAGTGATGATTGATGACTTCAAGCAGAAATGGTTTAGTGAAAGTTGACATTTACCTAGATATTAGTATTTAACTGTTAGAGAATATTCTCTTTTGATAAATGTATTAGTATTTCAATCAAAATATGAGCGTGTCAGCTACTTTAGGGCTGATAAATATGTTTGATCTGATAGCTGATGAATTCTAGATGAAAAGGTAATTTGATATGACCAAGAATTCATTTGAAGTGCCAAACAGTTCATCTGGACATTTGACTGCAGATAATCTTCAAAACGATCATTATTACTTCTCCTTTGTCCATCGATTGTGTTGTTGGGGTCACATGTGCCAAACGTTATGAATGGTGTTATTCTATCGAGAAGTACTGACCGTTACCGAAACTTACCATTTTGTTGATAGTCGACTCCATATACCGACGATATAAACATAAAAGTATTGATTTCTTATCGAAAACCGGACAATACATTCCGTGTGGCGCGCGTCAATTAGTCAAACGTAATTTTGGAAATTTATTTACAACTGACAAAAAGATAACTTTAGGCTGATAATGTTTCATAGATCTTGTTACTACTGTGCATGTGAATGGGACATGTAGTTTCGGATTCTGCACATGAATAATGGTGTTGCTCGATTTTAATTTGAAACTAGTAATTGTGATTTATTTGGCGATTGGAGATGAATATTCAAGTTGAGTGAACTGATTTGAACTGAAATCATCACATATCGTATATTGGCACGTATCAAAGCCAAATCATTTTTTTATGAAACTCGATGGATACACCTTTAACGAACCACAGGGTGATGAGATAACACGTACTATTGTCATGAAGATAAGACATTTGTAACCACGATTCACCAGTTTAAGGTGTCGTGATACCATTGAGAAATATAAACACAGTGGTACCTTGGTTAGCGTGCTGGCCTCTACCCCACAGGTCTAAGTTCGAAACCTGGGTCTCATACTGTTTTCTGTCATTGTGTAAAAATATCCCTCATCAATTTTGATTACGATGTATTGCTATTATTCCTAAAAAGTAAAAGGTATGTTTCAAATATTGGTAAACTGAATACTATTGAAATAAAAATTATAGTACGTTTTTGATTAAACGTAATTATTTATACTTACCTGTTGACTAGACCTACTTTGCCTTACCTCCTAAGGGTAATGCTATTTCAACCTTAATACAGACGAACTTGAAGAGTGGGGTTAAAACGAAGTTAAAGAAAAAACCAACAGACACGAGAGTTAGCAATGTAAACCCTGTTTATTTACAATAAGTCTCAAAAGCGTCTAAGAAGGATGACCCCTTCTTGGTCTGGTTGGGGGGACCACCTTCGTCTGCGCGAAGACCTGTGGACCCAGCCTAGAGATGCCTTCAAGATCAGCTGTGGAGACATCTCGTAGGTAATGGTTGGCGAAAACCTCTGATGAACGCCAAAAACACCCTGCCATGACATCCTAAACCGCGATGTTGCAGTGATACGCCATCGTGGCTGAAACTGCGCGGATCTCATGAGGATTGGAACGCGACGGCGGAGGCAAATCAGCGGCCTTGTACGCATCAATTACCGCCGATCTTAGATACACCCCCAACGCTCGCTTGTCTAGTTCCTTGGTGCTCCTGGGTGAGTGAGGCAAGAACAGACGACGCCTGCCATCCCTCAGCCTGTGGGTACGCTGCGTGTACACCCTCAAGGCTCTTACTGGACACAGAGAGAGATCCACCTCACCTGAGTCCGAACCCAGAGCTGGGATAGAGAACGTACGTCCCGCTTCATCCGCTGCCTGGTTCTTACAGACAAAATCAGGAGCCAACCCCAGCGAGGCGGAGCCCCCCTCCCTGACCTCAAAACGTAGCAGGTCCGCCTGCAACGCATGGATCTCTGAAATCCGCGCTGCAGAGGCCATGGCCACCAGAAAAATGACCTTGATGGTGAGAGGGAGGAGAGGCACGTCGGAGAGCGGTTCATACCTATCGGAGCGCAGGTGGTTGAGCACAATGGCTAAGTCCCATTCAGGTGGGCGAAGCCTGGACCTGCCGTCCACCGAACGGAAGGTTTTAATGAGGCCCTTGAGGACCAACACATCCAAGCCTGGCGATCTCTTCCTGAGAACCGACAGGATAGCCGACATGTTGGTGTTAATTGACGACTAAGCCCATCGCTAGCGGGTCTGGCACTGGGGAGATGTAGGTTGGCAATTGGTGGTTGAGACACGTCGCGAACAGATCTATCAGCGGGGTGCCGAACTGGAGACACAACCCCCTGAAAACCACCGGATTCAGTTGCCACTCCGTTGGGGGAGGGGCATCTGGACGTGACAACGCGTCCGCCAAGACGTTCTTGGCACCCGGAATGTGGACTGCTCGAATGTCCAGGTCCACCATGTCCACCAACTCGAAGAGCTGGAGTGACACGCGTAGCAGAGACTGCGCCTTGGTGGACCCCTGCTTGTTTATCGACCAAGCAGCCCCCGAACTGTCCGTGTGTACTAGCAGGCACTGGCCCCTCAAGGGGACCTGCCAGTGCTGAATGGCAAGACGTACTGCGTCCAACTCGAGGACGTTGATGTGTAGGTTCCGCTCTGATGGGGACCAAACTCCCGCCACCTGCTCGTGACTCATGTGCGCCCCCCACCCTTGGGTGGAGGCGTCTACAAACAGGTGAGCTGAGGGGGGGCGAGGACGAAGTGGAACGCCTGCGAACACACTCTCGTCTACCCGCCACCAAGCTAGGAACCGATGTAGGTCTGGGGTTAAGACTATGTCGTGACGACAACGCGTCTCCCTGATGTGGGGATTCAGGAACACCTGTAACGGGCGAAGGAACAACCTCCCCCTGCGGGTCAGGTCCTGAGCTGATGTTAATAACCCCAACACTCTTTGCCACTGACGTAGGGAGAGCGATGCGTCGAGCGCGCGATCCATAAGGCGATCGTAACGAGCCATCCGCTCCCTCGTGACGAACCCGCGGAACAGCCGGGTGTCTAGGATAGCCCCTAGGAACTTCAGACGAGTTGCCGGAACCAAGTCCGACTTCTCTAAGTTCACTAGCCACCCCAGACGACGGAACAGGTCCATCGTGAACCTGAGCTGCGCCTCGAGAACGACAGGGGAGCGGTCGTGAGCGATCCCATCGTCCAAGTACATTAGGAACTGAATGTCGCATTGGTGAAGGAATTGGACGATGGGCTGAGTCACCCGTGTGAATAACCAGGGGGCGGACGAGATCCCGAACGGGAGCACGCACCACTGAAAATGTCTGCCGTCCAGGATGAAGCGGAGGTACCTGCGGTCCCGATAGTGAATCGGAACGTGCAGGTACGCATCCTGTAGATCGAGAGACACCATGCAGTCTGAGCGCTCCAAGGACCGCATCACTGAGGGAAGCGTCAAGAGTCGAAAATATGGCGGCCGAACGAGGAAGGAGCGGTTGAACACCTTCAAATCGTGAATTAGCCGCCATTTTTTCGAGTTCCTTTTGGGTATTACGAACACTCGGGAGTAAAACCCCGGCGTTAGATGCGGGGTCAGGACCTCCTGCACCGCCCGTTTGGAGATTAATATCTCCACCTGTTCCAATGTCAATTTGAGCCGGTCCCCTGCTAAGGGACGCTCCATTGGAGTACAGGTGAGGGGCGGCGGAGATGAGACGGGAATGCGGAACCCCTGACCCAGAATCCGACACACGTTACGTCACCAAACGCTTTGAACAACACCGGGTCCCCCGCCTCCATGCCCGCCTGCTTAGCACAAGCCAGCATCGCCTGACATGTGAAAGCCACGTTGTTTCCCAAGCCTAACACCGAACGCGCCTCCCTGTCAAGATGAGAGAACTGTGCCTCAGACACGCGGTGAAGCAGGTTGGTGGTAAACAACCGAGGCGGAACGATTGAAAAGGCACCGGATACAAGGGCAGTTGCCGTCTGCGCTTGTCCGGCACCACCAAAGGCGGAAGCAGACGATTGGGCATCGCAGATGATACGACTTGCTCCATATCCTCAGTGGCCTCCAACAGGAGCCTATGAGGTGGAAGGGCAAGACGCGCGGGAGGTACCTCGCCATCAGGGCAAAAGGAAGCCCTCCTGGCCGCCGACGTGTGCGGACCAGTCACGCTGACTTGGCTAAGTGGAACGTCCGCGAACGTAGCCACTTCGGATAGCATAGCTATTGCGTCAACCACTGGTGGATCCTCCGACAACCCCATACCCTCCGCCTCCGTTTCTATACTGATGAACGGAGGGTTCGACACGTCCACGTAGCGGGTGTCACGCTCCGGTGAGTCCGGCGAGGACTCACGTAAGGGTGACAGCACCGTGACACGCCGCGTAGGGGTGCAAGGGTACGCGAAGGAGTCGCGGATGCGGAGGCCCTAGCCGACGAGGAACGCGCACCCTGAGGTACGTCATCCGCATAGGGCTCACACGGTTGCGTAGTCGTAGTGTGAGTGGGTAAGGTCCGCGGACCCAAACGCGCATCGAGCAAGGAAGAGACCATATCCTTGACGGATGCCAGAAGGAGGGACGGATCGACCTTGTCAAACCTAGCCTTCTTGGACTTCTTCTTCTTGCTCTTGGGCGTAGTGGGTCCGCCCACCTTAAGTCTAAGCGGAGACAACCGCTTGTCTGGCGAAGGAGGGGACAACAGGTGAGTCCACGAACGAGAACCCGAACACGACGGCGGAGGGGGGGAGCGTAAATCCTTCGACCCCCCAGCGGGTTCGGACAGGTCCGATTCCCTGTCGAATTCATCCGCCCGTTCCGTGAGGACAATGTCTACATCCTCCACCGGAGACGGATGACGAACGGGAGACCTCTCCCTACGTTGAGCTGACGACGCACGCTTCTGAAACGCAGCCCTATCGGCCACCGACTTAAGTATGGCGGAAACGTATGCGTGGAACTCCGATTCGGAGAGAGGAGCGCACTCGTCGCAACGGTAATCCTCTTCGCAAAGGTCCTTGCACTTTCTACATAACAAGTGCGGATCCTTAGAGGCGGACTTCCTGCCTCCGCAGTTCGTGCAGAAGGCGGAGTACATGGCGAACGATAAACGATAAAACGCGTAACGTAAGCGTAGGTAGAGACAGTCGAGTCACCTACACGGCGTAGCACAAACACGAGACACTCGCTCGCGTAGCGTAGACGAGGTGAATCCCTACAGAAAGACACCTAAGTAGCGTAGCGTAGACGAGGTGAGTCACACACGTGAAACACCCAAGCGGCGGAGCAAAAGCACAACAACTCTGAAGATATGCAATCAAGAGAGTTGAAACAAAAACTCTGAACTCGAAGAGCACAAAGTCAAAATCAAGTAACAACCCGCCAAGGTAAACAAAGACGAACAAGCCAGACAAAAACTAGGCTAAACACTTACAAGATAATTCAATCTTTATTCACATAACACTCGTGCGTGTACCAAACCTTAAGTGACTGGCGTAGCGAGTCACTTGAACCAAAGCGAATCACCCTAAGGATGAGTCGCGTAGAATCGACCTAAGGCGAAGCCAAAGGCGAATGGTAGGCGAAAGCTAGCAACGGGCAACGCGTGTCACTGACGAGGAGTGTATCCACTGCTCCTTAACCAAACTAGTCACCCACCTTAGGCGAACAACTAGCGAAGCCAGTGACAGGCGAGGCGAGAAGCCAAGCGAGACGCGAAGCACTTGAGTACGGACCGCAGGCGTATGACAAGCGAAAAGCGAATGACAAGCGAAGCAAGCCAAACGCGTAGGAGAGATTCCACTGCTCCTTTACCCTACGCAAGTCAACAACCCACAGTTCCCTAAAGTACAGACCGAAAAGCGTATGACAAGCGAAAGCGAATGACAAACGAAGCAAGCCAAACGATTAGGAGAGATACCACTACTCCTCTACCATACGCAAGACAAACACCTAACAGTTAGCACTAGAGTACGGACCGACAGGCGTATGACAAGCGAATTAGGAGTGATTCCACTGCTCCTTTACCGTACGCAAGTCAACAACCCACAGTTAGCACTAGAGTATGGACCGAAAAGCGCATGACAAGCGAAAGCGAATGGCCAGCGAAGCAAGTCAAACGATTAGGAGAGATGCCACTACTCCTCTACCATACGCAAGACAAACACCTAACAGTTAGCACTAGAGGTGAGGTGAGGTGAATTGGGGTTTAACGCCGCTTTCAAGATTATTTCACTTATATCGCGGCTGCTAGTATTACGGCAGGGAGAAAGCCCGCAACGCCATGTGGCTATGCACTGCGGTGAAACCTGCGAGCATCGGCTTTAACTAGCGAACCATGGGTGATACTGCACTGAAATTCAGTGTAGCATTGCACCCAAACCTGACTGCGTGTAGAACAGTTCTCTACTGCAGACAAAGTTGCCGTGCCCCTGGCGGGATTCGAACCCCGGACCTCTTGATCCGAAGCCGAACGCGCTAACCACTGCGCTATCCCGCCCCCGTTAGCACTAGAAAACGGACCGAAAGGCGTATGACAAGCGAAAGCGGATGACAAGCGAAGCAAGTCACACGCGTAGGAGAGATACCACTGCTCCTTTACCCTACGCAAGTCAAACACCCAACAGTCAGGTGAGAGAAAACAAAGAATCACGAGCTGCACGTGCGGCGCATGCAATCCACCTACTCCGGGTGGTCGCTAGCTAGCACATGTCAACAAGGCCCCTTGAAAACTAACACCTACTTGAAAACAGATTGCAAACACAACCTGCACTACCGAAGAATAAAGTTTAGGGTATCTCTTGACCAAACAAGAGAAAAATAGCAAGTTAGCAACACAAGCCGCTAAATACCCAGTCACAGAACAAAACACGTCTGCCTTGCTCTGCAACTTTTAGGAGAGTGATATGAACAGGTAGTGACGTCACGAGACCACCTAGACTTACCGGCCCTTGGATAAGGGATTTTACGCACCCCTTCTCCACTCTTCAAGTTCGTCTGTATTAAGGTTGAAATAGCATTACCCTTAGGAGGTAAGGCAAAGTAGGTCTAGTCAACAGATAGGTATTTAAATAATTTTTAAAACATTGATTTTAAAATATGTCGTACTGATTTTGATTTAGGGACTCCCGGGATTGTAAACATTTATTTACATTAATTTTTGCGTTATATTTCAGTATACTTTTCCAACGCATGCATGTTTTCAAGATTTAATTCTGCATGGTTTAAATCGAATGAAAATACGGTTATTTACCATCCAAAATAGATAGAAAAGTGGTAAAAAAATCAATCATACACTCAATGACACATGCGCCAATACTCTTGTAATCTATTTCCAACTTGGAGCTATCTGTGTTAGGTTGTAACCTCTTGGTTTCCTCCCGATAGGGTGTCTGGCCTGCAGATCAAGCCAACAGATTCTCTTTCATCAAACTCTTTTTAACACCGACTTTCTCTTTCTCTCAGAATGAACGAACAGATGCTGGAGTAAATTCTCATTCCGTGTCAAGCTGTTAGATATCCTGTAACAAAATTTCATTTAAAGATACAGATTTATCAAAGTAAGTGTTTCACCAGGTGGGGAAATCTATTGATGAAGTTTTTACCACATATGTGACAAAAAGGGGACATTCTTAACAAATTTGCAGGTTCTAATCCCTTTGATTGAACAACCTGTATATCGGATCATCGATTGATGTCATCATATGCAGGCTGCAATGTAAATATCCCACCGTAAATATACATGTACATAAGGAGAAAAATATCATTTTCAGGCATGTTCTACAAGAGTGCTATTGATATCACCTATTGAACAACATTGTTAATCATTATGTATCCGAAATATTGATAAACTGAACGCCAAAGGAAATATCACACCTCTTTAAATTTTATTAGAAGGCGAAGGCTATGCTTGATTCGGGACCCGGCGCACTACCCGGCGTACGCCGCCGGAAGCGGCGCAACCGTCGAATCACTTGATTGGAACCCGGCGTACGCCTTAGGCGTACTTCTAATGCGCTGGTTGGAAATGACCGGCGAAGGCGGCGTATGATGGCAGACAAATGTTATCCTTGCGACATTCAATAAATGTTTTGTAATGAATTTGCTTTTGACAATTAGACAGTTTACTGATTTATTTTAAAATATAACTGGTTCTTAAAAACAATGCATCACACGTTTATAAAATATTACCACATGTTTTAAAATATTTTTTTAAAATATATACTTGTTTTAATATAAATGACATGTTTATTGAAGCTAGTTTGAGGGATGATGACGTCTTCCTGTCTGTAAACCGATACACTTGTTTCCAGGAACGGCGTACCCCGGACACGTGGTCGGTGTATACGCCGCTAAAACGAATCAAGCATAGCCTAACGTTGTGGAATATTAAAGCCCAACATACCAATTGCAAGTACCTCTGAGCACGTAACTTTTTATGATATTCAAATGTAAAGAAGTGTAAGATTTCTTTTGGCGTTCAGTTTATATCCCTGGATAGGTGTACATGTACAAGAGTTGATGAAATACCTAGCATGCTAGCCTAATGTTAAATCCTAGTGTTTCTGGGTTTGTTGATCCAAGCTGTTTAGGTACTCAAATCAGTTATATCATTCCTTTTGGTTGTTGTTTAGTGCTTTTATCTTATCTATTACCCTTTTCCCTTTCCCCTCTGATGCCGGTGACAGAAAATTTTCTTTTCATATATTGATTCCAGTAAGTTTGTTCATTGTATCTGACTTAAAGGCACTGTAGCACGTTTTTTCGCTCAAATTAGTCGATGAAATGTATTTGAAAAATAATGTCACCAATAGTAAAACACCATTCTCTCTCCGGAAAATCAAATTGAAAATGAGTGTACATGGTTCGGTAAAGCCATGGGGATCGTAAATTTAATGCGATATGATTAAATTGTGTTCACAATAAAATGGCCGCCATGCAATTTTTGCTTTATACGCAACACCGTTATTATCACTACGGATAATTGGTTTGTGTAATAACATGTTTTACCCTCTAAAGTTAATATAAATGACCTAAACTATCATAATAAATGGGAAATTTGAAAATATAAAATTTGTAAAAAACGTGCTACTGCCCCTTTAACATTGTAAATGAAAATAAGAACTTTACAGCTCTGTTACTAAGCCATATACCATGAATAAGAAATAATCAACGAGGTCCGGCAACCGACTTTCCGCATGTTGAAAACTCCACAGAAATGCGAGTGTCCTAAAAGTGACATAGCGACATGTTTCTCCAGTCACTTGTTTTCACTTTGTGCAAGGACGTTGTTTAGTCAATCAAAATGCCATCACCTATTTTCAGGAATCAATTGAGCGTAAAAAAAACCCAACATAAATTTTTTTATTTCAAAATCCCAGCGTGATTGACAATATATAATTCTTGAAAGAATTATCAAGAGTTAGAACTATTGAACTAACAGCTTACATTGGTCCCATATTAAATCCCAAAAACATTACGAGGCCAGAAATCATTATTTAACGTCTATTTCAACTTTTCCCAACTGAAGAAATGGAATTAAGTCTAAATTTTCAAATACAGTATATTGATTTTTCTCTGTTCAATTTCTCGGTGATCGATATTTAGATTTCTGTTTTATATTAACATTATGAATATTCTACATGAAACACATAAACAACTATGTGAATGTAAAAGCAAGATGTTTCCTAACAATAGGAAAATACAGGTGATATATAGTAATAATATCCTATATATTTATTTGGTAGAGAAGGATAATGATTATCTCAAGGAGGTTAACAACTCCCTCAGACAAGACACACTTTGTGATGATATGAGCTTTCAGTCTGGATTATTTATGGTCATTTATGTCGTTGGCTTTGGGGGTTACCATGGAAGCTAAGCTATAGGTGCAAACAACAGCTTGGAAGGTTAAGATGGAAAGATACATTGATTATAGCATAATTGACTATTTTCAGATTGGACGAGGCGCCGCCGGGTATTGCTATAAGTGCATTTCTTTGGGATTATATTTGTTGACAGCTAGAGGAAAGAAAACGATGATAGCTTAATATAGACAGGCCTGTTGACAGACACAGATAGAGAGACAAGGGCAACGTGGTCGGTGTCGCTGGAATATTGGATAAGCTGTTCCTGTATTTCATTTATTTGGGCACGATTGTCAGTAACCAATGTGATCGGACGAACAAGACACTGGGCATTCTGTTATAGGTGTTCGTATTCGTTTCAACCGAATTTTTGGTTTATTGTGTTTAATAGTATTGGACATGTATGTGATACAGCATGGTCTTGATGTATACTGATTTTACTGGTACATCTAAACGAAAGGAAATCTGTGTATTGACAGTTGCATTTATCATTTATTAAAGCGTTTCCCTGACATGGAATGTTTCCCATTCATTAGAAGCGTATATTATATTATTGTTGTCAATTGGTAAAAGACGTTTACGAATCGACACTATCATGATGTGTTAGTTTCAACAGCGTCACGGGGGATGACTGCATATTGTACTGAGTATGGCTATTACCGTAGTACCAGTATCCAATATATTATCTCTCTGACTTTCTGTGGATGAAATAATTTTTCCAGGATTTTCATTCGAATTCCCTATAGTTTGTGTCACACGAGTGGTCATTGCTCATTTAGTGGTTTAGTGGAAGTGGTTGATTGACAATTTAATAGAAACATTAATGTCATGAAGGATATACATTTTAAAAGATGAAATAATAGTATAGTATATGTAAGACATTATAGACTAGTTTTATTTAAGAAATAAAGTTCGCTGTACCCCAATGTGTTTTGTAATAAAGTATAGTTTTGCCCTGAACTATTATAGTTAAAGTACGAGGACGGTAGTCCGAGTACTTTGACGTTATAATAGTTCAAAATAGAGTTTACTTCCTTAATATTAATAATCCATGATCAGGGCCAACTGACGAGCCGTGCGACAACAGCGACTATGACGTCATTGTTCTGTTGTGATGTCAAAGTGGTTCCTGTGGTTGCCTAATGCGGATTTCGTCGTTTTGGTTCAAGTACAAATGTAGCTTAAAATTTAAGACTAATTCGGATAAAAAAAAAACACATTCCTTCAATAATTGATATAACAACGCTACCGTTGTTTTAGGACATTATCATTTGCAGAAAAACACGGTCTTTTCAACTGCCCTCTTTCGTTGGGTTACCATGGGCACACGTGACTACGAGGGGAGCGGAAACGTCATTCAATTGTTACGTCATCACAAAAAACTATACCTTTATCGTCTGATAAAGTACTTTTATTTCGATTGTTCTAGCCGCTAGGCATCTTAAAAAAGCCCTGGTTTGGTGTAGCTATATGTATAATTTGTATCGCAATTATGAAATCTTACTGTCTTGGACGTATTGTTTATACTGCACAACTATGATCTTCTAATTGAAATATTAAATCATTTGACTGTCTCAATTTATGGCATACATTTCTCATATATGCGATTATCTTAACAACATGTTGATCCTTAGTAAGTTAATAAGATCACTCCAAGCTGAACTTATTGGCAATTTTATCCTTGTTCAGAGGTCAATGTTTGAATTACATCTTTGATACCGGGAATATACGTATGGTCCTCATCATATCAAAGACATTTACATCAAGAGATCACGAAATATCCCAATTGATTTGAAGTATCAAGTTCTTTCCTAAATTAATTAGATGACCTAGGATTCAGAAAGCCAACGATGAAGAATTTCATGCACTGAAGTGAAAACACTTCCATGTACTTATCAACGATGCAAGAACGTTTCCCACATACGTTTACCAATAACTATCTGAGAAAACGGATGTATTATCACGAACGGTGGCTTACATGCCCATATTTGGACTGAAGTACTTATATAGTTATAAGTCAGTTTTAAAGAATATATATCTAAGGAAGTATCACCTTTCTCTAATCCTCTTCTGGCAGAATTTATCCCTTTGGGACCACTTACTTAAATTAAACCCAAGGTTCATATCAAACTGGAATCAAAGGAATCAGGCACGATCTTAGTGAAAAGATTTCAATTTATTAGATCAGGGAAATAATATCATAATGCATAACTTAGGCATAAGCTTAGCAAAAGGGTCTCCAATTCATTGAACAAAATCATAACAAATATTTGAAATGTTTAATAAGCATATATGATAATTATTAGAACTTGTCATACTAATTTATATTCAATATTTGCATTATATTTCATCAAACTGACGTTTTCATCTATTGGATTTATTTTCTCAATGAGTCATTGCAATAATAAATATAAATAGTTTTATATAGTTTGGTTATTAATTGTTGTTTAATGTTTGAACATATCATATACAACTATCGTAAGATGTTGAACACCTTATTTTGGGTAGCCTTTTATCAATGTTACCAGTTCACTAACCGCCTTAATCAGTACTGACTTGAAATTCGGTCACTGTAACCTTAACGTTACCCAATGACATATTACCCAATGACTTATTCTTAACAATATACATTTACAAAGTCAATAACATTCAAGTATATATAATAGTTCAGACTTGTCGTAGGAAGATGACATCAGTTACTATAAATAGATGGGAATTTCCCGTGATATTAATATGATGTATAATCTATTAATACACATTCATGCCAGCCCTCCTTTCCCAAAGAGGCTCGGTAAGCCCAATTGAAAATACATGGGCTGAACTGCGCTCAAACCCCTCAAATCATTACTATTTACTCTTCCAATCTAAAACTTATCAAACATCACAGTATTTCAAGTGGTAAATGATCAGTTGCTATCAAAACATAAATTATGTCAACTAAATAAAGGCAAGAGATAAACCATATAAGGTTTCAATACGTCAACTAAACAAAGGCAATAGATAAACCATAAAAGGTTTCAAGTGATGAATAATCAGATACTGAATCACAAAAGCACCTACACTTTTCTTTTGTCATCTAGTTCCTATTTGTGTCCGGTTCTCTCTGTCTAGAACAGATTAGGTCAGCAGGCTTCCTTTCATCCACTACTCTTCTTAACACCGAATATTTCTTTCAAACTGAAGCCATATATGGTAGAAAAAGTTATCATTTCAAGTCAAGCTGTTTTACTTCCTGCAGGAAATACTGGATTAACAGATAGAGGAATTGATCAAAGAAAGTATTGCCCCGGGTTCTTAAATCTTTAAACTTAATTTTTACCACTCGTACAATAAGAGGATATTATTGACTATTAGGACAGTAGGCCAACCAATCCTTGTGACATGATAACCCAAACAGGCAATTCGCCTAAAACCATCATTTGAAGTAATTTTTACTTTATGCTGTGCTCATTTCAAGGTTGCAATATAAATATTCACGACTTTACAAGGAGTAGGTGCATACATTGGCAAAGAAAGGTATTAAACTGGAGCAGTGGAGGCGACAGAATCTTGTCGCTGATAAAATGGATTTTGCCTCGTCCATGTCATTGTGTTCAACTGTTTTGTAATCAAGTAGATTATTACGCATGCATCTATTTTTGAATGACCCTTATTGATTGGCGAGTCTCTTGAAATGTTAACGGTTAAACACACTGAGCAAACACCATTTATATCCAGTCACATTCTTAATATGCTACATTTCATAAGTACCTCAACGACTAAATGACTAATTTCAAATCTGTTTCAGTAGCTGAGTATCACATGGGGTATTCCTGGAATGAGCATCTAACAATCAGGTCGCTCTGAAAGGAAAAGTCAATGTTAAAAAGGGAAGTTGATGAGAGGAAGACTTCTGATCTGGTCTGTCCCAGACACACTACAGGGAAACAGCACACACCGCCAGTTTAATGAGGGGTCTGGAACAACACACAAATAGCTTCTATACGGAAAAAGATATCAGTTAGTGTATTTCTTAATTAATATGTCTGATTCGGGTTTTCAACACGGCTGGTGTTGGTTCATAGATGTTTGATAACGCCTTTGAAGTAGAATGTATCACGAAGACAAGTAAGTTAGTTTTGTTTATTCATGATTTGTTACTATGCATTTATGTACATATATATATATATATTAGTGTTATAAAGTGTAGCTTCTGATTGGTTACTTTATTATACGGTATCAACATCTCTTGAAATGACAAATCAAGATGTTTGCTCACCAGAAGATATGTGAAGAAATGACAAATCAAGATGTTTGCTCACCAGAAGATATGTGAAGAATGACAAATCAAGATGTTTGCTCACCAGAAGATATGTGAAGAAATGACAAATCAAGATGGTTGCTCACCAGAAGATATGTGAAGAAATGACAAATCAAGATGTGTCCTCATCAGAAGACAGATGAAGAAATGACAAATCAAGCTGTTTGCTCAACAGAAGACAGTTGAAGAAATGACAAATCAAGATGTGTCCTCATCAGAAGACAGATGAAGAAATGACAAATCAAGATGTGTCCTCATCAGAAGACAGATGAAGAAATGACAAATCAAGATGTGTCCTCATCAGAAGACAGATGAAGAAATGACAAATCAAGATGTGTCCTCATCAGAAGACAGATGAAGAAATGACAAATCAAGCTGTTTGCTCAACAGAAGACAGTTGAAGAAATGACAAATCAAGATGTGTCCTCATCAGAAGACAGATGAAGAAATGACAAATCAAGATGTGTCCTCATCAGAAGACAGATGAAGAAATGACAAATCAAGATGTGTCCTCATCAGAAGACAGGTTAAGAAATGACAAATCAAGATGTGTCCTCATCAGAAGACAGATGAAGAAATGACAAATCAAGCTGTTTGCTCATCAGAAGACAGGTTAAGAAATGACAAATCAAGATGTGTCTTCAGCAGATATGTGGCAGACAGCAAGCTAACTGTAATATTGATATGTGGCAGACAGCAAGCTAACTGTAATATTGATATGTGGCAGAGAATGATAATGTTTACCTCAAGGAGGTTAACAAAAATATAAGTTACACTTCGTAATGATATGAACTGCATTTTGGGATCAGTTATGTTGCTGTCAATTATCGCTTTTGGGGTTACCATGGAAGCTAAGCTATAGGTGCAAACAACAGTTTGGAAGGTTAAGGTGGAAAGATACATTGATTATAGCATAATGGACTATTTTCAGATTGGACGAGGCGCCGCGGGATGTTGCAATAATTGCCTTTCTTTGGGATTATATTTATTGACAGCAGGGGAAAAGCTTAATATAGAAACATCTCTTGACAGTAAGTGATAGAGGTACTGGTACACTATGATAGAAGACAGTGGGATAGTGATTCAGTTGTTTCTATATTGCATTTCCTTGGTGTGTTTGATAGTTATTAATATGATCGACGCTAGACATATTTATCCTAGGTTCATGTTATGACGCGTTATGTATGTGTTTTCAAACTGGATGTTTGGATATATTTCATCGATAAAGAAGTGAGCACAACGATGTATTATGCAAACACTTAAATAAGGTGAACTATATTTGCATAAATATAATACTGGTTTTGCATGTAAAAGTAAAACATGAATATGTAAGAAATATTCTAAAATGTTAAAAGATAATACCGACGAAATATCAATGACCAAATTCGATTATATAAATATTTTGACCAAATGGAATACCCTGAGGTACGTTAAGTCCCGTTGGGAGAATAAGAGGATATTCTAAACGTTTCCTTGCATGAATAATAAAAGAAACGACAGTAAAATGCTCATTTGTTTTGCTTGCTGGGCTTCTAGGCTTAACATACACTCAGTAATGCACATGTGATCGGAACTCAACGCAAGCAAGATAACTATGATAGTAAGACATAAGGCGAATGGGCGAATCATCACAAACAGTGATGACACAAAGTGATCTAGACAAGAACCTTGTCCCCCACCATATCTAGTCTAACACTTATAATTAGAATCTAAAAGAAGTATTTATTCTGAAAATTTCACCAGGGAAATGGGGTTAAAATTCACCTTCATTATATTAGACTTAAAAAGAGAGGCTCATTTTCAATATTTACTAAAATTATATTTTCAGAAAACCATTTTTTCCAAAGTGTAAGTGTTGGTTTACTATCCTCTCCTGCACTGACATCCATGCAGTTGACATTAACGTTAAAGAGGACGTACGTCAGTGTCATACTTTCAATAATGACGTTCATTATTGAGTAGTTTGCACACCATGAATCAATTGATTTGCCGTGTACCTTAACTCTGAAATTGGTTTGAGTTGTATTGTTAGTTTGTGCGTCATTCCATATTTAAAAAGATAAAATCATCGTCTGTAGTAAGAAAAGAAGATTTTCTTGATAAATGATATTGAATTCAAGTAAGTATTAAGGAGAATAAATTAGCATTAGAACAAATTGATATCAAACAAATTGTGTACCACTCATGTTTTCTGTGTATTTTTGTGTAGAACTAATTCAAAGCATAGATTTAGTTTAGAAGTCAGTCGTGATCTAGTTTAATGAATTTGTCTGTTTGAACTAGTCATGTCTCAGACGAACCAAGGTTCACAGAAAATTCCAATTAATTTTTCATCTGGAGATTGTATGTATTAACCTTGAAATAAAATCAATTAGCAATGAAAAAAGTTATTAATGTTCATATACGCGATATCTTATAAAACTCACGGGCAAAAGAAACGTCCCTATACAAAATACAAGATATGTCAATCATCGGGTGATAAATGCGACTGAAACAGCGTTACACCATGTCTTCAGAACCCAACAATACTAAATATGAATTTTCAAAACATTATCTATTCATAACTCTGAGAAACACAAGTTTTAAGAAATGGTCGTTTTGGAATCTCCTTAACTAGACGAGATAGAAGCCTCAAAAAGCCAGTTTTGGCTTGTTTTGAGACGTCCCACAGTAAAGACGCGTCAACAAATTTAAATCAAAGAAGGTTATTTATGTCGAGGATATTTTAAGTTAATTAAATTTCTACTTTTTCAATGTTTTAAACTTAGATACTAAATATTGTGGGCCAAAAACATCTTTAAAAAACGCACCCCATGTCAATTTGAACAGATGTAAAAATAAAAATTGCATACTCTGATGTATGAAATTGTGAATATTTCTTAAGAAAACATGTGGCTACCAAATACATACAAAATCTATTTTCTCCGACATCAATATTTCATTTTATACTGTTTTCAAAATGTGGTGACGTTTCTTTTGCCCGTGAGTATATACAAAATAAACCACACAACCACCTTCTTTGCCTAATAAACATGTAATATTAAAAAAAAAATTGTAAGGTATTGTGTTATTTATTCCTTTTTACATTCCATTTTAAAACATTTATGTAAAACAATTACAAGTTTACAATTACAAGTTTGTTTCACTTGAGCAAAGAAGAGGTAGGACAACCTCTTTGATCAATTTGTTAGAATTCGGGGTTTGTGATTGACAGCTATTGGGGGTTCTTTTGTTCAATGAAACTGTTTTAGCAGCACGTGTCTGTCCTTACTTAATAATAATTTATTAATAAATTTCATCACAGGATACTATTGTGATGTACTTGTGCGCGTATATTATTTTAAATGCTTTTGTGCGCCGCGTTGAGACTATTTTGGACAGTTCGTCACTTATTGACCATGTGCTCCTCTGAAAGGCACTATTGGACATAGTCATATTAATCAGCTTGTTAAATAGCGTATTTCTGTCATGAATATTAATTAACGAACAACCGTCTTATTTCTTAACATATGCACGTAGTAGGGTGATAAAGTCAACTTAAAAGGTCAAATTAATGTATATAACATTGCATTTTATTCACTCATTTAAAATTGACTCATTCAAACCTACAGCAAGGAAAACACGCCATAATGAACCAAGCTCTTACGTTTTGTAAGAGAAATTCTTATTAATGGCAAGTCATTTACTCGACATTGTGGGTATTGTATCGAAAAATGATGATGCCAAACTCTTGTTTCCATTTTCAGCTTTTATAATGGCAGTTTTAAACACGTAGTCAAACAAAACGGTATTTCAGTTATTATTGGTTGTGTTTATGTATTTCATCGTCGGTTCTCAAAAATGGTGAACAGATTATACATAGGCAAATAAAACCCGCTAATCCTTTCTTCCTGTATCATATACATTTACAAAAGCTCTAAATCGAACTGAGATCAACAGTTGTGTTTGATTTGGTGTTTTAAAAACTACAATTCATGACATCAGAATGTAGTTTTGAAACTTTGCAAATGCAACCAAGGTTGGACAACGTTGTCGCCTCAGGAAGGCGACTTTAGAAAATACCAACTGAACAAAAAGTATCTGTGAACGAAAACGAAAGTCGACATCCTGAGACTCAAACTGGACAACATCATCTTGTTTCTGGTGATTTATAAGATACTATTTCAAATCTAAACTCACGGTCAAAAGGAAGTATAGGTCATAAATAGAAACAACTGAAATTTTTATTTATGTAATAAATGCAGCAAATTCCTTTGCACTTTGCTGTGTGTCCATATCATTTCATGACTGCAACACTGAACTAAGAGGTGATATCGATATTCTCCCACAAATGCTCGATCGGATTTATAACGGGTGACTGGGAAAGCCAGGGTAGAACATTAACGTTGTTTTGGTTAAGAAAGAGTGTTGTGCATCGTACGTACAACTGCGTGTGTTCTTACAATGCTGAAGGAACCAGAGTCGATTGAATGCAATTTGCATTAATTCATTTAGTGTATAACATGATTCTGCTACTTAGAACGAACATCTGGGCCCCGTTCCATAACAGCGAGCGCTTATAGTCGCTCATTGATTGCTCAATGTAGCGCTCAAGTAGCGCTCAAGTAGCGCTTATTCTCTCCTGAACGACACGGTGCAAAATCTCAAACTTCGCTTGCTTTGCTACGTAGCGCTACATTGAGCAATCGCGTTCAAGAGAGGTTTAAAAGTAATCGCTTATTTAATTGAGCGATTACTTTTAAACCTCTCTTGAACACAGCGCTGGTAAGGAAAATGTTACAGCAACCTCTCGGGTGCTTGTTAGCTAATATTATTGACATAAATACTATTTAAACTGTTAGGGTAAAATATGAGAGAGAAAATATAGAGAGAGAAGTCGGGAATCAAATGGTAACTAACACCATGATATGTATTTATAATAATCTTCTCTTTATCAACACAATGTTTATATTTGACTTCAAAGCGTTTGACAGAGGGTGAAATATAGCTTACAGGATGAAAGCAAAATTAAACGAAGAAACCACTTTAGAATTCATAACATTATTAACACAAGTTTTGAAGTTGTCTCTGTCCTTCATGACAGAGCAGTACACGTATCGTGTATTTTTATTTTAAAATAATCACAATTAATATGTCTTTAATATTTACAGTGATCTGTACATGTATATTAATTGATTAACACAATGTTTAAAAATGTCTCTACCATTCATGGCAAACCAGTACGTAGATGTTCTTATTTTAAAATATTCGAGCTATGTGCTAAATACTTACAATGATATGTATTAAATACTACAATGAAGTGTTTGAGTAGAGATGGACACCCTGACCCAGAATATGAAGAATCTGACCCAGACGCTCTGTCACACGATGTCCATCTGGGAATACAGACATATGATTCGTGTTGTCATCCTGTGATAGCATAGCATTTATCAGTTAGACAAGTGGAAATCTTCCATATTTAACATAGATTTGATAGGAAATAATGACATAAGGCTGTCTGTTCAAGTTTAGATTGTGTGTTTAAGGATGCATCAAGCCTCCACGACATTACCAAGAAGGAACATTTATATCACCAATGGAGGTACTGTGGTGAGGTATCATACCTGGTAAAATAGAGTTATGGAGAGAGGGTAATATCAAGAAACTTGCTTTGTCAATAAACCTAAACATGTGTCCATAGCGAATGATTAAAGACAAACTTTTAATAACTATACACGATCGTGTACGGGCTTTATTGAAGTATACATATACTTGGTAACGAAATAGCGTGTAATTGCAGACAGTATATTGCTATCGTAAATGATACTGTGTTAACTTGAATATTTTATTCCATTTTTTACTTTAAAACAATACTTGTATGTTACAACATTATAGTGACTAATCGCAGTGCAGTGAAACTAGCGAGCGTCGGATTCATCAAGACTGGGAACTAGCAAAACTATATGTAATATGCACTGAATGTAAGCCATCGACAGTATTACACCCTAAATCTTACTGCATACATAGAACTGAAAAGTTGCCAAACCATTGTAAAATATTCTAATCCCAAAGTTCTGTGCATATTCTAAGTAATAAACGAGCATGAAGAAGATAGTAAACTACCGGACAAATTAAACTTAAAATTTCATTTTTAGAAAAATAATTAAAAAACATGTAGAAGTATTCTTTGACTGCTAACTAAACACCTGTACTTATCAGTTTTGGATTATGACATCGAAAACTTGAGATATTTGCGATTGAAAATCATACATACATGTATGATTAAATCAACTGAGGTGAGTCCTTTCTTTTGCCCGGTAGTTTAGTTCCAATTCACCATTGCCTAAATAAAACTGTCGCGTGTTACCAGGGAATGAATCGTTTATGAAATCCATGATTGTCGTTTCGTTACCATCCCAGTGACAGTAAGGCAAGGTTACTGAAATTTAGCATGACGAATCATTGGTCATGATTTAGCTTGCTCGTTTGAAAAGACAAGTATGGTTTTGTGTGATCAGTCTAATCTAAAACAAATTAAAGTTAATTACAATATTTGATAACGGACATCGAAGCTCAATTTTCGTTCACAAAATTCACCCTCATATTGATTAAAATTAATACTCTTCATGTGGAGGTATTATTCTGTCAACTGATTGAAATCTATTTGTTTGAGGGATCATTAAAATTGAAGTCGGTCATTACACCGAAGGCAATCCATTTCATGTTCAGTAATACAATACTTATTATACCAGTATCAGTTGATGCTGATTAAACGAAAGCGATTAATGGTGAAGCGATGCTAAATATGCATGTAGTTTATTTTACTCATATATTTGATGAATCACAAATATATATATTTTATGAAAAATAATTTAGCTTCGCTTTAGCATTTAGCTTCGTATTGACGTGAACACACACTGAACACTATATGCAGTTCGACCCAAATCAATTTGAAGGAATCTTTTACAGGTGCTTCTATTTTCCGTCTGTCGTCAGTCAGTTGACACTTTTACATGTACAAATTTAAACATAATGTATTAATGTATACACCATATATGATCATATATTTTCTAGAAAAAAAATATCATTTATACGGAAACTTAAATAAACTAAATACGTTATGAATGATTTTTTTAACATCAGAAGATGAAAAATAATTTTTTTTATGAAATATGTGTTCATTTTCAGCTTATGATTAATATTAAAACACTATGTTCGGCAAATTAAGCACTTTGAAATTAAATTTCTCTTACTTACTGGCAACTGCCTACGTGTGCCATACTGAATGAATACATGTTTTCGCTGTAAATGTGTAAGTTCTGATATCATAAATCACCAAGTTTATATTTAAATACACATTGATTTAACCCTAATGTTTCGTGTATTTTCATATAAAAAGCAAATAAACAATTAGTTTAGACCCAACCCTATAACAAACCGAAGACATCTTTAATTTGAAGAATCGCGGTTGCATCATGACTCAACGTTCTATTAACGATCAACTTAAAAACATTTATATGATGAAAACCCAATTTGAGGAGTTGATAGTGGTAAAATAACAGCAAGTACGAAAATCAAACTATTGAGTTTTGGTGGAGTGATATTCTCATGGGGACACGAACTCAAACTTCATGAGGTTTTTTGGCCAGATAGCTTTTACAACGAGATGGCAAACCAAGTAGGCCATGTCACAATGACCCAAACAGAAGCGAAATGTATAATTGAAGTTAACATATTACATACTGGCTAAACATTTTATCAATGGACACAATTATAACATTTGAAAAATGTATTTGAATACATAATTGGCGAAATAGATTATGCTCTTGACAGTCGAAATTTAAGTTCACAAATAAATATATTATAAATATATATTCCTATTCACTTCCAACATGGCGACCATGATTAATTCTACACAAATGGAAACATCATGGTATGTAAAATGCACATGCATATATTCCTTATGCCCGTGGGGATGTGGCGCATTTAAAGCGACAATAAAGGATAATCGAAACAATTAGCATGTTATTCAAACACTGGTTTAGGACATTAGAGTCACCGCCAGGTGGTAAAACTGAACATTAAGACTTTAGATATACACCAGATGGCGGGTTGCTAAACGTAATTCAATGAATCCATATTTACAGAACTATTAAGAATATCTTTATGATAGGCAGGAGAAACAAAAGTAATGACTTATACATTTTCAAGATGAAATGTTAGTCCGGGTAGGATTAGATCAATGCTGAATCAATAAAACACAGGCTCACACTCTGCACACAGGAGTTTTAACGAATTAAATACATGTGTTGGGTATAGTAAAATAGATTTATGACATAAAATCGTAAACAAATAAAATTTCGAAATAATATACAAGTTACATTGGGATGCATGCTGTTTTATGTTATATCTCAATGGTTATAAACGATGGTCTTTGAATTTGCTGTCGGCTGTGATAACTAGTCTTCTCGGTTTTGATGGTATCAGCATGCAGTTACACGGACAGAACTGACAGAATAGCATGAAGGAATTTAGAAAATATTTTACGTTTTGAAGAACAGTGAGCCCAGACGGACAACCGGTTTTCGGAGATAACTGCTCGTTGAAACTTTTTCTTAAATTTAGCTTTACTATGTAAGTTTGTAGTTTCAATGGTAATTGTTTTATTTCAAGGACATTTAGACACTTTAAAATTATTCATTTTAGATATATAACACTTTACGTCATAAACATGTTTATATATACATGTCTTTTGCATAATATATGTCTAACGTTTCCTAATTTCCTTTTACTATTTTTGAAATTGAGTGATCTAGATGCCAACTAACAACTACCTCCAACTCACGTTTTAAGTATCTGACAAAAACCAGATAGCTTACTGCCATAAAATTATAAAATGGCAGCACATTAACAAACTATTCAAGACAACTTTACGACTTTCTGTCCAGATTGCAATAATGAATTGAGATTGTTCAGATTTATGTCTGTCTGGATAACATTATTTCATTGTTGATTAAATAAAACACGAACCCGTAGAAATTATAATTAGTGTACTTAAATGTACCTAGCGACTGACTATAGGCCTATATGATATTTAACCAGACATATTTCATTGAACATTTATATGTAACTTATAGAAGTGAGTATTAGTATATCGTCATCCTCATAATGTCCATTATATCCACACCGTAGACTCAAAATATACCAACTTATTATTGTGTTTCACCAAATATGATTAAATTTTATACGTTCTTAGCATCCAATATGAACAATATTTTGTTAAACATTGCAAGGTTTACTCGAGAAGCACCGATTTGAGAAATGTCAGACAAGGAATCAATCCGTCACAGTAAGTATGTTGTACTCTGACTCTGAAAACAATTAAAAACATATTCAAAAGGAGTCTCATTTTACTGAAAATTTCATTTCTTACAGTCTCCTTTTCAATATTTGATAAAATGGTGATGTTTTCAGAATAAATACTTTTTCAGAGTCTGAGTGTAAGACTATACTTGAACCTATGGCCTTTATACCGAATAAAACAATTGATGAAGATAGTTTATTTGTAAGAGAAAAATCACGGGCTCACTTTTATTCGTTTACACAGGAAATTATTTTAATTTGAGAGAAGAAAAGTACATAAGTAACAGGGCAACTTGAAGTATCCAAAACGTGTTTTACAGTAGAGTGTCTGCAGGCGATGGCCGCACAGCAGGAAGATTAACAACTTTTCAAAGATGGCGAATGTTCTTACATGTTAATAATTACTGATATACCGGTGAAAAACTTGTTGCCTGTAGATATTTATTATTATCAGCCAGTCGGATATTCATATGAGAAAAGCTTAGCTTAGCGAATGCCATGAGAGAAATAAATAAAATATAAGTACACCTTTTTCTTCGTATCGTTAGAGGTTCCATGTTGCGCAATAATTACCGCCCATGTAATGAAGAAAATAAAAGAGACTCCCAACAGAAAATTTATAAGCCAATGTTGTGATAACTTGTTCTTAGTTGGTTTACTTCAGAGGTGAAAATTTACATAATCCATGATGGTGATGCCATCCTTTTGTGCTAACGGTGGATTCTTTTTAAGGAACCCTCTTTGACTGTCCCTCTGAAGAGAGGCATCAGCTTTTAAAGTTATCACTAACGCAGGGCTTATCACATTCTCTTCTCATTGACGTTACTCAAGTCATTTCTTCACATATAACATATGTTACAATTGTATATTATTGTTCGGTTCTCGCAGGGTCTCCCAGAGTTGAAAAATACACCATACATTCCCGACTGTCGCATGTCTTATAAGAAATATGCGAACATTGCCGAAGTGAAGAGGTGCAGTAGAGACCGAATGCTCAAACAGGAGATTGAGAACACCCAATATCATACAGCATATACATTGTAGATAAAGATAGTCAGAGGGAATAACCACATTGGAAGAGTCAAACAACACTCCGGCTTGACTCCGTTGATGGTTTATTTCTAAAATCTTACAGTACAATGACAACTGGGTCGTGTTCAAGGGAGATCTCAAAGTAATCGCTCAATTAGCGATTACTTTTAAACCTCTTTTGAACGCGATTGCTCAATGTAGCGCTACGTAGCAGAGCGAGCGAACTTTGAGGTTTTGCACCGTGTCGTTCAGGAGAGAATGAGCGCTACTTGAGTGCTGCATCGAGCGCTACATTGAGCGCTACATTAAGCAATCAATGAGCGATTATAAGCGCTCGCTGTTATGGAACGAAGTCCTGTTATAACTTACAGCCGACTCTTGAGTAGGTTGTATACTAATTGTACATGGCCAAAGGTTCTGATAAATGAAGTTACTTTTCCAAAAGCTTCGCCGATGCATCGATATCGACGCTCTGAAAATAACATGTTCCTCTCGGGACTTGTTGATGTTGATGGCAAGTATTTCGAATTGTTAATTCTTGTTTACGAGTTTAACACTTCGTAGTCCATTATTCGTTCCTAAAACACATGGAATCCAAAAAGGCTAATGATTGTACTTTTCACTAACGCTGAATAAAGAAATGCCACCGATTTAGTTCGTATATTAAACTTTTCTCGCAATCACCATTGATATGTTCACACTGTTGTTGGTAACATAATTAAATTTCTAACACTGTCAGTTATATTCTAGAACATTTACAGACTCCAGGGCCTAATATTCTAACTTGTTCTTGTCCAGATTAAAATCTACTAGCCTCATGCTAAGGACTAGGTTCAGCTGATTGAGTTCATCCGATATTTATGCATCATATGATTAATATTGACTTAAAACAAACCAGTGACTCAAGGCAATAAAACCAGTCCCAACTGAGATACAGCAATTATAAGATAGCAATTCAAATTGGGGTTTAACAATATAAAGACGTGACTGACACCAACTGGCGTGAAACAGCAATGCTTTAGATTCGTAGTTTGTAGACTAATGCTTAAACTCCGTTACAATGACTCACAAGCGTTCTATGCTAACACATAGGTGATCGTCCTTCCTTGCACTTGCAGAGAAGAGCTCAAACCGTATCCATTGAGTCAGTAGTTCTCCTTTCCTTCATCCCAAACGAAAGCCTAACAACAGTTACTAAAGCTGCGGTAGATTAATTGAGGTTCTCCTTAGAATTGAAGTCGAATGAGCTTTTTCAGGGAGTTATAAATTCTTTTGTACAATAAGAACCGTATCCTTGTCGCTTGCAATTGATCTTAAATGGTTTCACATAGATATCTCACGTTAATACAATGTTAATGGTAAGAGCGTAGAGACGTCAACAAAATTCAAATTGAAAAATTCTTGTAGGGCGTTCATGTGATCAATACGGATTTAGATTATTTCTGCATTCATATCATCCATACAAACGTTTCTAGTAATGCCTACGATATTTGATATAGTTTGGAATCAAGTTTGCATCATTTATTAGATCATATAGACATACATAAACTGTAGGAGACGTACATTTTATATTGATATATATTTGAAAACGGTCGAGTTATTTATATAATGAAGATCATAAGTAAGCCTCTTTCTTGATGAAGGAAGCAAGTTATATACGAAGACAACTGTACTAAATAACACTGTTTAATTATTTTTTTTTACTAATTTATAAAATAAAGTATTGATTGGACAAAGGTTTAGTGATAAAGCTTGAAACCAATCCATGACTGTCTGATTGCAGGTTGTATATTGTACAATTCTACATGAATACAACAAATCCATGAACCTGAGAGTATTATATTAAATGTTGTTGGAAAGTTAATAGTTAATCAACCAGAAGACACAGACATTCAAATGTAAGATTTGAATAAATGGCTTTACAGATTAAGCGACAAATGCCAGTTGTACAATTTAGCGACAACAATTCTTTAAATACATGATTCTTGTTCAAATCCATGCAGTGCATCATTATGCTGAACAATCCCCTTCCTTTATCCCGCACTACTAAGTATGAAAGTACAAATACATTAAATAGTATATGGAGCACCACTGTAGTGGGGTAGCGGATAAAATTTCACTGATGGAGCGATCTTGTAGTGGGGTAGCGGATACAAATTCACTGATGGAGCGACCTTGTAGTGGGGTAGCGGATACAAATACGCTAATGCAGCGATCTTGCAGTGGGGAAGCGGATACAAATTCACTGATGGAGAGATCTTGTAGTGGGGTAGCGGATACAAATACGCTAATGCAGCGATCTTGCAGTGGGGTAGCGGATACAAATTCACTGATGGAGAGATCTTGTAGTGGGGTAGCGGATACAATTTCACTGATGGGGCGATCTAGTCGGAGTACATACTGACATCGAGGATACTGGTGAAAAGATAATACATTGAATGTTATATGTATGTGTTAGCATCTTGCTTGTATTCTATGTGAGATGTGATTCCATGCCATTTCTACATTCCCTTGTCCACGAACCCGCTTCCAAAAATAAAGTATCCTATCCGGACTAGAATACCCGAGTTTCTGGTAGCATGTGACATAAACAATAAAGGGATTGTTACAGAGAAATCGTGCTTTTCTTGTGTGAAATAGACATCAACCCGAAATGATAAATTTGTCTTTATCCTACTCTAATGTCAAGCCTGACAATTTTCATGAACAATTTAACGCGGAAGGAACGCGCAAGCAATAATAGTTTAAAACCTGTTAAATAAGTAATTTGATGGTGTGAAAGCGTTGTTAAGGAGACAGAAGGTGAGGCAAATCCCCAAGCAGTTGCACCAGGGCGACTGTGTCACTAGTCAACTCTGTCATCAGTCACTCGGTTCTCACTTGTCAAACTGCAACGGGTGAAGTGTTGCATCTTATTTGTCACCGAGGAATCATTAGAAGCGGAGGGAAGTGGATTCATATTAAGGAAATAGTTGGAAAGCTGCTTTTGATGGAGATCAGAGCATTGTCAAGGATGAGCACTGAAGGAAATACTATGTCAAGATACTCAGCCCGTACACGCATTGATTCCCTCGGCTATCACTGAGAGGCGTTTATGAATCGATGTCGCTTTGGGTCTTCTAAACTCTTGGCTGACTGTGCCCCTTTAAATGGAACTTTGGAACAATTTCGGAAGGAAGTGCCATCGTTCTTGAAGAAATCTGGCCATTTGGATGTAAGGCACAGATCCACAAAGCCAGACCATGTAAATAACTAGGAGTTTGATGGGAACACTGAAGCCTGCTGGAAATATATAGATCTAGGGATGTGCGCATATCCCTTAATATCACTCCAGAGCTAGCGCGCGGCTCTCTTTGAAATGACAAACGGCAGCGTTGGTAGAGGCGCCAGTATTGCTACTATCTGTCGTATTGCTGGGGGCTCTCTGTCGCCCTGACTTCAATAGGCTTGCGTGGAAGCTGTCCTTCCATCTCCTGATAATGGGGCTTGATGGGCGTGCGTGGTTACCTAATGGCAACATCAACTGACAACATGGGCTTATCGATGGATATCAACTAAACGACAGCTTCGGAGCTTGAGAAAATGACAGCAAATTTACAATCTAATAAGGAAGTCACTAGTCAACGTTCACGGGGTGGCCAACGACGCCTCGGACATTCACGCTTTGAGGGGGCTAGAAATGCACAGCTGGTTCCGAGTGACACGGAATCACCACCACTCAGTCCTGCACGTGCAGAGCGCCGACCGCTTAGAGTGGAATTCGCACTTATGGAAGATGAGGAGAGATCGGTTAATTCTGATGATAGGGAACTGTCTAATTTCAGGAACGGGGCTCATAATAGGTACATACAGCCCCGTTTGTCTCTTTTAGGAAGACCGTTAAACTATCGCCAACACAGGAAGGATGTGCGATACAGACGTTTGCAAGCTAGGATATACAATTTCTTAGAACGACCAAAGGCATGGCAAGCGTGGCTCTATCACTTCTCAGTGTGAGTAGACCTGTGATGTTCACTACCTTTATCTGTCTATATATACATTTGTACTTATATCGTCTTCATTTTCAGATGTGTAATAGAACAATTGACGTATATAAACGAAGAACACGACTTGCCATATTTGAGAAATTTACATACCAAGTCCGTGCTTATATTTATGGACTTATGTTAAAATATTGAGTAAACTATTTACACGTCTTTTACAAAAAAAATAAGAATATTTAATATATATTTATGACTTAAAAAAAGTGTTGAGTTTCATATTTATATAAGAATATATTTGTCACAGTTCTTTTGTAATGGAAAGACAAAACTGAAACATGAACCAGGAGTGTTTTTGACCTATATGAAATATTCAGTAGCTCATGGTAAGAAAGTAGACTTTGGTTGAATAAAGTAGGATTCGTTACTCGTTAGTTTATTTTAACGAAGTACAAGCAGTTATGTGATTGCACGGTCAAAAAGAATCAGCAAAATATATCTGTTTTTGTATGACTTTAAATCTGTTTTTAAAACTCAATCTGAAAAAGCATTCATTGCCAATCACAGCTTAACAAATGCTTTTTTTGTGGGTTCATGCATATTGTGTTTTGAATAGATACTTTAAAATTTAAGATATCAGTGTTTTTTAGTCTTGTTAAATCATTGATTATGATCTTGAACACAATTGGCATGTGATAAGTCATTGTTTTAGCATTAACAACTATATAATGTACATTATACAATCATTTATGATGTAACTGTTTATGATTTTCTATTCTGTAAAATCAACACGGAAGATGTGTTGAAGTCCACTTAAAATTAATTTTACATTCAATACCCTTAACATTAAGTCTAAACATATAATTTGCAGATTACCAAAATTATTAGAAATTGATTTGAAAAACAGTGTAATTGAATATCTTTGATGAGTTCTAGATGAAAGATGACAATTCTACCATGCATAGCTGTCTTATTATGTTACAATTAATTGTTTGACAATATTTGTTAATTATCACAAAAGAAAGATTAGTTATCAATACATGATTGCATTTCCAATCTTCTATTTGCATAACTACTGTGAAAGTGATGATAATGTGGAGCGTTGGCACGCATCAGTGGGGTTTAGTGTTTTCAACAAGCGATTATGAACAGAAGCAGTCAAACACCCACTGCAGGTCCATTGACCATATCTCTATCATTATATTTCATGCTGAATATTATAATATAATATGAGAGAAGAATTTATTTATAACAAGTGCATTAATCCATATTGTGGTCATTGTAAATTGCTTTATTTATAGTGAGACTTAATGATTGAATCAGATTCTTAAACATTAAACAATTCAATTGAATAATACAGAATAATTCTGTTGTAAATATCTTTGATATTTAGCATATTGTTAGCCATTGATTCTTTCAAAGCAATTACCAAATATCAGAAGAGAGATTTAAATGAATTTTGTCTCTTCAAGAGGTGTATGTTAACTGTTTGATACTTTCCTAATATGTAACACTACATACACAAATGTGGGAGGGTGAGATCCTACTGTCTTCGGCAAGTGGGATATCCGTTTAGCTCAACTGGTAGAAGCAAGATGTACGAAATGTATCTGGAAAAGCATCTGGCGATACAATAATTACTGTTATACCACTACTTACAGCATCAGTGGAGGTGTGTATACCATCCATTCTGTACCCAAAGATGTCCTGAGCATGTTTGAAATTAAGGTTGATTCTTATATCCACTTTGATTCATGCATGCGTCTTTTGTGGTTACATGTAAATGACATTTGTCTTTCAGCTTCCATGAAAAGATGACTGGATTTTGTATCAACTGTGACTGTATGAGGAAATCTGTATGTCTTATAGTTCTATGTGTATAGGAAAATACCTTGTCTTATCTGAGGTCCATCTCTCAAATGTATTGTGGCGCCTCACTTTCATCCCACTTCACACGTAATGTTAATAATTACCGTTAATTTCATTATGCCATAACAATTATGATGAAAAGTGGCGTCACATCCAGTAGGCCTATAGGGCAATATCTTTGCAATTAAACACCTAAAACGTATTCATCTCTGATGGGCAATTGGTGACGACGTTAAACGGTTATAAAAAATCCCTTAAGTCCAATATCTGACACTTCATTGGTTCCCTGCAAGAGTGGTATGTCACCGTAGAGACACGTAATTGAATTTCTCCGCTCCACGTAGTCGCCATGGTAACTTGACATCCATGGACAAAAATTATGTTCGGTCAATTTAAAAGTAAAGTTGACAATTAACACTACAAAGAAAAGAAACTAGAAAAATAGAGCAAGAAAAAATGGAAATAATTGTTACTGAAATCTCTTTTTTCTGAAAAAGCAAGAGGTTCTTTAAAAACAATTAAAATATCTTTAAAAGAAATGTCTGAAATTGAAACTTGTTTCAGTTAACCAATTTATATGTATTCACCTTGATTGCTAATTTAAATTTTAAGTCTTCTTGACTTTTCGTATGACAATAATGCTTCTTAGCTAAATCTCATTATTTTGAAATGAAATTCTTTTTTATGAGCAAAACATGATCTAGATAATAGAGACTTTGACTTCACAGCAATGCAAGGTATATGGTGTATACAGAAGTTACTCATGTTGTCCAGGCTGCCGTCAGCATGTATATGTAGGACATACACTACATCTCATCTGATCTCACATTGCATTGGAAATAGAAGTTAGGGTTTAAAGGCGCTGTAGCACGTTTTTTGCAAATTTTATTTTTTCAAATTTCTCATTTATAATGATAGTTTATGTCATTTATATTTACTTTAGATTGTAAAACATCTTATTACACAAACCAATTAGCCGTAGTGGTAATAACGGTAATGCGTATAAAGCAAAAATTGCATGGCAGCCATTTTATTGTGAACACATTTTATTATTTCGAATGACAAAAACAATTCTCAAGGCTTTACGGAACCATGTACACTCATTTGTAACTTGATTTTCCGAAGAGAGAAGGGTGGTTTGCTATTGTTGACATTATTTTTTTAATACATTTCATCGACTTATTTGAGCGAAAAAACGTGCTACAGCGCCTTTAATGTTGTTAGTAAAGTATTTCAGAAATATTGCTGGGAGAAAGCTTGCAACACCATTGTGGCTATATGAGGCCAAAAAGACCAGATATGCTTATTGTATGGGCTGTCGTCCAGCATCTGTCTGGTTGTCTGCTGTCCATCATCCGTCATCCGCAAACTTTTCATATTTCACATTGCACCCCCAAACTGTGTATCTTTGGGATTAAATATGGGCATGGCCAGGTGTTCACCCTAAAACACAAGAAACACATTTCAAGTCATGATATTGCATTGGCTGACAAAATACATCCATTAAAAATTAACTTTTATTATTATATTCCAATATTTGTTCTTAACCAATAATCAACATACAAAATGGGTCTGTGAGAAACAACAGGCTTCCATTCTGTATGCTTCTAGCACTTCCATGACATATTCTGATGAAATAAATCTAATATGCTACTCAATTTGTCATTATTTTTTCCAACAAAAAGTAAAAAAGTCCAAGCCCTCATTACTTTTGAAAAAAACTATGCCTTAGAGCCTTTTTAATGCATCCAAAGTAACATAAGATGTATTTTATGAGACCTGTTTATTCACTTAGATGTCTTCTACTTAAGTTGTGGACGTCATGGAAATAGTATAATTCTGAAAAGACATTAAATATACATTAAAATGTTGTCACAGTCTAGAAACACTATTGATATATTGTCCTTATCATGTCTGCCAAAGGTTATATGGAACTGTGTCAGTAAATACAAGCTCTTATACATACTGTATATGTATGTGTATATGTATATGTATATGTATATGTATATGTATATGTATATATGTATACCGTGTACTGCTCATACTGCTGTATCGCATTATCACCTTTCTCTGTTTATTATCACCTCGTACCTGCAATATATTACCATCTGTCATGTATATCATGTTTAATTTTCCTTCTTTCTTGACAATGAGTATGTTCATTACACTCACAATTACAACATGAAATGTTATATCTGACTGTTTTAACACTGCATGCTGTAGCTTAAGATAAGATAAAGAGATTAAGCAAATACAATTTAATAAAAATTCTTGCAATGTTGCTAGCCCTTCTCTTTGCATGGGATGTTCTGGATTAACAACTTCTTTATTGTAAAGAGACAAAACACTTCTAGACTATATGCTTGCTTACTCCCCGATACTGCTGGGCCTTAGTTTATGATGGGTATTTAGAATGGAATGCATAAAATATGCATGTTTTGGGATTAACAACTTCTTTATTGTGAAGAGATAAAAAAAATATTATATGCTTACTTCCTCCTTGATGTCTTTTCCTAATAAAGAAGTTGTTGTCTCTTAGCTTTTTCCTTGCTTGATCCTATTTCCTAAACATAAATATTCATTTCACCTTAAGATGCCAAGGACGAGCTTTGTGCACAATATTTTTTGTAGCAGTTGATAATATTATGTTATGAGACCTGAAGAAGGATATAAACAAAGTGTTTATATCCAAACAATATCCTTTTATCCCTGCAATATCTATAACATTTAATTAGGAGACAGCAACACATGTGATGTCTGGTGCATGCTAAGCTATTGAGTGGTAAGTTAACACCTCTATCCCTACACTATTACCTTGTAATTGTGAAACTTCAAAGTGAAGCGTGATAAATAGAGATGGTGCATACACTCATACTAGCAGGGGAGAGCTTTACTTTCAAAATCGCAGGAAGGTACGAGAAGCTTACACTGAAAGGCACTTTTGTAATCAATCTTTCTTATTACAATCCTCTTGAAAGCTTTTTTCTTCTTTTATTGTCATTTTGATCCTGGCATTTAATGAAAATAATCCATAAACGTCAAATGTCAGTCAGGGTGGATGTGTGTCGTTTATTGCTGTCAGGTATTGGACAGGAATCATATTCTTTGGTTTATTATCTTTTGAAATATTTGATCAAAATTATTTACTGTTTTAGAACTATTATCAGAACAAAATCCAAATTAAAGATCAACTGAAAGTAGTTATTTAGAACTTGAAATAACAAAATAGAAATATGTTCAAGGATTCAGTCGTTATAGAATATAGACACTTACATAGAGGATATGTTTTTCCTTGGTAATCATATTTATCTCATTTCGTGAAGTAGAATTTTTTTTCATTTCATGAGTGGCTGTGATATTTACCTATTTCAGGCATGTTTTCAAACTCTTTCAATCCAGTCATCACAATAAGAAAACATTTGAGGGTGATAGCATCAGGTCACAGTGTATGGTCATTCACAATGTAAAGGTCATTCCAAGATTTCGGCATTATCTGAAGTTTTTGATGTAAGGCCATCATTGCAGCTATTAGACTTCACACATACCCAAAAACAAATTTATAATATCTGTTGGCCATCGAACCCTTACTGTAAATTTCAGCTTTCAGGAGTCTTGATAAGAAGGTGTGTTGCCCTTATTAAGTGGTCACTGGGTCCCCAAATCAGCCCTTTATATTGTCATTGGTCAAGGAGTCTGTACACAAAATTTCTACTCTCATGAATTGGTTCTTCTTGAGAAGAAGTTGAAAATGCGTGATATTTTGGATGAAGTGACAGACGGATGGATGGAGGAATGCTGTATTATTTTCATGCCTCTCAGACCTGATGATGGTGGAAACCTGAAACCGGAATCTGTCTGTGTTCAACTCCCTAAAGGCAATCTAAAAAATGTACTCTGCTAGGTGCTAGAAAATTATGTGCCATGTATCAATTTCTCTCCACCATCAGTGCTTACCAATCTCATTTTCACATGAACTAAGTTACCCAACCCATAAAGTTATTTTGTATTATACACTCTCTTGAGCATATAAAACTCATGCTGTTTTTTAAAGGTGTTTAGACACAAACCTTTATGCACTACCAAAGTACCAACCTCATGTTAAGACCATTGGATTACTAAATCCCCTGAATCGCTCTGTTATGTGACTAGCCTGTTGGTTTCTCGGTTAATTAATTGGTATGTAAGTCGAGGGTCCATCAAGGATTTAAAAATAAATGGCAGAATGGTGATTGGTTAATGACTTTTTTCCTGCATATCTTTAACAGGGTGAGTAGGGTGACATCGACTCGTCTTATTTGTCTCAAAGAATTGAAGTGAGCATGGGAAAGAAATTCATTATTTTGAAGTGAAGTAAAGATTGAATAGCAAAGTACCAATTCAGCAACAACTACAACTATTTGCAGTATACCAAATAATTTCACAATCTGTAACTTGGGAATTAACTTTTGAGAGTAAAGTTAAAATTAAAATAAAATTCTTTTTAGATTAACAAAGTAAGATATTTCCAGATAGTTTCATGCATAGTTACATGAAATTTATAGGGACAATTCATAGATCTAAAGGAGTGATGAGTTAACATTTAGTAAACATAACTAACACTAATAAATCAATCAGATAATGAATCACCTGCCCCAGTTTTGATGACTAGTACAAATAACATAGCAGAAATCAGCTCACAAGGTGAAATGCTCATTACCTGCGTTCACTAATAAACCGTTGATATAAGCTTCTTATTTGTTATCAATAAACTGTGAGAATACAGAATTCATATAATTAGTAATCTATTTTGCTAACATACAATTCATACATTGTATTCTCTATAAGCCCTAATATCAAGAATATGAATATACCATTGTTTCAGCTATCTTGTAGCTATAAGCATGTATGCATGCAATAAGTTTTCATAAACCTTAATTTGCTTTCTATTTAAACCATTTGGATCATGAACATATAATGATTCTCTATGCTACCATTATCATGTATATATTCATGTTTATAAAGAGCAAAACTAATTTTCACTTCATATGTTCACTAGGTACTTCCTTCATTTGAATCACGGTCAATTTCCCCATGTTTCTTTTCTGGTGCTGTCATTCTTGTAGCCTTGAGAATATTGCTGTTGTGCTTTCTGTCATGTATGTGGTATGCAAGAAAGGGAAATATGACTATTGATCACATTCAGTGAAGCACATGATTTGAAAGGGAAGGAGTCTTTAAAGTAAAGTTACATAGACTTGTGGTGGGATAAAACTATTTCAAATATGTTATGTTGTAGATGAAACATATTACAAGTGATTAATATAATTTATATCTGCTAACAATATAATTTTGTTCTGAAAATACGGAAACACTTAACATCATTTTAATGCCACTTACAAGATATAAAGTAAGACCACCTTATGATGATACTTGATCAATTTAAAGTATCAAGTTCACTTTGTTAAAGAGGGATTCTTTTAATTCATAATACAGTAATATTTAGTGAAGACATTATCAGTGCTCCAAACATTTGTCTGCGATCACTAGGGGTGTAACAATACATCGAACTATCGATGCATCGCAATAGTTGGCTTGGCAATAGTACTATATTGATAGTATATACAAAAACACTATTGCTATCGCAATAGCAAGGTTCACTATCGATACTATCGAAACTATTAAATTATTTCCCTTAATTATGAATGATTTACCAAGTTTACTGCATTTAATTCAAGATTTTTCATTTTAGAATGTCAAAAGGAAAGAACTAGAGATAGGAAACAGCAAAATGACAATAAATCTTTTCATTTATGATTTCTATACTGATTTTGGTTCCATAGTCCTTACATCAATTAAACATTTCTACTAAAACCTATAAGAAATCTAGCTGATTATTGCGTATTTGTATATAAAAACCCTATCGCAATAGTTATTGCAATAGTGAGTTACAATAGTCTATCGCTATCGCAATAGTAAGTGGCAATAGACTATTGCTATCGCAATAGTCTCTTTGGGTCAATAGTCACCCCTAGTGATCACTCATCTTAGTACAGAAATACAGCATCAATGGTTTTGGTTCATTCTCAAGTGGAATAAATGGCAGAATACAAATAAATATCTTAATCAAATAAGATTCATCAATCCATTATGATGATAACTCCTTCCTGAAGCAGTTCACAGACATCGCTCTCTGTCATTAGCTGGAAACCATCACGGCTGAAGTCCAAAGTATCAAATTGCTGAATAAGTTTTAATCATGAATACCTGAATCTGGTCAATTAATTAACTCAGGAAGTCATTTGAACTCACTGATTGGACTCAGTATCTGTAGCGTAATTAATTGAATAGCTTAATGCCTACAGATTCTCATATATCTCATCAATAATGAAATTAGAATAAGGACAGCGTTATGAACCTCAACCACCGCAAGTTGAATATGATAGGTGAAATATACATGTAAGTCTGCCCGTTATTAAACTCAACCACCGCAAGTTGAATATGATAGATGAAATATACATGTAAGTCTGCCCAAAACCTTTCAGAATACATATATTGTAAGAATGTGTTGAGTAAATTATAATTTTCATCTAGTAAATATTTTGTTCGCTCATGGCACGGAAGTGTTATTTATAGAAATCAACCTAAAATGTGCCATGGACTGTTATCTCAAATGTATTCAAAGGGTTGCTAATGAGGGTAATCCAAATAAGGAGGTGCTTATTAGAATTATATAAGTTGAGTTTGTCATTTTCTGTCCTTAGAACCTGTGTATATAGAGCGTATTCTACTGAACATGAAAACAGGATATTGATAAGATAAGATAATTCTTTATTATCCCGAGTGAAATTTACATTACATCTAATACAGTCTCCAGTATAAAAAAAAACCCAAAAAACATACACGAGCCATATAAACAACATTATAAACATTATATACACTTGTGTAAATTGATCATTAAAAATTCATCCCAAAAATTTTCCATTAAAGGCAGAAATGCTATTCAGAACAAATGATTGATGAAACCTGTTTGTTCTACTCGTTCTATATTGCACCAGTACATCAACTCATTACCCACTGTACAGTTTCAGTATTTCTAGCCAAGAAAGTGCTCGATATGTAACAGAGGTGATAATTGAAGGGAGTAACCTCTGTGGGAAAAAATGTTGGAATACTAGTATTCAGATTATTAAATATTATATTACCAGTATACACCTGAAATTCATAACATTATGTAATTTTGCAATTCATTTTCTAAGGTGTCAAATTAATTTATTGCTTGAATAAGTAGGTATTCCATTAGTTGCCATGTTTATAAGTTTTGAAATATCCCTCTTAACTTCACGTAGTTATAACATAAATCACATATGTGATTATAGTTGTCATGAACATGGTTCCCAATAGGTTACTGCACGAAACAACACAATGACTAATTGGGTATAGAAAGGAGGCATATTAAATCTTGCTGGAAATAAGCAAACCAGAACATATATATAAATCTGATAACACTTCTTAATACTTCATGATAGGTTTTGCTTCAGGAAAGCAAAATGACTAATTTGTTCTTGGATAAGCACATCTTCTATGAACATACAAAAAATATTAATGTGACAGCACTTGTCAAAGGAGTCAAAATGAATTATTGCTTAAAGAAAAAATGAAACTAATTGTGTGTAGAAATAAGGCAGAATATGTTTACGGGAGTAGAAATTTATACCACATGTCAATTAAGTCAGATAGAAACTCCCTACCAATTAAACTGACAACTTTCTGTGGGTAGAAGCAGTATGTTGTCAAAGATGACAAAATAAATTTGCTTTTCTTTCTTTGGTTCAAGAGCTCTCCGATGCCTCACACGCAATCCCCAAGTATATCAGGCCTTTTTCAGCTTTATAGCATTAAGCAAGTAAGAGTACTGTAATAGCCAAAGCGTCTGATTCAATCTAGGTGAGTGCTTAGCACAGAAACCACTGACTGGAGGGAAGATCACCAATATTAGGTGCCGGCGTCATTCCTCAAATTTAGTCATTGAAAGAAATTTCAACAGATAAACATATTGCTCTTGAAATTCAGTTATCCCACTTGTATGAATCATATTGATAAAAATCGCTTACCTAAACAAAAAGTTGTAAAGCCATTGTCAGTATGAGGAATTGTCAAAAGAACCCTTTGATGATACTTCCAAGAATTTGTTCAATAACCATTTACAGTGTTCAGGATCAGTGGCTATTTGAGTTATCATTCTAAACCGAACATGAAACTGTATGTTAAAAGCACAAACAAATTAAAAAAATTAGAGAAATTGTCTCTGTAGCTCATCATCTTTGCATGATTTATCAACTAAATTTTAAGATCTACATATGAGGTAATTAGTTTATAATGTGCATTGAATTCTCACCAAATATTCAAATATAATCTGTTGATCAAGGTATGTCTACAGAATATTCAAGATTTCAGCATTGTAGACTACTTACTCGATGAATCATAATAATAAGTAAAAAAATAGCTGAAGTTTAAAGGGACGCCGCATCAAGAATAAAAATCAGATCATGTGTATCTACCTATGCTGATTAACATGTCTGCTAATAAGTTAGAGACACTGAATTTCAGACAATTGACATAATTGGTAATAAAAACTACTGCATGTAGACAGTGAAGTAAAGCGTAACTCGTTAGAAGACACTCTAATCAGCCTAGTGAGATAAAGATGAGACTCATTTTTATCCTTGACGCAGTGTCCCTTTAAAGATGAGCTAAAAAGACACCAGACTTGTTTACCAAAATGGGAGAAACATAACTACAAAAAGACGAATATATTTTCTTAAAAGTAAAGATTTTATTGTCACGTTCCTCAGACCCATCAGACAGGCATTAAATGTGGAGTATAACAAGCAGCGGTTGATGTTGAGCTTCCCCACTCTATCTTTTTAACAGTAATGGCACCAACCTCGTGGCAATATGTGTATTATGGAAAAAACTGGCACTCTGTATAATGTGGACTACTTTTAGAATTCTCATAACAACTCCTGTACCCAAGTTTGAGTCTGGTAAAAAGTAATTTAAGTCCAATTTGTTGGACTCGTGTGGACCAATTTGTTGGACTCGAATACTAGACCTATATATTACACCAGTATTTAATGATTTCCATTTAGTGATCTTTTTTTTTTAATCATTAATGTTTCACTTTACTGTTATATTCAATCAATAATGGTTTTAGCAGTATGTCAGTTTGACTCAACAACATTGTTTTATCAAGCAAAGTTAATTAAACTGAAGATCATGAACATTATACAATCCTTCTTTACCATAGTAGTTTAACTGGCAATTCAAATACCATTCAAATTTGTAGCAATGAAATAGATAGTTGCCACTATTTTAAAGCAATGATTTTACATTCCTGTTCAGCAAAATGGAAATCTAATACATTCATTCACTAAAATAATTAGCTGAGTGATTTCTCAGTTTTCAATAAGATGCGTTATAATCATGGTTTGTCATGCATTAATGATTGGCTTTATATGCTGCACTTCAAGGAATTAATCATCATTAGCTCTTGAAGCATGACTTAAAGAGTATTTAACTTTGTAACAAATTAATAATAAGCTTAGAAGGTTAATCCCAGCTTGTCCTGATCATTCCACAGAGGTTTTATAAAATTAAAGGCCAAACCAAGGCATCAGTGTATAAGACACTACCCTACTACAATACCCTGATTCCCTCATCCTGCTCCATCAGTGTATAAGACACTACCCTACTACAATACCCCGATTCCCTCATCCTGCTCCATCAGTGTATAAGACACTACCCTACTACAATACCCTGATTCCCTCATCCTGCTCCATCAGTGTATAAGACACTACCCTACTACAATACTTTGATTCCCTCATCCTGCTCCATCAGTGTATAAGACACTACCCTACTACAATACCCTGATTCCCTCATCCTGCTCCATCAGTGTATAAGACACTACCCTACTACAATACCCCGATTCCCTCATCCTGCTCCATCAGTGTATAAGACACTACCCTACTACAATACCCTGATTCCCTCATCCTGCTCCATCAGTGTATAAGACACTACCCTACTACAATACCCTGATTCCCTCATCCTGCTCCATCAGTGTATAAGACACTACCCTACTACAATACCCTGATTCCCTCATCCTGCTCCATCAGTGTATTAGACACTACCCTACTACAATACCCTGATTCCCTCATCCTGCTCCATCAGTGTATAAGACACTACCCTACTACAATACCCTGATTCCCTCATCCTGCTCCATCAGTGTATAAGACACTACCCTACTACAATACCCTGATTCCCTCATCCTGCTCCATCAGTGTATAAGACACTACCCTACTACAATACCCTGATTCCCTCATCCTGCTCCATCAGTGTATAAGACACTACCCTACTACAATACCACGATTCCCTCATCCTGCTCCATCAGTGTATAAGACACTACCCTACTACAATACCCTGATTCCCTCATCCTGCTCCATCAGTGTATAAGACACTACCCTACTACAATACCCTGATTTCCTGAGCATAATAACTCTTGTTTTGCTGTAGGCTAGTTATCCATCGTTATGTATAGTATGTCATTCCTTTTAGCAATGAAATGTCATGATATATATGCCGATATTGCTTGAATTTAAGTTTTTTCACTTGCTGGTTATTTATAGCCATATGAGAGTTATTGGTTTAAACATACTTTTGAAGAACTGGATTGGTAAACAAGCTAAAAGCTTATCCGAATATCGCTCCAGATCCGAATACCGCTACAAAGTTATTGGGCTCAGGGAATTAAGGTGTTGTAGAAGGATAGTGAATACAAATACACTGTTTGAGCAGGATGAAAACAAGGTAGAGATATATGTTGATGCAGTGAGACTACCTGTAGAAACATCGAAGGTATAAAGTATGCCAATAGTATGACTATCTGTTGCAGTGATACGTAACAACTGCAACAAAGAAAACTGATGCTTTACTTAATCAAAGCAGCACTTTGGATAAAAATCCTTCTACTGCATGATAAGTTTATAAACTTCAGGGCCTATTTTCACAAAATACCTTAGTGTTAAGAACCCCTTAGACCATAGTGTTAACATTTATTTACAAATCCTATTACTCTTAGAGAGCTTCGTGTGAGCCAGCCCTGGCAAGATCTAAAGATCCTAGGATTTCTTGGTTTGAACTTGTCTTACAGGTATATAAGTACAAAGTCTTAATATCAGAAAATCTATAGTTTTCACCAAGATTTTCAATTTCAGACTCTCATTTCCCTTCAGGGATAGACATTTTGTTACTTATATTACTTGAAATGGAAATGCTGGATATCTAGAACATTTAATAAGCTGCCAAACCTGTAATATCATGCAATGTCAAACAGAAAATAAATCACATTTACTAAATTAATCTTACACAGGCTTGAATTGCTTTTATTGGAAAGAAAACATATTGTCTGAGTAATATTCTGCAGACAGTTCTGTGCAGTGTTGATCATCACGGGGGATGTCTGGTGTAATGTTTGCAGACACTTGACTGTTGACTTTACATAGGGGTGGTACTGTATGAGTAGGCTTTGCAAGAATAGTCTTGTGATTGACACCAGTGACTCCTATAGAGGGTGTTTATCAACAGATTTTTGCTTCCTGAAATTTAACAATTTGAGAAATTGGATGTAAAGAAATGACAATTCTAAGTAGACTTATGTAAGTGTAATTTGTTCTGGAATTTCTCAATTCACTGCTCATCTTCATACTTTATTTCTTTCTTATCTGGAACCTGTTTTATGTATTTTGTCCAAAAAATTTCAACAACTGCCATGGCAAGTAACGGACTCCAGATTCTGATTAACTGTTGCTTTTCATGTTTTATACACACTCTCTGTGTTCACCCTAACTTTTATTCCACCAACTTAACTGTGGAACAGTGCCTTGTCAGTGTTATTTCCTTGATCTGCTTTTCATTCAAAATCAATTCAGGAAATCTAAATCTTTTCACTGTTCTATTCAATGAAATCTTATAAACAAAAAAGATTTTAAAGGGAAATAGGCTAGTCTTTGAAATAAATCTCTTAAAGTTATTATACAAGTGATTGTACATTATTATACATGAAGGACACATGTTGCATGTCTTACATCACCCATCTCTCTTACCAGTGAAACAATTGTCTGTTGCTTGACCCTCAATATTGAGCTTTTAATTTTTTGGGCATTACTCGCTTCTTCGCACCTGGAAATCCCCCAGGTGATATACAATGAAAACAGCAAATAGCAGCTTGTACTGACTTTGTCAGAAAGATGAATGAAAGGTTCAGATACAGCTTTTTGAGAAAGAGAGGGTTCACCACTTCACCCCACCGCAGTGTTCGCCCCTGAATTAGGTAAAAGGAAGTAGACTCGATATGATATGCATCTATCTAGCAACTCGCACCAAAAGCTTTTGGAGCACTGATTGGCTAATTGAACTTGATTGAACATGCAAGTATACAGGCAGTCATCTGGCGACGGGGAGGGAAACCCCGAGCAGTATGAGTTCTTTTTGCGACTTTAACTACTCGGATTGCGGTCAAACTTAATGATACTGATGTTTTGCAATATTTAGAATGACACAATTTGAAGAGCCAGAATGACACAGAAAAACCCTTTCTTACAAGACATAAATGCCAGCTGTTGGCACATTCATATATAAGTCTATAACCATGGTGTTTATAATCATTGTATCTTTGCTCAGTACATATAACAAATGGTATTGACCACATCAAAGCGTTGTATAATTAGGTACAGCTGATGTGTGGTGACTTGGTCAGAAATAAACCTTCAATTTTGCCTCTTGTGTCATATTCATAACATAGAAGTAAAACAAGCTGATCAATATTTACTACTGTATGTTGATATTAACACATATACAAACATGTATGAAGAATGCATGTATTCTGTCTTTGAAGGTTTTGACAATCATCACCACAGTTGGTGTAATTGTTACTGTTAGTTCAAGTGTTTGAAAGGTATTTGGAAGTGGAATACAAGATCGTGAAAATAAGATTTTCTAAATAACAACTTTGATTCTTTATTGTGGATGTACATGTTGGAGTATATGCTTACTACTTCGTCAGTTCCAATTTCTTAGTTTCTGTTGTTACGGTTTAGTGTTGGTGTTACAGAGCAATGCAAGAGAAATGACATTTCTGTGATGTTTGATACCAAATGACATTTCTGTGATACCAAATATCAAATACTTTGATACAAAAGGTAACTTTTGCAATAAAAATTAAAATCTTAATTAAAAGTAATTCATTGTTATTTCATTGGTGCATGAACATAATCCACCAGAATAATAGTTTAATAATGCCTACAATGTGTGACCAAATATCAAATTCAAATATGTTGAATATATGTTAATTTTGTACATGTTTATATACTAAGTAAAACTAATGTAGAATTGTGATGACAGCTAGGTAAGTAAAACATATATTTGAATCAAATCATAACTAATTAAATACTTACTTGGTTTTAGAAAATAATGTTTTGGTAACAGAAATTCAACAATTTTGCAGATTACTATGAATTGTTTGAAAGGCATTTAAAATCCTCCTGTTTTCAGATTACTTTGGAAGTAAAGGTCATATGGTGAAACATTGAATTAGTGTGCATATGGCATTTACTCATATTTTCTTCAAGTCAGTTAATACATATTTTTATATCATTCCGAAGTTTCTTATAGACAACTGAAAGGTTCATGCATAAGAAGATATAAACCTTTAATCTGACATGTCGCCAGAATGAAATCGACACTATTTGTGGCATTTATATGTCACTTTGACTTACATGTCTCATCTTTCCCTTTCACTGATGGCAGTGTTATATGTTTTTATTTCTTAAGTAGCTCTATTAGTGAATATATAATTACTTTTGATATACCTGTAGACAATATGTCACAAGCATATTAATTGCAAAATTTTCTAAACTGAGATGCAATGTATGTTGTAACTACAGGGTAATAACAAAACACAAATATAAAATTTTAGATATGGACATTTTCATCCAATAATTAAATGATTCCAAAATGCTATCATGACTATAAATAAATACTTTTACATTAATGTTCAGACATTTTGTATGTGGAAACTCCATAGAAGAAGAAGAAGAAGAAGAAGAAACAAGTCCTATGGATATACAATGTACTAAGTCTTTATTGCACTACTGCATAAAGAAGTTGGATATCCTTAACACTTGTTTCTCCTGCATCTAACCAAAATGTAAATGCCTCTTAAAGAAATCAACTGATGTTATGAGAATGAATAAAAATTCTTTAAAAACTGAACATTCTGAATGACTTCCATTATCAGTAGTGTAGGGATTTGGTAATTGATGTAACTCAATTGTAGTCAGGGCCAGCTAGTGTATTTTTCTATCCATAAGGGCACCAAAGTTTGATTTTATCTGAAATGACCATATTTTGAAGGTCATTTGTGAGACATGATCAGAAGTTGGCGTTTCTTGAAGCCAATAGAGAATAGTTCCTGTCAAATATTAAGCCATTATTCAGTCTCCTGTATATTGTTGTCGATAATTTTCTGGTCATTTGGTGTGACTAGGCTGAAAACTGTCTGTAGTTGTGTGGTTAAGTTTATCATTCTTTGGCACATCTCCATATGTTGTTGATGTTCATTCTTTGATTTCTCAAGGTTAAAACTCGGAATATAAATGTCATTGTATCTTCAGCTAAATTTGTGTCATGTCCATGTGTTTTGCCCTGTTCATTTTAATTTTGTTTTAGATTAATTGACAGAACATTAAATGTTGAATAAAATGTATTTTGATTCCCCTTGTGAAATTGCATCATAATCCAATATTGTTTAGCAGCACAAGTTTCCATAAAACGACACCAAAATTAAGCTTTATGAAAATCCTTATCACAGATAATATTATTGTTGGGATATTTATGTTCCATGGTTCAAACAATTAAATACTCATGACGGTCCTTTTAAAAGTCATATTGTGCTATGTACATCTACTATTTAGGAATCAATACTACTTGAAAGATATTTAAGAAGAAAGCGTAAGAAATATATTCATATAACACTATATTGTATATATATATATATATATATATATATATATATATATATATATATATAAACATAGAGGTTATTGCTGAATTATTAGGTAGATCTAGTAGCAAGGGAATAATAAACTGATTGTAAGATAAGTTCGAAATGCAATTACAAGTTATTGACATTTGCCAGAAAATGAAGTTAATAAGCTCAGTTCCAGATGATGTATTACCAGAGAAATGTGTTACCTGAGTCCTGAGATACATCTCAGAAAGATAAGCTTCACTTACTGATCTCATGTGGCAACAGAGAAATCTGCCACCAAAGTCCTGAGATAGATCTCAGATAGAGATGTACAGGGTAATTGTGTGCATAGTGACCATGTTGAATTCTGTAACTAATTCTGCTGCTGAAATCCCAATAGTAGAAGTAGGTAAGTGGATATTACTTATGAAATTAACTTATCCCCAGCTTGAATTGATCACTGATTAATAGGATGTGAGAACGAGAAATGTCAATAGGCTGGCACTAGACATGATATAGCTCTGTTGATGAAGTTAGTATCCCACATGGTAGACAAGACAGCTTGTCTGTTGGAGGTTCCATCACTTTAATTACTTTATTGGATAGGCTGCTTTGTATTGTTTGTGTGGAATTATTCATGAGACTGACATTTCTACTTTAGTTAGAGGTGAATTGCTTTGCTTCTACTAACGAGGACGCTTTTAGTTTGTGTTAACAAGTAGAAGCTCTGCTTGCTTCAAACAATATTGATTTTCATTATCACTGATTTATTTGCATATTTACATGTGTAAATCTAGTTGTGATTCATACAATTTACAATTGTTACATATTCATTTAGACGACAATCAAATATCAATACAACTGGACCTGTGATATATTATTCATGTGGGATCCCTCGCGATATGAGCTTTTCAAAGTATATTTGTGTTTGGACTGGTGTGATGAAATCTCTTTGCTTGTCAGTCTAATGGAAGATTCTAGTAATGAAAGTCCAAATATCATATTGTACTTGCAACAAAAGAATAATTCCATTGAGGGTATGTCACATTAAACTGAGCACTTGAACTGTCATGTATCAAGCCATCAGTGAATAAGGTTCATAAGACATCGCAGAAAAGTGTCTCGGAAAGAAAACCTTTTCTAACACAAAGTGTTTGATTTTTATATATTTTTTAGTCTAAATCCTTGAGCTGTGTATTCAAGAGAGACACAACAATTACATGTATTGTTAAAGGAGGTTCTTGCTTAGATCCAGGAATTGGGAACATATTTGCTTGTCTCCTCATATCAGTAACAGAATATGAAGGTTACAGAACGGTCGATAGATCACTTAATCTTAGCCATCAGGAATCCTTCTCAGACAAGTTCCGTTGAATGTTTGACCATTGTTCCAAGTCATCAGGCCATTGAGGACTCCAACGTTTCCACAGACTAAGTCTTGGAGGAGAAGGATGCCGGGATCTTTAATTCATTTCAGGAGCTGCCAGTTTGGAACATTTCCTCAAGAAAATAGATTTAGCTATTTTTCAAATTGGTATTGGGAATGGGCATTTTTTTTTTAACCATAGGCATTAAGGGAAAGACCGAAGGGACTGGTGTTGTAGAGGCTGATGAGGATGAATGGAGGATCGAGGGAGGATTCTGCATGTTGCTCCTCGTTTATAGTGACATAGAGCACTCTCTAGGTGCAGCACACCACAAACTGATATCCCCATGTGAATACTAACAACTGGAAAGTGATCACTTGATTGCTCTATCTTCTTGCATTAAAATGGAACTGAGAGAGTCTGCTCAATTAAAGACTGCTGTAATTTTGTTTTATCTATGTAACAACTTTTGAAAGAGCTTGGAAAGCGGAATGTAGAATAATTAATGTTGAGGGTTGTTGGTTTGTCGTGTACTTTAATCAAGCTTGATGAATGTGGATTGTAAAAAAGCAGCTTTACAAACTTTTCTTGTTATGTTAAAGAGATGAAAAAAGTGGGTTCTAAAACTAAATCAACAATTGATTCTATAATCTACACAACTGTAAAATGTAATTTCGTCAGTATTAGAACCATAGCCTATGCATAACAGGAAAGTTGTATAAACAGTAAAAATAGTTGTCTACACGAGGTCCCGTTAAATGCCACTTTTATAAAACCATACCAATGCTATTAAAGGGACACCGCGTCGAGAATAAAAATCAGATCATGTGTATCTACGTATGCGGATTAACATGTCTGTTAACAAGTTACAGACACCGAATTTCAGGCTATTGACGTAATTGGTAATAAACTACTGCATGTAGACAGTGAAGTGAAGCGTAACTCATTAGCAGACACTCTAATCAATTCAGTGAGATAAAGATGAGACTCATTTTTATCCTCGACGCAGTGTCCCTTTAAAGGAGTTTCATAAAATGATATCAAACAGCGCCAAGTTTTATATTCATCACATTTATCATTTATCAAATGCTGATTAAAATCAAAATGCACAAAACTTTCAGATAATCAGGATATGTGCCGTTGCAACCGAACTACTTTTGTTGTGATGTCATCTGATGGATTATGATATCACATGAAATGGAAGCATGCAGTGTTATTATGCAGTGTGTAATAACTTTGTGAATATATAAAAACAAACTATATCTTCAATAGGTAAGTAATAAATAGCAGTAGAAATTACTGGTATCGGTCTTATTAATATTTTGTATCATAAACTGTATTCTAAATGCTTTTAGAATATGAACCCCAAAGTTCACCAACATATTAAAATGTTGTTTTCCAGGAAAATAAATCAATATTTTAAATATCAAAAACAACACTGGATCTGTCAATTTCAAATATCATCTGCCTCTAGGACTTATGAATCATCCATACTTGAACACTCGGATAATTTCTGAGAAACGATGTGTGTTATATTTTGACAGTTCAGCAGTCCCACATGTCATTGACAATAAGAGTGTATTAAAACATTGTGATGGTACTTTTATAAACTGAGAGGGAAAGAAATGACAACTCCTCGGTTTAATCCATAATTTATAAGAAATGTGCCATATGTCTTGTCTTAATGACTCTGTGACATTTCCGAACGATTGGTAACACGATCAAAGTTTACAATCTATTTTGAAATAAGTCAAATGGCTTTCTTAGATAAATAAATAAAAAAAGAGATGATGACAAATTTCACAGCATTGTGTATGTATAAAAGTAACATATTTTAAAAATAAAGTTAATCAAGGTGCTTGTTGTTTATTCCTTGTATTCAAGGAGGTGTTAAGCATTACCAGATAAAACAATATTTATTGACAAAACAAATATACTACCTACCTGACTGATGTTAAAAGCTCTCCCTGCAATGAACTAAATAATATTCAAAAGGGGCCAAATATGTTTTTTAATTTGGTCTTGATCCCCGCTCAAAAATGGGCGTGACTGGGGGTCTACCCTGAAATTACTACTCTCCAAGCACCATTAATGCTAGAAAGCTAAAAGTTTGGGAATAGGATCTTTGATGGATTGAGACTAGGATCTGTGGTAGAGGGAAGATCCTTAATCATGCTTGTGAATTTCACCTCTTTTAAAGGATAAAACAAATTGTTAACTTTCATCATAATGAAATACTAATGCTTTTTTAAAAACTTTTTATAAAAGTGCTTTGTAAGAATGTCAACATTGCATTCTGATAAAGATTTACTCTGTTGTAAAATATATGCTCTGAAAAAAGTAACAATAGTACATTTCCTGTTATAGATCTGTATAAACATATAACTCTACAAACATATGTTCTTTTATTACTTAATGAATGTATGATAAAATGAGGTCACTACTATGATTAATTAGACGTTTCTTATATTAACAGGGGAAATCTATACGCGTAAGAAAGGAATATATTCTAGGTGTTATTCCTGTCTTGTGTACCATAAACCTGAGCTAGACATGGTTATTGATTTCTCATAATAAAAATATAAATTCATTGTTAGAAAACCTGTACATTATAAAGGTTAGTGTAAGTCATCCACTCGACTTAAATAAATCATTTATGAGCTCTATAGAGATTAAGAGGGTAAAGATATAGTTTATGTCTTGCTTATCAAGCGTGAATAACTTGCAATATATTAAATAAAATGTTTTGCTTAACACTTTAGCAGCTGTAGAATTAAGCAAAACCATTATGTTGGTCAATATATGCAAGAATGTAAAATTTATGAAGAAAGAATTATCAGAATTAGCCTATAGTAAAAGGTTTATGATGTTGTATTACGACCACAGTCATTATATTAAGGGCAAGGAGTATGATATATGTCAAATTCTCTGTTTTCCTAAATTTAAAATTCAGGACCATAATATCTCGGGTATAAGACCAGGCAAAGAAACATCATGAAAACATGGGGATGGGCTTTTAAATGGGAGAGACCCAAACTCAGATGAAAAATTCATACCGGAGACCATCAGTATAGGTTTTATGTAGGTAGTTGACACTTAACTTAAAATAATATTAGATATATCTAATGTATGACCATGGAACATCTAGCAAATTGGGGGTGGGCTATAACCTGAGAATAACCCCAACCAGAACAACCCTACGAAAAGTGGGGGTAGTCTTAGGCTTGAATAGGGCATAAAGAATACAGTATTTGAATTAAAAATTTCTTATTTCAATAAATGCATGGTATTCATTACTTTACTGTCTTGAAAGGAACTGTGAGGGACATGCTTTTCCTGGGTAAGTGTGTTGGTATGTAGAAGACATTGATGAACATTTTTTATTTATCATCCAAAATTATTCATCTTCAGCTATCGACAATAGATTGAACATACCGGTATCTGAAACACATAATTGCCATTAGCTTCTTCAGCAGTGATTTCAGTCAGTGTGATGCACCCCTTTAATGACTATGGTAAAATGGTCAACGTAATTATAATGTTCATGTAAGCATCAATAAAAAGAGCCCAATTTCATGTATGTAGTACAATTAGTAAGGGAAACAGAGGCAATTAAAATATAGTTGTGGCTGTTGTAACAGTAATAGTAAAGTATAGCAATCAGCCATTTAACTGTGTATTGGTTATGTAATGAACTATATGACTCCATTGGTTTAGTCTCTAATTGCCAATAAAACATAGCTGCCTAGCTACCGGTAATACGGCTAAGAAAATACACTCTTAATCTTGTTATGAGCCAGTCCTACCAGGGCCATGGTGATTTTGACTGATTGTTTTTGTGTAGATGATATGTAGTGGAATAGGAAGTACATCCAAAATGAAGTCAAAACTTGGTTAAAATAAACTCACATGCAAATAAAAATCCTAAATCCTGAAATTGTTCACCAACATAATTTGACCTGCAGATTAAAATTCATGTTGAGTGATTCATTGCATATTACAAATCTATTACATCTTATTTAGATCTTCAAACTTAGATATATATCATGCAAATTCCAATGAGCTGGAGCCAATGGTTCTTTTGTTAATACATTGCCTTTAGGTGAGCTAACATCCTTTAAAAATCGAAACAATGAGAAGAAAAGCTATTCATAGGCGCCACAAGTATTGAAAACTTTGCTATGGCATAACAAGACATTGTTGATTATTCTAATGATAAAATATTTATACTTTGTGGATGTTCTTTCAATGTATATGTTGTTTATTAAAAAGTTTTGAAATTAGTAAAAAATACAGAGTTTCTCATTTCATGTGAAACACAAAAACAAGATGGCTGATACTGGCGGTAGAACCACTACTTGAGGACAGGACTTTGTTACATATATCCTGTACAAAAACAAGATGGCTGATACTGGCGGTAGAACCACTACTTGAGGACAGGACTTTGTTACATATAACCTGCACAAAAACAAGATGGCTGATACTGGCGGTAGAACCACTACTTGAGGACAGGACTTTGTTACATATAACCTGTACAAAAACAAGATGGCTGATACTGGCGGTAGAACCACTACTTGAGGACAGGACTTTGTTACATATAACCAGTACAAAAACAAGATGGCTGATACTGCCGGTAGAACCGCTACTTGAGGACAGGACTTTGTTACATATAACCAGTACAAAAATGTCACCTCAAGACTGAAGTTTACATTGGTATACGCTATTTGAGAAAATAAATATTTTGAAATGGCAAGTTTTGATAATCAGTAAAGATGGATTCCTCCGTAAAAAAAATACTTGCAATTTAAAAAACCACTCAATCGCAAAAGTATGTTTAAGCAGGGACATTATATACAATATATCTATATAAGGTCCCTGGTTTAAGTTATTAAGACCAGAGAAAGCAGTGTGTCCATATAATACATCTTGCTAGGTGCCCAGAATTCATGGGGTTAATGTTAACATGTGTTCTTTTGTCTATTATCTCTTATCGCTCTTTTATCTTTGTTTTATTGATCTGCATTTTGTTCTTCCAGCTGATTTGACACACTACCGAAGCAGAATTATTTCTCCTCTGAAGAGTTTTCAAATGTTCTTTTGTTTTGTGAATTATTAAACACAAAACCTTACAGCATATCTGTTCAGGGCACAACCATGCTAGTTTTACAGTTGCTTTTGAAGTTGTTGCGAATGAGCTGAAACATTTATGACATCTCCAAGAGACGTGTCATTATACTTCCTATTAACAGCACAACTCTGTGATAGATCATGTCTTAATCACGTTAGAAATTCAAAACCAGATATTGGAGTTCTTTTATGCAACTTGAAGACCAAGGATAAAATGACTCTGAATGGATAAAATGACTCTCAACGGATAAAATGACTCTTAATGGATATATATATATATGTATGTGATATGTATATGAATGTGATAGGAGATTTGCAATTGATATAAACAGATTTCAGATGAAATTGTCAGCAATAGAAAATCTAATAATGATTGATAACGTATCTAGTTTACTACAATAAACAAACTTTTATCAGTGGTTCTATTGAAATCAATATTAAACATAGAGAGATTATTACACGAAGAAGTGTGTCATATGACTTTTATTACGAAACGACCAACTTCATTTGTGGCTGTAAGTCTCAGTGATATTACAAACAATTGTTTCATGATGTCACAGACGACAAAATATGGGAAGTTGCGCTGAAACAATGTATGTGAGGCAAACATGATATGTGAACATGTGTTCATCTGAAAAATGTTAACTTAGTTAATTTCAACCATATTGGTAATGAATTTAATATTACATAATAGAATGAACATGTATGTTGCATTTCATTTTCAGAAAGTATAGACTTTCCATCTAAATTAGAATTTACACAGGAGATAAACCAGTAACTATGAACCAAACAGGATTCATGATGACATTTTTGAGAAACATTTAGAAGTTGGTATACAAGTATAAGACAACTATGTGGATCAAGTCTTTGAAGGGCATTTACAAGTGGCATACATAAGAACAGGAAGATTTTCTAGATAACAACTTCTTTAATGTGAAAATACACAACGTTTCAGAGTACACTGTCGGCCAAAAGAAACGCCTACCAGATATCTTATCAGATTTCGTAAAAACTATAATGAGAACTTTAGCAATATTATAGCATAATGTAGTTGTACCATTTCTGCATGATATATCTAAAATTCAGAAGTTGTCATGTCACAAAAGAATGACGATTGTTGAAATGAGGCAAATGAATTGTTCAGTTTTCGATCAGTGCTTGATCAGAAAAACATCTGAAACCGATTTTCATACAAGCACGAGCAACAATACAGGCACGCATTTGCTTTAAAATGGTGATGACACTACCGATGTACGTGGGTACGGTGCGCAAGTGTATCAACCGGAAATAGCGGTATTCATTGGGCGTAGTTTACATGAATATTATTGACTCGATTCACAGTTTTTCCACGATTTCAATCGACTTACATATCAATTTGTGTTCAGCATAACTTGGAGACCACCATTGATTATATTTCAGAAATTATTTCATCTTTCCTTTTTAGTAAAATCAAGTAGGCGTTTCTTTTGGCCGGCAGTGTATATGCTCACTCTTTATCAGGTGGAATGTAAGGAATATGGAATATAAACATTCCACCTGATGAAGGAGTGAGCATATTCTCCAAAACGTCGTATATTTTCAGATTACGGAAGTTGTTATCCAGAAAATATTCTTGTTCTTAACTATATGGATAACAACTTCCTTCTGATGAAGAGCATGTAACAACCCAGAAATGTTGTGTGTACAATAAAGATGTTGTTGTTCATATAGTTGTCTTGTTGGATTCATGATGGTAAATTATATTAAAGTTGGCGCAAAATGCAATCAAATTCATATTTTGTAATTCTTAAATTAATGATGAAACTGCTTCATTGGAGCATGTTAGATGATAGTGCTTTTTCCACAAAACTAAAAATTTCACTGATATTCAAATCAATATGATAATTCTATCTTTCATGAATATTGAAAAGTGTTTTTCAACATTTTTTATCAGAAACCTCATGAGGAAGTGATGATGTCAAACTATCGTTGAATTATGTATTTGTGATTTCGCAAATATTCAAAACCAGATATCACATTAAAACTTAAATAAGTAGGGTGATTAGATTTTAATTAATCATTGAAAGATTTAACGAGTGCAAAAAGGACAACCAATGACAAAAAAATTCATATCATTGAGGCATATATAATGACAGCGCTATCTCCAACGAGATTTCTAATTCGTTTGTGACAGTTGATGCAGGGAAAACTGAATTTCATTTCCGATGATATTCCTTCTTGATGCGACTGCCTGCTAGGTTTGAAGTGTATGATTATGGCGAGTAAATATGTTGGATGTGATCTGACATGAAATACCATCATGCTGTCAAGCTGTCCTGCATAGTGAAATGGATTACAGGAAAGTATGGCCTTCAGACTAATAGCACATTCGTTCATATCTCTCTCTGACGCTACTGACAAAACTGTTCTATGAAAGGGATGATATTTGGGATTTACTTATATATAGTTGAGGATTGCCATGCATAAATGGCAGGGCTGGGTGGGATTTACTAAGTTGAGGATTGTCATGTATAAATGGCAGGGCTGGGTGGGATTTACTAAGTTGAGGATTGCCATACATAAATGGCAGGGCTGGGTGGGATTTACTAAGTTGAGGATTGCCATACATAAATGGCAGGGCTGGGTGAGATTTATTAAGTTGAGGATTGCCATGTATAAATGACAGGACTGGAAGACTGAAATACTATTTCAGGCTAGTGGACCTTAAGATTTGTAATCCTCTCTCACACGCAGACACTTTTAAATATCGGTTATAGGCTGAAAGAACTTATATGTTATCTTATGCAATTGTTCAAAGTTGTATCTCCTGATTTAAATGTAATATTATGTGGATATTGTAATTGATTATTTTTTTTGTATTCTGTGTTTCATGTTTTTTAATGCATTATTCAAAGCGGAAAATGCTAAAGTTAAAATAAATAATTCAGAGCAAGTCTGGTATTGAGAATGCACCATTCATAAAAGTGGGACCAAATGAGGCAGAATGCTTCCTAGCTCATCCATCAGACCTGCATTATGTTGAGTGTCAGTACTTTGATATAAAGCACTTTCTATATTTCACAAAGACCATAATTACGTCACAATGATTGATGTGCTGTAAGGATATCATGCCAATAGAATGACACTTATCACCACAGATTCCCAGGACCAAACCATATTAGTTTTTAGCTCATTAGGTCTGAAAGGCCAGATGGGCATATGGCATTGGACAGCGTTGTGTGTCCATCTGCAGGCATCAAAAACCTTTCAACCACTTCTTTTCCGAAACCAGATGATATAAAATGCTGTAATTTTCAGAATTTTTTATTTTTTATAAAGGGACTAGATAGGTTTATTTGTTTGGTCTTGATTCCCCCTCAAATGGCGGTGTGACAGGGGATCCATCCTAAAATCTTTATACAAATTCTACCCAAGAACCAGTAATGCCAGGAAGCTAAATGTTTGGGAATATGATCTTTGTTGGATGGAGACTGTGATTTATAAATGTCATTACCCTACTCATAAAAATAAAGTCATGGCAGAGGTACAATTTAAAGTGGGTTAACATTTTAAGTACTAGGATAAATTTTGAACATAAGCATAAAGGTCTGCTTGTCTGATCTTAAATGCACTTATTTGTACCAACATTAAGTGGACTATAGCTTATTAGAGGTTTCTTATTATGACGGTATGCAATGACAGTGTTAATGAAGTGTTAATCTTTACCTTAATGATAATGATAATATAATACCGGATGAGCTACAGAACCATTGGCTCTATTTTTTAAAGCGACCATCAGTGGTAAGGTTCACATGGATACATATTGTGTCGATTTTAGAGCTGTCATTACAAAGTGGGATTGAAGTCTTAGTCCTTAAGATTTGGGTTATAGATTTCAATCCACATATCCATAGGACATTGTATCAATTACTTTATCACATATCTCTCACAATAACATGGAAAAATGAGGAGATTTAAGTTTGACATTTTATGTTTTTTGAGGTTATTTTGCAAAAGTTCTTATTCCACTCCTTAAAGCATAAATCTAAACATTTTTTTATTTGGCTTACTTAAAGAAGATAACAGATTATTTTTGTAATTGTATATGCACAGTTTCTTGATAAATGTTGGAAGGAATAAAGTTAATGATATCTTTTGAAGATAATTTACATCCAGTTTTTTAAGTTTACTAAGGTCATCATGATTCATAGTGACAAGTGTTGTAAGTTGACATTTCATGGTGTATGATATATGGTACAAGTTCCTCAAAGAATTGTTAGGCAAATATATTCTTTAGGATGGAGTTGTATTGATTGGTGTTTGCAAGGACTGGCTGTGTGATGGAAGATAAATATACTTTGGTGCGTGCTGAGTAAAATGTTTGAGTCACACAAGGAAAGTCCTTGAAGGCAGACATGATTTATCTTACGAATTCTTGCCTACTTCTTGGCTCTCTAAATGTTGAAATGTCTTCTTCCTCACCAACAATTTATTTCAGTCCTTTTAGAAGTGTGAAGTTGTGGCTATAAGTGCCATTTAAATGCTGCATAATGAGCATTTGTTTGCCAAAGAAAAGAGAAAATAAAATGAATGTTGCTCATCAAATTTTCATTTCATGTACATTAGTCTCAAAGAAACATTTTATATTAAATTGTTGACTTCTTCTAAAACTTCATTAAAAGTTGCCTCTGCTAGAAAATTATAAAAGCACTTTACTGATTAAAAACTGAAGAGATTGTGCTTTGAGAAAATGTTCGTCAGATCTAGTTGTTTTGAAAAGAAATGGTTGTAAATCAAAATGTTGAATATATATGTATAGTTACAATCAAATATTTTCATGCTACAAAATCGCAATGTTTAGGAACAAATTAATAAAGAACAGTATTTATTTGTTGTTGATGACAAATTGCAGTTAATTATATGTTTTGAGGCTGGAAAATGTTTTTTTTATGTATATCCAGGCAATGTGCTTATCATTGAACTGAGAGATTATACTTTCTTTTTATAATGATTTTATTTCTTTTTCGAATACATAGACATATATAACGTTCATGTTTCATTCATAGAACAAAAGTTAACAATTTAAACATTAACAAATAATGGCTTAGGAACAATTTAAAAAAAATTCAAGAATTCAAGTTTACAGAGTTTACAAGTTCTTTTTTAACCCATTATTTTCATACATTCACAGATGTTGCAGTATTTTAAGGTCTTAGGAAAGATCATGGCATACAGAATAGAATGTTGTGAATTTAGAATATTTGCATTCTGGGTAACATATGAGTTAATGTACCTATAAGCCTGTAGCCTTATAGTATTGGAAATAATACTGTGGTGGATATTTTCAAGATGCTAGATTACTATTACCTTGTAAAGTATTGACAACATTTCTAAACATTGAGTTGGAGAATTGATGATGAATTCTATTGGTAATATAATCTCTGTTGAGAAGTTCTGATGAATTGTTGTAAGACGTACTACATCCTTGTAATGGCATCTTGTAGGTACATTTCTGCAGGAAATTCTTCCACTTTTATGGACACAGTTGATTGGACATCATTGACATTTTCTTGCTGAAGTATTGAAGTCATACAGCGTGATGGTGCACATTATTTGTGAGAACATTGAGTTGAAATATAGAACTGAGCTTGGAATTCACTGATCTGTAATTGAAAAGACAAGATAATGAGTATTTGTTTTAATTGATCTTTACATTTGACTGACATAAGAGTGTTTGTTTTTACTCACAAACAACAGTGCATGATTTGTAAAGGTATGGGTAACTGTTGAGAATTTTTCATCCATGTAAAGATGAAATTGTTGATCATGATCGATTTGATTAGTCTTCCTCTTTATTTCCCATGGGAAAACTGATAAAATTGATAATGTCTTGATTTCCAAATGAAATATTTGATGAAATTCACAGAGACAAACCAGTCTGTCCCAGATATACTACAGCGTTGTAGAGGAGCATTCATAAAAGTGGGACCAAATGAGGCAGAATGCTTCCTAGCTCATCCATCAGACCTGCATTATGTTGAGTGTCAGTACTTTGATATAAAGCACTTTCTATATTTCACAAAGACCATAATTACGTCACAATGATTGATGTGCTGTAAGGATATCATGGTGGACGAATCGCTGTTATTGTCAAAGGTTTTCAGAAGCATATTTGTTGTTTGAAGTGATCTCTTGAATCATTGGAAAGTTGTACATAGAAATAAATATTTGTATTCTAGATCTGCCATTTCAAAAGGGGATTGAAGTCTTAGTGTAAGTTTTGTATCAGCTGTAGCCTTCTTTTAGCTGACATAGCCTCATAACAGTATGTCAGAAGCTTCATCACATATCTCTCACAAGAACATGGAGACAATTAAGTTAACTGATTGGTTTGACATTCATATTTCCTGTACTTCTTGACAGAAGTTGTTATTATGTGATTCTTCTAAAAGTGTAAATTAAAAACAAACTGATTTGACTTAGTTTAAAGAAGATAACAGATTTTTTTGTACTTTTGTATGCTTGTATTCTTGATAACTGTTAAAAAGATTGAAGCAAATAATACCTGTTAAAGATGATTTACATCCAGTTTTTTAAGTTTACTAAGGTCATCATGATTTGTATTTATATTTAGTGTTGTAAGTTGACATTTCATGGTGTATGATATTGTATGAGTTCCTCAAAGAATTGTTAGGCAAATATATTCTTTAGGATGGAGTTGTATTGATTGGTGTTTGCAAGGACTGGCTGTGTGATGGAAGATAAATATACTTTGGTGCGTGCTGAGTTAAATGTTTGAGTCACACAAGGAAAGTCCTTGGAGGCAGACATGATTTATCTTACGAATTCTTGCCTACTTCTTGGCTCTCTAAATGTTGAAATGTCTTCTTCCTCACCAAAAATTTATTTCAGTTCTTTTAGAAGTGTGAAGTTGTGGCTATAAGTACCATTTACAATGCTGAATATTGCACATTTGTTCCTGGAAGCAAATGAAAACAAATGACTAAATCTTTTTTAATTGTCATTTTGTATGTAAAATAATATAGCCACAAATGGTCAATGCAGATGTTCCGAGCTCCTAAAACTTAAATAAAAGTTGCTGCCCAGCAATTAAAATATAAATATGCAAACATTAATTACTAATTCTATTAAATTAAACAAACTCTTCCTCGAGAACCTATGTTTAGTTGTGAAATGCATGTGAAAGGAATGATTTTAAGAAAAACAATGTATTATTTTTTTTCTGTGAGTATGTTATCTAAGAATATTGAAAAATCACATGAAACCTTTTTTCTGCTTACATAATAATAATGTTAATATTGGTAATTTAATAAAGACAGCTTAAATCTATTATTGATGACAAATTTTAGGTAATTATGATAAATGTTGTGATGCAAGAAAATGTCAGTTTCTGACATATATATATAGGCCATGTCCATCTTTGTACTGGTTCATGTTGAGAGTATGATGTCTGAGTAAATTCTGGTAATGGCATCCTGCAGGCATAATTCTTCCACTGTTGTGGACACAGCTGATTCGACAACCTTTCACATTTCCTTGCTAAATTATTGAAGCCATATGGCCTGATGATGCTCATTACTTTGAAAAACATTGAGCTGCAATGAAGGACTTGAGGATTCACTGATCTGTAATTGATAAGCGAGAATAATCAGTGAAAATGAGACTCTACAATTGACCTTTTTAAGAGTTTTTTTGTATTACAAAACATTAAGTTAATTTATTGCAAAGATAATTAAGGCAATAGTTTGAGCATTATTTTCTCTTACATTGCAATTTGAAGTTTGTTATGTATATCAATCTATATTGTAAAAATGATCAAATTTATAATGTTTAGATTTTCAAATGAATTTTTTTTATTGATATTTGACTGTCCCAGCTAGATGTTTGGATTGAAACACGTACATCATTCATAAAAGTGAGACCAAATTAGGCAGAACGAATGCTTCCTAGCTCATCCATCAGACCTGCATCATGTTGAGTGTCAGTACTTTGATATAAAGCACTTTCTACATTTCACAAAGACCATAATTACGTCACAATGATTGATGTGCTTTAAGGATATCATGCCAAGAGAACAATATTTATTTTCCTGAAGCAAAGCATATTAGTTGTTTGAAATGTTCTCCAAAACGAGTTTGATGTAAGTGCAGATTCGTTTCTGATTTAATTTTGCATCAAGAAAGCCAATTGAAGTGCCTATCCATGTTAAAATGTTAACTTGACATTCACAATGTGTCAATTCTTGCATTGTACATATATCATAGGGACAAGAAGCTATAGATCGGAACTCGGTTTGACGTTCATAATTTTCTAAACTTCTTTAAAAACATCATTTGCCTTCTCAGAAATATGCATTTGAATTCAAATTATTTCACATGGCATCTTGTCATTTCTCTCTTATTTGGTTTACAAATGTTTCAAGGTTTTTTAAATTTATTTCCCCAGCATGCTAATTGTTAGGATGGAATTGATGTGCAACAATAACACATTAGCAAGTTGGCACTGCAACATGTTCACAGCTTCTTCTTCTTGACAAGTGACAACTGCTCATGAATTATTCAAAATGTTTCAGAACATTTACGAATTTCTGTAGTTTTCTTTTTTCACCATAGCCTGCAAATTTTAGAATTTATCTTATTCAAATGCATTCTCATGTAGTTCATAATTCAATCGGTTTGTACTTGTTGTTACTAGTCAAAGAAAACATATCCAGAGTTATATTAGTCTCATAGTGTACGCCTGTTGATTTGACAAGTGGAAAAAAATGAAAGATTTGAAATATTCCATAAAAATAAAAATTCCATAAAATTACGTAAAATTATTTTCCACCATAATTTGCATTAATAAGATTTTGGTGTTACATGAATGCCTATGCAGTACACAAACAAGAGGCGTGAAAACTCAATTGAATCTATAATGTAAAGGAAATATAGTACATCTGTCTTGATTTGACGAATATCATGTTTATCACATTGAGTGAAAATAACACAGCCAAGAATGGAAACATAATTTTCTACCTCACGAGATGAGATAAACATTGCATTTGTCAAGAATTATTTTATTATATTATATAATGTTATTTTGTAATTATACCACAACAGGGTTGTTTTCATGTTTAGCTGCCGCTAAGTGCAGCCACAGAAATAATGTGACATACCTTAAAAGATACTTTATAATCTCAGACCAATGTTTTATGGCATCAAAATCTTGAACTTTAACCTTTGAGTAGTGGTATATTATATCAGTCATTAGTCACAGTGAAAATATCATATATATATATGTTCACTGTAGCGTAGTTTATTTCACTGATAAATCCCAGTATTTCATTGCTCCTTATCCGATATATAAACTGCCAGGCAAAAGAAAGTACACACCTCAGTTGGTTTTGATTAATTCAATATTTAAAAGAAATCAGATACATTTGATTATGGCACGATACAATAATACTATGAACAGCTGTATTTTATCCAAAATAATTTTGGAAGAATTTAAAAATTAAAAAATTTATAACATGTACTAGTAAGATTCTTGAGAGGCATTTAGAAGATGGGGAAAAGGCAAATATATGGATAACAACTTCTTCTCTATTGTATACACACCGTTTCTGGGCTGTTCCTTGCCTCTTCATCAGGTGAATGCTGACAAACAGATGTACAAGGTATATATATATTTGATGGATACACATAGAAGTACATGTAGAAGTATTCTTTGACTCCTGACTTAACGCCTGCACTATTCAGTTTTAGATTATGACATCTAAAACTTGAGATATTTGGAATGAAAATCATACATATGATAAAACCAATAGAAGTGTGTACTTTCTGTTGACTGGTAGTTTAGTAAATTGAAATATCTTATAACAGGAGGATGACAGCTTGTGTTGCCTGCAAAAAGTGCACATTGAGTAGTGATATCAGACTACGTCCTTGTGATGGCATCCTGCAGGCATATTTCTGATGGAAATTCTTCCACTTTCATGAACATAGCTAATTCACAACCTTTCACATTTCCTTGCTAAATCATTGGAGTCATATGGCCTGATGATGCTTATTACTTTGAAATACATTGAGTTAAATTGTAGAACTGTTTCAGAGTTCACTGATCTGTTATTGATAGGATCCGATAATCACTGTTGGAGATGAGAGGCTCGCAATGACGTACATGATTCTCCTACATATATAATTTGAATCTTGTTTAATGTGACAAGGAGATTTATAAGACTTTTCTATCTGACATGAAACTAGGCAAAAGCTTTATTGATTTTTCTCTGCTTTCAATTTCTGCCAGAAAATTTTGAAAAATTGTTCTGATTTTGTATCTTTTTTTTTCTGAGCACATGTAATCAATTCAAATATTTTGAAGCACTGTCAATAAACACACTTCCTATTCAGCAAAAAGGACTTAGAATAGGAAGTGCTAGGATTGCATATATATTGATATGCAATATATATTATATGTGCAGTATGCCAACAAGGTATGTTGTTTTCTCTTGGCAGACTCCGATTTATCGACAAACTTTTTCTTATATTGGGAGAATATTCAAATGTGGACAAGCTTTCAGAGATACAAGTTTAAACTGTACATTAACTTATTGTTCCAAGTAATCAAATTGGGAAGTAATCAAATAGTAACATATTTTTACTTTGACTCTGTAATGGGAAGGAAATAACAAATGTGCTTACACACCCCAATTTAATTTATGTATTAGGTGCTAAATGTTTATCCTGAGTAAAACTAGAGATCTAATGTGTCAAGAATTAGTTTTGCTTTTGTTGCATACTGGAATGATAGTTCAAAGGTCATTCATCAGTGGTGGATCCAGATTGGGGTGGAGGTTCAGTGTAAAATAATTGATGTAACCCACCACATGTCACTAGGCAGTATCTGAGTTTACTCATGCAGCAACTATTTTGATCATTTACCTATAGATACATCTTGTTCTTGTAAGTGCACAGGACTGTATAGTCAGGACCCATATTTTCGAAGCTCTCTTGGTGCTAAAATAGTCGTAAGTGCCATTCATTTAAATTGACTTACGACTATCTTAGCGCTAAGAGAGCTTCGAAAATATGAGTCCTGGTCACACATAGTGATAAGTCTTAAAAAGGATAGTTCCATTTATTTTCTTTACTATTCACTGGAGGTCTTCTGCTAAACATGGAAGTTTAAATTGGCCACCTAACATGTTCTAGAAAGTTAGACATTTAAACACTCTATGCATAAATAACAAGACTGATGAAGCAGGTCTAGCCACCAAACAACTACAAAATTCTGCTCTTCCTGTGGACGGCTCGGTGTATTTGATGACGGATTTATCCTCCTTTTCCGTGTGTAGCAATATTGTAACATATGTACATATACATATAGAATACTAAACGATGTCTCATTTGATAACATGTTTATGAAACTAGTGAATGCTATTTTTAGTGAGTTTGAAATTAGTATTTTATTTATTACTCAATGATGTAAATAGTGCTAAATTGCAATAAAATCACTGTTAGTGACGCTCACTTGCAAGAAGGTCACCCGCTATTGCAGTCATGCAGCAAACAATGTGACGTCAACCAAAAACTACTATGCCGTCACGAGCCGATTATGACGTTACGGCAGCACACATATGTGTATCCAACTCATTGTTATCTAATGAGTGATCTCACCACAATTGAGTAATAAATATGTTTAAACATACTCATTGGTCTCCACAGAATGTTTTTGGTTAATTTGACATAAAGTTTAAGGATTTATCCATTTACATCATACATGTTGTATTCATACATATATGTATTGTTTGTTTTATACATGCAATTTTCATATCTTATTTTATAGCAGCATTATATCAACAGGTTTGATCACAGAACAATAACCCAGTTCATGTATGTTATCGATCATTGTATGTGATATATCACTTTCCGTTACCATCACAAATTCATCACAATTTGGCAATATTTTCAATCTATTTTTCATTGAGGAGTGCATGTGTCTTTCTGGATTGTTCTTTATCAAGAAGTAAAACAAAACTCCAGAAAGTGTTTACAAGATATAAGTGATGTCTCCACCTCATGTATTCAACAGTCTCTTATCTTGTTGATGCAGTATGTTCGCGACCCAAGGTGCTGCTTCTGTCGCTGACCTTATAAACGCAACAGATAGGCTTCAAGAAACTCTTTTATCTTCTTAACCATGTTTCGCAGCCATCATTGTTGGTAAAAAAACATGAGCGCCAATCATATTGCATGTCACAAATGAATGCGGATATATACAGCATAAAGTAAGGGGATATAGAAGGTAAATAATGATCGGAAATGACTTCATTAGCAGATAGATTAAATGTTTGCGTTACTGATTTGTAGGTAGTCTTGTTGTCTCCATGTTTGCTATGCAAACATATGTTGAAGGTTAGAAGGGGTGCAAGCATCCTTGTTGAAGTGTGTTCAGTGGCTATCAGTGCCTCGGAGGAATCAATGAGCGTGGATGAGTTGGACGCTGCGGGCTCCAGCACTGTGGAATCAATCAGCCTCTACTTAGTGCAGACAATCTCTTGTTCTTGACGCAAATGTAATCATAAAATCATTACGGAGCATCCCAGTGTAAAATGACTTCATTGTTGAGAGAGTGATATTCTTTACACCAGGTTTTTGCAGTTTATTAATTTCCTGGCTTCGGGAAAATGTTCGTTACAAAAAGTTAAGCAAACAGTTATCTGGTAAACAAGAAAGAAGTTATTGAACGAAGGTATTTTATTGGCGGTTGCAATGTTGACACTAGTGTTTGAATAAAACAGGGTAGGAAATGCTTTGGGTATCCAATTATCTCAGTCAATTATTAAGATTTTTTTAATAGCCAAAGTAAATGATTACATTTGATTGTTATATACATTGCAGTATTTGTGTTAAGCAATTTGAGAAAAAATATCACATTAACAATTACAAATCTATTTGATTGGATACAGTAGGTTTATACAGTAGAACACAGATATAATGAAGTACAAGGGACCAAAGAATTACAGTTCGCTATATCCGCTGCTATTCGCGTTTGGCATATTATATACAGCTTTTGACGGGGCTTATAAATTTGTTCGCTATATCAATTTGTTCGCTATGTCCATGTTCGCTATATCCGGGTTCTATTGTAGTAGACAATTGTATATATATAGGTTTTGAGTATGTTTGAAACAAAAACAGTAATGTGTGAATAGAGTATTTTGACTATTTGATGACCTGATACAATCAATATTCATTTAAATTAATTTACATACTATCTATACTATTTTAGGTCATCTGGTTCAAGTATCATGTGTGTTGAGTTAATAAGAACTTAACATTTGAGGATAATTGGGTGAGTGTTGTAATGAAAGCAGTTGTTTGCATTAGTATTTTGTATGCATGACACTGAGGTGAAATGGGATGATTTGTTGTTCACTGCATGTTGCTTTCAAAAGTATTTCATTTTGCAGCTATTTTGGGCTTTTACGGCTAATTGTAGTGAAACCTGTGAACACTGACTGAAACAAGCAAATAATGGGTTATGCTGAAATGAATTTCAGTTTAATGTACTGTCAACCTCTGATATGCTACACATAGTACCTGGGTTTTTGTAACATTTTACAAGTGAATCACATCACTCTCTCTTGTTAGCACAACCTAAATGTTTGAGTTTATAATACAGCGTACCCAAATAAAACTTACAAAACTGAAATAACTGTTTTATACCAATAATTTTTTTATTTCTTTTAATGTTTAAAATATCATGTTCAGTATCTTTTTCAAAATTTTTTCAAAATTTGATACTTGCCACCCCTCATGAAATGATTGAGACCATTTATTGTTTAAAAACTTGGCAGGAGGTTTAACAACCATGTGAGCTACGCTACAGATGTGTTCATATTTGGTTTCAAATATAAGCGTTAATTAGAAATCAAATTCTTTCTTATTCTAGATCAATATATCTTATGCTTGAGGTGAAAATGGAAACATCGACAATCTGTCAACAAAAAATTGTTTTTATTTAAATATATCTTTATAAATAGTATTTTATTTGAAACAAAAGTTAAATTTATCGTTAATGAGTGAACACTGGATAAATGTTTGGAGGACATATCCATATCGGCATTGGTTCACGGTATATGTTCCACTGTAGTATTGCAACCAAACCACAGTGTATGAAGTAGAACAGTTCTCTACAGAGGACAAACTTGTGAAGTCCAACATTCAAACCACAGACTTCTAGCTTGATGTTAAATGCTATAATCACGGAGCTTTCCAAACCTACATCTGACCAATGGATTATGATCGCTCTGACTAGGTTAGGTATCTTTTCTATGATCTGAACTGGTTAAATCTTTCTCTCAAATAACGTCACAATACGCATATAATTGCTATGTTAATTATCTTCCATGAAGCATAAACTTGTTGGAAATCCTTTCTTGGCAGTACCGTATATGACATATTAATCCAGCCCTAGGCCCCTTTGAAAATTGGAAAAAAGAGGCACTTATTAAAAATGACCTTATCATTCAGTCAAGTACGTAAAAAACTTCGATATTTTTTAATCTGCAACCTACGCATTTCAAATATAGGCCAGAATCAATTTTGCGATATATGACTAAGTTTATAAGTTTAACACTTTAGGTTGTCTATAGAGGGGGCGCTAAATTTTTCATGAGTTAAAAACATGGTTGGTGGTGCTTATAAGAAGAGGGCACTAATTACGTGGAATAGGGTAAAAGAGATGTTTTGTGAGTGAAATACAAAATCCCAGGATGGGATATGAATACGCAAGAGATACTCAGAATTACATTGAGAGTGGAATCTAAGAATCGGGACCGCTAATCCTGGGTATATTGTTAGCAGGTAAATGCTGTGAAATTTCTATCGATTTTTACAAGCCTCCTTTGTAAAATGATGGCAGGCCGCAGGGGCTATAATGGTCGACTTTTATGAATTAAAAACCTAGTAGCCTGAGCTTGAATGGAAGTTTCATGGAAATATGAGTCTTTTAAGCATCTTCGTGTGTGATACAAATTCCTGTAGCTCTTAAATAGTCTCTTTTTACAGAGAGACGAGAACATTACATCCATCCTGTACTTAAGCAAAATGTTTCAGGGGGGGGGGGGGGGGGGGGGTTGAACCCCCTCTGGATCCACATTTGTAAACTTTGGCATCAATGAAGGGGAAATATTAGCATTGCCAATGTTTGGAGATGTGGAGTCTGTTTTGTTTGTATAATAAGTAAACTTTTAAAAATCTTTTTAATTTAGTCACTTTCACAACGTCACAGGTCAGACTTGATGAAATGGTATTCTGATGACATGAAGGGCAATTCTTTACTTGCTATTTAAAGTTTGATATCTTTCTATAATTAAAACCAACAAAATTGATTTATTTAACTCCTCATTGTTGATTATCAGGAATTATCCTTCATTATCTTTAGCCATTATGGTTCAAGAATATGATGGTAAATCTCATGATAATTGATGTAAATTCAAGAAATGTTAAAAAGGAAGTGAAATTCATAAGTGAAGATAATGAATTTCATGATTGTTCATGGTCAGTTAATATTGCTCTCAGTATTTCACCAATCCCTGGAACATGGGAACAAGAGGTTATTGTGCGAGTGTATCATATATCAAAACATTATTTGAAAATTCCCTTAATTAATTCAGATGTGAATTTAAATCAAATCAATTAAACCATTTTCATTTAAATTTTATAATTGAATACTACTGATATTGTTCTTACTGATACAAAAATGAGTTTAGGAATTAAGTTAAGGAACAGTCCATTATCACTGTCTCATCAGGTGAAGTGGTATTTATTATCCATATGTCCTGAAATAAGTCTATACCTAAATTATATTGCATGCATGTAATACACCTTTAAGTGACAATTTGATTGGCCAGTTGAGAAAACCATGTAACCATGGGATATCCAGGTGCACGACTATTTTTATACATAAAAGAAGATTAAGGATCTTTTCGACAAGTAAACTGTGCCAGGAATTTCAGTGGCTTTATTAAAACAGAATGCTTTTGGGTGACATGTCAAAGTGTTGAGAAGGCGGTTGGGTGAATCAGTGCAAAAGTGTCAATTCATTTGATGTCTTCCACCAAGATTTAATTTTCACTGAGAAAGAAAGCCAAAATGTTAAAAATATTAAGTCTTATTCTGAATTATTTTAGATTGATTCATATAGCTATTGAAGTTTACATGTTACATTATAATAGTGATGTTTGCATTATTTAGTTTGACAATGGTGCTACATCATTAGCCTTATTAACCACTACAGTGACTGTGACCGAGATGTTTCCATATGCATTGACATGATTGATTTCTCTGTTGATGATGTCCTTTCTGATATTTGATGTTCTGACCTTCACACACTTACATAAGCTTCATTTTGGTTTTACCATACTTGTGCTATTACAATGATGTTTCAATTGTTGTTGATCATTATACAGTCACATGTAATGTAAAAACAATATGACATTTATTCTTTGATATTTATCTCTATAGAATATCACTGTGAGGATTCCAAAATGGAATGCTTCCAATATTTCTTGGTATATGAATTATTGAAGACATCATTTGTCAAAAGAATTTCACAAACATATTAAACCTTAAAATAATTAACTAACATTCTTTAAGTGGGAAAGGTTTCAACGTCATCTCCAAAGAAGCAGAAAAATGAAACATAGCTTCGTTAGGGACATCTTTGGCATGAGTACTAGTGTTGCGTGTTGCATTGAATTATTGAGCAATTCATCAGCAAAGCCTGCTTTACTGCTAATAGTGCTATTATAGATAATCCAACATACAATCATTGCACCGATCAAACTGACATACGGTGACAGGATGCTCTATGAACATAAATCACACTGTAATAAGCTTATTCTTAAACATTGTATGCATCGCAGGTATCATGCCAGATTAGTCCTGTCAGCTGTGAAAGTTCAAGTGTCAGTGCTTGCTTCTCTAAAAGACAATCTTCAGCCATCTATGACCCTTTGGATTCAGTCTGTGTTCCTGCTGGATGTATAGTGACTTGGCTGCAGTCTGTGTGTACACTGAGCCACCCACCATCCTACAAGTGGCTAGAATAGATTTAGCTCTTTATCTTCTGTATGTGTATAAAATATCAATCTATAATATGGGAGTCTTCTTGTCGTGTAGTCAGTACAAATTATAACCCTTTTCAGGTTCAGTCTTTTTGTAAAATAGCCACCCACATTTATTCTAGTAGCAAGTACAGATATAGCTCTTTATCTTCTGTCAGTGTATAAAATAGCAACCTATAATATATCTGTCTTCTTGTCATGTGGCCCGTACAAATTATAACCATTTTCAAATAGACTTGTCAAGTCATGATAAAAAACCATGGTGTACAAGGAGGAGAAACGACACAAGTTGCTCACCTGTTCCCACATCAACAATTACTGAGTTTTATAATCGAAAAAAGGATAAACACATTGACATTGAACTTTTTGAAAATTATTCATCATCTTAAGTTATCAGTGTACTTGTACATTCCCGAAAGCTGAATTACTGGAATTGTTTATGATAGCGGTTGCTTTTGGGTATGGCCATATGGACATGAATGAGGTCTTTTTCAATAGACTAGCTGGTTAACAAGACTTTATATCAACAATTTTATCTGTTCCTTGATTGATTCATTGATATCAGTGGAAAATGAGGCAAAGAAAGATTTTCATAAACTCTTTACAAATGAATAAAATTACGAATTTTCCCCCTCTTCATTACTGTTGGTCGGTGTCAACATACTGTAATGGCATCATTATTGTATACACATTTATCTTCCAGCTTTTAATTTCTTATCTTTAAAAATAGTTTACTATTATATGAATATTTATGTACAAAATGTAGTAAATATACAAATTAATCGTCACCACACATTCTTCATCACAGCAATTAACTTATTTTGTATCTGTGATTTGACATCAAACAAGAATGGGAATAACAACGTTGAACTAGCAATAAGTAAGTCCACACATATACCTAATTGGCCATAGTTAATATATGCATCATACCACTGCAATTAACACAGAGTATTGGAGAAGTATTTATTGGATTGTTGATCATCTGACCTGAGAGAGGTATGTTAATAACTGAGGACACGTATCAACACTAATAGCATGTTAATATCCAGGAAATATGGGAATCATGTGAAAGTGCTCTGATGGCGTTGAGTTTCTTTCATGTCATTGTTCACTGGTTGACAGAGCTCAGTACTGTCATGGTGGCAATGACCATGTGCTCTCCAGTACCACCACTTCCTGTTTACAGAGACGACAATAACAGTGTCCTCAACTTCACCTTGACTAAACACCATCTTCCTTAAGTGAATGGTACAACAACGAAACATTCAACAATTACCAAGGAATCTGATACATCCTATACTTGTCTTAAATGCTCTTCTGATAGACAATTATAACAGTGATATACTGAAGACTTACTGAAGCAAAGGATTATCATTGGCAATAGTCTGAAGACAAGAAAGCAAAAAAGAAATGGATATCAATAGACGTTTAATTGAAATTAAGCACTTTTCTGTTTCACATCTGTTGATTATCCAGAAAGTATAATTAGTGGATCCCCCCTCCCACTCCCTCCTTTTGTAAATATGAATTGAGGTAAATGTTCTGAGTGAGTTATCCTGCACATGCCCCACCTCCACCCTTTGAAAACTTGGATTGGCCTAAAGGTGAGGTGATTTGGGGTTTAACACCACTTTCAAGAGTATTTCACTTATATCACAGCTGCTAGTATTATTGCTGGGAGAAAGTCTGCAACACCATTGTGGCTCCATAGATATATCCATTATGGTGAAAGCTGCAAGCATCGACTGGAACTAGTGAACCATGGATAGCACTGTGTTGGAATTCAGTGTAGCATTGCAGTTCTCTTCAGCAGACAAAGTTTCCTTGGCGGAATTCAAACCTCAGACCTCTTGATCTGGAGTCGAACCTGTATGCGCTATTCCGCCCCTGGGATTCGTCTATAAACGGTATACCTAAATAAGCTATTCAGTTTCAAGATTTCCATCAACTGAAGCAGTAGACATCATCTACATGAGAAATCAACCTCATTAGGTTCATTCACTTGAATCCAAGCTTGATCCTGCCTATCCAAAATAACAGCTTTCAAAGGGAGACAAGTATTTCTCAACATGTTTCTTATAAAGTAATTGGATAGCTTTTTTGACTGGAGGATATTGTATAGAAAATGCTTCTGGATACCAATCTGCTAGCTCTGAAGGTCATAAGGCTATCAAAGTGTCTGTGTGCAATTTATTTTCAGACAGGTTAGAAAACAATCATATGTCAATATTGTGTTATACAATACAGCTTTCTATATAGTTTGTGTTAATTATCTGTAAGAAAAGCAGTGCTACAAGAAACATTATAACAATGTTAAAATATTGGAATACATTATTTGAATATTTGATAACAAGTCATTTAATTTTGGATACAAAATGTATTAGTAATACACTTAAGGTTTGCTTCAAATAGATATTAAGATATTTAAGTACTGTTTGACAATGCATTTATGTCATTGATTGATCAACATGCCTGTACAAGTTTAGTCTTTTAAAGTTCAGAAAGAGCATTTTAAAATTCATAACTGCATTGTTGGACATTGGTTGCTCATCTAAGACAAGTTCCAGACTTGAATGGCAATTAATCTCAGATGTGGGTTGCTAAAGGATGGTTTTCAGGAATTAAGAACTAATGATTATGAGATTGATTTTAAAATTCCCGCTGCTCAGCAAATCAGTGTTAACATAAAAGATAACCAAGTCTATAGATGACATACTTAAAGTAAATATAAATGACATAAATTATCATTATAAATGGAAAATTTGAACTTTTGTTTTGCAAAAACAGCCCCATTAAGCTTTCATTCTTTATGATTAGTCCCATCACCAGTGGTTCTATTTTTGCTGTCATATTCACTACCGTTATATACTTTCTGCTTAGCTTAAAGATAAGGTAAAATCTTCTACAAGTGTATTGAACATTTATCTTTTAGAAATGTTCTTCATCAAAGAATTCATTTAATGTATAATGTTCCAAAATACTAAACAATAGCAGCTTATAAATTTGCGCTAAAATAATTACAGCATTTTGTCTACATTACTTGGCTTTCATGCTATAAATTACATCATTTTCAATATTCTTCAAATTATTCAATTTATGACATTTATTGAGTTGCACTGAATTAACCGATACATATGTATATGTTTTGACAGACGTGGCAAAAGATTGCTTATTGTCCGAAAACTGAGAGGTCTAATTTGATTAAGTTGTTTGTTGCAAGTACTGTATGTGTATAAAGTCCAAGAATATTTCATTCTTATCTTATTTGTCTCTGGAAAATGTATTTCTCTGCTTATATCACCCTTAAAGCATGATAATATAATTATTAGATAAAATGTAGAATGGGTCTAATGAGTCCAAATATAGGTATGGGTTAGGGTTACAAGCTTTTAGATTTGAGCTGTTCGTGCTTTAGACACTGACAGAACAATCATAACATGGATTCAGTCTAGTGTATGATTTGATTTCCTGATGTTTTCAAAGTTTCAGATAATTGAGTTCAGGAAAACCGCATTTCACTGATTGTACCTTCCTAGAAGCTCTTCCAACAAGTAATTGTAGAGTTTCAATCAACTGTCACTCACTAAGACCATTCTTTTAAGGTTGGTTACAATTGGTTGTTGTCTTTCAATCGGTTGTAGTCTTAAAATTAGTTGTTTCATGTGGAACTGCACTCTGGTGTTGGAGTAAAAATATGGAAGTTACCAAGAATAGTTACAAGCGGAATAAGGATATCCAAGTACTTGAGCACTTAATTGGTCTCTTCATGAACATTTGAGGAATTTGTTGAGGCAATCTTCTGAACTTGGGGTATAATTGTAAAGTCAATTCAATAGTGTAAGTTTTTTTTCTCTGTATCAGCTTCTGAACATAGTGTAACTTTACCTAAATGGAATTCACATAACATTTTTATTTTGAAAATTTTATTGAACATTGTAGATAATTCAACTAAGACTGTTAATGTAATAAATCAGATTGGCTGTAGGTTGTAATTCACTTCTCTGTATAATCAAAAAACAAAATACATTGAACTAGCTTTCACATCTGTCTTGCTAAATTGTATGACCTCACACCAAGATACCAAAGATTTGTTTGCATGATAATAATGACAATTTCTTAGAAGAAAAATTTAAGCAGACTTTAGGATTCTGTCAAATGTCATCAAAATCATCCTCTTTAAGGTATTCAAAATACTTGTTAATTTTCTACATTTATTGACATTCTGAAAATTAGCTTAGAATTCACATTGAAACACCAAAACAGTCCTTAAAGGCGCTGTAGCACGTTTTTTGCAAATTTTATTTTTTCAAATTTCTCATTTAAAATTATAGTTTATGACATTTATATTTACTTCAGAGGGTAAAACATCTTATTACACAAACCAATTATCCGTAGTGGTAATAACGTGGTTGCTTATAAAGCCAAAATTGCATGGCGGCCATTTTATTGTGAACACATTTTATTATTTCGAATAACAAAAAAAAATTCCCATGGCTTTACGGAACCATATACACTCATTTGTAACTTGATTTTCCGAAGAGAGAAGGGTGTTTTACTATTGTTGACATTATTTTTCAAATTCATTTCATCGACTTATTTCAGCAAAAAAACGTGCTACAGCGCCTTTAATAAGCATGCCAACTCTATAATAATATCAAGGGTCAGCTCGGAGGACCCACATGAAGGTCACTGCCTGGCAGTACTAGGTTAATACTGTAAATGTTGAACCTGACTTCAACATCACCTGCCCATTACCACATTGTTGCTGCAAGCCACAACATGTCTGGATTTGCCCTCAGTGCTGTATGAGATGATTATGACTCTTCATCCCATCCTAAGTATGGTTTCCAGTTATGCCTCTCTACTTCGTTAACATTAGTCTGATTCTGGTATGTAGGTAACGCTATTATCTGAAGACCTATCGGTATGATACATGATTGTACAGACCAGTGAGTGCCCTTAGCGCCACGCTGTGGTGAGATGTGGTCTAACTGATCATCAATGGCTGTATCGAAGCTTATAACTTTCTGTCATGTGGAATTTTGAAACATGAAGAAAATCATGTTTAGGATTTTGAATGTAGTACCGCATTCTCTCGGATATAAGACCAAGGGGGCCAGGGAAACATATATCTTGAAAACATGGGGATGGGCTTTCAGATGGGAGATGGGATGAGACCCTAACTCAAATGAAAATTCATACCGGAGACCCCCAGACAGTCAGAATAGGTTTTATGTAGGTATTTGACACTTAACGTAAAATAATATTATAGATTTATGACCATGGAAATCTGGCAAAATTGGGGGTGTGCTAAAACCTGAGAATAACCCCAACCAGGACAACCATCCGAAAAGTGAGAATATGGTATTTAGCAAAAGCTTTTGTTTGTTCATACTGTTTTATTCTTGTGAAATCTAATGACTTAAATGCTTCTGTGTGTCTAAAGGAAGATTTAGCCAATGGCATCATCTCACGTCCGTTTGGCCGTCCTCCGTGAACTTTATACATTTTCAACTCCTCATCCTTTCTCCTCCCTTCAGCGTCTGGATGAATCACTGAGAGTCCACGAAAATTATGTAAGTTAAGTCCAGATGTACCTGTGTCAAGGGTTATCATCCTTCTTTCAAGTCTATAAGTATATTGCCTTAAGCTATGCAAATTGGTCTATGTGCATTGAACTCCATGACCACAACTGTCAATGGTCGGTGCTTATTGGAGACCTTGCTCTTAAATCAGAAACACGTATACATCCTCTAATTATATTTTGTTCGAAAAGTTCTTATGGAACATGTAACACACCAAGCTCTTATTGGAGGCACGGCACTAAGTTTTCTTGAATGGTTGCTTTACCTAGGGCACTATGGTCCGGCACTTATTAGAGACCCAGCGCTTAATAGGGGAAATATGGTATGTCATTAAGCTGCTCATGTGAAGATAATTAGAAAGAGTCAAGTGTGCAGTGTTATAGCTCAAAGCATAGCATTTAAATAGAATTCAAGAATTCAGATTGAACATGTAACCACATCAATGTCATCTAACGTGAAAAACATGTCCTTTCATATTCATTTTACAAACATGACAGAGAAGATATGTCCTCGTTCTCTTTATAAATAAAGTCATAGCAATTACGTCAAGAGGGGCAATGTGCAAATATACCATAAGATTTTTGTAATAACGCACAATATGTGCGTCATCAATGCCCAGGGACATAGATTATCGCTGGATGGTGTCTGTTGGAATAGTTCCTCTCCTGTGAAGAATATGGCCCTGAAGTGACAATGAGCAGAGATATTGAGCTTTCTTCTATGCTAAGTGGCCAAGGAATATCACTTCATCTTGCTAATCAAGGCCTGGGAGAATGAAGGGAACTGCCGACTCGGCAACCCTGTAACTAGAGAAGCAGAAGCAGGAATCGTGGGCAATGAGATTGGCACCAACTCAGTACGGTTGTGTCTCTCTCCCTCCTTGTAACATTCTGTGGTCCTCCTTTTATTTCCTCAGTGTTTAACCCTTATATTGCCCTATTATATATCAGCCCTTTTAGCCCCTATTTTCTAACCCTCTAACTTGTAGCCGAGTTTTGCGTTAATGGTTATTTTTGAGTCTGAAATATGTATATGTATTTTTCTAATAGATTTAGCAGGATTTAGATTTCATCTGATTTTTAAAGTGCCTATTTGTAAATCATAGATGTGTTTAACATTGTTTTACCTCCTTTTTAACTAAGTTGCATTTCAATTGAACAATCTGAAATGGTAAACGATAGGAAAAGCAAAAATTTTGTGAATTACAACTTCTTTATTGTGAATATATACAATGTGTCAGAATATAGTATATGCTCACTTCTTCATCACAAATGTCTGACTATAGCAATTATACTCCGAAATGTTGTGTATGTTCCCAATAAAGAAGTTGGTATCTAGAAAATCATCTTTTTCTTACATGTATTCCACCTTAAATGCCCTACAAAAACTTAAACCCTTGCTTTATTGATTATTTAGTCATGCAAGTATTTGCAATGCATACTACGAGTATGTGATGCAAAATACATTTTAGCCATCCATGGTGAAACCTCTGAGAATTGGATTTACAAATTCTCAATAATCTTTTTACCAAGCTGCAATCTTAATGGAAGTATTTTTTCTGCTTTTTGTTTTAGTTGCTGAGGTTCTGCGAAGCTTTAGTCTGCAATCAATGTACATGAAATGTTGACAATAAGTCTACAGTCAAGTATAAACATTAAACTTCCAATGTTTCTATTTTTTTCAGTTTTTATGTATTTTTATGTGTGCCAATAAGATTTCTTCTCAGGTTCTTATGTATTGTTTTTTTGTGTGCGTGTATTAAATCACAATTATTAACGATTTCTTAATAGTGATGGAAACTATACCTAATTTCACTATTAATACACAAAATCTATCACAGGAAAATGGCATATTTAATTATGGCAGTCGTTTGGCCTTTGATCATAATTATATATGGAAAATCAATGAAGAAGTGTCAGATCTGGCATGTATATCGACTGGGGAGGGGGCTTGGTGTGATATAGTGTACTCTCACACCATAAAACATACAGCACTCTAACACTGGAGTACCTGTCTGAAACACTGGGTGTGTCCTCTGTACTTACAGTGTATTGTGTGGTCTTGACCAGGGATGCAGATTCAAATTTTTGCCAGTCGGACATTTCATCTTTGACCCAAAAAGACGAACCCGGAAGTAAAAAATTTTTTATGAAAAAAGTATCAGAAAGTATTACTATTTGTTGGTTCTTCATTCATTGCATACTATTAAACATAACACGAACGCAATTAACGATAACTATTAATTTATCATTAACATGCATAAAATGGTTCATAATTTAAAATCAATGTTTACCAACTACGATTTACCGACAGTGCTAGTTTGAGCGAGTTTACACAAGCGAGTTTACAAGCGAATTTGCGTCAAGATGGACGAGAAAATTCCAATAATTTAATTGCACATAGTTCATCAGAAGTTCAAATCATGGACCAAATGATATATACCTTCTAAATAATCATTTTAAATTCAAAGGAACTCGTTTTCAATAGCGATATAATTTACGTAAACTCACAACTCGGCAGAGCACGTGGTCCAACTATTTTCCATACGACTATTTCCTATTCAAGATGTAGTTACGAATTTGAACTTATTCTTATAAGATTACTTTTATATTTTATTTGGAGACATATTTCGCAATTGTAAATGAATAATTATAGAATAAAAAGAACTAATGTAAACGCAAGAGAAATTGGAGTTTTTAAATTAGCGTACCTCTTTATAACGTGTGTCATCATGTAAATACGATCGCGTGTTCGTAGCGTCATACAAACGGTGTTTGACTACATAACGTCTCGTGAAATAATATTGCTAATTATTCGTTTTTGATAGGTTTATTTATTTTGAATTTGTATAATAGCTTTACCATACATCGATATTGATCTATCATATTTTGTTACAATATGTTACCTATGTTTTATGAACTAGATATTATTAAATTTATCGAGATTCAAAGTAGCAAAATCTTAATCTGTAACAAATTCATGAATCACCGGTACGGTGAAGCCACACGTTCATGCAATGTTTATCTTTGACAAAATTTGTTTACAATGCGATTTTAATGGAATCTTTTTCGTAAATAATGTTGTGAAATGGGTCATATCTTTCAGTCACTAAATGACACTGGAAATTTCAATTAAATATCAAACGGTAAGTGTTTTTTTTTCTGCCGACAATTATAATTTACTGAAGATAATGACGATTGACGTCGTGCCTCGTGCTGTGAAGAAAAAATGTGACTTCTTGACTGGATCAACATATTTCAATTTCATAAACAATTATGACCGACACAAGCAGGGCCGTTTGCCTTTATTTAATATGCTTGTAAGTTTAGTTTTCCTTTTATTTTCTGCAATCGGTCAACTGATGTCCGATAGGTCAATTTTCCATTCGGTCAAACTGGATTTACAATCGGACATGTCCGGCAAATAGACCGATTTCTGCATCCCTGGTCTTGACTTTCAATGAAAACATCACAATCATAATGATGTCACAATCCTATGACATCACTCCACTGCTAATCTATTTCATAAACTTCTGATGATGTTTCAGTAAAGATCCTTAAACCATTATCAAACATAAGGGAAAAGTTTATATTTATATATTGTGACACCTGCTATTAAAAATTTAATATGTTCTCATTTTTGTGTCCATCTCATGTTATATTGCTGCTTCACTTTTACATTTGCTTCTATCCTGATCATTCATGTATAACATTTACATGCATTACAGTATTACAGTGGTGAATACGGAGTGAGGACCAAAGATGCTTCAATGAGCCGTGGACGTTTTATTTTATGCAATGTAGTGAAAGAAGGGGGTAAAAATCCTGAATCCTCCAAAGCATTGCATAATGTTATGTGTATCAATTCTCTTGATAGTCTTAACATTTTATTTTATCTCATGTAATGAAAGAAGGGGTTAAAAATCCTGAATCCTCCAAAGCATTTCATAATGTTATGTGTATCATTTCTCTTGATAGTCTAACATTTTATTTTGTGTCATGTAGTGAAAGTAGGGGTTAAAAATCCTGAATCCTCCAAAGCATTGCATAATGTTATATGTATCAATTCTCTTGATAGTCTAACATTTTATTTTATGTCATGTAGTGAAAGAAGGGGTTACAAATCCTGAATCCTCCAAAGCATTGCATAATGTTATGTGTATCAATTCTCTTGATAGTCTAACATTTTATTTTATGTCATGTAGTGAAAGAAGGGGTTACAAATCCTGAATCCTCCAAAGCATTGCATAATGTTATGTGTATCAATTCTCTTGATAGTCTAACATTTTATTTTATGCAATGTAGTGAAAGAAGGGGTTACAAATCCTGAATCCTCCAAAGCATTGCATAATGTTATGTGTATCAATTCTCTTGATAGTCTAACATTTTATTTTATGTCATGTAGTGAAAGAAGGGGTTAAAAATCCTGAATCCTCCAAAGCATTGCATAATGTTATATGTATCAATTCTCTTGATAGTCTAACATTTTATTTTATGTCATGTAGTGAAAGAAGGGGTTACAAATCCTGAATCCTCCAAAGCATTGCATAATGTTATGTGTATCAATTCTCTTGATAGTCTAACATTTTATTTTATGTCATGTAGTGAAAGAAGGGGTTACAAATCCTGAATCCTCCAAAGCATTGCATAATGTTATGTGTATCAATTCTCTTGATAGTCTAACATTTTATTTTATGCAATGTAGTGAAAGAAGGGGTTACAAATCCTGAATCCTCCAAAGCATTGCATAATGTTATGTGTATCAATTCTCTTGATAGTCTAACATTTTATTTTATGTCATGTAGTGAAAGAAGGGGTTACAAATCCTGAATCCTCCAAAGCATTGCATAATGTTATGTGTATCAATTCTCTTGATAGTCTAACATTTTATTTTATGTCATGTAGTGAAAGAAGGGGTTACAAATCCTGAATCCTCCAAAGCATTGCATAATGTTATGTGTATCAATTCTCTTGATAGTCTAACATTTTATTTTATGTCATGTAGTGAAAGAAGGGGTTAAAAATCCTGAATCCTCCAAAGCATTGCATAATATTATGTGTATCAATTCTCTTGATAGTCTAGGGGTTGCAAATCCTGAATCCTCCAAAGCATTGCATAATGTTATGTGTATCAATTCTCTTGATAGTCTAACATTTTATTTTATGTAATGTAGTGAAAGAAGGGGGTTAAAAATCCTTAATCCTCCAAAGCATTGCATAATGTTATGTGTATCAAGTCTTTTGATAGTCCCTATATGTTATTGGGGCCAAAGGATAGGGAAAGGTTCAGACATATTACAAATTTAAATGACATAATGAGAGGGCCTCAGTACATGTTTGACGTCTTGCGAAACTGATAGCACAAGCAGAAAATAAGGTCTGTCAGTTTGTATCACTTTTAATACTGTTTTGAATCATTATTGTGTTTAGTGTTCTCTTTTTGCTCAAGGGAGTCAGTTTTGGATTGGATTTGTAATATCCTCATATTGAAAAGCTTTTAGGTTTCATGCTATATAAACATTGCCTACTAGAGCGATAAATATGGTCCTCTATTCTAAAAATTGAACATAGTTTCCAGGCTACAATTTGGAGTGGTATAACCATATTCATTAATTTTTCTGTTTTTCAATTTATAAAAGTTAAGATAAACAACATTTGTCAATGAAAGTAAACTAAGATCTGATCATGCAGAGTGTAAACTATTTATATATATCACTGTTTACACAAAATCTTTTTATTGACTATGTCATTTACAATGCTTTTAGGGCGAAATATAGATAGGGTGATTCTTAAAAAACTTAACACAGATATTGAGTAGATCTAAGTTTGGAAATATATCTACATGTTGTATCGATCCCCTTCCTCAAAGTGGGCGGGCGATTCTGGAACGACTTCAACATTTGCTTCCCATCAGTCAGACGCTGAGACAGCTTCACTATAAATGTGAACAAAATTTAATATTAAAACTTTATTGACTCAAATCCTTGATCAAGTTTAGAATTTAGACTCACGTTGAATATTTCCGAGTTATGGCAGATGACTTCTTTTTTTAAAATAGATTTAAAAAACAATTTTCTTTCATAACGACACTTAGGTACATGTATGTGTTGACTATAAATGAATAAAACAGCTTCTGTATTCAAAGGATCCCTTCAAGTGTATTCTCCTGGATTACTGCATCGCGTAAGAGTGCCACCATAACCACACAAGTTTTCAGCAAGGATTTTAGATCCAATATTGTCTGAGGTCATTGCTTGAAGAGAGACCCCTCATGCATAGAAGGGCTTTGATTTGGTTGGAATGGCTGAATCTTGCATGAGAGTCTTGCATGTTGAGCAGAATTGGAAGGGAATGGTTGCATGATACGGCCTTGACTGCTGGGAATGTGTTATTACAGTCAGTCTGCCTTCCCTTACTTGCTTCATTGCGTTTTTATTGCATTTAACCTGTTTCGTTACGCTAAGTATTTTCACTTATAGACGTTATCATGTGAATAAAATAAATGTAATTGGCTATGTTTTTACTAAATGTTTTACAGCTGTGTATTCATGTGTATATGAAATGATAATGATGATAAGTTTTTATATCCATGTGTTCAAATATTTATAAAGGCATGAAGTGTTAATTGATATTTGTGTTGATAAGTTTTTATATACATGTGTTCACAGATCTATTAAGGCATGAAAGTGTTAATACTTGATGTTTGAGTTGATAAAAGGATAATGAATAGTTTTTATATCACTATGTTAAAGGGCAGGAACGTTGCCATTATACATGTGTCCAGTGATAAAAGTTCATACACAAATGTACTGTTGTCTTAAAAGGAGGGTTCTATCGGGTTTATTTTTTGTGGCAACGAAATTCGAGAGGATATCCCTCTTTACACATATATGCTATTACTATACCGGTATATGATTAAAACACAGTCAAATTGAAATATATTAATGAAGTTAATACTTTGATGACTTTACATTTGACAATTTGATAAAGACAAGCGCACATTTGTTGAAATATCAAAACAATGAGAATTGAAGCCATTCATCGGCACTGCGAGTGGGGAAAACTTCGCAACGTCCTAACAGCATATTGTTTACTACTTTTATGACAAAAAATTAAAATTGGGTTAAATATAGCGTGTTTTCATTTCACGAAATGTCAAGGATCCAAGATGGCAGATGCTGCCAATAGTTCGTTGATAGAACTTTCCCTTTAAATGAATTTCTCAACAGTTTTTTATGATGTGGTGCTATTTATATACATTTTAACGTTTCTGGTTATTATCTTGAAATTTATAATTTTGAATAGCTGTAAAACATATTATCAGGAAGGAGCTAAAATCCATGGTTTGTTGTTTCTCAAATTAAAAAAAACCCATTTAATCCTTGTTGATAAAAATGTTGTCTTCCATCCCAATATTACTAATGTTTTTAAACATTTTCAATTTGTCATACACATTTTCAATTTGTCATACACATTTTCATTCATTATACACTTTTTATGGAGTTCTCTTGTTTATAACAATATTGATTTATTCATATATCTGGCAGATTGCATATTTTAGCTACCACAAATGTCAGTTTGACTCATACCTGCATATTGACATTTTTATTAAAATAATCTTTATCAAATAAAGTTGTGAATCCTCTTAAAGAGATTATAAAGATTTGAGGGATGAACTTCATGAGAAGAAATCAGATGAAAAAACACCTTTCAGAACAAACTCAATACAAAATCTCAAAACCTGTTTATATTATTTGAAAAAAACCTCTGATATATCAATCAATAGAAGTACAGACTGTTTAAGGGTATGTAGACGTGGAATACATAAAGCATGCTTTTCTGGAGAAAAACTTCACAAAAAAAGATGTCATTATCCAGAATATCTTGCTTTTCTTATGCAACATTGATTGATCATTTCTGTGTTCATTGCGTCATTAGCAGTAATAACCCAATTATAAAAACTAATAGTGGTAGTTATATTTTCGTTATCGTCACTTCTTGTATAAGTAAACTATAATCATGATATATTGAATACCAAATACATTAAGATGACTTGCTGTGTATTGATTAAACGCCCCGAGTTGATAGTAGCTATTAGTTACGTTGGCTCAGAGTGCTATCAACTGCACTGCTTTGATAAGGTCAAAGGTTGCTAGCTTCACTAAGTACCCAAAAAATATTGATGATCCATAACAATGTCTACTGGCGCTCATTAAGCCGTGAGTTTGCTAAGACAGCATGAATCCAGTGAATACATTTCTAAATCTGCTTACATGATGGCAAAAATCTTCAACATCAGTTTTGCGTTAAAGAACCTTATCTTAAATCATGTAACAGTGTTTTCCTCATTCGGGCATGAAATTCCGCAAATGTAACATTATCGACCCTGTGAGGTAATTTCCATATTACATAGCAGTCTTTAATGATGGCAAGATTTTCGGTATTCATTGTAGCGGCAAGAGATATTCATACTCCCTGCATCTGATTCTGCTAAGAATCGACATTGTAAGGAAGTTTTAGCACAGATCTTAAACTCAATTAGTTGGTTTCATCGTGTCCCCATTGATATAGACACGTACAATGTATTTAATTGATTACATCGTCTATCTTGTACCCATGAGCAATCAAGGATTTGGGGTTAGCACCGTGGGGAGTCTGTAACATATTATTGATTGGTCAATTTTTTTTGCAACAGTTTTATAAGGGCACTCTCTCAGGAAGTTTGGCTTTGTTGTGGTTTTACCAAATGTGTAATACGATAACAGCTCCTCTGGCCAAAAAATAAACTTTTTGACATTTCGTGAAATTTTGAAAGGAAAACTTTACTAGGGGTATGAGTTTTTCAAATTAAGAAATTCATGTCATGTTTTCTGGAGATTTCAGAACTTGGCAACATAGTGTCTGTTCTCTGTTGAAAGAGAAACATTTAAAAGTTTACATTAAATTTTTTTTTATCAATTTGAAATGATATTTCTTTAATGATGTTAATCAAGTTAGATGAAAGCTGTATTTTTATTTTTAATTCTGAATTTCAAAATATATTAAATGTCATCCATTTGAAGGTTATTTTTTTCAAATTTTGAAAATGTCAAGTTCTGTTTTTCAATTAGTAATTAATCTAATGGAAAAAAACTTGGAAGGACTTGGAAGTGACAAGAGCTCCATAACATCAATTTGCTGATTATGAGAGTAAGAGACTATGTAATAATTTATAAAATTTACAGAAGGGATGGATTAACACAACGTAAAGTAGCTTATATAAATATGACACCAGTGTAACATCTGTTGGATGATCCACAAGACTAAGAACTGTGGTTATTCCTCAATCTGACCTGACGAAGCATCTCAATCATGTATAGAAAATTTTACATCAATGAATATCGCTTTCTATTTAATTTCTAGAATTTCTTTTCTTCTTTAATTCATCAGGCCTAAAAGGCCCAATGGGAATCTGGCATTGCATGGCGTCCATCAGCTAGTTCTCTACACTTTTCAGATTTTCATCTTCTTCTTGAGAACCACTATGATGGTTTATTCAGGTAATGGGGCCACCGGCCCATCATACAATTGTACATGACATATATAAATATATGTGAGCACCACATGGAGCTTGTATAGAAACTTACATTACAATTTCCATTTCATATTTATAAATTATACAGTCAAAGGTTAAAGGTTAAGGAATTGTTGTCTCTTTTTCTGGGTTAGGAAAATATATTTACCTAAACTCTTTAAAACAACAGAGTTTGTTGATGAAAATAACTTGACACACTTTCTGTCTGAGGGGTATATTTCCAGAAGTACTCATGTAATATAGATTGTCTAAGATCGTTGTAGAATGGACAAATAAGTGAGACATGCAATTCATCTTCCATAACAGGAATTATACACAAGGGACCTAATCTCTCCTTTCTTGGAATATTACACTTTCTACCCTCTGATATCATGAGCCTATGTCCTGAGCAACGAAATTGCAACAACGAAATCCGATAAACTTGAATATCTACACAAGATAAATACTGCTCGAAGACATTATTAATTTTAATACTTCTATAAAATACTGAACTTGATAATTTACCCATAGACTCTGAATACGACTGATTATCAATGTCGACACACCGTTGTCTAAATCCAGCTATGAACTTACTGCCTTCTTCCAAATATTGAGAATTCCATATATTTCCAAAACCATATTGAGAACCACTGGTTCTAGAGAGCTGAATTGCTGTATACAAGACTCCTCAGCCAATGGGGACTACATAATTGAAGATTTGCTGACGCTCTGGCCCCAAATTACCACCAAAGGGGCACCACCCAAAAACTTATTTTATCTTGTTCTTCTCAAAATGAAGCTAGGAAGCTGAAATGTTACTCACAGACTCCTTGGCCAATGGGGACTTTAAATTGTTGATTTGGTGACCTTGTGACCCCAAATGTGGATCACAGGGGTCATGACCTAAAAACCTATTTTCATCTCCTTCTCCTGAACAAAAAGCCTTAGAAGGCTGAAATATTGTGTACAGAGTCCTTAGCCAATGGGGATTTAAATTGTAGATTTGGTGACACCCTGACCCATAGGGGCCATGACCCAAAAGCTATTTTATCTTGTTCTTCAAACTGACAAGCCCTAGGAGACTGAAAATTGTGTACAGAGTCCTGAGCCAATGGGGATTCTAAATTGTATATTTAGTGACGCTGTGCCCTCCTTATAAAGGCCACAAGGGCCAAAACCTAAAAACCTATTTTCATTGTCTTTTCCAGACCAAAAAAGCCCTAGATAGCTGAAATCTTGTGTACTAACTACTTAGCCTATGCAGATTCTAAGTTGTAGATTTGTTGACTGGCCAAAGAAGCTACTTCACCCTTGAAACCTATTATTATTTTCTTTTCTGGAAGTAAATTATTAAATGTAGATTTGTTGATCCTTATAAAGGCCACAAGGGCCAAAACCTAAAAACCTATTTTCATTGTCTTTTCCAGACCAAAAAAGCCCTAGATAGCTGAAATCTTGTGTACTAACTACTAATCTACTATCTACTAATGCAGATTCTAAGTTGTAGATTTGGTGACTGGCCAAAGAAGCTACTTCACCCTTGAAACCTATTATCATTTTCTTTTCTGGAAGTAAATTATTAAATGTAGATTTGTTGATCCTCTGACAAATAATTGTAGAAAATTAATAATTGAAATCTTATTGTAGTGTAAGTCTGTGAGCTTAGAGAGCAAATGTCTCTATTTTTCTAAGATTTGTTCCAATAACTATTAATTTACGATCAAATACATTTCAGGAGGAATCTGAAGTAAATATTGTTAAATATAACCACGCATTTCAAATACAATTTGTAATAGGGAAGCTAAAGATGACACAAACTGTACATTATAGGAGAGCTGGTGTAAAAGTTGAATCTTTCTGTTATCTGCCATGATGTCATGTTGCCAATCATTATATCTTCTTATCAAAGGGAACACTGAACTGATTTATTCTGTAATTGCTCCATGATGGATTCTTTTGTTATCTTGTGCTTGAAGAGACACCATGTATCATTTAAATTTGCAAAAATCTAACCATCATCCAATTCATTCTGAAAATTAATGATGTTCTTTTCTGGGAAAAACAAGATTTTATAAACCTTTTATGTTGGAAACGGTTTGGAAAGGGTATGAGTTTCCGAAACCACATATTTCAAAGTTGTTTACATGGACAAATGAAGAAGATTGGTTTCACAATCTGATAGTTAAACGTTAAAAACTACGCCCACATGGAATTTCTTCAGACAAAATACACCTACGTAGACTCCCAGTACTCTGGAAAGAACTATTTGATTGTGACAGTAAATATAAAAACTAGGTGAAATTCATCACTTGATCTTTTAGTTCTTATTTAAAGTCTTTGTCATGAAGTTTTCATTGTCAAACAATTTGAAAAACATACTTGTGTTTTATAAATGTAGGAGTACCGGTAGTAGTAAGAGTCATTTGCAAAAGATCATACAAAATTAAACTTGATAAAACTTGACAAAGTTGTTAAGATAAAGGACAGCTTCTATTGATTAACAGCTTATATAATTTTATCCACATTGTACGGTCAAATCCAAAATGTTTTTGCTGGATAAAGTCAGTTATGAATGTCTGGATATATCTCATAAAGAGACATACAAAATTTCATTCATGAGAGTGTGATACTTAATTAATGTTTTTTATCTGTTCAAACACACATAGGGTGCTTAAACTGCTATTTCAAAGATTTTCTTTGAACATAATGTTTGTTATTTAAAGTAAACTCTAATATAATATGGAAATTATGTTAGTACAAGATGTTGATGGCATAATGTACCTTCTTGAAATCAATGGCACATCATCGCTGTATGATGTAATAAAACAAGCCAGAAAACCATGTTTCAATCTCCTATCTCACCTGGTTAAGGAGATTTCAGAACAATTCTGTTTTAAAAGCCTTGTTTATCAGAAACGTGAACAGATAATTTTTCAAAATTTCAAATTAATTTTGATTGGCTTTAGGAGACATTGTGTAACTATGTTTCAGTCGTATCTATCCCTCGTGGATTAAAATATCTTAATTTTGTTTGTATAATTTATTTTGCCCCTGGGTGTATGTGTATGCAAAGTTTAATGTGAAGTCCTGCAATAGGAGAAATTTTCTTGGTGTGTCACAAACAAGTTTCATTTTTCTTACTAATTGTTTCGTGAAATGAATTAAAACCACTGTACATTATCAGAATGGATTTGATATATAAGTTCTGATAAGTTCCAATATAGAGATGCTATAGATATACGCGTACGGATAGATGATGAAGATTATATGTCACAACTTGAGGGGGAAAACAAAATATGTGTCAGTTACTTTCTGAAAATGTTTTAAAATTAAATTTTAATGAAAAACCTTCTGAAAAATATAAAACTGTACAAGACATATATCATTTCTCAAATCCGACACTTGGATATGATTGGAAAAACGTCTCAAAATAGAACTAATATGAGGCAAGAAACGATAGTACACTATATATCATAAAAGATACAATTTGCTAAGAAGGGAGTCTCAATGACGGAAGGAGATGTTATGTACATACACTGCCCTAGGTGCCATTGTTAGAGAGCAGCCAGCATATTACAAATATGGTGGATCGATAGCACATGTTGAGTTCACATTGCTTGTAGCTGTATTCTCCATCACTGACTGACTGTGTACCTACACTATACAGCCATGTCATATTAAGCCGCCAGGGACGATGGATGTCTCTTCTCCTTGTCCCTCTCCAGTGAAGTCTCTTTTTGAGATGTCTCACTTCTACTTTCTATGATTGACCCTCTTTTAGAAATCAATGTTCTGATCAAATGTGTCTTTGTAGATGTCTCTCTTTTACATCTTTTGAGATGTCCCTCTTCGGGTGTCTCTCAATGATGTCCTTTTCGAATGTGTTCCTTTGAATGTCTCTCTTGTACATCCTTTTGGAAATATCTTTGGCTGCTTTACAGAGACATCTTCTATGTCTCCCTTTTGATGTCTTTCTTGGACATCTAATTGAATTTTTTTTTGGAGACATCCATTTGGTATGTTTCTCATTGGGTTCCTCTATGGGATATACATTTTTGACATATCTTTGGAACACCATCTTTTGGTATCTCTCTGGGACATTTTTTTTATTTCTCTCTTTGGATGTTTCCTTTTTAAAAGTCTCTCTTTAAATGTCTCTTGCAGACGTCTTTACATGTCTCTTTCATTATCTCTCTAAATCTGATCACTTTTAGTCATAGTTAACATCATGCAGGTGGAGATCGAGTATCACAATGAGTTGAGCAGTCTTGTGTCCATTATGATGAATGGAGAGTACAGAATATTTGACACTTTTGATAGTTATGGTGGGTGTCATAAGTCAGAAATTAAGGTTGGTAATAAACAAGAACTACTGTGAGAAATCAATAGTCAGGACAAGAACCAAATAGTCCATAGTTTGATGGTGATGGTAGTTTGTCACGCAAGGACATACAGAAAATATTTCTGAGGCTAGAGGGGGGTGTATCGTCAAAACACAAAGGTAACACAACAAAGAATTCATAGATTTAATTAAATCTATGAATTTCATGTTGTGCTACCTTTGTCTTTTGATGATACATCCACTCTAACCTCATAATTCTCCTTGTACCGTCGTGAATCATTTATTTGATCCACATTTGTAACACGTGTACGTCATACCATATTCATGTAGTGTTTACATGGTTAGCATCTCCTTATTTCTATTCTTCATTGTTTCCACAGATAACTTTATTTCAATGAAAATGTGAAAAATTCTAAAATTTTGGTTATTCTCATCATAAAAGATTCCATCAAAGAAACAAAATCATTGAAGCTGTTTTGAAGCAAGATATTAAGGACAATTCACTTATCAGACAATGATAGAGTTAAACTATTTGAAATTCAATTTAATTGAAAGTATTTTTTACGTTGTCTCTGATTGCCCTGAGATGTCATTAGACTACAAGGTATATGTCAAAACAGGTGTCAATGAAAATTTGTAAATTCAAAAGAAGATTCAAAGTAAATAAATTTTGGACAAATGCTTGTAAAACATATACTAGTAAATTCACAAGTGTTGAGCAAACTCTATGAATAAACAGTATTGAAACTCTAATTGAATTTCAATCCTGGAAAGTACATAAGTATGCCATAAAGTCCTTAATATTGATGCAGATTGAGAGTAGCATACAGTTTACTGTATTGACGTATGTTGACGTCAGCGGGCACTTCTTGATGAGAAAAGGTACTGACAGGCGGGGATGAAATCCGTGACAATTGATTTCTTGACTTGTACAAATTACGCTCTTCTACCCAGCTCAGATGTGACCCCGGCGCGACCTCTTGTCATCAGGGCTCCTGGACCAGCTGATTGTCTTGAGATTGAAATGCATCAAATTTCCCTTCATCAGAGTGATTAAATGCATGCTAAAGGATGGGCAAGGTACATCTGGTAGTTTCAGTTCTTTCAACAGTAGATAGCCTATCACCAATACAGTAAATGGTAACTTTCAGGGATGAAATATTGCAAATGAAAAACTCAGAACCTGTGGAGATTCGACTTGCACCTGCAATTATTTCGGAGGGTACTAACTCAAAGGATCTGTGCAAATTCTGTTTAAGTCTCCAAATGTTGATTCCTCAGAGTGTACCAACTCATAGAAGCTGCATAGTCTATGTTTCAGCTGCTTGCTTCAGACTTTCTCACACTCTCTGTCTGTCTCTTGGACACTGAGAAAGACACCTCTTAAACTTGTATGTGAAGTTGTTTATTTAAATTAATAAACTATTGCTGTAATATATCTTACAATCCAAATGTTGCACCCAAGACAATTGATAATTAGACACCTATAGTTCAAACAAGCATCTCTCTCATCTCTCATCCAACCTGCTCTTTGTGTAGCAGGCACGAGAGTAAGAATTCATGACTAAAATTTGTCTTTCACATTTACAATGGGTGAGTGATTCAGTTGCAGCCAGTTGAAGTAGTATGACTTATTACCTACAAAGACATAGCATATTGAAGCATATTCATGGGGGTTGTATTTTTATACCATGCCCTCTATAATAATATAACTTTGCATTGGTGAGGTAATGTTATGAGAAATGATATTTCTTATATGAAGTCCTCTTCTAGATGCATGACAGTAGGTAGCCTGCTTGTATTCAAGATTAGATGTAGGTAATACATAGAACATATTCATACCAATATTGTACCGTGGTTCCAACATTTGTACCAAGTTTGTTTACACTCACGTTTTAAACAAAGCATGACACTCAAATAACATCCTCTATTCATTCAATTGCCATGGTCAAAACAACAACATTACTTACTTCAGTCCTAGTTGTGAGACATATGAGTTTTTCTTAACCCTTAAGCATCTTCTGTAAATGAAGAACAAAAAAACCGACTATGGATGAATGTCAGTTTTAAGTTAGTAGGACAAATGACAGATGAAGGCTCTGGTTACCATAGTTGCAGGCTCTGGTAATGTGATTCAGTGATGGACCAATTAGGTAAAGGTGATCAGCTCTCTGTCAGATGGCCTGATATTCCCTGCGGTAGGTTCTGTTTGAGAGGCACTCTAGAAGTTGGTGGTACAGACATGACAAGTCTTATGGAATATATTTACAACTTCTTTATTACTGCGTAAATCTATATACGTAAAGCTACTCAATAATAAGCTGTATGTCTTTAAAGATTTATCATATAAATCATGTATTTGTCTTTAAGGTTAATTTTAAAGCCCCATGAAGCGATCACTATATTGAATTTTTTTGGTTGATTTTGTGGCTGAAAGCTGTTTGGAATTGAGGTGTCTGTGGCTGAATGGGTAAGCTGTTGGGATATTCAGTGCTGACGAATGGTGCCAGACTGGTAGATATAGTGTGATCCTAAATATTACAATGTTACATATGTTCATCGTCTAAATGGGACTGTTTCTAACCTTTTACATTCATGATAAAGAAAAGGAACAACATTTTTTGTTAATACTGTTGTCCCAACCCGCAGTACTTGCGGTAAGTGCATGGTGGTGCCTGTATGGTGGGTTGTGACCGGGGCTTAAGCTGTAATGTGAGGTAATTTCACAAAAGATATTTTTCAGTAGAAAGTATGGGTCTATATTACTTTATTGCTTTTGGATGTTCATACTGAAATGATAGAAATGGCAATGATAAAGAGTTAAAATCAATGATAATATAGCTAGTACACCTCATTAACTCATGAACATAAAACAGACTAACATTTTGATAATAGTTTATAGGAATTTATTACAAAGGATAGTTTTAAAAAACATTAAAATGGAAAATAACCTGAATACTTTAACAATAAAGAAACATTGGCTTACCAGGATCATGTGCAAATCCCACTGCTTCCAAGGCATTCAATAAACAACACCTATATACATCTTAAGTATTTACACATGTAAAATGACTGAGATATGTCATTAGTAAAGCTTTTATCTTAATCTGCATGCTGTGAGAATTAGTCTTTGAAGTCAGCAAGTAGCTGCAGTGTGGATATAACTAAATCATTTAGCAGACACTGAGGGAGAGTGACGCTTGCATTTAGTTTTACGTTTTATTATAAAAATGTATACCATTTTGATATATATGGCACTTAGCATGATCCTAAATATTTTCACTTTTATCTATCTGCAGTAAACTAATTCCTCTTGATGGAAAGGTTCTGAAAAACAAACTTGAATCAGTACTATAGCTAGCATGCTGCTAGTATGATCCCTAATAATCAAATATACAAATTGTTCATTCCTCATGTCACAAACAAAATGCTGCTGCTGTTTTTTCAAATAATCCATAATGTTTTATGTTCAGAAATAATTCAAGGTTATGTTGAATCCAATCTTATTTTAAAAGGATTATGAACTTAACATGTTACTCAATAAAAGACAATAAAACCAGTTATATTCTGGTTATATCAAATTGCTTTCACACAAACCAAATTTCAAACATCCCTTAATGTCAAGACCTTATGTGAATATGAACCAGATTATACCAGTCAATCAAATGACCAAATACTGTGTCAAGCTGCCATCTGCGGGAGAGACTCCCAGATTAATATTATTTACGAGATGTTATTGTGACACAAAGTCCGCTAATAAATGGCGGAGGATTCACTGCCAGTTCCCCGTTGATTGATCCTAGTCCCGAGAGGACGGGGCTTCAGTGGGAGATCTTTTACCTCATTCCATGTCCACATCAATGTCTTATGTGAATACTTGACCACAGGTCATCGCTTGACCATAAAACCTACCATTGTTCTCATCGCTCTAAGGTTGACGAGTTTCATCAAGGTTGTAATGGTAATAAATATATGAATGAGTTTGTAAGGTTTCGTTTTAAACCTGACCTTTGAGTATTGCTTGATAATAAGATCTACCATTGTCTTTTAAGATTATATTGATATTGATTTTCATATATATTAGATTTTTATTGCTTTACTATCCTCCATCTGAGGATGTAGATCTGTGTCTTTAAATGTGAACTCTATTGGGAGTATCCGCCATATTGGTTTTTTGTTTACATGAAATGTTAAAAACATTATATTTTTTATTAATTTTACATCTTTTTGATAACAGAATATATATATTGATAGTATATCTAAGTGTAAGAAATAATTTATCATTAGAATGATCAGCGATGTCATTTTTAGCAAGGTTGTGTTTTATTATTGCCATAAATTTCAAGTTCCATCCATCACTTCATCAGAAAATCTACCCCAGTTCTGATAGACCAAACATCATTGAAATTCATTCGGATTGTCAATGAGTTTAGTCATGTTGAACATAGACGATGTCCCCCTTTGAACCGTGATCTACCATCGTGTCAACCGTTAAGGTTAATGAAATTCATTAGTCTTATAATGGTATCAAAGATGAAAGGGCATATGTGGGAGAGATCAACTCCAATGACTATTATAGTAGTTTGAATGATAGAAACATGAAAGGACATAAAATTGAATGTAACAAATTCCTTAAGTCCCTCAGAATCCTCAAAGTATTTTGAAATGATTATGGAATGTATTGGAATCAAATAAAATAATCTTCTTTATTTTGTGATGTGAGATCTCCAAGTACAAAAAATGAAACCTCAGTAATCTGAATGATGCATTGTCATGACCAAGTTTACATGAAAGTGAAACAAGATGATATGTAACACATACTGGTTAACATGAAGTATGGATCATGGAACTGTTTCAAGATACAATTAAGATACATAACTGATTTTTTGTATTTTCTTCATATCATAGTTGAAAATAATGCTATGAGCCTCCTGATCTGTAATACTTTTGTCCAAAATATATTTTTCAAGTTCATCACGAAGCAACTGACATTTATCTTTGATACTTCATTCTTTTGCCAAAATCATTGTATGAATAATTGTCTTTTCGACTGACACCTCCCTTACTCAAGAGGATTTTCTTGAAAAATTTTCATCACGCTTTTGCTTTCAGTGCTGTCATTTGTCATTTTGAACGTTAAATGCTATTGAAATGTGCAATCCGAGATATTTGAATGGAAGAAGGAACCCATGAATAACTGAGGTATTGCAAATGGTAAAGCAATGGCTAGAAAAACAAAATCAAAACTTTTCTCCTTTCTCCTTTGGGTATATCTGGTGTTTAAAAGGATATTAAAGAGAAAGTAATTGTGCAATGTCCATTAAGGGTTTAAAATCATGAAGAAAGTGGTATTAAAGGATATTTAAAATAATAGTGGATTCATTAATTATCATTATGAACAAGTCATTGATTATATTATTTCAGAATTTATGTTAATAGTTTAACAAGATATTGATAATTTTTGGCCATGTTATATAGGTTTGTTAATGGAGTTCCTAAAATATCAGGTTTATTCATCGAGTGTCATTGTTATTGCAATTATTTTATGAGCGGCACAGTAAAGCGTGAAATATCATCTCTACCCTTGACACTCTATGAACTAAACCTGATATTTTAAAACTTCATCAAGTATCCCACGTATAGCAGTTTTTGCATGGAAACCCACCTTTATATTCTGTATATGTAGATTTGTAGCTCATCAGGACTGAAAGGCCAGATGGGCTTATGGCATAGGCCGTCGTCCAGCATCCGGCTCTATGTTTTTAAAGGGATACTGCATCGAGGATAAAAATGAGATCACTTTTATCTACCTGTGCTGATTAACGTGTCTGCTAACGTGTTAGGCTTAGCTTCACTGTTTACATGAAGTAGTTTTTATTACTAATTACTTCAATTGTCTGAAATTGGGGGTCTGTGACTCGTTACCAGACACGTTAATCAGCAAAGTTAGATAAATCTGATTTCATATTTATCCTCGAAGCAATGTCCCTTTAAAGTATATACATGTATGATGAGTTACAAAAGCATATTGCAATTTGTTTCAGATGAAGTATTTTATTAAATAAAATCTAACCCTACGTTTTGAGTTACAACCAATATGTACTTGATTTAAACAATCTTCTTTCTTAACAGTATTTTGATACATACTCTCTATTCTCTGTTGACTGATAAACATACATTTTTCATGAGAAGGCACTAAATATTCTGGATTGCAATAAATCATGGCTTGGGCTTGACCATAGTTTCTCCTACGTCACTGGTAGATTACTAAAAAAGGTAATTGCATTAACCCAAATAAGTGTGTCCTTGGGGCAGGGGGTTATGTCTGTGTCAAATTTTACACTGCATCAGTAAGATATACAACTCTAGGCCTCAAAATGACATCATAAATAACGTTGAATATATTGTATTGGTGTAGTTCTGGCTCTAGGAACATGAAAACATCTGAGAGAAAAAAAATTAAAAATCAGTATAAAACTAAATGTATTCTTTTCATGAAAACCTGTTTAAAGAATTCCTTGTTATTAGTTAAAGGTTGAATTTGAGAAAATATTAAACAGTGTATATAGAGCAATATTTATGTTTAGCATAACTTCTCTTAAGTCGTTTCAGGATCCTAAGGCCTGTTATTGTTGAATAAATTAAATCTTAAACAAGAACGTATTTCCCAAATTAAATACTAGAATACTGTAAGTAATTTTAGAAATACCGGTAGATATCACAAATCAAGTCCAAAGTAAAGTTGTTCTCCTGTTTAGAGATACCTAATGATTTACATTAACCCTAAATATCCAAGAAAAATTTCAAGCAATATCAATACTCTATTTTGAACCTATTTAATTGCTCTCATGGCCTTCTTCTGAGGCAGCAGAAACCATCACACTCTGTATTCTCAAGGGTTAACATCTCCTGTGATTCAGAAGCTTCAAACTGGAGTATTTACAGGGTCAACTCTTGCCTATTTAATTAGCGCCACTTCTTGGCACTATTCTGGATTCCAGCACTGACCAAAGTGAAATTGACCAGGGATGCTGATGAAGCTGGAGCAGGCCTGTTCCTTGACGCCAGGCTGAAGCCAAAATGGTCATGTCAAATGGTATCCACACTAAATTAGATAGGAAAGTAAATGACATCCCTGTTTGAGTCCAGTCTAGACTAAATCTGGGGGATTCATTGAGGTGATATTAGTCTGTGCAGTTACCCACGTGGTTGCTGGTATCGGTAGGATTACACCACAGAGGTGTTCTAAGATGATGTCTGGTTGTAACACAATACCAATACTTTTCAATATTGGGATGTATTTTGTCTCAACTCTGCTTCATCAGTCTCTTTCATCTGGTTGCTGTGTCTCTTTATCATCATTGATTTCCTTTTACCTGATTGCACCCATTATAGCAAGGCTTGACGTTACTTCTTGTACCTCGGCTCTTGTCATGTGATGTAATCACTAAATATCATTTTTTTCATATTATCAAATGATTTGATTGAAAAGATTTTCCTTAATTTGTAATTAATAAATTGGAGCTGAACTACACAACTAATAAGGGGGTGTTAATTACGGGGTGCTAATTGAGAACAATCTGAGTTTGACATAATATGTATTAGAGAATCAGCCATCACTTTTAAACACATATGATGTTTGATTTATTCAATAAGATACTAATGGTTTGAAAGTGTTTTTTAATAATTTGTTATTGACATCGAACATCCAGTGAGGATTTAGGATATCAACAATAACTGTTTGAAAAGATTTAAGTTGCTGCGAACATGACTTACAAGAAGCAGGTACTGATGTGTAAAAATTCATTTCAATAAAGAACAAAATTTGTCGTTGACAATGTTCAATGTTGCATGAATATTATCTACTTTTACATGATTTATAAATTCTTATCCAGTTAAACATGTTATATATATCAATGCTTTGTGAGAATTTAGTTGCTTTCTTTGGTGAATCTAATCATGTTTAAGATTTATAGAAAAGTATGTTATTGCAGAACCACAAGCATCTGAAATTCCAATAATCAATTGAAATTATCTGAGGTACATCTGGATGTGTGTTTTGTAAATGTAAATTACTAATATTAATTGCTTTTTCAATTTGTGTATTTACTTTTGTAAACAAACTCAATTTCATTAGTTTGTTTAGTGTAGATGACAAAGGTTTTATTTAAGATTGTCACAGTAAAACAAGCCAAGGCTTATTCCACTTGAACATGCTTGTTTTAAAAAAAGAATGTGCTTCATTTAATAGCTGGTCATTTGAGAATATAGTGACTCTCTACTGCAATACATATATCATTTTCTAATTTAAAAACTTAGGAAATTAAATTCTCTGAAGCATTCCTAATTTCATAACAAAGCATATAAAGACCATGTTCTGAGATGCAGTTTTCACCATCAACTCTGCTCCAGGATCAGAATAGCAGACTCTGTATATCAGTTCGTAAGTTATGTGCATGCGCCATCTCTGCGTAATCTCTCCATCAAAAAGATCATCTGTATCATAACCGATCATTTCCCAATCAAGGTTATTTTTGTTTCCAGCCCGACATGAAATGTTTTTGGCGGATATCCAGTTTTTCAGTCCAGATCTAACCCTATGTACGATTATCCACTTAGCAGACAGCATCATGTGATGAAATTTGGGCCTAATTGACACTGTTCTGGTGTTGCTGTTCTTTCAGATGGCAGATTTTATTGCAGTCATGGCAGAAATTTATTGATTTATTTGTTAAGATTAGTGAGAGTATTGGTGGGGAAGGTCACAGCTGTAAAACACCTGGCTTCTCTGATGAAAGCGGAGGAGGTTTGTTCCATGTTTGTAGAGGGAAAGGAGAATGGTGAGGAAGCTAGGGAAAGGGATGTGACAGTGGCGGGATACTTTCATAATATAACATTGTGGAAGTGGAGTGAATGGGGAGGGTTGACTGAATGCAAAGGATGTGTTAGAGGCTATGGGTGCATGGGGATTCCATCATGAGGGTAGACTGACCAGGGAGGGCAACGGAAGTGGAGGAGGCGATTGTTGCACAGGGATACCTTTATGATAAATCAGAATTGATTTTAGGAATAAATACAAATAAAATAGGATGGGGATGTTGTTAATTGGGTTACTTTTCCTATGTACTGGAAATGTGTGCAGTAATTAGGTGTATATTAGATTTTATTTGTATTGAAGAAACAGAAAGAGGAATCTTTAAACTTGTTACATTAAAGGTAATCAAATTTGTTGAGATAAGAGGAGGGAAGGGTGGAGGTTCAAGGAGAGGTACATATGTTCAATATGTATCGGTGTACAGTAATAGGGAGAATATATCATACAGGGTTTAGGGAGCTATCTACAGTATTGTCAGAGCAGATTATATGCTAGGGTTAAAAAAAGTAATGAATTATGATTTTCTCACTGATGACTATTCCATGTACTATTCACGACATTATGCTTGGATGTGATGAACAACTTGAAGTGTATAAAACAAGTTGAAATATGGATTGTTTATTATAGTGAACTTATATAATTATCAAGCTTCAAAATCATTGGAATTAGAGAATAACTAAATCAATCCAGAATACCTCATTTAGAGTTCAAGTTGCCTACAGGTGTTGGTTTGTAAAAATATAATTTGATGAGAGAACATTTTGAAGGGTTAAGCTTTGCATCAAGAAGATTGAGAGCAGGGTAGTAAGTTGGGAGAGGAAGGGAGAGTGGGTAGCATGTTTGACACTAGTCAGGGGCGGACTCACACCAGGTGATATCTCAATATGATATAGCTTCAGGTCACAATGTGTTTGTGTTTCTCATTTCATAAACATAGTGTGTGGGTGGTAGAAAAATGTGTGTGGTTCCCAAAATAACAAAAAATATAGTATTGTTCAAATATCTTCTGAAACTTATTTTAATACATTTGGCTGTAAATAGTTTGGTGGGCGTAGAGTGAATAAAAACATTGTTTTGGGGTTCGAGAATTGAATCTGGGAGATGGAAGAGACTGAAAAAGGTGAAGATCTAATGGAAGCACAATAAGTTGAGAGATTGTCGGTGGCATGTTCAATCTGACAAGTGGAAGGTAACTGTTGGACCAGCAATTGACTCCTCAGAGGATAGCTGGGGTCTGTGAGGGCAGACCAGTCAAACTGATGCATGTTTATCTGTCTGATTGTTCCAAGTGCAGGGAAGGTGATGCATGTTTATCATCCCGATTGCACTGCTGATGTTAAAGACAACAGTTCTATCTTTATCACCAAAATACGAGTCTGTAGGTCAGCTGTTTGAGAATCTGTGCATCCTTCCGAGTTACGTTTATAAAGTGCTATGGTTTGATGCATGTAATAATTCTTAGACTTTTTTAACCATCTCATGCTTTGCAATTTGAATTGTCAATTAATTCAGCAATTGACTCTTTTGTAAGCTGGAAGCATATTGACTTTAGCTATTGCTGTTCTTTCTCAGCTGCATAATGATTAGCTTGCTACAAAACATCCGAGTGCTGGCGCAGCTTACATGCTTTGATAATGAAAATATTTTTTTAAATTTGAAATTATCTTCAAGGTTATTAGATTTTGTTAATATTCACTGCAGAAAAATGTCTACATTTGATTAATGTTATAGAGAAAAAAATACTATTTTTAGAGGAACTACCAACATCATTTGTTGGGGTGTATCTGTTACCCAATGCTCTAGTTCCCTGCAAGTCCATCCTCGGTTACCCATGGTTTTATATATGCTCCGTTACTCTCCACTATATCACCCATGGGAAATTTCATCAGAGAAATCTGTACTCAAATTACCTGCCCTTGGCTGGCGTGAGCAAATCAAACCGCTACGCAGCTTGGACCTGCGAGCCAATGACAATTCATATCACTTCTTTGCAAAGCACGCGAGGCCATTTTGTTAGCCATCCGTCACAGGTTATCTCCCTTGACCATTTCCGTCTTATCGTATTGAGTATTTTCTTTGGTTACTGACTTCGTCAGGCCGGCCAAGGGTGAGTAATTTTAGTACAGATTTCGCTGACAGAGTTTCCCATGGGTGATATAGTGGAGAGTAACGGAGCATATATAAAACCCTGGGTAACCGAGGATGCTGCAAGTTATGATTCACACCAAACTCATTTTTTGCTAATCCAAGTCTTTCTGCATTTTGTTACTTTTACTGTGCTAGCTTATCAATGTGCATTATGAAGTTCAGATGCTACTACACTAGCATAGAAGATTAGTGATGGACACTGGACTGCAAATGACTTATGGGCGAAGTTGGTCAGCTCATTTACAGCTGCAATTGTGTCTTATTCTTAGGATTTAAGACACAACGAATAAAAGAATGAGAGCGGGATGGTTAATACAGTGTTCCACTGTGTACCACAGCTAGTGTCGGTTTTATCAGGTCACTGCCCAATTCTGTTGGAATATCTATCTAAAACTCTCATTTCCTTACATATACTACAATATGTCTGATATCTTTTTTTTCTGAGGTAAGGATATTCTTTGGTCATTTATAAAATAAAATAAAATAATGACTCCGGCAAGAGGTAAAAAAGCAACTTTGCTCAAATGGTAAGAAAATCAGAACTTTTTTCTTATATATTTCGTATTTGGGAGGAAATCTGAGTAGCATTTTTTTCAAAACTTTCCATATCATGGTAGGAAAATCTATGAACCAAATAAATGAATTTTGTTTACCTGATATATAAAAGTTGTAAAATGTCATCTGTTAATTTCTGAAAAAGTAATATTACTTCCTGAAAATTGAATTTATGATGTACATTAATCATCATAACTGTCACCTTTCCTTATAAAAACCCAAAATGGGTATTAAAACCTTTTAAAATGAAATTTTACAAGACTCTGAAAAGGTGCTCAATATGATAATATTATAAACGTTGTAGGGATGTCATTTAGTATGACTATGGTAATATCGATACCGATTTTTATGATATTCCATGTGCCATCTCTAAAAATATTCTCCATCAAGAAGCACTCTGGCTGTAGCATACAGATGCCTTGGAATAATAATGAAAGAAATCAGGTCTTTTGAAGGAGATTTTTGCGTCCATGGAGAAAATGAAAATAATGCTGATAGAAAAATGATTGAGTTTGAATGGCAACAAGATCGCATAATTGTCTTCTTTTCATGTTGAGCACATTTTAATAAGCTCATTTGTCCAGAAAATGACAATGTCAGCATTGTAGAAAGCTTTCTTTTATGTGCGAGAGAGACCTGTACTCTCCTAGAATATCACGGAGAGATGTGTGCAGTGTTGATGCTGAAACTAATTCAATCTGAAGAGATGTGTCCACATATTAGAAGCACTAATCGCTTTGAAAACAGCCAACTAAATAACCTAACATTCATTGAGAGAGAAGACCAGCCAAGCTTGCTGCCAATGATGCCACTAAAACATAAAGAGAGCGTGGTTAAGCACGGAAATTACTGCTTCCACAATGGCAGTCTCTATTTTCGTGTGTAACATCAAAGGAAACGAATCAAAGAGTACTGACGCGATTGATGTTATATTTAGTCCCTATACACCTATACTGTTAAATAGGTTGTAAATGTTTGTTGTTTGATTCACTGCAATGGTGTGCTCATGTATATATAACATTATGAATGTAGATAATAAATGTCATTTTCATTGTATATTAACAGGAAATAGTCTATGTGTGCAATTTGCAATAAATAGTTTCTGAACATTCTGAAAGTATTAGATTGTGAATTTTAAAAAATAATCTATGTATTGGATGAAATATTTTTGCTCATTTCAATTCAATCTCATATATGTCTAACTGAAAATGACAAGTTTTAATTAAAGTTATATTAATCACATAGAATTCAAGTTGGTAAACTGTTGTATATGATTTTCAAAGCATCATTCATCGGATGTTAATTGGCAAACATATTGTCTGATTTTTAACTTAAAATGATTGTGATTATGAAACATTTATTCAGAAAAAATAATTCATACCTTGCATATATTGTTTCTAACAAGCTTTCTATCATGTTAAATTCAGATAGAAAATACTATTAATATGACAGTGTTGTATGCTTTTGATCAGAAATGTTATTCCATACAGTTTACACTAAAGGTGTTTGGTATGGTAAGTGAACACTCACTAACGAAGCATAATTCAATTAGAAATTGTTCCATTAGTATGATACACACACTTCCACAAAGTAATTACTTGTGTTAGTATTCCATTAACTAAATAGCATTAGGTACATGATAGTAAACACCATCGGAAGCAAGAGTCCGTGTGGAGAGTATTAAGAGTAGTAAACAAGAAAATGCCATGGAACGTGCGAGACTAGAATCAAGAATAACGTGTTGAATGTTGCTTTAGTGTCATTCAAAAGGTTTAAAGGGGCAGTAGCATGTTTTTTCGCTCTAATATGTCGATGAAATGTATTTGAAAAATAATTTCACCAATAGTAAAACACCCTTCTCATTTCGGAAATGAATGTACATGGCTCAGTAAAGCAATGGGAAATTATTTTTGTAATTTGAAATAATAAAATGTGTTCACAATGAAATGGCCCCAATGCAATTTTTGCTTTATACGCAACACCGATATTGTCACTAAGGATAATTGGTTTGTGTAATAAGATGACCTTACCCTCTATAGTGAATTTAAATGACACAAACTATCATTAAAAATGTGAAATTTAAAAACAATTTTTTTTAAAAAAGTGCTACAGCCCCTTTAATTTTACATTTAGAAATGAGAAATGTTGTCACAGTTATCTAAGAATTATCTCTTATATCAAACTATGCTATCAATGTCCCTCCTAACATTTTATGATAGATTAAGGCGCTGATAAAATGTGAAAAGTTAAGCAGTAATTGGAGATGTTATCACATGTTAATGGAATCTTGATTGATTTCAAGAATTATTGTTTTTCTTTTAAAAGCTGTTGGTGCCTGTGAAATAACCCATGCACCCATGCATAATTAATCTTCAATAGAAGCAAACTAGTTTGAATTTTATTACCTCACATTCTCTGACAAGCCTCAGCCATGGTATTCAATACGCTAAATGTTTTCATCTTAAAGTTATTTGTATTTTATTCACAAATACAGCTTTAAGATTAACCCATTTCAGGAGGGGATAATTAGTTGGAAAGAGAACAGTTTACGGCAACGACATGTTAACTTTTTGATAGATGAGACTTGGGGCAATGGAGTGTCTGTAAGTAATAGATGGGATTCGACCAAGCAAAAAGAGTTTGTCCGTCAGCGCCAAGAGATAAGACTGTCTTGTACCTTAATTACTGACGTGAACTAATCTGCCCCGATGATTCCTGTCACTACGGAAATCTGCTTCAACAGTTCTGTGAAATCGCTTGTTGCTTCTCTTTATAGATTAATGTTCAATTCATTGACATTTATTGAAGGTAAAACATGCAGTGGAAAACACATGGATCGGTCCAAGAAAATGTCTTTGATAGAGGAACTGCTGTAGATATTGGGAAGTAATTATTTGGGAATTCAAGTATTTAATTACACTGAGAAGTGTCTGAATAATTTTCATGCTATTAAAACATTACATTTGAAGTGTTAAACTACCATGGTTAATACCATTTTTTTTTTATCCCAAATGTAACAATGTACGTAACATTAGCTTGTATATTTCTGAATAGTTTTCATACCATTAAAACATTACATTTGAAGTACTATTCACTGCTACATATATTTGAATAGACTATTAAAATATTACCTTTGAAATGTTCAACTATAATGTTTAAGTTTATCTGAAAAGTTCTAACATTTGAAGTGTTAAACTATCATGAAGCATATTGATATTTTCTTAAAAGATATTGCAATCAATACAACATGTTTCAAAGGCCTCACTAGATAGTGGCATATCGACAGATCTCTAGAAGGGTTTGCCTCACTGACCGGGAGAGGACCTGCCATCTAACATTACATCAAGTTAAGTTACGGTCAACTTCAAGATTAATGTAAAAGCAGGGCCTCTTTGTTTTTAATTGCATTTATTGATTAAATAGTCTTGGATTTAGTAATATTGTCACATGAATCAAATTAGTAAATATGTCACACGTCAGCCTGCCGGGCGACTTGCGGCTCTATAACCAAATCAAAACAGGCATTGACGCAATCATTAAAATCTTGAACATTTTTCGCTATTTTGGTAAATCTAATTAGAAATGAGTTTGAAAAATCTGAGTAATTAATGATAAGAGGATCTGAGATTTGATAATGTCAAGGTTTTTCTTGCTCTCAATTGCTCACAAGTTCTAATGATAATTGTTTTCTTGAACACATTGCAGCTTGGGTTTCTAATTTGATTTGAGAAATTGTTAACATTTAATTTTTTATATTAATATTGAAAACAGAGATATTTGTAATGATTGTTTTGAATATTTGACCTGAAAACTGACCCATTCATTTTTAACCCCTGGGTGAAACCGAAGGGAGTTATTGTCCGTCCGTCCGTCCGCCCTGAAAAACGATACTGTGTTCTGAAATCAACTCCTCCCACAGGTTTCCATCATTCTTTCTCAAATTCCATACAATGCTTTGAATATACATCAGTGTTATGAATGTGCTTTTTGGGGACCAATCGGATAAATATTATTATGACCATTGAGTGCTCAGCTTTCTGATTTCAGACTGTGAATTAAACTTTAACTAAGTTTGGCTCAAACTTTTTATGTCTTTGAAACTTGATATACGTGTTTCCCTTGACATTGACCATACAGTCATATTTTTTTTACTTCTAACCTTGACCTTGATGAAAGACACAATTTTAGAACTTTAACCTTCACCATAACATTTAATTTATCAGCATTTGAACAAATTTTGTATTCAATGTCATAATTTTAATGGTGATCAAAGACCGTCTCATGTTAAATGATCCAGATGATGAGATCTAATCTTTTGTAAATTACTTGTAAATTATTATTAATAATTAACTGCTTATTTGGAAAATAGTCTGTGCAACAATAGGACAAACCCCAGGGATTCTTGTGCTCTCAGGGCACTCTTGCCTTTATGCAAACCTATTTGATCCTAGAATTCTATATTACTTCTTCTGTGTTGTACAATGGACATCAACAGTGATAATTAATAATGGATATATAATATGACACACAATGCAAGCTTAAAGGCACTGTAACACATTTTTTGCATATTTGTTTTCTCTCAAATTGTCCATTTATTATTAAGTTTATTCAATACTCTGTTAGGTTAGTGGGTAAAACATCTCATTGCACAACCCAAAAATCCATATCAATAGATCATTCGTATTGGAGGAAAAGTGTGTGACACATAAAGCAACAATATTGTTGAACTCTTCAGTTTGAGAGTTTGACTTGTTGGTCTACTCTGAGTATTTAGGTGTTGCTACATCAGTTAGATCACTTAGAGCGGCCATTTTAATGTGATCACCTTAAATGGCCACTCCAAGAGAAATGGACTCTCATTGCTTAACTGAACCATGTACATTTGTTTGAAAACTAAGTATTATATAACCAATAGTAAATCTTTTTTACCTTTTTGTGAAATACTTTATTTCAGAAAGAACGGCATGATACCCATATATACTGCTGGGTGAACAGAGGCACATTTGAAATAAAACCTTTAAAATAAAACCTTTAAAATAAAACTTTTAAAATAAAACCTTTGAAACCTTTAAAATAAAACACTGAAGTATATACTTGAAAACAAGAATAACGGATGGACCACAGCAGATAAATTACTACATTAGAGACAAGAGCGGATAGTTGTGCGAGGACCAATGCTGCCGTAGGCACGAACCAACACCAGTAACCAGTAAAATAAAACCTTTTGCAAAAAGTGACAGCATAAGTTTCTGACACATGTCTGAGCAAGAAATGATGCTGGTCACCCATCTGACGAGCCACGCCCCTTATTGCTGAACTCCACTGATAGTGGTCAGATGATGAATACATTGGATACATGCCTTAATATAATTGAATATTGATTTATAACTTGAAGGATTTAGATAGATATTAAAGGTGTAAATAATTACAAAGCTTTTGGCTCGGTAGCTCATCAGGCTATCATGCTTGAAACAATAAACAAAAATAAGTTCCAAAATCTATCATTTACGGCCCTTGTGAACGATAATTGGGGTGACAGGGTGGTCAAATCTACAATTTAGATTCCCCATTGGCCAAGGAGTCTGTACATAAAATGTTAGTTTCTGGTCATGACCACTGTGACCCATATTTGGGGTCACAGGGTCACCAATTCTATAATTGAGAATCCCCATTGGCCAAGGAATCGGCCCACTATATTTCAGCTTTCTAGAGCTTTTGGAACTGGAGAAGAAGATGAAAATATGTTTTAGGTCATCACCCATTTGACCCATATTTGTGGTCATAGGGTGACCAATTCTAAAATTTAAGATCCCAATTGGCCAAGGAGTCTGTACATAAAATGTTAGTTATCCCCCGCTGCACGTTTAGAGCGAAGCGGGGGATATAGTATTCGGCTGCGTCCGTCCGTACATACGTCCGTACGAAATGGAATAACTCAAATACTATTCACTGGATTCTTACAGTTCTTACTGGTTCCTACAGAGGTTTGTGACCTTGACCTTCATTTCAAGGTCACAACGAGACTTTGTCATTTTACCCTTGTCAGCGGGATATCTCAAGAACCATTCGCTAGATTCTCTTCATATTTTACACATAGCTTCTCCAAGGAAAGACGGGCTGATTAGATTTTGGTGACCATGACATTATTTTCAAGGTCACAGCGGAACTTTGAATTTTTCGACATGTTAATGTACATGTCAAGCTTGTCAGCGGGATATCTCAAGAACCATTCACCCGAATTCCATCATTTCTTACACAAAGCACCTTCTAGGGAAGACGACAGGCTGATTAGTTTTTGGTGACCTTGACATTATTTTCAAGGTCACAGCTGAATTTTAAATTTTTCGACATGTTAATGTACATATAAAGGTTGTCAGCGGGATATCCATCATATCTTACATAATGCACCTCCTAGGAAAGACAAAGGGCTGATTAGATTTTGGTGACCTTGACATTTTTCTCAAGGTCACAGTGGAGCTTTGACTTTTTCGACATGTTTGACAGCTGATTTTGCTGATCTTGATATTATTTTTAAATTTTAAGTATTAATTTGCGGCGGGGGATCATGTCACCTTAGTGACAACTACTTGTTCTAGCATGAGTTTGCACACAATTATTCCTGATGGAGTTGTTCTTGTTCAAGGAGTGTTCTGACCGACTGTAGAGGCTCTTTCTTCCAGTGTTCACACCACTGTACTCCTACATGTCAAAGTCTGTGAAGTCAGGCAGTAATTGATTCAGATGAAAACAATACATAATCAGTTTGTGAACCATATACCTCTGTAAGTTCACTGCAAATAACCATTTGTACAGAGATTGACATTTTATGAGTTTTGACCCACTGCACTATGCAAGTGTCCTGAGCGATACAAATAAAAGGAATGCGGTGCCCGGTGTATATTAATGAGCAGCTGATATAAACATCAGGAGAAGGATATGTATTACAATGTACATCTTGTTAATGGTCTGCACGCTGAACCAAGCCATTTGTTTAGATCAAAGCGTTCTGCTGCTTCAGTTGTTTGACTTATTGCTGATAAAAGCTTCCTATAAACACATGGGATATTATGCACTATTACAAATCCATTGACAGTCTGTTGTGTTTCCAGATAAACATGCAAACAATTATATTCATGAAATGATATATTTACAGATTGTTTATCTATACTTGTTAGATGGATATTAGATACAATTATTATGGAAGAATATAAAGGATTTGCATGTTTAAAAAAATAATCTTGGCAGTATATTAAGCAGAGAAGAAAATCTATTCTTCAACATGACAGTTGTTTAATTTACATCTAAAAATATATCAGACTTTTCTTTTAAACTTACAGAGCAGGTTCGAGTAGTGGTTAGGGTGTTATTGCATTGGGTTGGGGAGGACACACAAGTGATTGATTGGCATTTTCAGCTATCTCTAAAGCGATTTTGAAAAACTTTATCACTTGAGTAAACATTTGTTTTAGATCTTCAGCCTTGAATAATATATCATGCAAATCCTAATGAGCTACAGAGCCAATGGCTCTATTTTTTATACTCTACCCAAATAATCAATATCGTACTAGATCCGTAATCTAATGCAATATTTGAAGGGCGTGATAATAGATATGATGTACTATAGTATCATTGGTTACAAGGCTATAGTATGTTTACAATTCAATAATATCAGTCATCATATCTGCTTTATTTCATATAAATATATTCCATCTGTAAAATATTATATTTATTAGACTTATATAATATATAACTGAAACACTTTATACTTATTCTTATCTATGTACCTTAAATCTTAACAATTGTCCAATAAGACTTCTTGGATAAGAAAATGGCAAGAATAATATAATTAATTGTCATTTAAGTTAATTTGATTTATGCTTTAAAGGGAGAGTCCTGTCGCCATCTTGGTTTTCTAGCGTTATGTGAAATGAAAACACAATATTGTACCCAACTTTATAAAATTTTAAGAATAAAAGACATACATTGATAGAATGTTCACATAGTAACACATAACATGTCATAAAATTAATAAACAATTTGCTGTTATGCTGAAGCGAAGTTTTCCCCACTCGTAGCGCCGATGAATTGCTTCAGTTCTCTTTGTTTATATTTTTCAACAAATGTGCTTGTGTTTATCAAGTTGTGAAATATAAAGTCATCAAAATATTATACTCATTAGTATCTTTCAAATTGGCGTTATTTAATCATGTATTAATAACATAATATGTAAACAGGAATATCCTTGATTTTTGTTTTAACAAAAAATACCCTGATAGAACTCTCGATGCTTTTAAGCACCATGCAGATAAACGTTATATAGTTCTCTGTCAGTTATGTCCCAAATCTGAGGGTATTGTATTGTCCAATTTGTTATCATTATCTGCCTCTTTGTGAAGAAGACTTCTAGCAATGATTCATTGAACTTCCCTATTTCTCTCTCCTATAAATCTGAATGTCAGTTTGCTACAAACCCACAAAACTAATTCAGAGAGAAGAATTAAAAAACAAAGAATTGATTTTGTTTGATGAATGTTATTTCCAAATGGAAAATGTTGATTGTTTGTTAAGAATGCTGGGAACCCAAAGCTTCTAAGCATTTTGATATATTAGTAACATTGTTTAACTGTCAGTTAAGCAAGTAAAGATATGGCTTTCAGCATGAGTTATTGTGTTATTTTGGTAGATAATTCACTGGCTTTTGGTAACTATGCAGCTCTCTCTAAATGTCCATCTTGCTACCGGATCTAATGATCAATTTGATTATTTTAATACTTATTTCCAATTGAAACTTGTCAATGTCACAGATAAAAAATGTAGAGTTTAATCTAAACTCACAAGGAAGTGGAAAGATCCTGGGGTTTTTTTTAATTCAGAAAAAAATCTTGTTTTACTAAAATATTGATTTCAGTTTTTTAACTTCCATAAATGAAGACACACTATCGAAGAGAAACAGCCCTTGTATAGTAATTGAGTGATGGGAGGGAAGGTTCCATGGAATTATTTCGTCTTTGTTGATGTGCAACAAATGGTCTTTTGAAGGAAAATGTTAAGTCAAGGAAGAAGTCAGATCCCATTGAAGACTTGCTTGGATATGTGACTTTGACAAGATTCAATTACAGAAGATTAGTTTGAATGAAGCTGGCTGTGAACTGGATCTTCCTGCATCACAGAGCATTTGTAACTTGTAAGATGTCATTTCCGTCATTTTTTACAAGAATTCTTTGCTTTTCATGTTGCTGAAAGATTATTCAATCCTTGTAAAGATAAAAAAAAAAGTGAATTACTTCCAACTGATGTTTGCGAATGGTATATTTCTTGAATTCATGATTTGCAAAAAATTTAATCATACTCGTATATTGAAACTAATATTTGATACAATATTCACAAATGATGCATCTTGATCAATATCTTGGTTGTTTCATTTCAACACTCCCTTTTTTACTTTCTAAGATCTTAATCTGAATTTTGCAGTGAAGTAACATATTACATTGTTACTAAGAATGGTTTAATAGAACAATTCAACATGTAGTGAAGGAAACATATTCGAAATGATATCAGAACATTGTCCATAAACCTTTCAAAATTCTCTTGAACCTCTATGTCCCCAAAGCTGAAATTGTATTGGGAGGTACCTTGCACCTATGGGATCAATGTTTGTTATATTGGTCATGGAGACGTAGATGTGTAAATTTCATTACCCTACTCCCAAAAATAAAGGCATGGCAGGGGGTTTACCATTTTAAGGGCTATGATAAAAATGCCAAAGGTATAGAGATTATTACCCAAGGAAGTGTGTCATATGACTTTTACGAAAAGAGTGTGAATTTTTTTATTGCCCTAGCAAGAGCGACGGTTATACAGAAATTTGCACGAGTTTCGTAAAAGTCATATGGCACACTTTTGCGTGTAATAATTTCTTTATTACCCATTCTGTTCCATTTCATTTGTGTAAAAATAGCCAGGAAAATGCCTGCTTCTCTTGCAAAGGCAAGCTACAGTGATGTCAGGGAAGGGAGGGGAGGGAGAGGTCACACCTTAAAAATCTACTTGTTACTAGTTCCTGAGTATGCAAAGTTCTAAGGATAATTATGTTTTGGGTAGACATATCTTGATCAATGTAGATTATGATTTGTACATTTGGTGATTGTCCAAAAAAATAGACCACATGAACATTGCAATACCTGATAAGCTACATAGGCAATGGCTCTATACTTAATTTTGTTGAAATTTTGTTTCCTGTTAAATAAGCTGTACAAATTGGCTGTAACAATTTGCTAATTGAAAAAGCCTTCCAAGATACGTTGTCTGTTAATTGCCTCTATTTTTTATCATAGTCTTATCATCATTTTAAAAAAATTAACTGCATGCATACATGCATACATGCATGCATGCAACATTATTCAAACAATCATATACAATTATATACTACTAAAACTGTTCATTCAACTTGTGTGGGCCCGGGGGATAAGCTATCTCTTTTAATGCCTCTTGTTATAAATGGCAAATTTGAACATATAAAAATGTAAAACAACTTGCTATAGCACTTTTAAAATCTTTTATTGATGTTTCAGGTTTGCTCTGGTGCTGTTGTGCCTTGTCCTCAGTGTGCTTGCATCTATAGAGGACTTCATCGATCTGCTCAGTCCCATCTGTGAATATATGGTGAGTGGATGGCACTTATATCACATAGTTTCATGGGCAACTTTACCATTTTTAGGTGTGAAATGGTTGACAACTACAGTAACTTATCCACAGTATTTTGCATGGTTTGGTGCATCAAAATGCATATTTAGTTTTTACCCAAAGTCATATGTATGTATTTTCTTTCATAAAGTATTGTTCATATTTTTACTTTCTCAATTTCAACTCTCATTGGACTTTATCGTCATATATTTGGTTCTGAACCAAACCGAACATGTAAAAAAAACCAAAGGTTTTGTACTGCATTTTGAACCAAGCCAAAGCTCAAATGAACCATTTCATTTCTATTATGACGTGTCATTGGCAAATGTCACTTTTTACAACAGAGTTGCTAATTACACAACTAGATTCAAATGCAACCAATCAGGACACTCCCTTTCAAGACAAGAAAGTCCTTATGGTAAAACAGAGGTTAGTATTGGAACACTTTAAGTAAACCTAGCCTCAATAACAATACTGGCTTCTATATCAATATGGGAGTGTAGTGAGTATTATTACTGAGTCTAGGTTTATTTAGACTAGGATCGAAAATCTGAAGAGAGTAATGTCTTTAGGAAGAGAATGCGTATTTGGTGACTAGCCATACCTTTTCCCTTGGAAACTTTGGCCCTGCATAGACTATCCCCATGGAAACTTTGGTCTTGCATAGACTATCCCCATGGAAACATTAGCCTTGCATAGACTATCCCCATGGAAACTTTAGCCTTGTATAGACTATCCCCATGGATATTTTGGCCTTGCATAGACTATCCCCATGGAAACTTTAGCCTTGTATAGTCTATCCCCATGGATACTTTGGTCTTGCATAGACTATCCCCATGGAAACTTTGGCCTTGCATAGACTATCCCCATGGAAACTTTAGCCTTGTATAGACTATCCCCATGGATACTTTGGTCTTGCATAGACTATCCCCATGGAAACTTTGGCCTTGCATAGACTATCCCCATGGAAACTTTGGTCTTGCATAGACTATCCCCATGGAAACTTTGGCCTTGCATAGACTATCCCCATGGATACTTTGGTCTTGCATAGACTATCCCCATGGAAACTTTGGCCTTGCATAGACTATCCCCATGGAAACTTTGGTCTTGCATAGACTATCCCCATGGAAACTTTGGTCTTGCATAGACTATCCCCATGGAAACTTTGGCCTTGCATAGACTATACCCATGGAAACTTTGGCCTTGCATAGACTATCCCCATGGAAACGTTGGTCTTGCATAGACTATCCCCATGGAAACTTTGGCCTTGCATAGACTATCCCCATGGAAACTTTAGCCTTGTATAGACTATCCCCATGGATACTTTGGTCTTGCATAGACTATCCCCATGGAAACTTTGGCCTTGCATAGACTATCCCCATGGAAACTTCGGTCTTGCATAGACTATCCCCATGGAAACTTTGGCCTTGCATAGACTATCCCCATGGATACTTTGGTCTTGCATAGACTATCCCCATGGAAACTTTGGCCTTGCATAGACTATCCCCATGGAAACTTTGGTCTTGCATAGACTATCCCCATGGAAACTTTGGTCTTGCATAGACTATCCCCATGGAAACTTTGGCCTTGCATAGACTATACCCATGGAAACTTTGGCCTTGCATAGACTATCCCCATGGAAGCGTTGGTCTTGCATAGACTATCCCCATGGAAACTTTGGCCTTGCATAGACTATCTCCATGGATACTTTGGCCTTGCATAGACTATCCCCATGGAAACTTTGGCCTTGCATAGACTATCCCCATGGAAACTTTGGTCTTGCATAGACTATCCCCATGGAAACGTTGGTCTTGCATAGACTATCCCCATGGAAACTTTGGCCTTGCATAGACTATCCCCATGGAAACTTTGGTCGTGCATAGACTATCCCCATGGACACTTTGGTCTTGCATAGACTATCCCCATGGAAACTTTGGTCTTGCATAGACTATCCCCATGGATATACTTTGGTCTTGCATAGACTATCCCCATGGACACTTTGGTCTTGCATAGGCTATCCCCATGGAAACTTTGGTCTTGGCCAAACATTTCCCCATAGGCTCAAACTTTCCTTTGGGAAAGTCTGAATAGGCCTTTCAAGAACTTACCCCTGTAAGTAAAAAAACTAGGGTGGGGAAGAAATAGTCTATGGCCAGAATCACCACCCTGTAGTTTAAAAACAAGGGTGGGTAGGGGGTGAAACTTTGTCCTTGGGGATGAGTGAAATTATGGCCTTGTATGAAAAACAAGTTGATGTTTTGTTTTGCATTGGGGGGTGAATATGCAAGGCAAGTGAGATGATTAAAATTAATTCAGCACATACAGTATTTTGGCATGTATCAAAGCCAAATAAACCATGATGTTTCATGGTTTTCTAAAATATAAGTAAAACAATCTAAGTTTATTAGTCTTACCCTTCTGAACAGAAACTGGTCGTGTAAGAAGTTCTACTTGTATCATGTTTTAAATCCCGAATCCAGAACACCATGTGTCCATCTGCACGTTAGTTGCATCTTTTTCACGAACAGTTAATTAACAGCAGTGGCACAGATCAATGCAATAACCTTCTACAATGCATTTTACTCCAATAATTCATTGAAAACTTTAAATAACTATTGAGAGATAACTTAAAACATTAAGTCTGAATAACTCCTCATGAAACATCTTAAAGTCGCCAATAAGTATCTTCCAATCCTGTCTTGAGGACAATGAACTCTGTATTGGATCTATGCTGTAAAAATTCTTTTTATATTTAGATTTCCAATCTAGCTAATGAGAACACAGTCAGTTGCATCAGATTGGCGCAGCAGCCATTATATCATGACGGCTTAAACTTGCGTCAGCAAGTGTCACGTTTGCTATTAACGCAAGGGAAATATTTTATCAAGTGTGAGATGTCATTCTCCTCCCAAGGCACTCTCTTGTAGAGTAATTTGTCATTGGTGAGATATTGATGAAGTTGGGGAGGGAATACACATGAAATCTACAAGATTAGTACAGCACCCTGTCTGATCCCCCTCCCAGGGGAAACATGCAATAGACCTGTTAACACCATCAGAATGAAATTGAAACTATCAAATATCTAGCTGATGTAGATTTGAGTCGAAACCATTCTTCTTTTTAGGGCAAATTGATTGCAATAAATCCTAGTTTATTCACAGCTATAGTGACAAGTCTTTATTGATGATCAACTTGTTTGTATAAAAGAGTTGTTATACGCTGTATTTGATTGAATTGAAATTCATTGAGCTCTTTGTGTTATATTGCAATCTGGTTATATTTATTTGACTTGGATGAACGGGGACCCAGCCCCTGAAACGTAACAAAAGTCTACTCCTCCTTTTGATAACCTAATGTGTTGATGACAGATTAATCTTCCTTTTGGCTGCATTTATCATATGCATTATCCAGCTAATATGAATCAAACTTAAATGTACTGTAGCACGCCATTCTTACTGAAATTAAGTGCACTCACAAAAAGGTCAATAAGTGTGACCAATGGCTAAATAATACTCTTGAATCAATAAAAAGAGTCCATCTGCCTTCGAGTGGCCTTTTTAAAGTGTTCACATTAAAATGGCTGCTCGAAGGTACTAGGTACTTCTAAAGAGTTCTAAAATGAATGTAGATGGTTGGGTATGCCATGCAAGTCCATTTTCCTTCAAGTGATCTGACTGCTGTAGCGATACCTAAACACTCAGGGTAGAGTTTTAAATATGGCAATGATGGAATGGTCAACCATCTTGCTGTATGAACTATTAAATTTGCATGGGACCTACCGGTACAAGTCTCTTGAATTTGCATAAGACCTACAAGTGCTTTATATTTTGCACCATTTTCTTCCAATTTGGATAACCGTTTTCTATGGATACGGCTTAACAGGTTGTGTAATGAAATGTTTTACCCTCAATTTGAGGGCCTCAAATCCAACAATAAATTATATAAACTTTAATAATTAATTCATAATAATTAATAATAGCAAATTAGAGAAAAATTATATGCAAAAAAAATGTCCTTCAGCGCCTTTAGGTCGTAATTTTACTTTTAAGGCAAATATTAGCTCAAACAGAGTTTTTGATGGAGTGTACGATTCAATTCATTCACATTTTCATGTGAAATTTTGTTCTGTTAATGTTGATCATATTGATAATTACACACGTTGATTGAGTGTACCTCACCAGTGTCATGCTTAACATTATCCATGATGCATGAGTCTTTACAAAACACAACTGTATCGGGCAGCAAAGCTGATTTATTATGCCTCTTCTCAGTGGTTGCTCAACTCACAGATGACAGAAGGAAAATTAATTTTGTTTGAGAAATCACTTGGGAGCATGGCATGGATTGAATTGTTCGAAAAAAGATTTATTGTCCTTTTAATAGAGTCTCTCACCATGAGGCACGGTAGACCAGCGGAGAGTTGCGATCCAACATTGTGAATACCTCAACAGGAAATCGTAAATCATTGGAATTAATTAGTTTTATGTCGGGAATTGTTTTTGATTTTCAAATGTTGCTTTCTGGAATAGTTTTGCTGAATCATCGGAAGGTTTTTATTGATTAAATTCTGTCACATTTAATATTCTTTCTTCTTTTTCATTAATTACAGACGTCATTGAAGGAACAATACTTGATTATTGTATACAAGTTTAAAGAACTGCATTGAGTCTCTAATTGCCTTTCACGACCTATGAAGATTATAGTTTATTGCTATAGCTGAGCAAGATGAGTGTTTGGAGAAATGTACAATGTATCAAAGTGTTGTGTTATAGTCTCTCTATGGTTTATTGTGCACAATTGAGAAAGTGTTCTATCACTTCAGGAGCTATTGTACTTTAGGAAGTGACATTTAAGGTTTGAAATGCTTGAGTGTTTTAATGGCTTCAGTACTTTGGAGACCTTCAAAGTGATGATCATGCTTCATGTTTGAAGGCTTTAAGGAGTATTGGAATTAAACTACAGGTTTCAGGTATTTCTTATGTAATTGAGCTCAGGAAAAGTTTGAACTATTGAAAGAGAAAAAGATCTGTTCTTGCCATGATCAAAGGACACGAAAAGGACTTGAGAGTATGTTTTTCTTTTCGGGAAAGACTTCAAACAAATATTCAATACCGTTATGAATGATAAGCTATTAATGACAGAATATGTTGCATGAAAAACGGACTCATGGAGATGTGTTATAAAATATTGCACTAAGTGCAGCTTACAAAAGGTGACTGATAAAAGTAAACGGTTGCACATTGAAGTCTGTCTTAATGTTAAACTTCATTTTGTTCATATCATGGACATCAACAAAATTTTATACTCTAATTATTAATTATTTTAATGTTTATTATATAAACAAATATTTTTAAAATTTTGCTTAGTGTTCTGTTTGACAAATAAGAATCAAGAGTATTAAAACGTTGGTTTACCTCACAGAATACCAGTAGACAATTGTGAATGAATTTTATTTAATGATTGTAATTTATATCAACAAGATCTGATCAAGAGTTTTCATATTGACAATTAGGAAGTAATTACAGTCTGATATGTAGTCAAATCTATAAGATCAACAAAATTATCTCATCATCTTGTAAACTGTGAATGAAATATACATTTTGAATGCTAGTAAAAGATATATATAACACTATATCAATAAAATCATTGAGTTGTCATGTCATAAGTTATGAATTAAATAAATAATATTAACATATTCTTATTATATATAAAAACGATGTCGTACCTAATTTTTTTAATTTGAACCTCTTCAGAGAGTAATTAATTTTAGTAATTAGAAAATTTAAGTGTTACTTTTAATCAATTCATTTCTTTGCTAGCACAGCACTATGAAGTTCAAATACAACTCTCTACTATGCTAGCACAGAACAGATAATAAAATGCAGCAAGCTCACAATTACTCAATGAGAGTTAGGACTTGGGAAAGAATTAGCATTCATTCAGGTATACAGGTATGCTTGCATAACTCAAATACAACAAGCAGACAGAGTCAGCCATATCCCCCGCCTTTGGGAAAATTTATTGAAGAATAGTTGTTGAACAACAGTGACCTTTTCTCAACTAAACACAACACACAAAATTTCAGCTCCTTAGACAAAGTGGTTCTGGAGAAGAAGACAAAATGCGAAAAGTTGACGGCTGGTCACCGTGCTATGCCATAAGCCCACCAACCTTTCAGGCACATCTACACATGATGATTGTTCCACACACCAAGTTTTGTTGAGATATGTCTTATAGTTTTCGAGTTCTGTTCCAGAAACGAAATTCTAAGTTACATTTCCATGGAAACGGTAAAAAAAAATAACTCGAAGAAGTTGAAAACCCCAAAAGGCACATCTACACATGATGATTGTTCCACACACCAAGTTTTGTTGAGATATGTCTTATAGTTTTCGAGTTCTGTTCCAGAAAAGAAATTCTAAGTTACATTTCCATGGAAACGGTAAAAAAAAATAACTCGAAGAAGTTGAAAACCCCAAAAGGCACATCTACACATGATGATTGTTCCACACACCAAGTTTCGTTGAGATATGTCTCATGGTTTTCGAGTTCTGCTCCGGAAACGAAATTCTAAGTTACATTTCCATGGAAACGATAAAAAAAAATAACTCGAAGAAGTTGAAAACCCAAAAAGGCACATCTACACATGATGATTGTTCCACATACCAAGTTTCGTTGAGATATGTCTTATGGTTTTCGAGTTCTGTTCAGGAAACGAAATTCTAAGTTACATTTCCATGGAAACGGTAAAAAAAAATAACTCGAAGAAGTTGAAAACCCCAAAAGGCACATCTAGACATGATGATTGTTCCACATACCAAGTTTCGTTGAGATATGTCTTATGGTTTTCGAGTTCTGTTCCAGAAACGAAATTCTAAGTATATTTCCATGGAAACGGTAAAAAAAAATAACTCGAAGAAGTTGAAAACCCCAAAAGGCACATCTACACATGATGATTGTTCCACACACCAAGTTTCGTTGAGATATGTCTCATGGTTTTGGAGTTCTGCTCCGGAAACGAAATTCTAAGTTACATTTCCATGGAAACGATAAAAAAAAATAACTCGAAGAAGTTGAAAACCCCAAAAGGCACATCTACACATGATGATTGTTCCACATACCAAGTTTCGTTGAGATATGTCTTAAAGTTTTCGAGTTCTGTTCCGGAAACGAAATTCTAAGTTACATTTCCATGGAAACGGTAAAAAAAAATAACTCGAAGAAGTTGAAAACCCCAAAAGGCACATCTACACATGATGATTGTTCCACACACCAAGTTTTGTTGAGATATGTCTTATAGTTTTCGAGTTTTGCTCCGGAAACAAAATCGGGACGGACGGACGGACGGACGGACGGACGGAGCCCATTTCAATATCCCCCCCCAACTATGTTGGCGGGGGATAATAAATATTTTTACAAATATATATGTTTCCAAATCGAAAGTATTTTTTAAATTTTATTTATAATATCAATTATATATTAAAAAATGTTAAACTTAAACAACCTATTTTCATCTTCTACTCCAGTACAAAAAGGTCTAGAAAGCTGAAATGTTATATACAGACTGCTTTGCCAATGGGGATTCTAAATTCTAGACTGGGGGTTAATTAATTAAAGGATATTCATTAAAGTTATAGATGAAGAGTGGAATAGTAAAATCTTATATCTAATCATGCACGTTGATTGATAATTTGAAACTTAAAACTAGAAGACAGAGAAAGGTTTGAAGTACATGAATAAAATTAGGTTAATTGTATCAAAGTATAAACTGACTAATGCCTCAACATATTTATACACAAGTTGTAATTTTGATAAATAATTTCTACATCATAATGACTTTTGATTAAGTGATGCTTAATTAATTAATGACGCTTAAGATAATGTAACTTCATTAAACTTCACAACATAATTTTACTTCATGTATTTTATGAGAAAAGTTTTTCAGTGCAGTACTTAATCATGTTCGACTTTACATGTTGTTTATCAAAAGATCAAATGAAATCTGTCTCTTTACCAGCATTTAGGAAAATAAAAATGATATAAAAGTTAAGAATATAATAACTTTGATTTTACATCAGATGACTTCAAACTAGCAATGCGATGGTTTATGTGTGTCTACGAATGTAATATATAAAATAAATAAATATAAAAAATGAATATATTTGTCAAAATTTAGTTTTGTATTTCATATTACTTCTCCAACATAATGAGGCTTTAACCTAAAGGTAAATTAAAAATATTAAGACTAATTTTTTAAATAGATTTTTTCAGGTCTCTGGTGTGCAGAATACACCTTTAAATAGATGAAAGTATCTACAAAACATGATTTATGTCATAAATATTTATGGAACATGCAGACATTTGATCAGAGACAGGGAGCCAGGAGAATAACAATCATGAGACATCATATATGTGGTACACTTATTATACAAGAAAAGATAGGCGGTTAGACTGTCTGGCCCAAGGAACAAGGACTAGGCTATTAGAAGCCAGAACAGGTTACCATGGTCCAGGAATGGAAGATGATTGAAAACTTGGAATAAATCTCTCTGAAGGCCCAAAGAGATTGTATATTCAGGGCAGACATGTTTAGACTGTAATTATCCTTCATTTTAAATTTTATTTTTGTTTATCAAAATCATTATTGAAAAAAAGAGACAATTTTATGGATATAAAATTTCTTTATTGTTTGAAGGCGACATTTTGACATAGATTCTAATGTTGTTGTCAGCAAGTGATATACAAGGGGGAAAAATGTATGATTATTTAATCTCTATTGTTTCTATTCTTCATCACCTCAACTTCTTGAGTGCCAATCAGAAGTATAACAACATTAATCTCTTCAAGTTGTCTTTTATTGAACTGTAATTTGTTTTTGACACTTTAAAATACAATGAGAAAAAAGATTATGTTTAGTATATTTTTTCTCATGCTACTGTTCTTTTCTGAACTTGAATTACAAATTGATTTCGACATTGTTTATGGATATGTTCATATTAGTTTGTTTTTATCTAATAGAACTTCAACTTGCATTGCAAATTGATGTTGACAATATTTGGCTTAATGTGATTTCTAAAAGAGAAGAGATAATGGTAATTCAATAGTAAATAATTGAAGTAATTTTATATACAGACGTTCTGTAGTCAGCCTTTAATTATATTTGTATGAATTCATATTGCTTGCTTTAATTGCTCGTGTTTGGTAAATAAGCTGTTGTGCGTTGAAGCAACATAGGCATATTTTCCAACAGTGCATGAAAATATCATCTTAAGGTTAGAAATACATGGCATTTAGAAGAGGAGCAAGCGTTTACTTTTTCTCTGAATGAACTATTCACCAAAAAGGTATTTAAAAAATTGTATAAATTCAGTAAATGTGATCCCAATGATAAAATTGAACATATCTGGGGGTTATTGGGCCCTAGCTTCAAATTCTCATGATCTTACATTATTTTAAGTAAACTGATGTTTTAATTATTCAAACAGTTTAATGCTGTTTTGTAAAACGTAGTTAGATATTTAACAGAAAAAAATATGTAATTTAGAAGTAAATTGACTTCATTAACAGATACACTATTGAAAAATATTTTCGTCTAAATGTATACACATATGTGTTATGTAAGAGCATAACTGCGCTCAACAGTAAATTCACTAAGATTATTGTCCTCCTCACAAATTGTAGATGCTTCGTTTGAGATTTAATATTTTTTAGCTGACCTCTTGGTACGGTTATATACGACTTAATTTACAATCCACTTAGACCTCATTGTCCGTGGCAATCATTCATAAATGTGTCCTGTTCATTATCGATATCAGGACTCTTTTGGCAAGAGTCCTGATATCTGATACATGAACACTTTTTAAAAACTATCAAGGTTGAATAAAAAAATTTAATGACAAAAACATCAACAATGAGTTAAATGTTTCATTGGATAAGAACATGAGTTTAAATGCTTCATTTGCAAATTAAATCGAAACAAAAATATGTTAATCAACAAATTGAATTTTCACTGTCACTGGGAAACACAGATGATACGCGCGATTCCTTCTAAACCTTGCCATGAAGTGTACACATAATGAAAATTACACTAATGGCAACAGATTGCATGGATCGCACGATTTCCAACATTTAGTTTGTGCATTTAATTTGACACGCGAGAATCACATGCTAAAATCTCTCAGACTGGACATACATCAGGGGCGGATCCAGGAATGTTGAAAGGGGGGTCCACCAATTGAAAATGGGGGGTTCAAAAAATGTTTTCCCCATACCCATCAATGCAAAATTTTTGAAAGGTGGGGGCAGGTAACAAACCTATCCAGGACAGTTTGTACTCAAGCCCCGTCATCGCCAAGGCCTTCGTATAAACTGTCCTGGTATTTCCCTATACAACTTTGAAACTATGGTAGGTACTATTAAGTGTGATGGAAGTATGTCACAGGGAACAAATGAAATTCAGTTCTAACTTAATGATTTACTTAAAGCAATTGCTTAAGTGGCAGTCATGCTTATTGTATTAGTGATATTACAATTGAATTAAGTACAAATACAGTTTCAACTATCTGGCAGCAATTAAAATGTTATTGCAAATTCCTTAATATTGACTTGCTTAAGGCATTTGGTCTCTTGCAACTGTTCTTTGAGAAGATTTGGTATTTAGTTTACATATTGACAAAATTTTGTAGAGAACAAATTTACCCATAACATGTGTTTTACCTTAACTTAACGTCTGCGCTTGGTGTTTCAAAGATGGAGGTTAGGTAACTTGACGCATTCAGGATTGTTTCACTTATATGAAGAATTATCATTTAATAGAAAAAGTCTGAAATATCATTGCAGTGAAACCTACAAGCATTTGCTGAACCATGTACTAGTGTATTATATAGTAGGGACTGAGCTTCTGATGAACTATCAGCTGAATTATGTCTCTCCCAACAGCCAAGAGACATATTGTTTTTGGTTGAGTTTCCATTGGCGTCAACATCGGCATCGGTTGTTTCCTGAGCACTATACCCTAAAACTATTTGACCAATTTTCACCAAATGTGGTATGCAACCTCCCTATATCATGCAGATGTGCCTTTTGGGGGTTTTAGCTTTTTAAAAAATAATATTTTAAGCTCATCAGGCCTGGAAGGCCCGATGGGCTTATGGCATGGCATGGTGTCCGCCGTCCGTCCGTCCATCCATCCATCTGTAATCTTTCGTCTTCTTCTCCAGAACCACTTGGTCTAGGGAGCTGAATGACTCCTTGGCCAAAGGGGATTCTAAATTGTAGATTTCGTGACCCTGCGACCCCATTATAGGTCACAGAGGTCATGACCTAAAAACCTATTTTCATCTTCTTAAGAACCACTGACCCTAGAGACTTGAAATTACATGTATAGACTCCTTGGCCAATTGGATTCTAAATTGTAGATTTTGTGATCCTGCGACCCCAAATTTAGGTCACAGAGGTCATGACCTGAAAAGCTATTTTCATCTAGAGTTTTTATGTGCACTTCAAAGGGAGGTAATTTAATGGAAACAAAAGTGAAAAGTTTAATGTTCAAGTGTGTCTTTATTTGTAGGGGATTTTATCTCTGGCCTCAAGGGGGGTACGGACCTTTAGACTTAAGACCTATTTCATCTTCTCCATTTAAAGTGCTTCCTATTTGTTGTACCTCTCACCTAGAAGTTGACATTTTGAATTAGTTAATGTTTATAAAGCCTGATGAGCTACAGAGCCAGTGGCTTAATTTTTTTCATGGTAACAATTTGAACTTAGTCTCATTGAAGGGTAGAGTTTGTTTCCAGAGCAGATCTCTAAAACTACTATGTGCCTTCTGGGGATTTGAACTTTTTTTTTATAATTCTGTTTTCATGGCAACAATTTGGACTTTCTCTTTTAGAAGTGTAATAGTTGGAATTGAATTGGGGGAAGGGTTTGACATTTGTTTTTACAAGTAATACAACTATAAGTTGACTTTAAGTACAATGACCAGTGAGTGATAACAGTCTCGGTCCACTACACAGTTCATGTTTTGAGAGTTAACCTCCCTACATCAGTTATCGTTGACGTTGGATATCTTTCCTCTATGAATTCATTTTAATTCTTTATTTCAGGAAGTGCTGCTGCTAGTATGGATAGCGCTGGAGCTGTGCCTGAGGATGTGGTCGTCAGGGTGTCGGTCACGCTACCAGGGTTGTATGGGGCGTCTCAAGTTCATGAGGAGACCACTCTGCTTGATAGGTGTGTACATTAGTGTCAGCAGAATGTCACGTATCTCTCTACCTGCCTGCCAGGTAATCTTTGGTAAACTTAAAGACAGGGTGTCAAACCAATTGACTAGTCCGCTCATCAGAACTTCACACAATCATCTGCTCTCCAGGTGATAGTTGTTAACTTAAGACATACTACCCAACCAGGTAACAAGTTGGCTCATCAGAACTTCACATAAATGTTTGCTCACCAGTTGATCATTGATAAACTTAGGACAGGGTGCCCCCCAACCAACTTCAGTTGGTTTACCAAAACTGAAGGCCCCAATGGGCTAGCTTAGATTAATTATTAACTTTTGGTCCCGTCTCTGCATCCTAAGTGGACCTGCATTGCTGTCGCCCTGCCATACTTTTTTAGTCAAGCGCTTCCATTAACCTGGCCTGGCAAGTCTGTTTGTAAACCTTTTGCATTTTTTAGCACCACTGGCGCTTAAGGCGCTGTAGCACGTTTTTTGCAAATTTTATTTTTGCAAATTTCTCATTTATAATGATTGTTTATGTCATTTATATTTACTTTAGAGGGTAAAACATCTTATTACACAAACCAATTATCCGTAGTGATAATAACAGTGTTGCGTATAAAGCCAAAATTACATGGCGGCTATTTTATTGTGAACACATTTTATTATATTCGAATGACAAAAAAAATTCCCATGGCTTTACGGAAACATGAACACTCATTTGCAACTTGATTTTCCGAAGAGAGAAGGGTGTTTTACTATTGTTGAAATTATTTTTCAAATACATTTCATCGACTTATTTCAGCAAAAAAACGTGCTACAGCGCCTTTAATGTTGTGTTCAGGTAGTTTGGCCAATGGAGCTTATAAATTGTAGACTACAGACATCTACCTTAATATCCTTTTTTGCTACTTCTCAGGAAATGTATATAAGCAAGTTGAAATGCTGAAAAAGGTGTGTCCTTGTCCAAAAGGAATTAATTGATGACCCTGTGGCCCCTAATAGACTGTTTTATGATTATCCAAATTCTATTGATTTTTCTACAGTGAGTAAACTTGAAATATAGAAGTCATATTTTCTGGTAATAAATTTATTTGTGGAAGTTGTATTGGAACCATGATCAGTAGAATAATTCAATGTCTTGAATGCTTCACAGGAAGTTGAGTAAACTTGAGACATAGATGTCATGTCTTTATGGAAACAAATCAGAGGTGAATGTTTGTTGAAATGTTGGTTCCTGCAGAAAATAAACAGTACAGTGGTTTTCCATTAACACAACAAGAGCTGAACAAACGTGTAAATACCATTTCACTCTTAATCATAGCGATTACCTGAAACCAGCCAATAGATGTCTGAAGACATGAGATATTGATTCAAGCTCTTCATATTTGACATCAGCAAGAAATTCTAAAAGTATGTTAAGATCACAAATCAAACATTTTAAATAAATTTCAAAAGTAAGGGTAGCAGATTGTACCATTTATACACAAGCTCATGATTTTCATCTTGTTAAAATCAGTTTATGTAATAGAACCCAATGTTATTGAGCTTGAATGTCTATTAGCAGAGCATTTCTTCATGAAAGCTTTGAAGTGGTGCCTCTGTCATGTCAAAGATCTCTTTAAACCTACCATGCTAGCTTCTTGTGAAAGGATGAAACAAAGTTATCGCTAGAACATTATACAATTTGCTCGTTATTAATAATTATTTTTGGTGTCCTGACTTCTGATTAAAGTCAAGGAAAATATATATATATAATTTAGATGTGAAAATGTTTTCCTACATTGACAGTTATTTGGCACAACATGCTTTGAATTTCTATCTCATTAGAGTTAGGAGTACCATATTTCCTCTAATAAAGCGCCCAGCGCTTATTAGAGGCCCGGCGCTTTTTGGAGACCCAGTGCTTATTTCTTCAGTAGAAATTGAAGTTTACTAAGGTAACATTAATCTGATGGTTTATACCTGGTGCTAATTAGAGGCCCAGTGCTTTTTTATCAACTACAGTCGAACTTGTCTATAAAGGCCACCCAAGGGACCGACCAAAAGTGGCCTTTATATAGAGGTGGCCTTTCTATAGAGGTTCGGGTGTGCAGTCATTCTCAAAGACAACTAACAAAAATTCTAATATCATATTTTATTCTAAAATGAGAGCATATTTCACATACAGAATTAAAAATACAATGTAGTTTTTAAAATCAATAAAGATATAACAGTCATTAAAAGTTTGTTAAATGATGATCTTAAAAATCAATCTTTTGGTCAAGAGATAAAGCGTTTCGTTTGGGAGGCATATTGAATATTGAAATAAAACTTACCTGCACTGACCTTTATTGAAACACCATCACGCTTCACAAACTCAGATAACACAAAAGATTTGTCAAAGGGAATATCAAAGTAACAAGCTTGTGTACTCACGCTATTGTTATCGAGTTAGGTGACACCTAACTAATCAACATGTTAATTACGACCACACGCTCGCTTATTGACATCGAGAGGTCACTTGCTGTGATTGATCAAGCGTACTTCCCGATCACGTGACAGTCATGTGATTGCAAATGGCCATTACTAACAAGTCTTGCCTTCGCTCGGGACTTAATTAGGGTGGCCGCTGGCCGCATCTAACAAGTGTCCGCTTTATAGAGGTAAAATATAACGTAAAATCGCTCGGGGGGACTTTAGGGTGACCGTAACTAGCAGGTGGCCGCTCTATAGAGGTTTGCCGCTAATACAAGTTCGACTGTATACTTGACCCCCCACGCTTATTAAGCGCCCGGCGCTTATTGGAGGCCCGGAGCTTATTAGAGGCCCGGCGCTTATTGGAGAGCTTATTAGAGAAAATACAGTATACTCTTACTCCTTCACCAGATCCATAAACTTCCAGCTTTTTCAATTAATTTAAGCCTTGTTAAACTGAACAACGGCCCATGCCATAAGTCCATCTGGCCTTTCAGAACTGATGAGCTAAAAATTTAACTTCAAAATGTCATTGTGATGCTAACCGTGTTAGCAGAATCATAGTTTACTGTTGGCCATAGTTTGAAGTGCAAGGAAGATATGATCACATATGAATAAATTTTCATAAACTTGATCAAACCATGGATGACAGAGAATAATATAAATATATAATAATATAATATATTATAAGGATATTTCTATTTCAGATGTAATCCTGCTTCTGTCCAGCATAGTTTCGCTCGTGATTGGCAGCACACAGGACAAGTTTGCTACTTCGTCTCTCAAGGGCTTCCGATTCTTCCAGATCCTCCGATTGGTCAGAATGGACCGAAGGGGCGGCACCTGGAAACTCCTTGGTTCTGTCGTGTGGGCCCACAGACAGGTTTGTGCATACCTAAATTAGGGGTGAAACGGTCCACAACTACATTAGTTGGTTCACAGTTTTTTGCTTTTGGTACAGTACACCGTGCTTTAAAAAGTATTTTTGATTTGTACTGCATACAATATTTATTTCATTAATTCCATAAAATGTTATTCATATCTTCAATTTTTGGCATTTTTGTGTTTATTAGACATTATTTCTGAGAATTTTGTTTTTGTGACCTTAGTTTGTTGTATTCGTGGTTCTGAACCGAAATAAAAATGTACTTAACTGAGGGTACTGTACTACAATATATACCAAACCGAAGCTGAAGAGAACTGTTTTTTCCGTTCTTGGAGTTCAAATTGTAGCTTCCTTATGCTTTGGCATAGAGCTAAACCTTGTTTTATGAACATACTAAGGCAAAACATTTACAAAGTGCAGAGATGTATGTCTCATAATTACGAATGAGTTAATTGAGTTGACCTTCAATTAATGTTTTGGCAGAGATCTGGGGTTAGATTTCCACTTCATTTGCTAACTCCCTGACCTATTTTTCATTAAGCTAATAGCTTTTACATCCAGATTTATGTTCATCTTTGGCTATATAATGAAAACATTGATGAAACATTAATTGATCAACATGTTCTACTATTTCAACCGCTTCATGTTCATGCGTGAACAGGCCTAGCTGTTATTGTGAATGTCAATTATAATTCATTGTATTCATGTACATATTCAGGTATATGTAGTATGTCATCAGATCTAATGTACATGAAATACGGAAAATGTGCTCAATATGTAACTTGTGTTAAATGATTATTTAAAAATTGCTTTGAAGTAGTGTTTCTTGTAACTTCCTAATGCAAGGCATAACTCGTGCCAGTCTCCATTACTGGCTGATTTAAGCCTTGCAGTATTTCTTTAAGATCTCTGTGCTTGCACTATGCATTTTAGGTGCAGCAATCCACTATCTTAATTGGCATAACAAAATAAGCCAGGAAAATACTGCAAGGCTTAAATCAGTCAGTAATGAATACTGGCAAGAGTTATGTCTTGCTTTCGGAAGTTGTATTTCTTATAGAAATTTAAAAAAATTAGGAATTTTTTTTATCGAAACTTAAGATTTAAAAATATTCACAAGCCAAGGTCTCTTTTCACACTTAGTTTGATTAGCTGACCACTTCGTGCTTAAACTGATGAAATGAAGCTAATATTATCAATAGGAACTTCAAAAATTGATTTTCATAAGTGGGTTGACAAGGTTCAAGATGACAGAAAGATTGCATAAGAAGAGAGGATATGAAGCTCAGATCTCTCAGCCATATGCCTGCTTCCCAGATAAACCAACAGTTTAATCATTATCTCTACCATTTTGGGATATTGAACTCACTTTGTATGACAAATTAGTCAATAAATAAAGATTTCTGTAGAGGTGTTGTATTTTAATAATTTAACCTCAGCAGGACTGAAATGCCTGTTCATGGCATGGAATGTGGTATATGGGCAAGGCTTGTGTCATTCATCTGTCCATCCATCCATATGCATGAATTTTCATTTGTGTTAAGAGAGCTGAAATCGTGTTTTCTTTGAAAATACCTTAATAAGACATTAGGAGATGTTAAACCTACTTGTCATCTTCTAAAACAATAGCTAATAAACCTTGTATTGACTCCTTGACTGATGGGATAATATGAATTGTAGATATGGTGTCTCTAGCTGTGACACCCACTCAAAGAGTCACAGAGATAACACTCTATGAACCTATTTAAGTCATCTATTTTAAAAGTTATGGCTTTTCATACAGAATCTTCAATTTGCCATTGAAAAACAAAAATGTTTGGATAACATACATAATATTTTTTAGCAAAAAATATCACACTGTGCATGGTTGAAGCATATTGCAATAGCTTTGCTTACTCAAACCATGCATGTTTTTGCTGGGCTCATGACAGAATCCTTTGGGACAAATCAAATGCAAAATCAGACAATGCATATTATTCCAAGGCAATAACTCACGTCAACTTACATAAAGGTTGCAGGAGCTGTTTATGATATTCAGAATCCTATAGGACCAAAAGCATACTTACACAACATTATTTTTAGGCACTAAATCACAACAATCTACATGAATATTGAAGGAACTACTGACGACATTCAGAGTCCTTTGTGACCAATTAAATATATAATTCCAAAGCAGTAACTCAAGACATCTACATAAATGTTGCAAGATCTGTTGATTTATCAAGTGCATACATGTTATTCCAAGGTAGAAACTCAGAAGAGTATACATGAATATTGCAGGACTTCTGACGACATTCAGAGTCCTTTGGGAGCTATTAAATGCATAATTCCAAGGCAGTAACTCAAGAAGTCTACATAAATGTTGCAAGATCTGTTGATTTATCAAGTGCATACATGTTATTCCAAGGTAGAAACTCAGAAGAGTATACATGAATATTGCAGGACTTCTGACGACATTCAGAGTCCTTTGGGAGCTATTAAATGCATAATTCCAAGGCAGTAACTCAAGAAGTCTACATAAATGTTGCAAGATCTGTTGATTTATCAAGTGCATACATGTTATTCCAAGGTAGAAACTCAGAAGAGTATACATGAATATTGCAGGACTTCTGACGACATTCAGAGTCCTTTGGGAGCTATTAAATGCATAATTCCAAGGCAGTAACTCAAGAAGTCTACATAAATGTTGCAAGAACTGTTGATTTAACCTATCAAATGCATACTCATATACACAATGCATGTTATATCTATAGGCGGTAACCGGTAACTCACAACAATGTACACGACTGTTGCAGGAGCTGTTGACGACGCTGTATATTGGAGTCCTGGGACTCATCTTTTCTTCCTTCTTTGTCTTCCTGGCAGAGAAGGAAGTGGTAGGCAAGGATGGAATTACCAAACGGTTTGGAAGCTTCGCCGACGCCCTCTGGTGGGGAGTTGTAAGTCCATCTTTACATCTTCTTCTAATTATGTTTTTCTTTCCTCAAAATGTTTTAAAATCCCTAAAATTATATTCATGTTTTATATGAGGCTAATATTTCTTGGTGTTGATTTTTACCCTTTCAGTTTTATGAATTGTTCATTTTGTGAATTGAGTTCTTGTCTTGGTCACAGACTATCATATAAACTGCTTTAGGTTAGAATCTATGTGAATTAATTGAAAAATTCTATCTAAATATGAATATCAATATTTTATATATTATTATAAACTACCGGGCAAAAGAAAGGAAACACCTCAGTTGATTTTATCATATGTATGATTTTCAATTGCAAATATCTCAAGTTTTCGATGTCATAATCCAAAACTGATAAGTACAGGTGTTTAGTTAGCAGTCAAAGAATACTTCTACATGTTTTTTAAATTTTTTTTTAAAAATGAAATTTTAAATCTAATTTTGTTTTTAAATTATTTTTGATGATACACAATTGTTCACCAACATATAAGACATATCCTATGGGAAAATAAATAAATGTGCCTGATTCTGCACACATTTACAACATTTTAAACAGGGTAGGGGTCATGTTGGTGTAAATTTAATTCTTAACCCTGTCTTCATTACAAAAAGATATTTGAACTAAAAATTAACCACAGTCACCAACAAAATCATCCAAACTACTGCAGATAAGTATTATTGTATCGTGCCATAGTCAAATACATCTGATTTCTTTTAAATATTGAATTAATAGAAACAAACTTAAGTGAGTCCTTTCTTTTTCCTGGTAGTTTATAACATTAACCATTTTAAAAATACCTATTTCAAAATGAAACTGGTATTTGTTTTGATAAAGGGAAATTTCTTTCAAGGAAGCTGACAAAAGGACATTTGTCACAAAACCATTAAATATAAATGATATCTGGAAAAATGTTTTTTCATTCGTCACGACCTCATTTCATTTGCACTAAGTGACTACTTCAAATATTGATTATGTTTTGCAGTCAAATTACCATTTCAAGGGCTTGTTATTTTTAACTGTTAATTATTTAAGTCCTCATCAAAATCTCGTTGGGAATAGTAATGTGATAAAAACGGAAACCTTATTTGCAAAGTTAATTCCTTAAAGAGTAAGGTGGGAAATGTATTCCCATTAGGAAATATTTCTACTAAATTATTGATTCAGTTGTTCAATGGGTACTTCAGCTTATCTGTGAATACATTAGCACCATTGATGAAAGTGTCATCAACAATTAAAAACAAACAGTATAAAAGAAAATAATCCCAGGTGTACGTTACATGGACATATTTTTTTATAAAAAGTTATTAGCTCATCAGGCCCAAAACAAGGAGACCTAGAAGGCTGTAACATTGTGTGCATACTCTTTAGCCAATGGGGATTCTAAATTGTAGATTTAGTGACCCCATGGCCCCAAATGGGTTCATCGGGGTCACATCCTTAAAAACCTATTTTCATCTTCTTCTCCAGTTCAAAAAGGTCTAGAGAGCTGAAAAGTTGTGTGCAGACTCCTTGGCCAATGGGGATTCTAAATTGTAGATTTCGTGACCCCGTGACCCCAAATGGGGTCACCGGGGTCACATTCTTAAAAACCTATTTCCTCTTCTTCTCCAGTTCCAAAAGGTTTAAAGAGCTGAAAAGTTGTGTACAGACTCCTTTGTCAATGGGGATTCTTAATTGTAGATTTTGTGACCCTGGCCTGGGACCCCAAATAAAGGCCTCTCAGGCCATGACCTAAAAACCTATTTTCTTCTTCTCCTCCAAAACAAAGAGACCTAGAAGGCTGTAACATTGTGTGCATACTCTTTAGCCAATGGGGATTCTAAATTGTAGATATGGTAACCCTGTGGTGCCCCAAATAAGGGCCTCAAGCCATGACCTAAAATCTATTTCAGTCTTCATCGTTAAACAATATAAACCCTGACGAGCCCATGGCTTTATTTTATTTTTGATTGAAATTGGATATTTGTTACAAAATCAAGCTTTAAGAAATATTACATATGAATAATGCAATTTTTTAAAAGTCAAAACAATTTGTTATCTCTACCATATCTCTAGTATATTTGATGTTGCTTTCAGGCTTTGTTTTAGACTAAATAACATGCCAAATGGACATAACTGGTATTCTGTTTGACTCCCATTTTGCTCCCATTTGGCTTCAATTTGATTCATTCATCTGTCTATCCACTTTAAAATTTAATAATTTTTTGTTACTTCCCAATACCCTCTAGCTCAATGAAACTGAAATTTTGCAAGCATATTCCAGTGTATGTTAAAATTGTAGACCATGGCCAACAGGGATAATAAATTGTAGATTTGTTGACCCTGTGGCCCCAAATAAGGGCTACAGAAGCAAGGACTTTAAAACCTAGTTTCATCTTCTTCTCTAGAACCAAAAGGCCTAGAAACTGGAATTTTAGTTAGAAACATCTTGCCAAATGGGGACAAACAATTGTAGATTTGGTTCCTCTGGTGCCCCAAATTAGGGTGACAGGGGCCAAACCCTAGAACCCTAAGTCTGCCTACTGGAAACCTAAAACCTCTAGAAAGCTCAAATCTTCCTTGGCCAATGGGGATTATAAATAAATTCAGTGGAGTATGGTTTGCTAGCTCCAGCCGATGTTTGCAGGTTTCATGACAATGCATAGCCATATTGGTGTTGCCGGCTTTCTCCCAGTCACCATGATATAAGTAAAATAATCTTACGCAGCATTAAACCTCAAATCAAATCAAATCAAATCAAATCAAGAAAGCTGTGTTTTGTGTTCAGGATATTTGCTTAAAGGGGACTTTTTTGTCCAGCAGATTATACCTGAAAAAATTTTCAACTTCTCTTCAAGATAAAAGCTATGAAAACTTAAGTCATTTCATTATCTCATTTAGTTTAAAGCATGATGGGTCACAGAGCCGTGTGAGGCTAAAATCTGTTGACACATCTCTCAGTTGATCTGTTTTTGTGAGCTAATAAATGTCACAAAACTTTATTGCTGCATCTTTTGTGTTCATAGCACAGCATGAGATTTTAAGGGATATGTTTCTAACAAATAGGAATTGCAAACCACATTTTCATGAACAATTCAAATTAAATCTTTGGCAATTGTGGTATAATTTTAGCGAGATATATACAAGTTTTTTGCTTTGCATAGGATAGTGAAGATATAAAAAATGCAATAGAAATATACTACACTTTTAATCATACGGATGCAATATGTTTGATAAATTAGAATATATATGATTTCTGGCAACATTTTATCATTGCATTCAATCAAACGAATATCATTAATCCATCCCAAGACAATTTTAACGTCTCCAAAGCAACATTTCAGAGCAGTGTTTGATGAATATGTTCATAGATTTATATACTCTCTTCAGAACAGTGTTACTCTCATATAAATAATGTGAGAGTATACCGACTGATGCACCAGACTCTCGGATATTAATCTCCCGGAGTGAATAGCAGTAATTAGCTGCACACATATACCAGCACCTTTACAATACTAACCTAGACAAAGGATTTACACAGAGCTATGGATCAACCAGTTGAACATCAAAATGGGTATTTGGCCTCTGGACTGGGCCAACTCTTGTTAGGTGGTATTTATTGCACGGCAGAGAACTCACTTGCCGTAATCCTGACTAAACATCTTGCCACATGAACCAGCTCATCTCCATCAGAGTTGACCGTCAGTCCAGACGGGGTGGTTAATCTGATTTAATGACCTCTGTTCCAAGGGGTATTGGATCATCATGTACAAGTCTGGACGCTTGACCAGAGGTCACTTGGGTGTTTTTGATCAAAATCTTTTACACATTCTTTATCATGATTGATCCAAGAGCGAGAGCTTTATCCAGTACCCGAGGGATTTCACTTTGAGCTCATTGTGGAGATCTTGGCCAGTAGCATCAGATTTTGAGTTAGGAGTAGTTGCAATTTGCTTTCCATTGAACTGGTCTGTCCCTGGGTCATGTTATTCAAACAACATAGGACAGATTATCTGTCTTCAGAGGAAAATTGCTTATAGATATGATTGTGTATTTGATATCAATACATCACTTACCTGCAGTAGCTTCGGTGTTGTTGTATTGTGCATGTGAGTATATCAATAGAGATTAAAAAGCCCAATTTTGAAATAATCACAATATTCGTACCATATTCATGTCATATGACTCACACATTCAATATCCCATGGCAGTTTCTTCTAATCCAACATTTCGAAATGATCTTTCAATATGAACATGAAATTACATCATTATCTGATATTCAATTTACCCCCGGGGTGTGTTATTTTCAAAAAGTCATTTTGTTTTTTTAGATTCAGAACATTTTGTTGATCTATGATTAATTATGATGTTGTGCATGAAAACATGAGGGAAAACCTCTTATTTACTTGTCGCCCTGAGGGGTAGGAACTTACTCCGATTATCCTCAGATTTTCCCTCGTCTTGACCTTATGAGCATAGGGAAATCAGAGATGTCAGACATTTTAATAAAGTGGATGTAGATCGTGAAGCCACGTTGCTTGATGAAAGGCAACACTTGTCTCTCGTCGAAATGTGTTATATGGTTCTTATCATGTTATTGCTAATAAAATGGATTAGTGTCCCATGAGAGTCTATAGAAATCACATAGACGATGCTTGAATGAGATCTAATCGACAATTTCGTATTATAGACACTTGGCTGCTTGCTATACTTGAAAGTAAGTAGACAATTAGCAGAAATCATAAATGATAATGATAAAGTATTAATTTAAAGTGCTCAAATTTCAAAGCAGGAAGTTGAAAAATTGATTTCTTATTTCATGAAATTAGAAGATGACTCCTCGATCATGCCTTCTTTAATTCAAGGTTATATATTTTTTGTAAAAATTTCAAATATACAGATTTATAATTTATATGTTGCTGTTGGTGGATATATAGTCTATTGCAGATCTGCAGAGTAAAGCCTTTTTCATGTCATTTTGTCATGCTAAAGAAAGACGTCTATGACATTGCTTTTTAAATATGACAAAGAAGGATGGCCAGCATTCTTTTCTCTATTCATGACTTCTGTAATTAAAAGAATGGTATACTAAATTACTATACTCATATCTGAATATTGATATATCTCTCACTCTCGCTCTCGGAATTCATATCTACCTTCTGTACACGATGGAGATCATACATGGAAGACGAAAAACAACATGTACTATTAATAATATCAATAATATGAATGCAATTTATGAATGTTAGTTATCCTGGGGAGTATACATAATCAATGACCACGGATAACACAATCATTTTCTACCTCTATCTTTCTATTCATGCAAAATAATGCCGTGCTGTCATCCTGTACTATGGTCTCATACAGGTAAATCTCTTGCCACTAAAATTCACTTTATATTATATTCAACAAGAAGAGGAAGTTATACCTGAAATACTAATGAAAAATGTTGTAAATTTGGATTCTTCTAATAAATAAGTCAAAATTAGCTTTGTAGAGAGGTTAATGTTGATTAAAATCAGTAAATCTCTCCCATAAATCCTGACGGGTCTGATTTGATGCTTGTTTTATTGCTCACTTCAGTACTATATAATATATTATACTTTATTATCCAATTTGTGAAAAAACATGTGTCCACTCCTTTTTTTACCAAGCCATATTGTAATGCAATGTAAGGAACAGTTCGAGTGGTATCCGCCATTTTGTTTTTGTGTGTTATGGGAAATAGTAAAATAGCTTTGTATTTTCACTAATTTACATCTTGGTAAAAATAAGATATATGTATCAACCGAATATCTCCAAATATACAAATAATTAATCAGCTTATCAACAATGTTTTGTCATGCCCTATGTTTATAGCAAGACTTTTAATCCACATGCAATCACAGCGCCAAGGATTAATAGCTTCACTCATTGTTTTCTTTTTGATTTGATGTGAGGTATTCTTTGTCTAATTATTAAGTCTAAAGCAACCAAAATATAGCACTCAGTGATATGCTTCAACTGGATTGTGTTATAATCAAGCATTAAAAACATGTATTTTTGTTTCTGCAAAATATACCATACAACCAGCCCTTTAAAGAAATGAGCTGCAAACATGACCTTTTAGGAGATTTTTAAAATGATTAAATGATTAACACTTTTCTGCTGATCCAGAGTATTCCCTGGTACTTAACAAGTTGCCAATCCTTTAATATTCCTGACAATGAGTTGATTCCTGTAAACTGTCCAATCAGAATGATCTAATACTGATTGATTCAGCACCTAGCTATAGCATTAAAACTATACCATTTGAAAAATGTACTCAAGTATTTTGCAAATTTAAGAGAAATTGTTAAAAAGAATTAAATTAATTGCTTTATGGAAACATTTTGAAAAAAACATGATTTCAATAGAAGTAAGGAAGCTTTTAGATATTTGGTGTTGTACACAGTCAGTACACGGATGAGTGAATGACTTGATAATGCTTATAAGGGCCGGGCCAAGATTGGTGCTTTTACCTTCCAAATTGGCACTGAGTAAAAGGTTTTCCCAAATCAGATTGGTGATGAGGAATCGGATGGGCAATATGGTGTTATTTGACTTCCCCTCGTGTACAATGAAACTGTGGGGAGGCAACAAATTAGAGACTTGAGAGCGTTTATGTAGATCACAGGAGGTAGTCGCCCAGTGCTTCAACTTGGGATGGTATGACGTACACTGCCGCTTCTCCTCAATTGTATCAAAGCGTTGAACTGTGTAAACAAGTCCGCATGCCATGAAATATCTGGCACCGGTAATTGAAAAGACAAAATAAATGTCTTTCTTTCATAGGATTGCCGTTCTCCTGCCCTCACTCATCGATTGAAACTACTTTTATTTTCATTGACTGACATTTTGTCTCTAAATATCTTTGTATCTGTTTATCATAGAGTAGAGTATTTTTTCTTATATGAAAGGGTACTGGAACTGGGAACTGCAAATTCCTGGTTCGTTACAAGATCTAGACTTACTTTCAGGATATTATCATGTTTTTACTTTAACATTAACAGCAAAACATAAAGGGACAACTGTGAGATAGAATACGCTTTCATCATTTATTTGAAGTGGAGGAATAGTGCAGATATATCCCTCATTTTAAAAGGAGAGTTCTGTCGGGGTATTTTGGGGGGGAAGCGAAATTTAAGGGGACATTTCTGTTTATTCATATATGTTATGAATACATCATTATATTATAATTCAATTGAAAGATATTGCTGAGTGTAACATTTTGGTGACAAAAGATTTTACAATTTGACAAAGAAAAGTGTGCATTCATTAAAAATTAAAGACAATAAAAAGTGGAGCCATTTAACTTTGCTACAAGTGTGCAAAACTTCACTACAGCATGACTTATGACATTATCCTGTTTGCATAACAGGAAGTTGTTATGTCATGAATTGTTTTTATTTGGCCACATTTTGTTTCTGTGTACTTATCTCATAAAAAGTAAAATGTTCAATTTTGAAAAGCATGTTATTATATTTGATTTAAATAATAAATGAAGACAAATTATGAGTAGGCGAAGTTTCAACATATATCTTGACAACAACATTAGAATCTATGTCAAACGTCGCCTACGCAGAATAAAGAAGTTGTAGATCTAAAAATGTGTTTTAATTCTGCATCACTTCAACTGCTAGAATGCCAATCAGAATTGAATAATAAAATGAATGTATCCTTGTTGATCCAAGGTTGTGTTTCTGGAGGAAATAATGACTTTATGAGAATGACACAAGTTTGGATATTCTAATTAATGCTAGCAAGCTCATTACTCTCTGTGGAGAGGTTGACATCCATCATGTGTTTGACAACCCTTTGCTTCAAGCACTTTTCTTATTTGATAAAACTTTGTACAGTTTCATTTGTACTGTGTATTGATTTTAACCTACGTCATTTGAACTTTTGAAGATACCACATTAAAACACAACAAAGTTTTCTCTTTCATTTGACCTTTCTATTAAAGATTTTTAAATTTGAAAAAAAATCAAACTTGGACAATTAACCTACACATATCTTATTAAATTTTAATCATAAGACATCATTAGGATAACAACATTATAGCTGCACTCAAATAACTCTGAAGGGAGAAGTTTGTCTCAGAGGGACAGTAATTATACTAATTAATGTGTGCAATGATTTTGTACAAGACAAATAATCAACAACATATATATATGTGAAACACTTATACAGTTAAAATAGGACATATTATATTTAAGAGTGTTTAAAGGGGCAGTGGCATGTTTTTTTTCGCTGAAATAAGTCGATGAATTGTATTTGAAAAATAATGTCACCAAAAGTAAAACACCCTTCTCTCTTTGGAAAATCAAGTTAAAAATGAGTGTTCATGCTTCTGTAAAGCCATGGGAATCGTTGTTGTCATTCAAAATAATAAAATGTGTTCACAATAAAATGGCCGCTATATAATCTTTGCTTTATACAAAATACCGTTATTACCACTACAGATAATTGGTTTTGTGTTATAAGATGTTTTACCTCTAAAATAAATATAAATTACATAAACTATCATTATAAATGTGAAACCTGAAGAAAAAAAATTTGCAATAAAAACATGCTACTGCCCCTTTAAAGCTAACATGCAGGCAGGTAACATATGTGATGTTTCAAAAGTATTTAGTTCAAGTTTTGTTAAATTTTGATAAATTTTCATAGATATGTTTGAATATATATAATTCAAAATTTTTAATATCTTGAATTGCAGTGTTTGTTTTAAACAGTGAGTCAAGAAGCCGATATATTTTAAAGATATTAATTCTTTTGTTTGTTTCAAAGATTCATGAAAATATAATATAGGAGAACCTTTTTGTAAGGAATCAAATTGATTTCAGAGCCAGAAAGATGCTGTTGCCTTAGTAACCACCTGAATCAAATTAATACATTGTGTAATAAAGTATAGTTCATCAAGATGTTGTTTCTTGACATATATATTACCATCATCCCTCATAAAAATACCATGGTATATCATAATGTTGCTATTTTCTCAAGGTATGGAGGTATTTTCATTAGCTTTTCTGTTATTACAGATTATGTAGCGAAAGAAGGGTTTTTGTATGCCAATATCTTCATTGTGAAGAAAATGACTTTCACTCATTGCTCTATAATGGGCATACACTTGACAATAAGTCTTCATTTCTAATGTAGACATATAGTAAAAATTTTACCAAAGTCTTTAAATGAATATTGTAAAAATATTTGTTCTTACAGATAAAGTTTTTACATGTTTGTTTTATAGAATTATGTTTAGTATCACTCTTGTGTCTCCATAAATCATTACAAAAATATCTCGAAACCGCACAAATCATCAATTGAAGGAAGAATAAAACACGTTTATTGAGTAAACTCTTTATTCCAGGTGACCCTGTGTACAGTGGGTTATGGAGACGTAGTCCCGACAACGTGGGGAGGAAAACTTATAGCGTCCTTCTCTGCCATTCTGGGGATTTCATTCTTTGCATTGCCAGCAGTAAGTACCTTCTACAGCTTCTTGTGTGTACTTTTCAGATTGACAGAGTTGCTTGTGCGACATGTGCTTCCTTTATGTGTTTGATCAACAGTTTAGGAGGGTGTGCCATCCAAAGTAGACTGCAGCACGATGCTGTGGAAGAATATAATGTGATCAGATCTAGAGCTATAACCTGATCATGAATAAACATGTTTTGAAAGACATGTTACTGGTTTTCATTGGTGTTAAGTGAAAGATATTCATTTGAAGAATAGTCAGTGATATAAAGTTAAGTCTTGTTAAGTCAAATCTTTAATTTGTCTATTTGTTGAAGGTCTGTGACCAATATATATACATTTACATAGATTTATCTATGTTAGTAATATTTGACCTAACAATCTATAAATATGGACACAATGTGTGGTGAAGAGAATGTTGTAATACTGACGTAATGACAAATAATTTTATAATCTTTGTTGGTAAGCATGGTACATTTAACAAATTTACCTCAACAATTTAAAATTTGTACACTATCTACATTGTTGTCTTGATATATTTGAGGTGTCAGAGTTTAACCTGAAGATGCTGTTACATTTTGACATTTTTAGTTTTTTTTAAGTTTGACTGTATCATTATATGTCATAAGGTTTAGTTTAACAATAAATGTATATTTTCAAATGTATATCTTTGGTTCAGAAAGTTTCTTGTCAATTTGAATAATTTGCATTCACATTTGATTTCAAATTGTGCAAATGAAACCACTTTTGATTCATCTTTGTTTGTCAATAGATTGCCTTGTATACGTATCAACATATTTTATATTTTTGTAATGGCTTTGCCTTGAAATATTCCCATAAAAATTGTGACATTCACCTTATAGTTTCAACTTACACACTTATACACCTTTGTTTGTTATAAGGTTAACCTTTAACTAACATTATTAATTAACTATCAATGTTATGGTACTTATATGGCGTTTACGGCCAAGAGCATATGATTTGACAACTGGGCCAATACGGGGAAATTTGGGCCAATACGGGACAAACTTGGCCAATACGAGACAAACTGGGCCAATATGAGTCTGAGCATGCGCAGTTGCACATTTTGGTGAAAGCACGAAGCTGTCGCTTCACAACTTTGACCCGTGCTATTTGTTCACCAATCTTGTTTATAATTATTATTTCAATATAAATGAGATGTTTAGTGTTGTGCAAATATAATGAAAAGAAGTTTAAAATTAATAAAATTGTCATTAATTAAGTATTTCCGTATTGGCCGAGTTACAGGTCCTCGGTCCGTTGTATTGGCCCTCAACTTCGTCTCGGGCCAATACAACGAACCTCGGACATGTAACTGGGCCAATACGGAAATACTTAATTGATAACATTATAGTTAACTACCTATGTTCACTCTATTCAGCTTATAATATCAACTTGTATCTCTGTACATCTTTGTTTGTTATAAGACTGACATTTAACCAGCAGTAAACATCCTCTGTTCAGAGTATCTAGGTTCAGGTTTTCCTGGTTCATAACTCTATTCACCTTACAATTTCAACTTATATCTCTGTACATCTTTGTTTGTTATAAAACTGATCTTTAACCAGCAGTAAACGTCCTCTGTTCAGGGTATCCTGGGTTCAGGGTTTGCCTTGAAGGTGCAGCAGCAACAACGTCAGAAGCATCTGAACCGACGCCGAGTCCCGGCCGCCCAGCTCATCCAGTGTCTCTGGAGGTGTTACGCAGCAGATGAGAACTCCATGTCAATTGCAACATGGAAACCTCACATGGTCCCCTGTCCCAGTCCCACATTGTGAGTTCTTCATCACTCATAACCTTGCTACCAAGCTGTGCTCAAAACTATTTTGGTGTTAGGATATTCTGTTTGATTACATTCAGTTCGGAGAGGGAGACATAGTTTTTGTTTGAGTTGAGGAGTATAAGGATTTATTTCAGAATATAGCTTGCTAGTGGTGGAATTATCAAAAAACAATGGGACCTCACACATTTTTACATTTTAAATGAAATAAAAAACGATGTTACAATAAAATTGATGCGCCAAACATTTCTTATTTTTCATTTAGCTCTTTTTACTTTCTATGCATCTTCTCATTTTAACCTTTACAAACTATACTGTGTTTTAAAGTGCTCGTCTGTCTCTAACCGAGGGGTCTGAAGAAATAACTATACACATATCATTTTAGAAACAGATGATTTGTTCTTGATGCTCAGTTTCAAACGTTCCAAGTTAATTGTTATCTGCTACCCAGAGAAAGGCCATGGAAGAACAACGCATCCTTCGTGAGCCGATTCTCAACACGTCGACGTGAGAGGTCTGGGACCAACTCGAGTCAGAGAGAGAACTGCGGCAGTGAGAGGAGTGGGGTCCAGTCTCCTATGACTCCCAGACAGAACAGCAAGAAGATGCATCACTCCAACACTGATGAGGATGTTCCTGATGCTCTAAATAGGTGAGAAGATCAGGGCAGCTTACATCTTGAAGATTGAGGGATGTTTAGTAGTTCAAGCAAGGTCTTGAAGGGTGATGTTTAGTAGTTCATTCAATGTCTTGAAGGGTTATGCTTAGTAGTTGATTCTAGGTCTTGAAGGGTGATGTTTTGCAGTTCATTCTAGGCCTTGAAGGGTTATGCTTAGTAGTTGATTCTAGGTCTTGAAGTGTGTTCTTTAGTAGTTCATTTGATATCTTGAAGGGTGATCTTTAGTAGTTCATTTGATATCTAGAATGGTGATCTTGAGTAGTTCATTTGAGGTCTTGAAGGGTGATGTTGTGCAGTTTATTCCAGGTCTTGAAGCGTGATGTTTAGTAGTTCATTCAAGGTCTTGAAGGGTGATGTTCTGCATACCATTTCTGAGGTTTTGAAGGTAAATGTTTGGTAGTTCTCTATTGAAGTCTTGAAGGGTGACATATAATAGAATATCTGTGATGTCATGTGTCGAGTGCTGAAAGGATGATATTTGGTTGGTGATATTTGAAAGTTTGGTTTGATAGACATCAATCATCGTAAAAGTTTATTTATGTATTGGATTTTCTCTCCATAGGTTATGTTTGAGTTATTTAAAGAATAGCTGTTGTGATGTAAAGATATGTATCATTTGAACAGCTATGATGATGTCTCTGGGGTTGGAATGGGACGGATCACTGCATGATTATGTAGATGGTAAACTTTAAAGTAAGAAGTTCCTTTGGTCTTGTTAGCTGAATCCTTTGGGGACAAGGAGATAGTTCTCTGTAAATCAGTTGGAAGTGGATCAGTAACTGCTGTCAAGAAGGGATAGCATATTCAGATTATCAGTGACTCAAATTGATGATTTAAAACCTGGAGTAAGATATTTTCTTTTATTCCCTATGAGAGCAATCATATCGGAGTTCAATGTTATTTTGGGATTAACAATCTTGATAAAGATGTCATCTATATTTGGAACTATAAAAGTGAGATTTATTGCAAGTAACAAAGCATGTGGCCTTCTCATCTTCAGTGTTTGATGACATTTGCTCTAAACTAGCTCATCAGTAACATGTGCTCAATCATGTTTTTTCTTGCTTGTCACATTCTTTTTGATATTGGTCTCTGAGAATGTGACTTGTGATATTAAGGAAGTGAAGCAATAGTCATAATGGAAGAGAAAGTGGAGATAATCAGATTTCAGATGATTCTCTATGGTCTTGCAACCCACTAAGATCATAAATCTCCAAACATTACAAAGTGTGGGTTGTGAGCATGTTTCCCAAAGGTCTTCCATTGCTAGCAAGTGTTTAGTAATGATGATCTTTGGATGCTATTTGGAGAATATCATATTATAGGACAGATAACAAGAGTCAAACGGTGAAACTTGAGAGGAAATCTTGTATTTGTTCTTATATTCTGTAATAGCCATAATGTTCAAATGAGGTCTGATCAAAGTTGATGCAACATTCTATTTAAAAAATCTTGAAGACATAGTTGCTTATTCAAGAACATTCACCTATTGAGAATAGAATATATATGAAAAACCACCACTTCCCAAAATATGTTAACATCAATCTATCTGATATTCTCTCTTTGCTTCTTAATGGATTGCTAAAAGATGTCGTTAAGAGATTAAAAACTGTCGGACATGATACAGCGTGTGTAGGATGATGCAGATAGCACATGTGATTCCATGTGATTAGTGTGTGTCCCAGTGTGCCATGTTACCCGAGTGTTGAAGGTCGGCTGAACATGTCTGGTTGCTGGTTGTTTTGCTGACAGAATGTATAATGCATATAGCATGAATGCTACCAGTGGCTCCACTTCACAAAGAGATCTTGGCATTTGTGTAAATTAGAGACCTTATGTTGTATTATTAAGAATGCTGACAATGAGTAATAGTCCCAGCTAGAATTGGTATTGTCTTTATGTTAATCTTCCATAGCAATAAAACTGCTGATTGCTAATTGTTTTAAAGGCACTGTAGCACTTTTTTAGCATATTATTTTTTTTTTTTTAAATATTGAAGTTAATACGATATATTGTGACATTAGAGAGTAAAACATCTTATTCTTGACCCAATATTCTGAATCCATAGAAAACAGTTATCGGTATTGGAAAAAAATTAGGCAACTTGTAACTCTTCAGTGTGAGAGGTAGATTTCTTAGGCGATTTGAGGGTTCAGATAGCAAGATTGTTGACCATATTAAAAACACCAGTCTGAGTGTATTGGTATGGCTACATCAATCAGATCACTTAATCTACCTTCCAGCGACCATTTTAGTGTGAACACCTTTAAATGGCCGCTGGAAGGTAATTGTACCCGCATGGCTTAACGAACAATGTACATTTGATTTAGTATTCATTTTATTGATTGAGGAGTATCATTTAGCCATTAACACTTATTTTCCTTTTTGTGAGAGCACTTTATTTCAATAAGGACAGTGTGCTACAGTGCCTTTAAAATGTTACTCCACTACTGATGACAAAAGTATTGATTGTTAGGATCTGTCAAGTAAAAGTATTGATTGTTAGGATCTGTCAAGTAAAAGTATTGATTGTTAGGATCTGTCAAGTAAAAGTATTGATTGTTAGGATATGTCAAGTAAAAGTATTGATTGTTAGGATATGTCAAGTAAAAGTATTGATTGTTAGGATCTGTCAAGTAAAAGTATTGATTGTTAGGATCTGTCAAGTAAAAGTATTGATTGTTAGGATCTGTCAAGTAAAAGTATTGATTGTTAGGATCTGTCAAGTAAAAGTATTGATTGTTAGGATCTGTCAAGTAAAAGTATTGATTGTTAGGATCTGTCAAGTAAAAGTATTGATTGTTAGGATCTGTCAAGTAAAAGTATTGATTGTTAGGATCTGTCAAGTAAAAGTATTGATTGTTAGGATCTGTCAAGTAAAAGTATTGATTGTTAGGATCTGTCAAGTAAAAGTATTGATTGTTAGGATCTGTCAAGTAAAAGTATTGATTGTTAGGATCTGTCAAGTAAAAGTATTGATTGTTAGGATCTGTCAAGTAAAAGTATTGATTGTTAGGATCTGTCAAGTAAAAGTATTGATTGTTAGGATCTGTCAAGTAAAAGTATTGATTGTTAGGATCTGTCAAGTAAAAGTATTGATTGTTAGGATCTGTCAAGTAAAAGTATTGATTGTTAGGATCTGTCAAGTAAAAGTATTGATTGTTAGGATCTGTCAAGTAAAAGTATTGATTGTTAGGATCTGTCAAGTAAAAGTATTGATTGTTAGGATCTGTCAAGTAAAAGTATTGATTGTTAGGATCTGTCAAGTAAAAGTATTGATTGTTAGGATCTGTCAAGTAAAAGTATTGATTGTTAGGATCTGTCAAGTAAAAGTATTGATTGTTAGGATCTGTCAAGTAAAAGTATTGATTGTTAGGATCTGTCAAGTAAAAGTATTGATTGTTAGGATCTGTCAAGTAAAAGTATTGCCATGTTGGTACTTTTTTCTGAGAAATGCACATTAATTACCCAACACTGTTGTTACCATTGTTCAAGCAACGATGTCAAAGCATTATAAATGACTCGGATGTACTTAACAACTCGTGCAATATTCATCAGTGATTGAATCTCCACCTCCACTGCTGTTTTAATGCTCGTCAGTGTACTGTACTTATGCAAAGAATGACATTGAAGGAAATCAGTTTTTTTATGGATAGTCAACAATGTTATTCCAATTTATCTGATGTTAATAATACATTGAATCTGAACCTTTCCCTCCAACTGACATTTGATTACACTCTTGTGAATATCTTCACCACGACTGTGATAAGGTTTCTTTGTGGAATGGAGCCAACATTCAACCAAGCTTGAGCTAATTTGTTGTTTTCCCTTTCTCCCAATAGTCTTGTAAATCGCACATGGTAAGTGAATTGCTCCCTAGGTTCCCTGTAAACCCACCTTTACTGTCATCTATATCTTGACATATAGGCCACACCATTACACACAGACACGCTAGCTTCTAACTGTCTCTTGCTCTTCGTGCTCTATGGAAAGGTGTCTTGGACATTAATTCAAATTTACTATATCGTCTCAAAGACTATCAGGATTACTTATTATACAAATGTACCAAGGGCTTACCTTTGAAGTTTGCATTTCCTTCTGAAATATTTTTGTTTAGTTACTTATAAATAAGTTAAGGTATTTTATGAATTTACATATTTACCAAAATCAAGTGCTTTTGGTACATTTCTTTATCAAATTAATTGCAATTTCTATTTTAAAATTTGCAATAATGGGAGCGGTATAACATAAGCTAGAAAGCTTGTTCACCAATCCCAGTTTATTACAATGAATAAATATATGCTTAAAACAATTTGAAATTCTTTGTTTGTTTGTTTATTCATAGCTATAATGACAATGTACGAGTGTGATATAAAAGTAGTATAAATTTGTTTCTATTGTCTTTGAGCATGGGATTTTGATATACACCAACAGTGTCTCTGTGTGATATTGGTAATTAACACATCTCTGCATGCTTCACAATGTCACCCACCTCTCCTTCATAGTATGTTATTGGTCAAAGTATTTAGAAAACGAATATAGTTCGCAAACTAGAGTATTATCTTTTAAAACGAAGGCTAATGCAAACTGTGGTCGCCATCAAGGTTGACCTAAGTGGCTGTTGTAAACCAGACTAGAACCTAGGTTTTGACTTAGCTGAAAGTTTGTACTGTACCGGTATATTAATTTTTGCAAAAATATTTATGAACAAAAGTTTTAAAATTACTCTATTTAATAAAGTAGAATTCCTAAATTATTTATGTATTTAGATCCTTCTGGTATCTAGCTATCTTATATTTGTCTTATATTAATTAATTTCATCAAACATATTTCTGTTAGAAAGATCTTCTCTACAGTTTAAATTTACGCTCATTATTTCAATTTAGTGAAATAACAGACCATATAGCATGCTATAAAATGGCTTAAAATGTCAACTTTTTACCTTTTGAATGTAAAATGTGGTTGTAACTTTTTAATACAAAATTCTGAACGTGGTAATAGTTAGTTAATGTTTTATTTTGAATTCAGGAACTTTCCTCATTAATTCACAAAAGAAAAAAATCTGCATGCCTTCAAAATATCCAACTAAACCAGACCTCTCTCTTCTTTGCAGTCTCCTTTACACTACAAGGTACTTTTCCTTCTTTTTCGATTCTGAAATTTTCAAAACTTTTTTTTCTACATGCTAAAATATTGTTCAGTAGTACTAGAAATATAGGGGATGTAACTCCGTTAGATCACATATTAAACCAGGACACGTAACTAGAAATAAAAAGCAAACAATATCATCAGAGTACACAAAAATATGTTGCAACACTGAAGAACATTTGGAAATGAGATTTAGATCTGTCAGTACGAAAGAGAAAATACTTTAAGATGAAAAAAAAAAGATTATTGATGACAAATGGTTAAGATGTTTGGAAACATAATAAATATTGTCATATTTTGAATATAAAATTTAAAAAACGTCTTCTCTACCTTATTTAGAGATTTAAAGTTTTCGGTTAAATTTAATCATGCAAGATTGAATCTTGAAAAGGTACTTTCTTAAAAAAGTCATATTTTAAGCCGCAATTCACAATTTTCCTGCAGATCACTGCTTAAAGATATATGCTTTTACATATGTGTACAGCTCACTTGTCAATACATATACTAGTAAGTAAGCTTCTTATATATGCACTGTGCTTCTCTATACACTCATGTACATGTATATATCCACACAAAGCCTGCTTCTATAACTGACACTTCACATGCCTTGGGTTTAGCTTTAGTTTGTATTAATGTATCAGTATTAGAAGATATTAATCAACGATTCTTGCAAAATCCTTCCTGAAAGTAGTCATCTGTATTAATCTTACGTTATTTCTCTTTTTCATTCTGTTATCTAATTTAGATTTTTTATTTCAAAATTTAAAAAAATATATTTGAAAACTTTTTGGTCATTTGTGAATATTTTACAACTTTTCGATATAGAAACATTATTATAGAATAACATGTAAAAAATGTATAGCTTCTTAAAGGTACAATAATATTGTTTCAAAAGTTGTGTTTCACAATCTTTATTTTGCACCTACTGTGATGGAAATGAAGAACGTGAATGAAGCAAATCAAGACAAGAGCTCATTGCCATGTCCTCCGACTAATTCACAATGTACTCTTATAATTCTTGGTATAATAAAATAAGTATCACATGCCGTATGAAGTATCTGCTTTATTCAGGAGTCACCTCAGTCTTGCCACCGGTATAGCGGAGACACGGACCCTTGACCACCTACCTGTCAAGAAGGAGAACTCTGTGTCCTCCATTTGTAAAGATTCTGAAGGTAATTTGTAGTGATAGATTTAACCCTAACTTGCGGACCCAGGTTAGTTTGACCCTCTCTCTGACACAAAAATTCATAATCTTTTCATTTAAGTCATTTGACACACTACCGCAGGTAATAATTTTTTCATATTTAGAGATGTTCTAACATAGATATGTTTGCAGAGGAACTAGACATTTAATAAAGGTACTTCAGGTGATACTTATACAAATGTATTGTATATTTAGAGCAGTTCTTACTAATGAACTGTAGATATGTTTACAGAGGAACTAGACATTTAATAAAGGTACTTCAGGTGATACTTATACAAATGTATTGTATATTTAGAGCAGTTCTTACTAATGAACTGTAGATATATGTTTGCAGAGGAACTAGACATTTAATAAAGGTACTTCAGGTGATACTTATACAAATGTATTGTATATTTAGAGCAGTTCTTACTAATGAACTGTAGATATGTTTGCAGAGGAACTAGACATTTAATAAAGGTACTTCAGGTGATACTTATACAAATGTATTGTATATTTAGAGCAGTTCTTACTAATGAACTGTAGATATGTTTGCAGAGGAACTAGACATTTAATAAAGGTACTTCAGGTGATACTTATACAAATGTATTGTATATTTAGAGCAGTTCTTACTAATGAACTGTAGATATGTTTGCAGAGGAACTAGACTTGTCCCCCAGAGTGCAGCAACTTACAGACGTCCACAAGCGCGCCATTCGATCCATCCGCAAAATGAAATATTATGTGGCACGAAGGAAGTTTCGAGAAGCCCTGCGCCCCTATGATGTGAAAGATGTGATAGAGCAGTATTCAGCAGGACATATCGATATGCTCAGCAGGATCAAGAACCTGCAGGGGAGGTAGGGTGCCTGCAGGATGACCCAGGTCCTTTAGTCAACTGCCGTCCTAAATTATCAATATTGTTGTAAACAAGAATTAAGATTTTGGAGTTGATTTTAGACATGTAATATCTAAGGTTGAGTCAAAGCTTTAGGCCCAAAGAATAAAAATAAATGTTTCTGGTCTTTACAGGCTGACAAAAATGATGCGATGACGCAATTCTTTTTATTATTTACGACATTTGTTTTTTGGAATGAAGAGATAAATGCCATTTTATATAAACTCTCACCGATTCAAAGCAAAATTTAGACAATTATTTATGTAAATGAAGCACAAAATCTCTTAAATATGTGTTACTATTTCAAATGGTCAATAATCTAACCCCTACACTCCATCTCAACAGAAACGAGTGACATTTTCATTGTCCAATGTTTTCTGAGGCTGAAGAATTAAGATTTATCTGCCCCTTTCTTTGTTAAAACCTAGAAAAAAAAGACCTGGGGCGTGGGTTTGAAACTGACGTGGGTGGAAACCAGAAACAAATTTCTTTTTTTAAGCCTTATAGGTGCATTGTTCTGAATGTAAGACATAAAGCTAAAATTGAATTTTAAAACTATAAAATATTAAATGTTAAGTTTTATAGGTACCTTGATCTGAACATTAAACATAAAGCATAAAGATTAAATTTTAAAAACATCAAATAGTATTTAATGAGAAGTATTATTTCTTATGTTTATGATGAAAGATGTACATCCATGCACTCAGAGCAAGTGTTTGAAGCATACATAAAATGTTACTTATTCACCAGAGAACACATATTGAGCATAAAAAACCTTCATATGTACTTTGTACTTGGATAACTTTTATTGTGTTTTGCATATGGAAACAACTGGAATCAAGATTTAGAGACTAATGTACCAAATATATATATTTTCATTTCCAGACTAGACCAGATCCTAGGGAAGGCAGGAAGTAAGAACAAGGATGTGTATGACTCGAAACAGAGTCTCGCCTCCAGGGTCGTCAAAGTGGAGAGATCAGTAAGAAAGAACATTTCATATACTTTAGTCTGACAACCCAGTTGCTGGAATACACATTATAGTTGCCGTACTACCGGTATCTACATGTTGTACGTCATATGAACATGATCATCACATTTTGGTTTATAAATTTTTGAAAATTTTAATGAAAAGTGTTATTTAGGTGACATCTTTGGATTTACTTTATCTTTAAGTTTTCTCAGTTTGAGAAATATGTTCTAACCACTGCTGTTTGATATCTCTTTATCAACATAGTGAAAATATCACAGAGGGGATGACATCATGTGTACTTAAAATGTATGACGTACGTATGACGTAACGCCTACAAACAACACAACGTCATCAAGATTTCTAAGTGATGGTGCAACAATGGTATTACGTCGCCATTCGTCTAGACATTAACTACTATACTTTTTCAACCAAGGAAACATAAATGAACAGAACATTTTATGTTTTCAATACAATATATATTACTTATATCTCATCTTGTGATGGGGTATAACCTACACTGTCACTGCAGCACTTGTAAAAATACCAACTTAATCCTATCACTAAATGATAGTAATATATTTTACATTGAAAACACAAATTATCTTCTGTATCATTTTCTTCATCAAACAAGCATATTTTTCAGCTCCCACACATGTACAAAATTTCATTAAAATTTTTTTCAATGATGTGTGTTGCAGACGGAAGATATTGAAGCCAAGCTGGACCTGCTCGTGGACATGTACAAGGAGGACCGCCGCCTCATACTCCAGTATTTACAGAACCAGATGGCCAATCAGAACCCAGCTGGTGCTCCACCTGCCCAGCCCGCTAAACCTCGGCCAATCCTAGTGGATAAACAGTTCACCAGCGAACCTGCCACACCCACCACTCTCAGCCATCATCAGGTCAAACCTATGCAGAGAAATCTTTCCGACTTAAGCCAAAGAATTAAAAAACGTGTTACCTACCGTTGTTTGTCATTAAATGATCCTCCACCACGGTTGAAAAACTGCACCAAAAACGTGATGGCGCCGTTGGCGACGACTGAAAGACTTACTGTGAATCACAGTCCCCCGCCACTCAGTGGTTTGGTGTATGATTGTAAGGGAGATAACTCTTGTGATGATTCCAGTGACAAGGAAGACAACTCTTACAGCACTCCATTCAGTGAGGAAGGGTCTTACTATGACCATGAGGAGGAGGAGGGGTGTTCGGGGAAGGATGAACGGACTCCGATGGAAACGGATCCTCTATTGGGGGATTGTGGTGATACAAAGGACGAGGCTTCTGAGGTTCAAACCCGAGGTCAGTCAGATGGCCCAGTAGGAATTAAATCAGGCTCCACTTCCACGTACAGCTCTGAAATAGACCAGGTGTTCTCCTCGCCCGAAGAGGAGACGGGTTCGAAGACGTTTGACGTGAGCTCGTCAGTGAACGAAGGATACTTAAATACCGAGATCAATGAAAATACACTTGATTTTCATATACAGTGTGAAACTAGCCCATCGACGTACAATAATCATTGCTGATTGCTTGTATATAATCAATATCTGACATTTCTCTATGTGCTTCATATGAAGGTATGAGTTTCTTTATGGAGTGATTTAGTTGTTAGAAGTTTATCAAGTCAGATTATTTGTATAAAATACCAATATATGGAAAAATATTGAGCTATGATTTATGCAGTGCCTAGAATGAAAATATCTTCATTGTCTCTACAAACATCATTTATTATTTGAACAAAGTCATCAGTACATCAACCTTTCTCAAGATTCCCATTCAAATATCCTGCATGGACACTCATTCTTCTCAACTCCTTGCACTGCATACATTTTTTTACTTTACTCCAATTTTAAGTTCTATAATATATTTAGCACTCGGTATGGTTTGTATGAATTGTGCGTTGTTTTAAAAATTTTAATATATTTTCACCCTGTCACATTTTTTCTATGAGTATGTTGTTTATTGAATATTTGTTTAATCGACATTTTAAACTATTGCTGTTCTTCCCTCTAATTCGGCAATAGTGTTTATTGTGTTGTATCAAGTTCTTGTAAAACTTTGCATTGATAGTTTTACATTTATGTTCAAATTCCATACAGTAATAGAGTAGCTGTTTGGTCATGACAGTGATATATTCCCTGCAGCCAGTTTAATGTCCTGGTGAGAGTTAAAGCTCCAACTGTAATCATGCAAAAGAATTCTCCATACAGAGATCATGAGTTTATTAATTGTAATTATTTTCCATTATATTATTGAAACTGCAACACCAGTACAACTTACTAAACTTATGAACTTACTGTCTAAAACATGATTTTTTAAACACAAAAAGGTTAACAACACCATTTTCCTAACTGAAAAATGCTCTCAAGCTGATGGATATAAAATAAGCTGTGGTTAGAGGTTATCCATGACATCATTTCTTTTGTGTTCTTAAGTCCTGCAGCGCCACAAGAGGTACTTTTGAAGGGAGAGTGATATCTTGATCGGAGTTCCCTTTACCGGTACATTTAATTACTATTGCTTATTAAATACATACTTGAACAACTCTGAGACAAAAAATATTCATATCTTTAAGTAGACTTAGTTTATGAATTTTTCATATTTTTCAATTACTAAATGGTCATTACATTATCTTAAGGAAATATCTGTTGTTATGAAGGTAGGCAATTATCATTGGATGGTGTGATAAATCTCATATCAACTTACGACTTCAGAAAATGAAGGCATTACTCTGCCACTCGATGAGAGATGGGTGATATTACACTAATAACACAAGATATCTTCAATAAATTATGGAATATTGGTAGGAAATTAATTTTTTAATCCTATTCTAAGCATAAATATTTGCAATATGAAGACAATTGATAACATGAATACGTTCATCGTGCTCCATCAGGGTATTCTTATCAATTCTACTACAAATACCCTGATTGTTAATCAGAATGATAGACTTGTAACATTATAAATATCCAACCAATGAAATGTCTTAAAATCTAGCAATATTGGTAGTGCCCCTATGAGAATACTGATAAACAATCATCAACTTTCTAAACCGACATTTCATTGGCTGACAAAATACATGTTATGAAAAGTGATGAGTTACGAGCTGTTAAGAGTTAAGTGTCAAAATCATATAAGATAATCAGGGTATTTGTAGTAGAATTCCGGATAAAAATACCCTTCTAGCACATGGAGCAGTAAGGATTTGATTTAACATTATATTTTGATATATTTGACAATAATTTCATTTGGTTTCTCCTTTGACCCTCGTTTTTATTAAGTAAGTTATTTAAGAAAAGTTTATTTATTACATATTAGAGCTGTTAATAAAGCTATTTCCCTACGGCAGCCTTTGGTTTCCTGATAGCTTGTCTCAGTGATGTCATAGAATTGTGATGTCATCATAGCATTATGACTTCATAAAGTTCATTATATCGAAGCAGTGTCAGATAAGTTTCTTGTGAGGTCATCTGTTGATGATATAATACCATTTGGCAGTAAGTATTATTGAAATATCTACTATGTAGATATTGTTCATTGATATCTTAATCTATATATCTAATGTGAGAATCAGTTTGTGATCATAATTCTCCTTGTCACTCTATGGTGGTGTACAGTTGATAATGTTATGGGCTGGTCCCCTTGTTGTAAATAATTATTACTTACATAAATATTTATTTGATAAATGCTTCGATTTGTGGCATCTGTCATGTTTGATTTCTGTCATTGACTTGTGATTTAGATATCTTAATAGACCTCATGTTTGTTTTAGTAAACATTGTTATTGTTTTGTATTGAAATACATTTTATGTGAAGTGTTATTCTTTTGTTAAAAATGTTAACAATGAGATTTTTAGCATTAATTCTGATCGTAGCATCATGTTCAAATAAATTTATATGACTTGCATATTTTTACCCTATTATCTATCACCTTTCTAAGCTCTTTCTATGTTCTATATTTTCTTTTTATCAGAATTAATTAACTTATTTATTCTAAAATGTTATTTATTTTCATGTATTTTCAAAACAATATGAAGTTGAGGCACCTGCTACTGATGTCTGGAACAGTTTTGACATGACAAGTAACATAAAATAAAAGAAATAGAATTAATTTATATCAATAAATCAACTTTGAAATATCAAATTAATAGTGATCTTTAAGTAGGAAACATGTCTTGGAGAAAATCCAGATTTAGTAGTTAACACTAAGAATTCAAGCTTGGTTATGTATTTCAATCATAAATTTCTTTCCCTGATTTTATATGCTAAGATCATAAGAAGGTTGGTTTTTCAATATTGTCTCTGCTAAGAGTTTAGTTTTTTTTTATAACATGTTATTGGAATAAAGTATTAGCAAAGTCTTATATTTTAATTACTTAATAAAAAGCTACTGTGAGAAGTAGAAATTTATATTTATCAGGAGTGATGTAGCCAATATTAAAAATATCTGCTTTCTATTTCCGAAGATGAGAAACGTGTAATATTGTATCTATTATATTTCCAAAAAAATGAAAAGAATAGTCAATGACATTCAGTTTAAGAATCCCTTTATCACAGTCATCTTATGACATCATCCCATTGTTACATACATACATACATACATACATACATACATACATACATACATACATACATACATACATACATACATACATACATACATACATACATACATACATACATACATACATACATTTTGACGAAGGTGGTTTCAGGAGGCATTGATCTTCAGATCGCAGACTTCTGTTCGGTTGGTATTTTACCAACATGCTAGAGAGATATCCAGGTGCAAGATTGTTCAGACATTTATGAACTAGCAAGAGTACTTTGTATTTGATCCTGTACTTCACCGGAAGCCAATGAAGCTCCTTCAGGACTGGCGTTATGTGTTCACGCCGTCTGGTACGAGACACGGCACGTGCCGCCATGTTCTGAACACGCTGTAGGGAACTGACAGTATGTTGTGGAAGACCATACAACAGTGCATTGCAGTAGTCTAAATGTGATAAAACAAGTGCGCGCACAAGAGCAGATGCAGTACTTCTGTTTATATATTTCCTTATGTACATGACATCAACAATGACATCATGCATATAAATGAAAGTGTTATTACATGTTACTTCACTTATTTTAACCATTAAACGCTAATACTATGTTTCACCACTGAAAAAAGTAAATATTTAAGAAAATATTTAAAAAAATAGGAAATCAACATGATATCAGACAAAATAATTGTTGATAATTTAAATAACTCTGTTACTAAATACACTGTACATTACATTACACACATAACATTAACCGTATATTACAGTGTATAAGGCGACCCTGTGTATAAGACGACCCCCTTTCTCAGACCCCTAAAATCAGGTAAAAACCATGTATCTCATGTATAAGACGACCCCCTTCTAGCAATCATGGAAACAGGTCGACATGCCATGATGGGAAAACACGTTGGTAAGATTTGATAACGGTAAGTTGATACCGGTAATTTTTTAAGTAACATGATATAAATGTTTTGTTATAATTGTTTGTTTTTTAAATAAATTGTTTGAAATGTACCAAAATAAAAAAATACATACATTTTCTTACGGTGTTTGTTCTTATTTTTTAATGATATGTCATATCTTGGCAGTTCATGCGAGATTAGCAACACTACAGTCAACAATCTATCGTAACTATTCGCCATGTTATATAGTCTTACATCTAAACAAAGCCGATACTCCTTACACAGATTTAGAAATCGCTTCAGTGTTTATAAGATTAAAATGGTGTGAAGAGCTTTGATAACCAAGCTTGATTGCGCATGCCCAAAGCCAAGCAAGATTTATGTCTAGATTTCTATCGTAGTGTTGTAAATATTTGTCCCTTCTTATAAACAAAGTTGAACTAGTTGTATTTAATACTGCAGAATGGTTTTGAAAGGTTGGTAATGTTTGCTAGCTGAAGTCAAGCCGTTATTTTTCATTCCAACTCTGGTTAGCTTTACCGCTGATTCTCTATTACGCAGCTGTCAGTATTTGGCTCCCAACGTGTGTTATAGCGAGGGGCCACTCAATGCAGTAAACTTCTCACGCTAAAGACGTGTTTATTTAACGTTGACCATGTAAACATCCAGAGAAGGACATACAGACCAATTACTGATAAGAACACAACAAAGCTAAGATAATTACCGGATATGTTAATGAATAACTGCCCTGATTGGAATTAACATTACGTCAATGACACGTGTTTATCGAGATAAGCTTGTCAAGTTTTATGAATGAATACGTTAGTTGTAGAATTTCATTGGTCCACGTCATGAATGAATGGATAAGTTGTAGAATTTCATTGGTCCACGTCACTGAATTTATCGATTGTTTGCTTGACTGCTAGCTGGTACCACTTTTGGTCCGTCAACCTATTATTTTTAAATGAATTATCAAATATATTTTATGTATTTAACTTCATATAGTAATTAAAAAAACACATAATAATACATAATAATTATAAAAGTATATTTATTTCCATTTTGTAAGCATGAGATGACATCAATATTCTGTATTGCTGTTTCCGGTTTCAACATCGTGAGTTCGTCAATGAAGCTTCAAAATTTCTTCTTCTGAAACATAGCCCTTGTGTATAAGACGACCCCCTTCTTTGACCCCCTATTTTCTGGTATAAAAAAGTCGTCTTATACACAGTAATATACGGGTAGTTGTCACTCCTCATACCAAAGACACCTCCTTATGCCTTTACATGTCATATGTAATATACAACCACACCTGTCATCTATAACATACCTACCTGATTCCTATTCAGGGTAATTATACTTCTAAATAGTACTACTAAATCAATATAAGTCCTTGCTCTAGATCATAGGAGTAGATATATAGATATAACATGTCATGTACAAAGAACTGATAATAATAGGCTCTCAGAAAAACACACAGCGAACTTTGTAATCCTAGTACCAACAAACAATTACAATTAGGCATTTTCTCCTTTTTTTATCTGGATATAGTTTTTGTAGGCATATATATATACTTCTCTTTATTTAGATTGAGAAGGAGAATTTGAACATGAGTTTCACCATTTCATGATAGAAAGTTTTTATCAATTCAAATAGTTCATTGGTAAAGTGTTTAGAGTTTATGTTTAAATTATGAAAAATGTATCTGTCTACCTATATATATGGAAACGAGTATTGTGAAAAATTAAATGCTTCTTTCTCTATAACAAAATATTCTTAACTTATTTCAAAGAAAGAATACACAAATTTTGAATAACCATACAACACTTAAACTGTATTGTCATTGAAGCACTCATAAAAGCAAACGTTCACCCAGTTAAATATTACATTTTTGTTCAGGTACATTTTCACACAAATTAAACTAAATAAATATGCATAACAAAAGTTCAACATGTTTATCATTTCGATATCATTCACAAACCTTCTTATTTATAATAACAGTGTAATGTGTTTTTTATTGTTTCAACTGTTAAAAGTTTTCACCTGTAATGGTTTCACTATAGACTTCTTGTGTTAGTCTTCTATTTTCTGCTTTCTTGAAAATCTCCAACAGTACTTACTTAGATGAATAATTGTTATTACTGTTGATATTGTCAAATGTTTACATGGATTCTGTTATCATGATTTTTCATGAATAAAACAATATATCACATGTGAAACTGTGTGAGACTTTTCTTTTATGTAATTTCCATTTTGCTTGTTAAAGTTTCCCGTTACATTATAACATTGACAAGCAACAACAGTAAATACCTTTTGTATTTTGATCACTCTTTTCTAATATTCAATGTAAAACCGATTTAATACATTTTATTATTTAACTGATAAATGTTTTGTCAATTAAAGCTAACTTATGAACTGGTATGGAGATGCTAAGGCATACAGTCTGCCATTCTGATTCTGGAGCAAGGTCATGGTGAAAACTGCATCTCAGAACAAGGTCTTTCTTAGGGATGCAATGAAATTAGGAATGTTTCTGAGAATTTCATTTCCCAAGAATTTAAAGTTTCTAAATTCTAAAATGAAGTTTTTTGTTACAGGAATCCATCACTATATTTCTCAAATACTAAGTTATTAAATGAGGTAAATGCTTATTTTGAAACAGGCTTGACAACTAGAATAAGCCTGGTAATGGGATTGATCACAAACTGCAAACTTGGGTTTCAGCATATTGATGTGATTCAACTTTATCAGAGATTTCTCATATAAACGTTTCTTTGTAATCCTCCTTAACTATGATTCATACATGGTGGATGGCAAATTATCTTTCTGTGTTTACTTCTATAGCACCAGATTTTAATTCAATATTTATCCCTTATTATTTTTCAAAAGAATAAAAATGATATTTGACTGACTTTTCTGGTTAAATAGTACACATGCAATTAGGAGATATAGGAACATGCCTTTTCAATATACTGCTAATTTAAATTAAGTCCTTGTTAGTCACAATTCTAGAATGTTTGTAAATTCCTTATTGTGTGAGCATGTATAGCCCTGCATTAATTGTTCAGTGGATAGTAACTTCAACCATATGTCTTATTGTTGCACGAAACACTAAGTTATCACCTACATTTATCTACAAATCCTTTCTTTTGACAGTGTCCTTTGCATGTGAAGATAGGACTATACACAATCACATGTAGGTGTACCTTACACACAGGAGACCAAACAGAGATTTATGGAAGTCTGGCAATGAAAGGAATGCTAATCACTGACTCAGTCATGTATATAACATGAATTTTTTTTAAACAGCTAGGTGTCCATTTACCTACCTTACCATATACAATATGTCTTACCACGAGACACGAGACACGTTTGGGCACATATTCAAAGGACAATTCTATCTGGGTAAGTTTGTTGAAACGACATTCCAGAGGATATTCCCTTTTACACATATATGTTATTAATACAAGCAGTCAAATTAAGGTAATATTTTGATGAGTTTATATATTACAAAGTGATGAAGACAAGCGCACAATTGTTGAAAATTAAAAATAATGAGAAGTGAAGCCATTCATTTTTCTTATCGATAATAACCCAATATCTGGTTTTACATTAGAAAGTAAGACCTTGTATGGGGTTTTACTTTTGAAAATATGACCTTCAAGGAGACTTGATTCGAACAAAGTATGCTTGTTATCTATCCTCAACAATATTTATCAAAAAGTATACAAAGATAATTGTTTCAGTGTGTTCGAAGTGTAAACCCTATGCTCGTAACTCGGACACTCTACCTCTAGACCACGGAGGTAGGCTGAAAGGTCAGGCTCCAACAACTCGACCTATAGTCATCCTTCTCTGCCTCAATATAATGCCACTTGGGCAGATATACTCTTTATTACCTACGAGGGCAATCATGTCGGGGTTCATATTTTTCATACGATGCCCTAGGGCAAAATATCACTTTGTCATGGTGACATGACGTCATTAACAATGCTACGACGTCACGTTTCGTCTATGACGTTGCATTCTAAATGCTGCGACGGCGGGTCGCCAGCCTAAGATTGAAAGATTATTTAGCGTATTTTCATTAATTTCACGCCTTCACGACTCATAATATTATATTCTTGTCTATGTCATACTATATTTACTGTATATCGGTAATCGGTATATCGGTATATCCCTCGCTCTCGCTCGGGAAATACTAATATTCAGGCACTCGTGTCGTAAACATAGAATGACATAGACACAAATATAATATCCTCTATTTATGACATTTGACGTCAAGGTCGGGATAATCCCTCGGGCTAAATACCTCGAAGTTTCATCCCTCCTATTAGTTTTTTCTTAGAGCAGAAGACCTCAGAGACATGCTTTCTCCTTAGAAGAAAACTCAAGGTTTTGTATATGATCTGCAAGGTTAATTTGTTCAAAGCAAAATCTCATTCACAATTTCAGAATTTGATGGACGCGAAGACACAACTTGATGTAATTATATCACAAATACATAATACTGAGTTCAATCAGATCAGATCTTGTTGACATGTACCACAAAAGTCTTATTATATTAATAATGATTAGTAGGCTTATTGCGAAGCACTTTTCGAGCTGCAGAAAGCGTTACAAGAAGCCATGTAACCGTTATTTCAGGGCCATGTTCAAGAGAGGTGTAAAAGTAATGACTCGCTTGAACGCGATTGCTCAATGTAGCGCTGCGTAGCAAAGCGAGCAAACCTCGAGTAATCGCACCATATCGTTCAAGTCTTTGCGGTAAGAGCCTAACCACTATACACCACTTTGCTCCACATAACTCTGGAATACCATATTTGGTACACTGTCGGCCAAAAGAAACGCCTACCAGATGTCTTATCAGATTTCGTAAAAACTATAATGAACAGTTCAGCAATATTATACCATTATGAAGTTGCAACATTTCTGCATAATATATTCAAATTTCAGAAGTTGTCATGTCACAAAATAATGGCGATTGTTATAATGAGACAACAGAATTGTTCAGTTTTCGATCAGTGCTTGTCAGAAAACCATTTGAAACCGATTTTCATAAAACCACGAGCAACAATACAGGCACGCATTCGTATTTAAAGGTACATCCATTGTGTTGTTTGGGGTCAAATATGCCAGACGTTATAAATGGTCTTACTTTATCGAGAAGTACCAACTGTTACCGAAAACTACCATTTTGATGATATTCGACTTAGTATATTTACGATATGAAGGTAAAAGTGTTGATTTCTGATCGAAAACCGGACAATGCACCGCGTGTGGCGCGCGCCAATGAGTCAAACGTAATTTTGGAATCTTATTTAAACCAGATAAAATAAAACATTTGGGTTGATAATGTTTAAAAGGGCATATAACTACTTTGCATGTAAATATGACATACACTTTCGGTTTCTGCACATGCATTATGATGTTACTCGATTTTAATTGGAAACTAGTAATTATGATATATTTGATGATTGGGGATGAATATGCAAGCTTAGTGAATTTGTTTGTATTGTAAACAGCACATATGGTGTGTTCGAACGTATTAAAGTCAAATCAAATGTTATGAAACACAATGGATGCACCTTTAAGACGCTATAAATACGTGGTTACGGTGCGCAAGTGAATCAACCGGAAATACCGGTCTTCATTGGTCGTGGTTTTCATGAATGTTATTGACTCGAATCACAGTTTTTCTACGATTGTTTCAGCATAACGTGAAGACAACCATGAATTATATTTTAGAAATTATTCCATCTTTCAAGTAGACGTTTCTTTTGGCCGACAGTGTATAGGTAATACAAAAGGTACACGACATTCTTTGAGCGAACGATCCACGACTGATGAGCTTCCATTAGTGTATTGGTATCCGCCAAACACTGTCGAAGTTTAGGTGATACGAATCAGGGGCGGGTACAGTTTTTTTTCAGAAAGAGGTGGTGCATTTTCCCCGTACCCCGAAATGGTGTCAGTGAGGGGTACAGACCAACTCGTTCAATGGACGGCAGGAATTTGTACCATTGTAGCCTATTGCCCCGAAGCTTCAATGGTCATTTTAAAAACTTTCACATGAATTTTGTGCCCCTGCAAAAACGCTTTTGGAGCGAGATGATTGATCTAGGACTGATATTTACGATATATTGATAGTCGGAGGACCTAGTGTCCTCTTGGTGCTTATAGATTATAGAATTATAGCCAGACAGGAGTTCAGATTATATAATGTCAGGGTTGCAAGACTTGCTGCGCAGATTATACTAGTTTAATGTAGCACACCGTTCTTACTGAAATAAAAAGCTCTCACAAAAAGGTAAATAAGTGTTATCAATGGCTCGATTCGGTTAAGCCATGCGAGTCCATTTTTTTCCATCGGGCGGTGTTCACATTAAAGATACATCCATTGTGCCAACATACGATATGTGCTGATTTCAGTTCAAATAATTTCACTCAACTTGCATATTCATACCCAATAGCCAATTACATCATAATTACTAGTTTTTAATCAACATTGAGCAACATCATTATACATGTACAGAAACCGAAACTACACGTCCCATTTACATGCACAGTAGCTATAAGACTCAACCCAAAGTTATCTGTTTGTATGGTGAAAATAAGTTTCCAAAATTACTTTTGATCAATTGACGCGCGCCACTTGCGATGCATTGTCCGGTTTTCGATCAAAAATCAAAAATCAAAAATTTAACCAGGGACCCTATATAAGGTCCCTGCTTTAACATTCGTTCGAATGTAGTTGAAGTGATCTGACTGATGTAGCCATACCAACACTCCAAAAAGAGTTTTAAAGAAGGTACAATGATGGAATGGGCAACTATATGGTTTAAACGTATTTTTATTTCATAAACTTGAAAATAGGATTGGCGAACAAGCCAAGGGCTTATTTCAACGCCGCCCCTGTACATATATATTTCAAAAAGCTGGATACAAGATCAATGTGACAGAAAAATGAAAAATAACATTTGTATGACATCAGACATGAATATTGTCATGTTGTTAGGTTGTTAGGTGAGCCTAATAATGAAATGGGCTGCAGCTCAAAATTGAACAATTAACTGCAAGATACTTTCAAAGGAACCGGTTGCTTTTATTATTAAACTGGTGTAATGAGTTCAAGATATCGTTGTTAGTGGTGTCATTTAAGGAGTTATTACCATATAATACTGTCGTTATGTCATAGCCTTCATTGTAAAAATACTTATTTGATCTTAAATGGTGGTAGTTTCGCTAAGTAAACAGATAGTGAACAACGTTTTCGTTATTGTGAGCGCATGAACATCTGGAGGTTTCCGATATGTGTCTATTATAACGGTTGGCGTTTAGATCACTACAGTCGAGCTCAAGGCGACACTGGATGATTTGACAAAATCTAGCCCTTATTTCCAAGTTGAAAGAGTTCCGAGTTTCCGTTTGGTTTATCATAGTTTTGAATTGATTTAGTGTATAGGAGCGTTGATGACTTCGTCTGGTACAGAATTCCACAGCATAATGGTATTTGGCAAGAAAGACTGAGAATATCTCTGAGTTCTACAGTTAATTGTTTGAATGGAAAAAACGGTTTCTAAGATTATAATTACTCTGTTCAAATACCCTTCTTGGTATAATATTTAAATCGGTATCTTCTATCTTTTAGCGTGCTGTAGTTTGTTTCTGCATATATCTTATCATGACTTGTGCCACGTACCCCGCCGCAAATAGTTCTTAATGCGTCTAAATGTAAATTTTCTAATAACATTGGCAACCATATTGCTGTCTGGACTCACAAAATCGCATCAGACCTACATATCTACCCCTCATACTAATACATTTGTCGTCTCACCATTTTCTTCCAACACGGGTAACCTTTTCAATAGATACGACAAATCAGGTCGTGTAATGATATATTTTACTTTCTAACGGAACAATACATTGTATAAACTGTCATAATAAATGGCAAATTTGAGAACAATATTATGCAAAAAAAACCGTGCTACAGCGCCTTTAAATCACACGATTCAAACAGGTTATAATCGCGTGGGCAAACACAAAATAACTAGTTGTTAACATGTTCACGATAGAGAAGTACAATTTATTCATAAATGAGTGACTAAAAATATTAGGCCATGAAACATGAATACTATCTTAAACTTGATAATCAAACGTACGAAATGAATTGTTTCCATTTATAAAGTAACTCACATAAAACGAAACACGCATTTTGGTAAAGAGATACATATGAAGTAAGTATCACATTAAGCTATAAGTGGAGATCAGAGGCGGATATATCAGGGCTATATTTTGCACACACTACAGTTGAAACAGCGCTATGTTGTTAGGCCGAGGCCGATTAAAATAAGTCAATCAAGCATATCCATGGAAGGTGCGTGTGAACATCACGCATAAGAAGACACTGGCGAGTGAGATCAGCGCGTAGGAGACACCTGAAACAAAAACTGGATTATAACAAGCACAAACATACCGTTTATTTTGGATAGGATATATCCTTAGATTTAAAAAAAACTTTATACATGTCTGTACTATATTATTTTTAAGAATCAGGTCATTGTGTTTTTCTCTTATCATATTGGAAACGTCCACGGGAGAACAATTTGAAAATACATCATTTTGAGATAAACCCCAGAAGTTAGCAGCAGTTTATTTTAAAGAGACTAAGGTATCACTTTATCATCCAAAACTGTGTTCCACAGGAGATATCGCTTGTGTGAGATCAAGCGATATCTCCTAGGAGATATCTTTTTGGCAGTAGATTTTGCACAATGCCCTGTCACAATGCTTTTACATCATCGAGTAATGACGTCACAATGTTATGACGTCGTAAACACGATGACGTCACAATGCTATGACCTCACTGTACTGGAAGTAAAATGGCAGAGATGTGCTCAGAGATGTACACTATTTTCACTTAAACGTAATAAGAATGATTTTGGATGATAAATAGAATCTCACCCTCGTGTCTTCTGATATCAAATATATCAACACTCGTTGATAAAAGTAAAAATATCCTCGGCAAGCCTCGGATATTTGTAACTTTTATCAACTCGTGTTGATATATTTGATATCAGAAGACACTTGGGTGAGATTCTCTATATACCACGCAGTGCAACATTCTCTTCCCACAGAGGTTACTCCCTTCAGATTTCCGACCGGAGTAACCTCTGTGGGAAGAGAATGGTAGTGCAAGTGCTTTATCCAACCGAACACCTCTAGCTATACTCACCAATGTGTCCTGCTGACGACCCTGAAATGAATCGTAAGCAGAATGTAGAGATGTTGTTCAAAATAATGTAGAAATATTGTTCAGTATAATTTTGGAAGTTTCTCATAATCCCTTTTCATGGGTTTCAACACCAAAACCACAACCCCACCTGCATCACTATCCACAACCCCACCCACATCACTACCCACAACCCCACCTACAACACTACCCACAACCCCACCCACATCACTACCCACAACCCATCCTACATCACTACCCACAACCCCACCTACATCACTACCCACAACCCCACCTACATCACTACCCACAACCCAACCTTCAACACTACCAACAACCCCACCTACAACACTACCCACAACCCCACCTACAACACTACCCACAACCCCACCTTCAACACTACCCACAATCCCACCTACATCACTACCCACAACCCCACCTTCAACAATACCCACAACCTCACCTACAACACTACCCACAACCCCACCTTCAACACTACCCACAACCCCACCTACAACACTACCCACAACCCCACCTACAACACTACCCACAACCCCACATTCAACACTACCCACAACCCCACCTACATCACTACCCATAACCCCACCTACAACACTACCCACAACCCCACCTACATCACTACCCACAACCCCACATCACTACCCACAACCCCACCTACAACACTACCCACAACCCCACCTACAACACTACCTTCAACCCCACCTACATCACTACCCACAATCCCGACTACAACACTACCCACAACCCCACCTACAACACTACCCACAACCCCACCTACATCACTACCCACAACCCCACCTACATCACTACCCACAATCCCACCTTCGGAACTACCCACAACCCCACCTACAAAACTACCCACAACCCCACCTACAACACTACCCACAACCCCACCTACATCACTACCCACAATCCCGACTACAACACTACCCACAACCCCACCTACATCACTACCCACAACCCCACCTTCAACACTACCCACAACCCCACCTACAACCCTACCCACAACCCCACCTACAACCATACCCACAACCCCACCTACAACACTACCCACAACCCTACCTACATCACTACCCACAACCCCACCTACAACACTACCCACAACCCCACCTACATCACTACCCACAACCCCACCTTCAACACTACCAACAACCCCACCTACATCACTACCCACAATCCCACCTTCAACACTACCCACAACCCACCTACAAAACTACCCACAACCCCACCTACAACGCTACCCACAACCCCACCTATATCACTACCCACAACCCCACCTTCAACACTACCCACAACCCCACCTTCAACCCTACCAACAACCCCACCTACATCACTACCCACAATCCCACCTTCAACACTACCCACAACCCCACCTAAAAAACTACCCACAACCCCACCTACAACACTACCCACAACCCCACCTACATCACTACCCACAATCCCGACTACAACACTACCCACAACCCCACCTACATCACTACCCACAACCCCACCTTCAACACTACCCACAACCCCACCTACAACACTACCCACAACCCCACCTACAACACTACCCACAACCCCGACTACAACACTACCCACAACCCCACCTTCATCACTATCCACAACCCAACCTTCAACACTACCCACAACCCCACCTACAACACTACCCACAACCCCGACTACAACACTACCTACAACCCCACCTACATCACTACCCACAACCCCACCTTCAACAATACCCACAACCCCACCTACAACACTACCCACAGCCCACCTACAACACTACCTACAACCCCACCTACATCACTACCCACAACTCCACCTACATCACTACCCACAATCCCGACTACAACACTACCCACAACCCCACCTACATCACTACCCACAACCCCACCTTCAACACTTCCCATAACCCCAACTACAACACTACCCACAACCCCACCTACAACCCTACCCACAACCCCACCTACAACCATACCCACAACCCCACCTACAACACTACCCACAACCCTACCTACATCACTACCCACAACCCCACCTACAACACTACCCACAACCCCACCTACATCACTACCCACAACCCCACCTTCAACACTACCAACAACCACACCTACATCACTACCCACAATCCCACCTTCAACACTACCCACAACCCACCTACAAAACTACCCACAACCCCACCCACAACGCTACCCACAACCCCACCTACATCACTACCCACAACCCCACCTTCAACACTACCCACAACCCCACCTTCAACCCTACCAACAACCCCATCTACATCACTACCCACAATCCCACCTTCAACACTACCCACAACCCCACCTACATCACTACCCACAACCCCACCTTCAACAATACCCACAACCCCACCTACAACACTACCCACAGCCCACCTACAACACTACCTACAACCCCACCTACATCACTACCCACAACTCCACCTACATCACTACCCACAATCCCGACTACAACACTACCCACAACCCCACCTACATCACTACCCACAACCCCACCTTCAACACTTCCCATAACCCCAACTACAACACTACCCACAACCCCACCTACAACCCTACCCACAACCCCACCTACAACCATACCCACAACCCCACCTACAACACTACCCACAACCCCACCTACATCACTACCCACAACCCCACCTACAACACTACCCACAACCCCACCTACATCACTACCCACAACCCCACCTTCAACACTACCAACAACCACACCTACATCACTACCCACAATCCCACCTTCAACACTACCCACAACCCACCTACAAAACTACCCACAACCCCACCTACAACGCTACCCACAACCCCACCTACATCACTACCCACAACCCCACCTTCAACACTACCCACAACCCCACCTTCAACCCTACCAACAACCCCATCTACATCACTACCCACAATCCCACCTTCAACACTACCCACAACCCCACCTACAAAACTACCCACAACCCCACCTACAACACTACCCACAACCCCACCTACATCACTACCCACAATCCCGACTACAACACTACCCACAACCCCACCTACATCACTACCCACAACCCCACCTTCAACACTACCCACAACCCCACCTACAACACTACCCACAACCCCACCTACAACACTACCCACAACCCCGACTACAACACTACCCACAACCCCACCTACATCACTATCCACAACCCAACCTTCAACACTACCCACAACCCCACCTACAACACTACCCACAACCCCACCTACAACACTACCCACAACCCCACCTTCAACACTACCTACAACCCCACCTACATCACTACCCACAACCCCACCTTCAACAATACCCACAACCCCACCTACAACACTACCCACAGCCCACCTACAACACTACCTACAACCCCACCTACATCACTACCCACAACTTCACCTACATCACTACCCACAATCCCGACTACAACACTACCCACAACCCCACCTACATCACTACCCACAACCCCACCTTCAACACTTCCCATAACCCCAACTACAACACTACCCACAACCCCACCTACAACACTACCCACAACCCCGACTACAACACTACCCACAACCCCAACTACATTACTACCCACAACCCCACCTACAACACTACCCACAACCCCACCTTCATCACTACCCACAACCCCACCTACAAAACTACCCACAACCCCACCTACAACACTACCCACAACCCCACCTACATCACTACCCACAACCCCACCTACATCACTACCCACAATCCCGCCTTCGGAACTACCCACAACCCCACCTACAAAACTACCCACAACCCCACCTACAACACTACCCACAACCCCACCTACATCACTACCCACAATCCCGACTACAACACTACCCACAACCCCACCTACATCACTACCCACAACCCCACCTTCAACACTACCCACAACCCCACCTACAACACTACCCACAACCCCACCTACAACACTACCCACAACCCCGACTACAACACTACCCACAACCCCACCTACATCACTACCCACAACCCAACCTTCAACACTACCAACAACCCCACCTACAACACTACCCACAACCCCACCTACAACACTACCCACAACCCCACCTTCAACACTACCCACAATCCCACCTACATCACTACCCACAACCCCACCTTCAACAATACCCACAACCTCACCTACAACACTACCCACAACCCCACCTTCAACACTACCCACAACCCCACCTACAACACTACCCACAACCCAACCTACAACACTACCCACAACCCCACATTCAACACTACCCACAACCCCACCTACATCACTACCCACAACCCCACCTACAACACTACCCACAACCCCACCTACATCACTACCCACAACCCCACATCACTACCCACAACCCCACCTACAACACTACCTACAACCCCACCTACAACACTACCTTCAACCCCACCTACATCATTACCCACAATCCCGACTACAACACTACCCACAACCCCACCTACAACACTACCCACAACCCGTCCTACATCACTACCCACAACCCCACCTACATCACTACCCACAATCCCATCTTCGGAACTACCCACAACCCCACCTACAAAACTACCCACAACCCCAACTACAACACTACCCACAACCCCACCTACATCACTACCCACAATCCCGACTACAACACTACCCACAACCCCACCTACATCACTACCCACAACCCCACCTTCAACACTACCCACAACCCCGACTACAACACTACCCACAACCCCACCTACAAAACTACCCACAACCCCACCTACAACACTACCCACAACCCGTCCTACATCACTACCCACAACCCCACCTACATCACTACCCACAATCCCATCTTCGGAACTACCCACAACCCCACCTACAAAACTACCCACAACCCCAACTACAACACTACCCACAACCCCACCTACATCACTACCCACAATCCCGACTACAACACTACCCACAACCCCACCTACATCACTACCCACAACCCCACCTTCAACACTACCCACAACCCCACCTACAACACTACCCACAACCCCACCTACAACACTACCCACAACCCCGACTACAACACTACCCACAACCCCACCTACAAAACTACCCACAACCCCACCTACAACACTACCCACAACCCCACCTACATCACTACCCACAACCCCACCTACATCACTACCCACAATCCCACCTTCAACACTACCCACAACCCCACCTACAAAACTACCCACAACCCCACCTACAACACTACCCACAACCCCACCTACATCACTACCCACAATCCCGACTACAACAATACCCACAACCCCACCTACATCACTACCCACAACCCCACCTTCAACACTACCCACAACCCCACCTACAACACTACCCACAACCCCACCTACAACACTACCCACAACCCCGACTACAACACTACCCACAACCCCGACTACAACACTACCCACAACCCCACCTACATCACTACCCACAACCCAACCTTCAACACTACCAACAACCCCACATACAACACTACCCACAACCCCACCTACAACACTACCCACAACCCCACCTTCAACACTACCCACAACCCCACCTACATCACTACCCACAACCCCACCTTCAACAATACCCACAACCTCACCTACAACACTACCCACAACCCCACCTACAACACTACCTACAACCCCACCTACAACAATACCCACAACCCCACCTACAACACTACCCACAACCCCACCTACATCACTACCCACAATCCCACCTACATCACAACCAACAACCCCACCTACATCACTACCCACAACCCCACATCACTACCCACAACCCCACCTACAACACTACCCACAACCCCACCTACATCACTACCCAAAACCCCACCTTCAACAATACCCACAACCTCACCTACAACACTACCCACAACCCCACCTACAACACTACCCACAACCCCACCTACAACACTACCCACAACCCCACATTCAACACTACCCACAACCCCACCTACATCACTACCCACAACACCACCTACAACACTACCCACAACCCCACCTACATCACTACCCACAACCCCACATCACTACCCACAACCCCACCTACAACACTACCCACAACCCCACCTACAACACTACCTTCAACCCCACCTACATCACTACCCACAACCCTACCTACATCACTACCCACAACCCCACCTACAACACTACCCACAACCCCACCTACATCACTAGCCACAACCCCACCTACAACACTACCCACAACACCACCTACAACACTACCCACAACCCCACCTACAACACTACCCACAACCCCACCTACATCACTACCCACAACCCAACCTACATCACTACCCACAACCCCACCTACAACACTACCTTCAACCCCACCTACATCACTACCCACAACCCTACCTACATCACTACCCACAACCCCACCTACAACACTACCCACAACCCAACCTACATCACTACCCACAAACCCACCTACATCACTACCCACAACCCCACCTACAACACTACCCACAACCTCACCTACAACACTTCCCACAACCCCACCTACATCACTACCCACAACCCCACCTACATCACTACCCACAACCCCACCTACGTCACTACCCACAACCCAAACCTACAACATTACCGACAACCCCACCTATATCACTACCCACAACCCCTGCTACAACACTACCCACAACCCCACATTCAACACTACCCACAACCCCACCTAAAACACTACCCACAGCCCCACCTACTACACTACCCACAACCCCAACTACAACACTACCCACAACCCCACCTACATCACTACCCACAACCCCACATACATCACTACCCACAACCCCACCTACATCACTACCCACAACCCCACCTACAACACTACCCACAACCCCACCTACATCACTACCCACAACCCCACCTCGTCACTACCCACAACCCCGCTTACATCACTACCCAAAACCCCACCCAAATCCCCACCCAAATCATATTGTCATTTTATCACCGGCTAGGTGTGTCAAAATAAATAGAGAATATTATATATACTGACACAAGTTGAAAACGCAAAACCTGTTTTTTTTAAAAGTTTATGAAACAATTGCATTTATTATACTAATGTAAGGTTGCCACATTAAAAGTCATATGCACATTTGGGCACAGTTAACCCTGGCATGGGTACAGTTAATGAAAATACAACTCTGGCAGAGTTCTTGGATCTTTTGGGATGCATTATTATCATGATAAGCAAATGCAAAGCCTGGCTCTGCATGTATAAAATACACTATGGTTCAACTGTTTCACTACCAGTCACAAAATGCCACAACTCAGCTAACAACAGAGGGAACAAGAAAAAAGTGAGCATGGCTCACATACCCCCGCCATCCGCTATCCGTCCATTGAGAATTATAGATGTGAAGGTTACTATGTTTAAAATACAGTTTCAAGCATCATAATATTATCAAAAATAATTTAAGGAACTGACAAAATTTCATTCACCCAGATGTAATATTTTTCAGGTAATTCAATTTTTCCCATTAGAGCATCACACCGGTAATTTGTACCAAGTTCAATTACAGATTCAAGGGCTTGATAACTCCGTTAACAATAATATTTCGGAACTGGTTTTCGAACTCGATGAAGAGTATCATCTGGACTACCACCATATTAAATTTCATTCACCTAGATGTAATAGTTTCCGAGAAAACTTGGACCAATTGGAGCATCACAGTTCTTTTGGTACTAAGTTCAATTTCGGATTCAAGGGCCATAACTCCGTAAAAAATACTATTTCGGAACTGGTTTACGAACTCGATGAAGAGTATCATCTGGACTACCTCCATATTAAATTTCATTCACCTAGATGCAATAGTTTCCGAGAAAACGTGTCCCCATTGGAGCATCACAGTTCTTTTGGTACTAAGTTCAATTTCGGATTCAAGGGCCATAACTCCGTTTAAAATAATATTTCGGAACTGGTTTTCGAACTCGATAAAGAGTATGGTCATGACTACTCACAACCAAATTTCATTCACATAGGTTGAACAGTATCCGAGAAAACTTGTCCCCATTGAACACAATAAAACTAAGTCCAAAAAGTGACGTTTCCATGGAAACGACAAAAAAATTAAATCTCAGAAAATTGAAAATTGTCTGTGCGCGATCGGAAGAACATGGTTAACAACTGTACACAGTTTGGTTAATGTACCTTTGGCGCTTTTGGAGAAAATTGACCGGACGAAAGGACGGACGGACGGACGGAATGACCGCTATATACCCCCGCTTACTTTGAAGCGGGGGTATAACAAGCTGTTAGGATGCGGTTGGTGGGAACATCGCAGAGTGTGGTCGCCCACCATTTTCGAGTGAGTCCATCCTCCAGTCACAGACTCTAACAACGTAAGCAGCAAACAGGAAGTGTCCGTGACCGTCCCCAACCAGGTAAACTTCCGGTTACGACGCCACGTCAAGACCGACACATCCAACGTCTTCACCAGAGAAACCGCCCCCAGACGGCTGCAAACACAGCTGTCGGAATAAGGTGCCAGAGGCCATACCACGAAAACGTCATGACGTCAGCAAGTACCATTTACGTTCAAGCAAGACCATGCCCGACCATACGCTGCTGTCCTTACAAGCGACTTCCACGATCAAGAAAGAATCCCTGTTCTTCCTTGGCCAGCCATCTCAGAACATGTTAAGCCCATATGAAACGTGTGAGATGTGCTTCAAAGCCCGTCAAAGTCAGCTAAACAACGTCGCATAATTGAGCTTGGGTTTACAGCAGGACTAGCATAACATTCCCCAAGCATTTCTTCGACCTGTGTGTGAATCCATGCCACGGAGACACCGTGTGTGTGCGGACTCAGGGAGGTCGCAATTGCAACTGGATTTCGTCGTGTGTGAACCTTGACGTGCCACCCAAAATTGTCGAACTCATGTTATCATTTTTCATGAAACGAAAAAACATGACGTTATTAATACAACCAAATGCATGGTGTTGTTTATTTCTTTCACATTTAAAATTGGTTGTGTGTTTTCAATGTGTGTCAAAAGTGTCAATCATGCATACTATGTTTCTGACACAAATGCCTATACAGTCGCATCCCGAAAGTTTGTTCACTTACTTGTGTTTCTAAGTGCAAATATCATGTAGTAAGAGATGTCTTTAGAGCATCGTATCAACGGGAAAACGAAAACGACCATTTGTTTTGCTTCGGAAAAAGACAGTGGAATGTTCCATAACATAAAGTAAAGTGATTAACTGCGTCAAACATTGATAATATATTTCCTCTTTATCTCATTCGATGTACTTGTGGTGCTTTTTGTTCATTTAATCGCCATTGAAACTTTTATTTAAAATTTTAATAAATCAAAATTTTCAAATTTTATTCCCTTTCCCTTTGACCCTCACATATTTTATTTTGCCAAAGTACGAAACCTTGCACCACTGACGTGACGATAACATGGTGAGTTTAAGAATGATTCCTGTTCACATGGCCATATAGGATCATTCTTTGCTATTGTAATTGATCACTCTAATGACGTCATTAATGAAAGTAAAATTACATGATAGTTGCACGAAGCTTAAGGTACTCACGTAGGTGAACACACTTTCGGGATGCAGCTGTATATTGGATATACCGATATTTCGGAGTTTGGTATCATCTGGGCGCTGTTCCATAACATCAATAACAGCAAGCGCTTCTAATCGCTGATTGAGCACTACATTAAACCTCTGTGAACGCGATTGCTCAATGTAGCGCTACGTAGCAAAGCGAGCAAACCTCGAGGACTAGTACAGTGTCGTTCAGGAGTGAATGCACTACATTGAGCACTACATTGAGCGATCAACGAACGATTATTAAGCGCTCGGTGTTATGGAACGGAGCCCAGGTGTCTACGAATAAAAGGGTATCTAACTATGACTTGCCTTGATCAAGCCTTGTAATAGTGGGGCAAAATTGTATTACGTCATCGTAGGTGCAGACCGAAGACGTGGCAGCTGAAAGTAAATCATAATAAAAACTCACAGTGTCCCCTGGTTTACATTATACAATCTACATTTGTAAGTTACTACCAGGTGACGATTTAGAGGGATGTCGATTTATAGGGATATCGGTTTACAGGGATATCACTTTACAGGGATATATGTGTACAGGGATGTTGGTTTACAGAGATGTCGGTAAACACGGATATCAGTTTACAGGGACATCAGTTTACAGGGATATATGTGTACATGGATGTTAGTTTACAGAGCTATTGGTTTACAGGGATGTTGGTTTACAGGAATATTGGTATATATTGATATCAGTATACAGAGATATATACAGGGAAATTGATTTCAATGGATATCAATGTACAGGGATATCAGTTTACAAGGATATCGGTTTACAAGGATATCTGTTTACGGGATGTCGATTTACATCCTTGATGGCTCTTTAGGTCGGGATATACTATATTGAAAAGGTTAGACCAATACTGTTAGGACAACCCTCGTACAGTTCAGTTCCACTCACTTAGAAGATAGTCGAATCCACCTACAAGTGCTTGTTTGCATGGAGTAGTGAGGCCCAGGTTGTTGATACATATAATGGTTGCATCACCGCTCCTGAAAATATAATGGCTTTCAAAGTTACATGTAAGTACCTATTCAATATCAGTTATTTACAAAACATAAGATTGTTAACTTTCAATTTACGTTACAATTATTGATAAGCTTGATTTACTTAATCAGAATTTAAGACCACAGATAAGTACGGTGCATGATAAGGGTATACATGACTGAATTATATTTTCCTTCATGGTTATGCGCTCGATTGTTCAAAGCTAGCGGCCCACTATGCACAGTGATATCAAATAACGTTACCGACTAGTTTCTTGTTCTGCTTTACGTACGTGCACTCAATGGTGGCTTGTATCTCACATGGGTCTGTCAAAAGAGCGGCGGTGTTGGCACCGAGGAAAGGGTTTGTGCAGAGACTGATAGAAGTGTTTTCAGCTAAAGAACATGATGCTCGAACAGTCACTGCAACTGGTACAATGCATTTTTTAATCAGAAACGAAGACTAAGTCTTAAAGCATTCTTAGTCAGACGCAAGGACTATTTCACAATTTTTTTACATCAGAAATAATAAATGTGTTAGAATGCATTCTTAGTTAAAAGCAGGAACTTATTCAAAATGCATTCTTTATCAGAGTGAAGTATCCGACAAACACAGACACTGTGTCACAATACATCCTGTATTTAAAAACTATCACTATATCATAATATTTGTGCATAGAACAAAACAACAATGTTTTCAATCCTTGCACTGGATCCAATACATTGTGTAGTTATGCAATATTTATCAGAAACAGACCCTAGGTCTCAATGCATTCGATTTGGTTATCAGAAACAGACATTGTATCTCAATGCACTATTTATTAGAAACAGACACTTTATCACAATGCATTCGATTTGGTTATCAGAAACAGACATTGTATCTCAATGCACTATTTATTAGAAACGGACACTTCGTCAAAATGCATTCAATTTGGTTATCAGAAACAGACATTGTATCTCAATGCACTATTTATTAGAAACAGTCACTTTGTCACAATGCATTCGATTTGGTTATCAGAAACAGACATTGTATCTCAATGCACTATTTATTAGAAACAGACACTTTATCTCAATGCATTCGATTTGGTTATCAGAAACACACATTGTATCTCAATGCACTATTTATTAGAAACAGACACTTTATCACAATGCATTCGATTTGGTTATCAGAAACACATTGTATCTCAATGCACTATTTATTAGAAACAGACACTTTATCACAATGCATTCGATTTGGTTATCAGAAACAGACATTGTATCTCAATGCACTATTTATTAGAAACGGACACTTCGTCAAAATGCATTCAATTTGGTTATCAAAAACAGACATTGTATCTCAATGCACTATTTATTAGAAACGGACACTTCGTCAAAATGCATTCAATTTGGTTATCAGAAACAGACATTGTATCTCAAGGCACTATTTATTAGAAACAGTCACTTTGTCACAATGCATTCGATTTGGTTATCAGAAACAGACATTGTATCTCGATGCACTATTTATTAGAAACAGACATTTTGTCACAGTGCATTCTATTTTGTTATCATATGGCTAAACAAGAGTCATCAGAAGATGACATATCCCACCGGTTCCACAAAATTTGTAAAACACATCTTTGACAGATACTTGTGTATCTACTACCGTACTTCATTTAGTGGGTATAACAGATGCTGAGTTTCAGGTATGTTAAGGGTTTTAGACTTCTACTCCAGAAGCAGTCAAAATCAACAGCAACCAACATCCCTCTCATGTTTCTATCGAAACAGAAAAAAATTAACTTTTCAGAAAAAAAATCTGAAAATATCAAAAGGCACCACTTCAGTTAGTGGGTAATACACATGCAAAGTTTCAGGAAGATATGATGAACGGTTTTGGAGCTGTGCTCCGGAAACGAACCTGTCTCTGAACAAAGTCCAAATTCAACAAGTTTCTATGGAAACGAAAAAAAATAAAATTTTCAGAAATCTGAAAATATCAAAAGGCACCACTGCAGTAAATGTGTAATACATATGTGAAGTTTCAGAAAGATATGATAAATGGTTTTCGAGTTCTGCTCCGGAAACGAAATGATTACGGACGGACAGACGTTGTCTGAAAATCCCAAGAGATTTACAAATCTCCCCTCATACTGAAGGGTTCCACACAATTGTCGCTTTTTACGTCGCAGCATTTTCATTTGACCGGATGGTGTAATGAGATGTTTTATCCCGAACCTTACATTATATTGTATAAACTTAAATAATAAATGGCAATTTTTAAACAAATATGCCAAAAATTAAACGTGCTACAACGCCTGTAAATATTTCTGCGTTATGTTATGCAGCGCCCAACTTCATACATTGCTTTCATTAATTAAAATACATGAAAAAAGATCAATGAAATAACAAAAAAAACATAGGAGATGAAGAATTCTAAAGTTTAAAGTGAAACCTAAAGGATATAATTGTTTGTCGTCTAAAGTCTCTCTAGAGAAATTAAATCCAAGCTGAAAAGATAATATATAAAAAATAGAATATATACTATTAGTTTTGAATTCACAAGAATTTCATTCGTCAAGTTTCATTGTTATTGGGAGTTCTTAATCCTATTCATATAGATATGGCAAGCACGTTTGCGTGGTTACAGTTGTATTGTTATATTTAAGAAGGCTGATGCAAAGTGATTTCTTAAATATCAATAGTGAATAATTATAGTTGGACAGTGATTGCATTTCCCATTGTTCATAAGATTTTGGAACAGACGCAAGCGCAAAAGAATTATTCCATCAAACGATCACAGAGATTACTATTTCAAGATTGATTGTTAAATTAATTCAAAAACATTTGCTTATCATGCAATGAATATTTTCTCGGTGGGATAAAGAAACGATAATTCGTATATCCTGTGTGGTCATAGGCGGATATCGATGCAAATTTATTTACTTATCCTAAAGAAGTTTATAAAGTGAAAAGACTTACCTGAAAGAAGACACATGGAGAAGAGAGCACTTGCCATGGTGGGTGGATTGCGGAGTGGATAATGAGTGATCACCAATAACAAGTTGCCAGGGTCCTTGTCAGCCTACCTGGATCCGTCATGGTTGAACGGAGGTAGTAATGAACCCCAGACTATCCCCCCCTCTACGTGACATGCGTGTATTTGTCGGATATCGATATTCCAGGTAACGTTAGCTGGACAAACTTATGAAGGACACAAGATGTATACCTATGACAACGGAACTTACTCTAGATACTCGAAGCTCTTATCTAGGCCTTGGTCTGTTAGACTTAATGGGCCATGCTGTTTGATTGTTGAATAACCTTAGCTAGAGATCGAGTTGTACAATGCCCCGTGTACATTCTTCATATAAGGGGATCTTTATCATAGGGTTGAAATAATGACCGCAGACCGAGTGAATATCTGTGATAACCATCGAGCGGTACGCGAGATGGTTATCACAGATATTCACGAGGTCGAGGTTATTATTTCACATACACCACATGGTTATGTATAGGTTAATCACCCCACAAGGTGGTTTTTGAAATCAGCTCTACGAGGGCGTCAGCCCGAGCACAGTTTATTTCAATAAGTACCGCAGTGAGGGTGATTAAACGACTTACACCACTTGGGCAAGTTATGTCCTGGGCGGTTATATCTTAGCCAAACCATTTCTGATAACTTGCCCTTGTGGTGTAAGATTGATAAAGTGGCAAGTCGTTTTATTTTCATTAATTTAAATACGAAATAGTTACTTTACTTGCATTGAACGTTTTGAAATAGTCGTAATGTTGTAATGCTTGAGTGAATTCTACTCCGAACATTGCTTCACGTTCACGTGTACACTCCGCGAATTCACGTGCAAATCAATTCGTGTACATTCATTGTTGTCAAACAGAAATTCCTAGCAAGTAACCAACTGATTCTTTTCGTTTTTACTTCAAAAACTACATCACCTTTCCATTGAATATATATGCAATAAAGATGATTTTAAAAAAAATAAAACAAACATTTATAAGATTGTTTTTGACAACATATTCGAAAACCGTGACTGCACGGACGTTGTTCATTGCATCTTGTGATGCACGGACATCATGAATGTCATGTTGCCAAGCTACGTTTCTAATTTCACGTGCTGCACACAATCACAAGCGCGTGGTTGCGAGGAAGTGGCCAAAATGGAGTGGTCTGATGTTTCAAAGAATAGTACACATAATAAGTGTTTCAAGGTCTGTTCGGAGCGAAACTAAGGTGAGTTACATTGTATTTTCATTTTCTGTTTAACCGTATTTGATAGTTTAGCTCATGTAATAGGGCGTTTTCAAGTGACCAAACGAAATATAAACATGATGTTCTGAGTGTTTGTTCACGATAGTGTTTCAACTTTCATTGACAGTATCATACAACTTTGCTTGACAAATCGTCATAATGATTTTCACCAGGGCGTGGGATGATTGTCTTTACCATTTTGACATTACCGTCTCGTATACTTTTGCATGTCATTTTGATTGACTTCAACAATGAATAGCTCGTTTTCCATAATCAATATCGAGTGTTAAATTGACATCGTTGATTTTCTTGCTATCAAAATTTATAATTTTATCATTTAGATATTTCGTAAATATTCTGCTATTAAGGATGCATCTAGTATTGTTCCATAATATTATATTTGGCTTTAATACGTTCCAACATACCATAAGTGCGGATTTAAGTTCAAATCGTTTCACTCAACTTGCATACCAATCCCCAATCGTCAACTATATCATAACTATACTAGTTTCCAATTTAAATCGAGCAACGTCATTATACATACGTAGAAACCGAAACTACTAGTCCCATTTTCATGTACAGTACAAGTAGTCATGACCTTTTCAACATAATAATTTGTCGTGATGTTGTGAGTCGATTATCACAAAAATGGCAATTTTCGTCAACAGTCAGTACTTCTTGATAAAATAACACCATTTATAACATTTGGCCTATGTGACCCCAAAGGACACAATGGATACACCTTTAAAGAGCCATCACGGATGTTGATGAAAATATCAAAATTTCTCCAAAAATCTATCTCCGTGAAATAAATACACTTAATTTTTCCCTAATTTTTCCAACTTAAAATAAGCCGAGAAATTGCATTAATTAGTAAAGGTGTTTTCCAGTCTAAATATAGATCCAGTCTATTATTTTCAAGCGCAAAGCATTATGGTCTAGCTCACACACAGTAAACAAAGACACGAAAGAATTAAAAAAAATATGAGCTATGAAAGAAATCGAATATATATTTTTTTGTTTGATGGTTATTTATTTACCATTTAATTTAATTATGTATTTGCTACAGATATTGGAATAATTGTTTTACCCAACTAGGTATTTTGCTTGAATTTTATAATTAATGAGAGTCAAAATTTGTCATAATTTGCTGGTCTTATCTCAATAAAAAGAAAATTAAACAGGAAATAATTTGTATATTCTCAGGACATTTAGAAACATAGTTTGTAAAGCAATCGTCACATTCAGTAATGTGTGACAAGGGTACTTTGCAAATGCGACGCGTGAAGCACGTGCAGCATATGGGTTGTTATGGCGACTTGCGCTAGAGACGAGCCTTCATGCTTCGGAAGCGCTTGCTGTTTGTGTAGTACGTATTACGCAAAAAAGGGGACTCTGTTTATATACGTCAGATACCCGTAGCGCGCGCTAGTCGAAGTGATACTTCTCTTTGAAACCAAATTGCAATACATTGTCGTGATATGAAAATTATTTAACATATGCCATGTTGTAGATAAAAAAATTCTCTGGCGAATGACGTTATAATTATATTTTCCAAAAATTTGAAACACTAACATCCGTGATGGCTCTTTAAGTAAAGTAAACGTAAGTAGCCTATATATATATCACACATACACAAGTCTACAAAATTAATACAAGATGAGACCCCTGTCTGTTACGTATGTGTCACTTTTGTTTGTTTCAGGGACAACCAAACGAATTTAGGTGGAGTCGTCATTAAGAAAGACCCAGTAAACAAAATAACGTTGTGACAACGTTGCGACAACGTTGTAATTTGGTTATGGCAACGTTGTAAAATAACGTTGTGACAACGTAAAAGTGTATGGTTGTGTTGACGTTGAGACAACGTTGTAAAATAACGTTCTGAAAAAACCTACACACAACCTGGGTGCAACGTTGTGAAAAAACCTACACACAACTTTGACACAACGTTGTGAAAATACCTGCGCACAACCAGGATGCAACATTCATTATTTATCAGCAACTAGCTATTTGTACAACCAAAGGTAAAATAATGTGTAAATCTTGAGGCTGGTACATCTCAAAGGTCCTCCGTCAGTCCTCTCCTAACTAGTTTCAACTTGTTTAAAGTCTGTTCCAAGATGAATCCCTTATATTTCTCTTTATGTGCAGGCCTCACTTTCATAATCATATCTTCCGACACACTTTGAGAGAGAAACAACAAATATAAGCAAGATACAACTTTCAATATTTAACAAACAAAATCGATGTTTTACATACCGGTATATTTCTTGTAACCTCAGGTTGCTTTTCGTAAATGAAAGACTTTTTGTTTAGCTTTCATAGTGTGTCAGTATACAATCTTTGTTATTCAAAGTTAAACCAATAGATAATGGAACCTTTTAAAAAACAAAGACAAGTTAATGAGTTACAACATTTTATTTCATATACAATAACATTTCTCTTAAAATTATACCGCATTCAACCTGATAAATCCCCAACTTCTTATGAATGCTTCAAATGACAAAATTCAAAGTGATTAAACACCCACCACCCCTTTCAATTTAACTTAAGCTTAATTGTTTACAGTGGTTTATAAGGTCTCACCCTCATGCCTTTTGATATCATATATATCAACATGATAAAAGTTTAATATTTTACTACTATCAAAGTGAGTTGATATATTTGATAAAAGAAAACATAAAGGGGAGATTCATTTTATCATTCAGATTTCTTTTTCAATACATTTAAAAGAATAACAACTTTAAACAGCACTGTGGTGATGTCATGGCAATATTACAAGACAGTTATGATGTCGTGAAATTGTGATGTCAGTAGTTGGCGATGGCAGGACATGACCCCATTTGGTGTCGCTGACACTTTCTTCCTTTGGCTGTCCCGCAGGTTCTCCTGAAAACAAGACTTGTTTTTAATACTCTACGCAATAGCCCGCTTGTTCCCCTTAACATTTTATTATAAGGAATATTTTATTTCATTAGATATTTTAATTGCGTAGGATAAATCAATTAAACAAAGATATTATAAATGTTACGAATGTATTTCTGATAAAATGATGAACTTGTGTGAACAAATTGTAAACTGTTAACAATCACGTGATACTTACTTTGCAATTCTTCCCTTTACTATCATTGAAAGGGCAATGCTTAATTGCTTCTCTAATCGCCTCCTACAAATTTCTGCAGTCTGAATGTGGGTGGGAAAGTTCTGTCTGTAAATATAATTTTTCGATGAAATAGGGACAGTTTAATTATCAATTACCATCTGCAGGTACATACATTAAATTCACTTCTAAAACAGTTGCGTCTAACTGTGACCAATGTGAACAATGTCAGTTATGTCTTCTATTTATAATCGTTTAAAATAAGCAAGCAATGACACCCAAGAAATAGTATACAATTACTGCTGTTATTTGAAGTGATACCTGAGTAAGTCATACATTGAATACTAACCGATGATAGTTGTACAGATGGTCATATCCTCCATTTCCCTTTCTTTCTTTTTCATGGAGTACTTGGATCAGACTTCATGCTTGCTCACTGAAAAAGGGTCTTTCGAATTGTCTTTCTCATAGTATCCTGTCGGAGCATCGCCAAGTATTTCACCTGTAAAATAAAGTTCAGTTTTTGATGTTTTTATGACATTATTATTTTGTTTATGTTGTCACAATGACATTTCTACACTAAACCCTTCTAACTGTGAAAGCATGGTCAGGAACACTAATGTAAACTTTGCAAGTGTAAAAGGTCCTTAATCCGTTTACAGTATAGCTTGTGCATGTAACTCGAAGTTGAAGGGACCAGTAAATATATTATGTTTATAAGTTATTTGTCATTCAATGTGATTTATTAATTTACAACAAAAAAACCCAGCTCAGATGAACGGTTTAATAACTTGTAGTAGACATTTGTGATGTTTGTAACAAGGACGAACGGAACATGAGGATACTCGTAAAATAACATATAACCCGTCTGCCCTCTAACATCAAAGGATTGTGACTGTAATACCAGATGTCTCTCAGTTGGACCGATGAACAGCTCAGATAGGAAGTTTAATCGTTGCTTCCTTTTCTGTATATTCAGTGATCACGTTTAGATTTTACTACCTTGTCCATTATTCTTGTGATAATGCTTGTTAAGCGGCTTTGAATTGGAGGACTTCGTCTCAATTAGTGTCACTACAATTACAAGAACATTCAGTTCTCTAAAGTGTTTATTACTGAATCAACTTAACAAGTATTTGAAAATACCAAAGAGTTTGTTTCATTTTAATGTACTTCAGGGGCAGACTTACATTCATTTCACATGTGGATTACATTGAATGCACTATGAGTTAGAGAGGCTAGTTCACTAAATTTGTCTTGCGACAAATATAATTATTCGAGATACATGGTATTTCAAGTAGTACCATGTGATGATAATTATATATTGAAAATTATGTAATTGAAAATATCACTTTACTTGATAGGATGTTTCATAGGCACTCACACAAAATCGAAAACGTTTATAACTAATTCTCAATTGTGAAGAATTTAAATAACCTTTTTCCTTCTTTAACAAAAGAAAATTACTATTTTATATGTCAGTTTGGGTGAGATTTTAACCTTAAAGATAATGTTAAACCTCTTCATTACATTCCATGCTTACTCTGATTATGACTTTCTGAATGAGATGAAATCAGAAAATACAAACACAAGAATACAAGTAATCAGGGGCTGTTTTCATTTTGTTAATAAGATAAATAAAGTTTCATTTACACATTTGACATATTATCATAATATATCAGATTCATTAAGAGAAGCATGCCGATGTAAGGCGTTTTTTTTTTACAAGGGTGCATATTGAAATTTGTTATCTACGGTCACACAAGCCAGTGCCAAGTATCAAAGGTAAAAGAGGAGCTAACTGTTGAGGTTTAAACAAAGAACAAAGAAACAAGCTGCATGCTTGTTTCTTTGTCATTGAGAATACAGACATAATGATTAAAAAGTTATAATTTAAATTTGATGAACATAACACAAAATCTAACACCAACTAGGAACATGTATGATATTTAATGGTCTTACCGTTATAATCTATTTGCAGCATTCCAGATTCCACAAAACTTCTCAGACAAAATGTTGAAAGGCCTGCTACTACAAAATGGCGTCGGGGAGAATGATGGAGCTACTCCCTGACCCAGTTTCTTAGAACTTAGAATATTACATCAGTGAAAATCTGTCAAGATGATGGACTGGAAAATCCTAAACACATATTTATATATTACATGTGGTATTATAATGTCCTTTCTTATAAGTTTATTTTGAATACGTGAACAACTTAGATGAATGTTGCAAAACAACGTTGTCACAACGTTGTGTGCGGGTTGTGTTGTGAAAAAACCACCACACAACTCTCACACAACGTTGTGACAACGTTGTGTGTTTGCTGGGGACAGCATCAAAGTTGACGATCAAATGGATTGCTTGAAAAGGGATCTTTCCGTGTTACTGACCATTGTATTGTGCCATTTCCTGCAGTTGCAGAGAGGACCACCGTCGATATTAACACACTATTAGTGACTCATTTCATTGTACTTATAGAAAAGATAACAAGAATGTGTGTGTGAACATGTAATATGAAATTAAAATGATGGTAAATTAATTATGTGGATTCTGTCTCATGTTTTCTTTCATATACACGTATTTGCGATCTTTGATATTCTTTAAATCAGCTTATTTGTCATATTTTGTGTAAACTAAATGAAAATATTGGCATGAAACTGACTGAAAAAATTTATTTAAATAATGTCGAAAGTCACAAATAGAGGCAAAGGGTCATTTAGACCCGCAAGCCGAGGGTAAGTTTTTTTCGAGGTGCGATATGGTGAATATGGCGAGGCGAAGCCGAGACATGTTCACCACATCGAACCGAGAGGTCGGTTATCACGAGGTTGGTTATCTGATAACCAACCTCTTGATAACCGACCTCTCGGTTGCTTGGAGGTCGGTTATCTAAAAATAACTACCTCTGATATTGACCTGATAACCACACCACGTGGTGTATTGGGTGTTAAATTTATATTTCAGTGACTAAATAAGAATATGAAAATTATCATATATAATTTGGAATGTAAACTTCAAGCATTTATACCTAACACTTTGATGTTAGTTAATGATGTTTTGTTATCATTAGTTCATTTTATTTTACGTTCCTTTAATACGAGTACCTTGTATTAAAGGCGGGGTAGCACGCCGTTTTCACTGAAATAAAGTGCTCTCATAAAAAGTTTAAAAAGTGTTATCAATGGCTAAATAATACTCCTCAATCAATAAAAAGGGTTCTAAAACGAATGTACATGATTCGAATTCGCTTAAGCCATGCGAATCCTTTTCCCGTCGAGCGGCTATTTTAACGTGTTTACATTAAAATGGCCGCTCGAAGGAAGTTCCAGTGATCTGACCGATGCAGCGATACCTAAACACTCAGAGTAGAGTTTTAAATACACTCAATCGGAAAGAAACGTCACCACAGTTGTGTAAGCAAGTGTAAACAACAAAGTACTGCTGCCTTAAATGCATTTTGGCCAGAGTGTTTGGTATTTCAGTAAAAAAATGGGTAAAATCTAGAAATGTAATTAATAAAATATATTGTCGACATAAATACCCTTCTTGAACTTAATTTTATTGAAGCGTCTTTACTGTATAGGATGACAGAAAACAGGCCAAAAATAACCCTTTTTGACTCTCCTAATTCGTCTAGTCAAAAAGATTCGAAAATGATAATTCTTACAACGCGTGTTTCTCAGAAATATGAACAGATAATGTTTTGAAAATTCAAGATTTGATTAGTTGGCTTTTGAAGACACTATGTATCTCTGTTTCATTTGTGTTCATAACTCGTGTATTGGATTATCTTGCATCTTGTATGGTGACGTTTCTTTTGCGGTTGAGTGTACGGTGCACTGATTGAAATGGTCAACAATCTTGCTGTCTGAACTCTCACCTACCTCTCTCTGATCTACCTCATACACTGAAAGTTTCTACAAAATTTTCGCTTCATACATCGCACAATGTTCTTCCAATACCGTTGTATTTGGATACGGCTTATCGAGTAGTATAATGCGATATTTTACCCTCTAACGTAGCAATATATTTTATAAAAAAGTATATGCCAAATACGTCCTACAGCGCCTTTAACTTCAAATAAAATTGTGTATATTTTAACCAAATTATTCCGCCCGTAACGGAGTCTTATTAAGTCTTATTTAAAAGGTATAAAACACTCACAAGTGAGGGTGTCTTTTATTTTATAAATTATACAAATAACACATAGTGGTAACCAGGCACCACACGGAACAATACATGTAAGCTGCTTCAGTATTTCCCATTTGTTTCTGCCTGTGTAAAGCAAGTCTCACGCTTAGACACAAACTATTTATTCGTAGAATATCACCGTTTCATTACCTATTGAAAACGAGCCTATGAGCAATAGGATTTCCAGAGAGAAAAAATCAGAAAATCCCATTTCTCAAAGGCCTTTTTTCAATATTTGATAAACTGTTTTGCAGAGTCTAAGTGTTGCCCCGGAATGAAGTAGATGGCAAGTTAAACAGGACCTCTGCTCACGAGATAGCAGGTCACCAGTAGACTTAGAGACGAGTGTACCCCTCCTCCTCCTCCTCCTCCTCCTCCTCTCCCTCCTCCTCCTTGTTCTTCTAGACAAAATTTAAGAAAATATTTTCATTCAAGAAAGTATTACATATACGTCAATGATTCAATTACGAACTCGTCGCTTACACATCTATACAGCCACAATCCTATAAAGCAATATCCTGTTTAGTAATGAGTTCTGACTATGTTAAGACTTCCTTTAATTCTTATGGTTTTCAGGAACATATATACAGTCAGACCCCGTTTATCCGGACGTTTTTTTACGTACATCAATAATTGACACAATTGAAGTGAAACAAGGGAGTACATAGACATATATCAGATGCAGTTTGTAAAGGAATAAACGATGCGTATAAATAATCGAATCATCATTTGTTCAGAATTTCATAGAGAGGATTTGAAACATGACCATGCAGGTTTGGTAACATGGGAACTGTATTAGTGAGTAGAATTTGATAATAAAATATTCTTTTACTTGAGTTGAGTTATACATACTTATTGTTAGTGATTATACTGATTGGAAACTTCTGAAGACATGAATTTTGTTATTGTTTTCCTGAAGGGTTTCCATTCTCTCCACAGATATTAAACTCATCTAATTTCCTCCACATAATCTACATGTGGGCCATGGATCCCGCATCTAGCAGAGACTGAGTCTCGTACCCGTGAAACTATGCCTCATCAAGGATGTCTACTATCACCCTTCTTCTTTCTCCTAGTCATAGTCAACAGCCAACAAACAGAATGGGATACAATGGACCTATAGGAAAGGATATACGATCTGACACTGCTTTGCACAAAATACTAGTAAATACAAGACAAGACACAATCAAGTATCAACCCATCAAAGAAGTAGAGGCCTTTACCTTCTTAAACAGTGTGATAGATAAACAGACACAGACATGGTTACCCAGGGTTTATATATGCTCCGTTACTCTCCACTATATCACCCCTGGGACAATCTATCAGAGAAATATGAACTCAAATTACCCGTAAGATGAGACTTACGTCGAAATATATGTGCTTCGCAAAGGTAAACTAATTCCAACCTTCGCAACTGTTACACGAATGGAACAATGTCGCTGACTGCGCAACTAACATTGATAAAAACAAATACGGATTCTCTATTTCTAGCCAAGAAAACACTCCAATTGTAATATAGTTTATATGTACAGAAATGGGTTGAATAATTTCAGTGGGGAGAGAATAAAGGGTTCCAATAGTTACAGTATATACAGAGAAGCAGTAGATGGAATAGCAGTAGAAGTAGTAGCAGTAGTAGTAGTAGTAATAGCAGTAGTAGTAGAAGCAGTAGAAGTGACAGTAGTAGTAGTAGTAGCAGCAGCAGCAGCAGCAACAGTAGTAGTAGCAGCAGCAGTAGTAGTAACAGTTATAGTAGTAGCAGTTGTAGTGGCAGCAGCAGTAGTAGTGGCAGCAGCAGCAGTAATAGTAGCAGAAGTAGTAGAAGTAGCAGCAACAGTAGTAGTAGCAGCAGTAGAAGTAGTAGTACTGGTAGCAGTAGTAGTAGTAGCAGCAGCAGTAGTAGAAATAGTAGTAGTAGCAGCAGTAGCAGTAATAGTAGCAGTACTACTTGTAGTAGTAGCAGTAGCAGTAGTAGTAGCAGCAGTAGAAGGAAGTAGTAGTAGTAAAAGCAACAACAGTAGAAGCAGTAGCAGTAGCAGTAGCAGTTGAAGTAGTAGCAACAACAACAGTAGTAACAGAAGCAGCAGTGGTAGTAGTAGAAGCAGTAGTAGTAGAAGTAACGCTGTAACTTACGATTTGTAGCGCTACGTCCAAAGCCGTTGTTGGTTGTACTAACCGCTCCTGATATTAAACAAAGAACATTATTGAAGGAGCTGCACATTCTCTGAACAACCAATTCGTCAAATTTATCAGTTGTTGACATTTATTGAAAACTGATGAGAAACTCATTTGTTCGTAATCAATTGTAGTATATCAAGTTGTTATACCTACATAGGTCATTTTGAATATTAGTATAATGCATAAAACAAGTTAATCATCATTCTCTTCCCACAGGTTAGGATCGGAAATCTGAAGGGAGTAACCTCTGTGGGAAGAAAACGGTTAACCATAAACACGTCGAAATGTTACTAGGTATTCAGTTATTCGTAAGACAAACAAATATTCCGGAATCATGAAGTAGATTAACTAGTAATTCTAAACACCTGGGTTTCAGATATCAGTAGTACATCTGTACGTACCGTTTCTACTGGTGGTTGCTTGTATTGTTGTGTCACTTGTCGTCACGGTAGGAGCTGTGCAAATAATAACGATAATCTGCTTTGTTTTACTTGTATAGTAAATGTGTAGCTGATTGTGATTGCGCCATATAGAACATGTCATATTACTTATTACCACTGTCTTATTTAAACTCGATATAGAGCATGCCAGATGCCATTTGTTACTACTGTGTTTAAACTTCGGCACAGTAACATCGTTTTATATTTTGTAATCTGGAATACATTTAAAAAAAATATGGTTGGCATTTTCCTCTGTTAATCTGTCCAATGAAACGTTTTGACTTAATTAAATTTCAGGAAATCAGTTGAAACACATTACATTTATATTATTTTAAAGGCAAAGCAGTGCATATAATTGGTTAAAATAATAAATGGTATTAATAACATGTAATGTCAGTGAGTTAAATAACACTATTGTTTGGCAGTACTTTCTGAATAATTAGTATCTTTATCATGTTTTTAAGAAATTGTCTTTCAGTTTTGGGTGCTTCACCATGTACTTACTAGTTGCACCGTCGTCTTCCACTGTTGAATTTAGAAGTGATGTTTCTAGACACAGAAATAATCATCATCACTTATTAAAGAGTTATTAAATATTTCTAACGTAGATTTTATTTTTTGGAGAATATAATATTGTTTTGTGTACCATGAAAATGTCGATTTGAATATTAACTTCTTTAAAAGTTACCCACATTTAATAGCATGCAGTGTAAATTGAGACACATTAACCCAACATAGATGAGCATTTTTGTGACTGCAGATGGCAATTTCTACAGGTAGGTGTTGCAATCAATGGTTTATCTTTACCATAATATACTCACCTGTCTGACTGCCGGTTTCCATTGCTGTAATATCTGATGTGACGGCTGTTAATAGATACAGTAACCGTTTCTTTATTTATATATCAAACGTGTTGAAATGATTGTATTACAATAATTATGTACTACGCTAAAATACAAATATACAAGTGTTCCACCTATAGTCAGAGAAATGAAAATGACCGTATAAATTCAATAAATAACGTCAATATGGACAACAATGCATGCAGTGAATTTAGAAATCCATGAAATGATCTACCTAGGCTTTGATTCAAGGGCCTTCTTATCCTGTGTGTGTATGTGTATCTACGGCTTTTTTGGAAGTGAGCGAAATTCCTTGATATGCCCAGACTTGATGTGGGACACTCAAAGTAAAATTGTGCCATTTTAAAGGTTCTTAACGACGTTTCAGAATTTTGAAGTCCGAAACCACTTTTTTCAAACAATTTGGTACACATTGTTACGAACTATTTTTTTTATAATAACTAACTCACATTCTGTACTGGTCTCATCAGCAGTACTCTGTTCTGCGGTAACTGAAATTAAATGGACAAATTTATATTATTAAAATTATAAATATTATGGTAATTAAAGATTTGATGAAAATTTAATTACGTATAGCCGTTCTTTCAGATCTGATAAGTGTAGAAACATTGTTTCATGTTTAGATGATATTAGGACGGTTCTAATTTTTAATACAAAGATAATGCCCCAAATCAAAAGAACATACAAATGGAATGCTACTCACTAGTGTCAGTCATCATGTCATCCGTGGTAGTGATCACCGTGGTGTCTGACAATGTAATACAATAGTTCACCATCATAAGTACATACCATCAAGTGCTGCACTATACTTGTACAATCATAATATTTCAGTCTTTGAATCCAGAAAATACATCATACCATGCCTTCCGTGAGGGAAGTTAATATACTCCCGCCTAAGAATAGTGAACACATTATATGAACTCGCATGGCTCAACCGAACATTCGTTTTAGAACTCTTTTTATTTATTCAGGAGTATTATTTAGCCATTGGTAACACGTATTTACCTTTTCCTGAGATCGCTTTATTTCAATAAGAAAAACCTGCTACGGCACCTTTGAAACAAGTTTTTTAGTTGGTAGTGCTGATAACTATTCTTATTTAATTGAATTTTCATCTTAACACTTTAAAGAATCTGTCACTCACTGTTGTCGCCGCCTAAGCCTACTGGTGTTGTAGTCGTTGTCGTGTCCTCTGAACCTATATATGTTTAAATGTGCAGTTGTTATTATATCTGAAGGCATATATATAATGAATGACATGGTCACTTGTCTATAGCTCAGTACGAAATGTTACGATAAGAGCGGCAAAAACAATTTGGAAAATTAATTGGCACAGTTATTTGAAAACAGATACTTTCATTAGAATGTAAAAATCTAGAACTGAAATTCAATATTTTAATCCACGATGCCCTTGAACTTACCCGATGAGCTCGTGCTGTATGTCGTCGTACCAGGTGTTGTGACAACTGAATGTAAATATAAGTCAATCAGTGAAGGTTATCAGGGGCAATGTATAGTTATAATCACTGGTGGAGATATTGTACCGCAATATGTTATTCACACTTTACACTAATTGTTCCAATTAAAAAAAAAACAGAGTTACCATTTCCACTCATGTTCAACGCCACACAACAAATACACTGAGATGATTATCTGAAGAAGTGTTCGGATTTTTATTATCATACATTATTTTTATCTGAAAGACGATCTCGTTCACTTTAATCAGATTATAGGAATATTAATCGACAAGCCTTCAAATGATTCACGTGCTACTGTAAATGCACAAAGCATAACCGTGCTATTGAGTAGATTATATATCTAAAAGATAAAATTATGCGATTAATATTTTAATCAGGTATTGCTATTTCAAAATAACGATTTTGTTTAGGTGAGTACATTATGATGTATGTAGTTTGTACATTCAATACCATACCTGTTCTCAACTCAGGTAAATCTGGACAAAACATCTGAAACATGGACAGGTTGCAGGCGATGTCTTGACTTCCTGAAATAACGAACATGTGACATCAACGACAGTCCATTTTATACCTTCAATCACCGAATTGTAATGATCATGTCGCATGCTAGAGTATCATCGATTTCGATAACACAATTGTCATGATAATTTATTACCTTTGCAACCTCATAAACAATGTTCGGCTTTTCCTCGTTGAATAAAACAGTCTAAACCCACTGTCATGTATTCATTTGTTTTTTATCCATAGACCGAGAATTCTTTCTTCATCTCACCTAACACTTCGTTGAACAAGTTTTCAACTCGAGGTATACACCCATCGGAAAGTGTCTGGTTGTTGAAACAGTGTACCATCTCCTCCCCAGATCTACATGAAAATTTAAATAGTTTCAAAAAAGAGTTTTCAATTCTCATTGATAGATCTGTGTGATAGTTTTAATCAGTCTCCATTCGGTTATATAGGGACGTTTTAAAATGATAACATTCTATGTAAATTTGAAACCAAAACTGATATTTGATTAAAACTATATACATATAGTATATATAGATTGTAAGATATTCGCCATTGTATTTCAACACTCGCTTGTAACTGCGGTAATCGGCAAACGAACACAAGTAGAACGAGAACGAGCAAACCTGTCTGAGAACTAGGAGGTCGATCTATGAACGTGGAATGAGTAGAACCTGTTCAGAGCGGATTTAAAATGGCCCTGAAGTGCTTAACAACGTTGTTGGAAGTCAAACAAAACAAACATTTTTTTAAAAATTTATTTCTTTTTGTGGTACATGCACATAACAATTTACAAGTGACATTCTGAGTACAACTTATTAGAATAACACACATGAATTCTAAGCAACCAAACCCTCCGTTTTGTGTTACAATTTGTGAGGGTTTTCAGTTAAAGAAAGAACAAAGGTAAAGATAGAAGGACGTTTTTAATAAGTCAAATAGTAAGTGACAAGTTGACCAAAATTTCATAAATTTGGAGTAGCGTTATAGTTGTCGATATTGTATATTTTCTTAATGTCATTTTTAATGTAGGTTAAGTTTGGTTTCAAACCGTTTTGTTTTGTTTTGAAAATGGTGTACTTAATGGTTGTGATTATCGTGTTCAGTATTCTGTTCCTATATTCAGGATATTCAAGACATATGTTCTTTTTGATAGATTTATGTTTGCTTGTGTGATAACCGAGACTATACGTTCCGACTAAAATTAATTCTGCAATAGACAATTATCGGAACGTATACACTTGATTAATTGACGGTGCTTACAAACAAATAATGGATAAATGAACGGAATGTTGACTGTGTATTGACGATGAATACAAACAGACAATGATGAATGAACGGAACGTGGACTGTGTATTGACGATGACTACAAACAGACAATGATGAATGAACGGAATGTGGACTGTGTATTGACGATGACTACAAACAGACAATGATGAATGAACGGAATGTGGACTGTGTATTGACGATGACTACAAACAGACAATGATGAATGAACGGAATGTGGACTGTGTATTGACGATGACTACAAACAGACAATGATGAATGAACGGAATGTGGACTGTGTATTGACGCTGACTACAAACAGACAATGATGAATGAACGGAATGTGGACTGTGTATTGACGATGACTACAAACAAACAATGGATGAATGAACGGAATGTGGACTGTGTATTGACGAACACATGTCATAGGCTTTGGATTCGGTGACAAAAGTTCTTTACCGTTTTGGTCAGTTATAAAACTTTTAAAATGTTTGCTTTGGATGATCTTAACTTAAATGTATAACTAAGATCTTAAAATCATTTGGGTACATGATTAATTTACTACTGCATGTGTATCTGCGCTGAATAAACAGAATATGTGGTCATGTAATTGGTGATGTTCGACATTTCGCCCCGAAATATAGATTATGGCTTTTTACTGAGACTGCATGGTTTACTTAAGAAAATGGAGAAACAATTCAATACAAATGCAAAACGTCTTTGTTTCAGTACTATAAAAAAAAGATTTCTTTAACTGAAAGTCTCTGTAATATGACCAGAAATAAAGATGTATCCGGTAGAATACGTTGTATGGCCTGTAATTTGACATAATTTTGACATGTGACAATGGGATACTTGTTTGCCAGAACGCCTGACAATGGATCCCAATAGGTTGTATCGTTGACCACTTGCCTACAGCAACGTCTTTCCCGAAGAAATGTTTGTGGGACGACTCAGTGTCTAGTTCAAAGCTCTGGCATGTCCAATGATAATTTTCTAACGTTCAAATTTGCCCCGACAAAATACTTCACAGAGGTTTGTCTGCCTGTAATTGAAGGTACGGGTTACTCACTGACAGTCAATCTCCTCGGATATGTTGCAAGACTCGGTGCCAGCAATTTGGGAGAATGTCATAAGGTTATCATTGAAGAATGGATTCATGCACTGGAAGAGAAGCACCTCATCCTGTCCATCACACTGCGTCTGGGTCTGCACTACACACTGCACTGAAATACATGGGAATGTATAGCGTGGTATGGAGGTGGAAAATGTCATTCAGGAAATAACATGTATAGAAAATCTTACTCAAGTGTCTTTTGATATAAACACATCCAGAGGTGATAAAAGTAACAAATATCCGAGGATGCTTTGATTTTTATTAACGCGTGTTGATGTATTTGATACTAGAAGATACGTGAGAGGAATATTCTTACTTTCAATGAAAAGTGAACATCTCTGAACACAGCAATGTCATTAGACTTCTAGTGTTGTGACGTTATAGCCCTGTGATGTCAACATGGTTATGATGCCATGGCATTATGATGTCATCATGTTTTTGACGTCATATGATTTGGGCGAGGCATTACTATGTGTTGTAAAAGCATGGTTATATCATGGTAGGGCAGTATGCAAACATATACTGATAATACAATATCTCATAGGAAATATAGTTTGATCTCACACTAGCTAAATCTTCCTGTGGGTTTTGGGTGATAAACAAAGTTATCCTAGTGGGAGAAGGTAAACATATTTTCCAATTACATATTTACCAAAAGTAAAATAGCACAACGTATTACGTTGGGGTCGCATGTGTCTAACGTTATCATTGGTGTGCTTTTATCGAGAAGAACTGATTATTGCTGAGAATTGCAGCTGCATACCGAAAGTTTGTTCACTTACATGTGTATCTTAGTGCAAATATCATGTAAATTGACGTCCATTGTATCGTCAATAAGGTTTCATCACTTACACTGACAATAAATCAGTATATATCCATGAGTAAAATAATCGCTCTCACACGTATCCTGTGATCGTCACGTCAGTGGTGGATGTTTATGTTTATGTTTATTTTTAAGTTTCGCATAATGAAATAGACAGAAGGGGTCAAATTTAGAAAATTCACATTTCACTGATTTTAGAATAAAAGTTTTCATATCGACTAAATGAGAACAATTTCATCACAAATACAATGAATGAGTATACCAGAAAATAGATGATGTCTGTGTGACCCAGTTGATCACTTAGTGAATATTTCACAGAAGAAAATATAAACTGAAATTTTGAAAGATCGACCCCTGTTCACTTTAAAGAGCTGCAAAAACTGTAACTGTTTACTGTGATACATCAAATCAGACTATGTTATGGACCACTCAACTGTCTTCTTATAATGCAAAATGCAAAGTAACCACTGTAGTTTTCACGTTGATAACGATGCTTTAAAGACATGTCAAATTACACGATATTTGCATTGACATGCCTAAGTAGGTGAACAAACTTTGGATGTGCAGGTGTACTGTTTCAATCATAACCGGTGCAGTTAAATGACAATATAAAGATGTAAATTCTTGATATTTGTCATATTTAAAAACGCGCAATGTATATGTACCGCTGCTCGCGCGCTAATAAGTCAAACGTAATTTTGAAAACTTATCTATAGCAGATTGTATAGACTTACACTCAGACACTGAAATGAAGTCTTTATACTTTATTTATTTATTAAATATTGAAAATGAGACTATGAAAAATGGAATTTTCTATAAACAGAGGCTCCTTTTCAATATTTTTTTCAATATTTGTTTCAAAGTCTAAGTGTTAGACTACATATTTTACAGATCTAGATTAAAATATTTTGGTTTAGTAGTGTTTAATAGGTCATATAACTTGTTTACAAATACATGAAACGTGTATTTTCGGCTTCTGTACAAGTATATGGCCCATTTCTCAATACTCACGGAAAAGCAATAATTGTCATAGGGGAATAAGTATGTGAGTCGAGTAAGATACTGTGTTTTGGCACGTTTCAAGACAAAAAGAAATTTTATGAAAACTACTCTCTTTAAACAACGAACTCAAAATTTCCAAGATTCTGTTATGAACCCTCATTTCAATGACGATATCTTAATAAAAACACGGGAATGTGAAAGCGTGATGAGTCAAGATACATACCTGTTATCAGAAACAAGAACACCAGACCTCTCAGAAGAGACATGCCGACTTGTTGAGACGTTGTCTAACAAATGTAATGAAATAATCCACCTGCCTTCCAACATTAATAATAAAACATAGGTTTATGCCATTAACCATAAAGACTTGTCATTACCGCAAGTAACCACAACATCATAAGATAGAAATATGTTAGAAATGTATATGGTCGACTTGAGTCATGATTATCATTAAATTATCATAATAAATAAGTTCAACAAAAAATATAATGACATTAAACGTGTATAATAATAATATTAATGATCATGAAGGAAAGTTCTTGTAAACAAGCAACCGATGTATTCAGGTTTTGAAGAGAAGACAAACATAATTAGGGACATACTGAGAGGCTATTTGCTTGCGCTATCAAAGTCATTGTCAACAAAATAATGAAACGCGACATTACGAACCAATAAACATACAATACGTGTTTACTTGCGTCAATTTATATCCATAGAAAATATTTGTATAATCACATTCGAAATCTGTAACAATTAAAACAGATTCAAAGGCATTGCTCGTGACATAGCCATCACGAACATACGTCATACATGACAGTATAGTGATAACTACATTTTGTAGAAAAAGAAAATGTTTTATTTCCGTGATTTACACAATACTCGATTTGGCATTAAATACATAAAATGAATAACATAACAAATAACATACACCATGTTTCAACCCGCTTATCAAGAAAATGAATTTCGTTTTTGAATACCTTCCTCATTATCAAACTGAAATACATGTATTTACATTGTAAGTTATTTTGGCGAGATCTATATACACCCATAGTTGTATAGGTTTATGAAATAAACCCGCAAATAATCAATTCGTTATAATAATGAATTAGATTGGATATCAATTTAAAGGATTTACCAAAATATTTTTTAAAAATCCAAATTTATTTCATAATGTAGCACCTTTTACTTTCGTTCAACAAAATGATATAATATACATATAAGCAAAACAAATTGTTTAAAAAGGCTTGTTCCATCTAGTTCCTATTCATGCAAACAACATAATTTGGACACATGAAGCTGAACATTTCATGTAGACCCCAACAAGAACAATATTTGTTACAATTTCGATCGATCTTATGTTTATTCATTTTTTCTTAAATTGATCACATGGTTAATTTGATTATAATCTAAATATTCACTAAATAAACTAGTTTATGTCGGATGTGGAGATTCATTTAGTCAATAACAAATATCACATTTTCGTTCAATCGATTCCATATGATGCCACCTATAAATGGTTGTAAACAATAAGTGTTACATTAAGCAGGTTACATTACCGTTTGAACTATCCTAAATATGTTTCCTTAAATTAACAGTCTGTGTAACTCTGCTATACTGTGTTTATTCCCACTTATACATGAACTATAAACAACAGTGCTTTATGCTTCCGTTTGCTGAATCACAGGCCCCATGTCATGCGTATACAACAAACAACCAGTCCTGTCTGTCAGGAACTGTCAAACAGAACAAACAGTTGTTTATATAAGTTGAGAAGTAAAACAATTGCGCATGTTGATAGTTTAAGTTTACAGTCAAGTAAATACACTACCAGAATATAACTCTTGCACGTACTCAGACGTCAATGAGAATTATATGTACTTTGTAGTTTACTGCAATTTTGTTTGCTCTTCCATATTAAAAAAAACTACATGTTTATATCAAATGTGCTACGAAAAGATCAAAACAAGTTGCAATTCACCTCGTAAAGTTTAGTTCAAGTCCTATATCCCAACAAGATATTCTCTTTTCTTTTCAGACTATTTCAGGCGTACCAAAGTAAAATTCGAATTGCAACGAAAAACGAAAATGCACACATAAAGACACGAATCTGCATAGTAATTAGCGAAGTGAAAGACGCGAAGCCCAACACGGTGACTGCGGAGCAAAATATGACATTTCACCGATGTCATGAAGGTTATTTATTTCATGAACATTTTAGTAAATCATTTCCATCCTTCTTTAATTCATAAAACACCACGAATAAGAAGCAGAAAATGCATTATAACTTCCCAGTTGAAGGATTCAAACTTTCATCCGTCATTTTGGAATATTGGAATTGTGCGCAGTCATGCATAGTGTTGCGCTTCGCGTCTTTCATTTCGCATCCTCATGTATTTATAAACGCTGATCGTCTCATTTGTGTGCAGATTCGCTTCTTTTCATTCCGTATCGCTAATTATTGATGCAAATTCGTCTCTATAAGGATACTTTTCGATGCTTTTCGATGCAATTCGATTTTTTCTGTGGTTGGCCTGTATTTTACATCAAGGAAACAAGTTGTTAAGAGAGAGACATTTTCATGAAGAGTTGATTAAGGTTCTTATATTTCCTGGTTTTGTTTCGTATTTAAATGTGTCATCTATAAACAGGCTTACAATGTTAATATTTTATATTAAGTTATAATGTTAATGTTTTACACCTGACCTGATTTTCTGACGAGAACAACCGTCAATTTTACCCCCATATGTTAACCCTTAATTTACACTAAAAGTTGTTTTTTTATTCGGTATACGGTTTGATGTAGTGTTGAGCCTGTGTGTAAAATAGTTGCCGACCTCGACCTCGGGTTCAAGTTAGATGAATCCTCGCGCACGTGAAACGTGAATACCTCGGCCTTACGGCCTCGGCGTTCATGATTCACGGTCATCTAACTTGAACACCTCGGTCTCAGTCGGTAACTTTTACCTACTTACTATAAATTTCTTAGTGCAGGCGTTCTACTTGCGAAGTCGACACAAGTGAATGTGAAATGTGAATTTGAAAATAAGTTACATTGTAAAAGATCATAAACGACCGTGCCATTCGGTAAGGCATCTATGGCCATCTTCGGCAGAAGTTGAAGTATCCAGGTCTCTGACTGTTCTCATGTCAACGGACAATGGACTTATAGTTGTGTCTTCAGTACCACCGTGTTGACATCCTCCAGCGCTGAGTCGGTCTTGTGGTACTGGTACGGGATGAGTTGAGATTTGAAAACGTAATTTTGTTGTGAATCACCTATGGAAGGCCGTCGGAGACACGTTGATGTACTTCCTGAGATCGGCGATCTCGTTGTGGTAGATCTTGTGAATTAACTTGGACTTGGATTTGGAAGCATTGATGTGAAGATGAAGACAGGCTCATAATGGTTTGAGTTTTGCTTCACTGTTTTCTTGTCCACTTTCTCCATACGGGCAGAACAGCCAGGCTGTGTGCACGTACCAATGTCACTTGTGTTACTTTTATTTTTTTTCTATTGTTTAAAAACTTGTCTCTTGCAAAGTAACTGCGTGATTTTTCTCCAAGTACTTTTTCGGTGAAGTTAACTTGTGCAGTTCTGTGTCATTTTTTTCAATTATTTGAATATATGCCACAGAGTTTTCTTATTAAAACATGGTTCACGCCACTATGACAATTTCTGAACACGTTTTAATTTGGAAAACGATTAAATCAAGTTATACTCCCAATAATTGAAATATATCTTAAATATTTAAAATTGATAAGTACGTGTAACAACCGTAAGTATATGTACATACTAGTATTGAATTATTATTATGGCGAAAATTGACTACTGTATGTTTAGAAGTTTTGAAAAAGAATAAATCCGAATTCAGTGTTGAATTGCAGATTAATCTTCTCGCGCTTTTACGTGTGTCAAGAGCAACGAGTTTACCACAATCTTATCTCAAAGTATGCAATATATTCCCCTTTTACTCCCAACATTGATTATGTTTCCCGATAAGTATTCACTATGTTTCTAGCTTAGTGGAACCTCAATATACAGAGGCCCCAGTGGTTAGACTCTCAAAAAGCGCCTTTTTGTTCTGTTAATTACGACAGGTTCATTGTCAAAATAGGTGAGCGCTTGGTCTACCTCTACTCTTCTGTCTGACATTTGAGTCGTCTGCAATTTTGGGTCGTCTGCTTTGGGGTCGTCTGATTATTGGGTCGTCTGCTTATTTGGTCGTCTGTTTATTGGGTCGTCTGCCTATCGGGTCGTTTGCATATTGAGTCATCTGCCTATTGGGTCGTCTGCTTCTTGGGTCGTCTTCTTATTGAGTCGTCTGTCTTCTTATTGGGTCGTCTGCTTATTGGGTCGTCTGTAAATGGGTCGTCCGCGTATTGGGTCGTCTGCATTTGGGTCGTCTGACTATTTGGGTCGTCTGTTTTTGGGTCGTCTGTAAATTGGGTCGTCTGCTTATTGGGTCGTCTGCATATTGGGTCGCTTGCCTATAGGGTCGTCTGCCTATATCCTCGGGTATCACATATGCGTAGGCATGCACGCTCGGTGATATAAGGACTAGATAAATAATAATGATATAAAAAGTTAGTTATTTCGAAAGACGAAACGGCAGTAGTTCTTCTAAATAATACACCCAGCTAATCATAACTTATTCAGAGAAAACATGGTATGTTTGAGTTTGGCGGTGTCTATCTGACACGTCTTAATTCTTATTTTGTGTTCAGCAAGACACGTACACGCACCTGTGCGTGATCAAACGGGTTTACTGTTTGCCTTCATGAATATATACCATGCAATATATACTTACCTAGCCACCCCAAGTGTTTTGTCATCAACTCAACCAGAAATGAGACGTTATTACCCTAGTGTCAAATTTATGTATTTATATTTGTGCGAGTGAGATGTAAATAGACAATTCTGTCCGTCTGTCCGTCTGTCTGTCTGTCTGTCTGTCAAGGTGAGTGTGGTGTGAGGTGAGTTGGGGTGTAACGCAGCTTGGAAGTATTTCATTATATCACGGCTGCTAGTATATGACAGGGAAGTGGCTACACTTTTGAACCAAAAATAGTGTAGGTGAATTGAGAGTGTAGGAGTTATTCGGGGACACCGTGGCAATGCAATGCGTTGTTCAAAACTTGCGATCATCGGCTAGAACTAGCGAACCATGGGCGGTACTGCCCTGAAATTCAGTGTAGCATTGCACCCAAATCTTACTGCATGTAAAACAGTTCTCTAATACAAAAAAAGTTGCCAAACCCCTGGCGGAATTCGGACCCCTATTGATCCGAAGCCAAACGCGCTAACCACTGCGCTGAAAACGATATGAGAAATTCAATACATACCGCAACGTCACCTGTCACGTAAGAAGTTGAAAAAAGGGTCTTGCTCATTAGCATAATGTCCATATGTCTGATGTAAATAACACAAAAGAACTATGTTTGGTATTTGTCTCTGATTTGGTCTTCTTTGTTTATCAGCATTTTTATCAAATAGCGTATTTCGAGGAAAACACATGAAACGAGAAAACTTTGTCTAACTGGAACGACAATTCAAAAATCACGATATAGAACATTTTTATGACTTAAAACATGTTCACAATTTTTATTGTCCCTTTATTGTAGATCTAAATGGTAATCACACAAAAATGAATGCATCAGCAACTATTACTTCAGGTGCTGTAATCTTATGCATGTACAACGTTTCATGAAAGGACAACAAATGTAAACAAGTCTATTTTTGGTTAAGAAATGGTGTTTAAACTTCTCTTGCGTTTAAATTCACATATTTTTCGTAAACCTATTTAACTAAAAGAGTATCCAAGAGCCAATAAGTATGTTGTTGAAGTAAGAGATGCCCAAACGTTATAAATGATAAATAGATCCATATACCTTCTTTCCAAGATAAGCCGAAATTTGCTTCATAATCAATCGAATTGGTATATTTTAGATCAGCAAAGTTTTAACAAATGGTTGACTGCTTGTTTCAGGGAAATAGGTCTACATATTCTTACTTCTGGACTCTAGTAATGACAAAACTCTCAACAACGTTTTGATTAAATTTATAATATACATGTGTAGGCCTACTTAAAATAAATCGGGCAAGGTGAATATTCACTTTTATTTTCAAAAGATAGATTATATGTAATAGAAAATGCGAAAATATGTAAATTGTTAATGCTATGTCACACAACTTAAACGATCGAGGTACAATTCTTATATTTGAGACCTTTAAATTAAACAGCTAATTGTTTGATTATTGACTTTTCGTCTTCAACAAATTCCTCCAAACAGAGGCCTCCTTAGCCATGGCATTGAATGTGGTGTTTCGTTTGTAACCTTAAGTCGGTCTGATGGATTAATATTTTCCATCCTGATCCATCAGCGTACTGATTTTAGAGAATTTGTATCCACTACGATAGTAAAGTACCCTTATATCCTGAGCCCAATAAGCCTAGTTTTGGCATTGATTGATTACTCGTTTTTACATGGCATAACATGTAAATTTTCAGTCAATGAAATGCCGTGATTTGCACTTTAATGGTCACCCATAGGTTCTCTCATCCGGGTACTGCCTCTTTTGTTGGAATGGAAGTTCTTTCATTTGCTGGTCATTTAAATCCATATATATATACGAGAGTTACTGAGCTCAAGGAATCACGGTATTGTAATAGGGTAGCGGATACAAATGCACCGTTGGAGCATGATGATGGCTTTCAAGCTTCGTTGCTGATTCCCTGTTGTAAAAGGTCACCTGCCATGACCTCTATAGTGCAGTACTCAGATCAGAAACGCAGCGGGTTAAGAATGTTACGTTCGATCTGATTTATATTGAGAGATTGAAACTCTTCCTGTGTCTAAGTTAACCAAGTTTTCAGAAACCAAAATAACTTTTTTTAAACTTTAGACGGATTAACATTGCCCAATTTATTCACTTATTCAAAATCCAATCCTGAAAACCTGAAATGTTCCGTCCTTTTTTAACAACATGCCACCAAATCTACATGTAGGTGTAGAGGGCGAATCACAACTACTTATGCACTTTACAGTTCTTGAAGTATGTGTGCGATATGTCAACATATTTATCTAAAAACACGTGAACATTAAAACCAGGGTTTAAATCACCATTGCCATTGCCTAAATTGTCTTCTCCTGGGTATAATTATGTACAGACGATGTGAGTTGAGTTTTGTGAATTGGGCTATGTACTCTTTTGTATTCGGTTCGTGTCGAGAGGTGATCACATTGTGACCTGTTCATTCGGGCGACTTCATATTACATGACGCTCTCTGTTAACTAGTCGAGGGAATTTACGTATAGGATAAACCATGCCAAAGGGTCTTTATGAGATTTAAAACCCGCACCCGAGAGATAAACACGAGGGGCGTCAGATACCACATTTCCTTGCTGTCAGTAGACCTACCCATAATCGAAAAACCAAACATCATGATTTGGAAGCATTGGGGAAGGACATAAAATAAGTCGCGTATAAAAGTTTAATACTTTAAAACTTTAATACAATATACAAATGATTAAATCGATTGTCCTGTATCACAAAATGCAATGGATCGCCTTACAGCAGGGTAAAATAAAAATATCATAAATTCCATTCAAACTCTGTTTATACTCATTATCTTGTCGCTGACACAATGACCATGTGTTAGGTAGTCACAGTAAGGGTTACCAGGACAGCAGCGAGTAGAAGGATCCATATAGGACCCGCGGAGGATCCACCTGAAACAGATACTAATGGTGAGCAGTCAATGAGTTTATATTAACTGAACCATTGCATACTTCCCCAATAATAAATCCAGTAACGTCAACGATGTTTTACAGGTATTATACAACGATCAGATTGATACCTGTTATATAAGGACCCGAGAAACTATAGCGTAGAAGATGTTGTTACGTGAAAAGACAGGGTTATTCATAGTTGATCGACTTCCTTAACAGGATGAATTTGATTTGGATGAATAACTTCTTTATTTAGTTGACCATCTATCAATACCCCTGTCTTCTCTATAACACCAACTTCTAGAATGCCTCTCAAGTAATTGATGACTAGGTCTTGCAGACAGACTTAACAGCGTACATGTTGTAACATATACTATTGTTCCTTTTGAAGAGGATATATAGACACTTTTTTTATAGATTGTACATCCTTGCTTCTGATTTATTTCTAAGCTGTAGAGGGAGGTGCAACTTCCAACGCAAGGCATAACTCTGGCCAGTCTCCATCACTGGCTGATTTAAGCCTTGCAGTATTTCCCTCGCTATGCCGTGCCAAGATGGTGAATCATGAAATGCATAGAGGGCCCGGATTTCCTAGCAAAGATATCTTAATGAAATACTGCAAGGCCTAAAACAGCCAGTAATGGAGACTGGCAGTAGTTATGACTTGCATGGGGAAGTTGAGGAAGGTGTAGAGTGTAAGATAGTCAGGTTCATCTTACCATCAAATGTAGTGACGATCGGAGGAGAGGCTGGGCAGGCTGCCTCCAGGTTATCTACTATACACGTGATTTGTTGTAGAGCTGAAACATGAGATACTTATTTCAGACTGTTTACACAATGGTTCATAATTAGACAATTAATATAAACAATAAACATTAACAATAAGCGTTTGGTTAATGTTTATTCAAGGCAAATAATTCTGTTTCTTACGATAGCATCATGACGTGTGTCACCTTTATAGCGGCGTTGCTGATTACAAAACTAGATTCAAATGCAACCAATCAGGACTCTTCATTTTTAAGCCGAGAATTTCCTCATAGTGGAACAGAGGTTACTATCGAAAATCTGAAGGGAGTTTACTCTGTAGGAAGAGAATGCGTCTCCTTTGTCGTTTTGGTGTTAAAGATGTTAATGTAAAGGACATAAGGTTTCGAATCATATACCTTATTCCTTCATAGAGCCATCGTGTTTTAAAGATGTTCACATTCAGAAATAGTGCCTTACGAATATATAGAACTAATTTCACTCAGAGAAAGCGGGTATGTTGAATATCATTAATGTGGTAAAATGTAATAACTGCGGGGAAAATGTAATAACGGTAAATTGTAATGAAAACGCGCTACCTATGACACTGTTCACATAGCCGCGGATGGTGTTTCTGCAGCCTTCAGTCAATGGAAGACCGTTGATACAAGTCACAGTCTGGTTAAACACACTGCAGGTAAAACAACAAGGTAAGGAGCATAGATGTCTGTTCAATGTGTATAGGGAAATGTGAAACATCAGTCTGATTAAAATCGACGGTTTTCCGTGGAATAAAAATTGCAAAATAGTGCATCTACGGGGATACGAACTCATATCAGTCGTAGGTTTCACGCCAAACAGTCTGATTACAGCCCGTAGACTCGCGTGTTCGAGCGCAAGTCAGGTAGCCAATCAAAAGACGCCCAACAAATGTTTTCGGTGCGAGATGCTAGGGGCAGATAACTCCAAACAGCTATCCCTTGGTCTGTTCCGAATGCTTTCAAAACAGTGACCGTTTAAAAACTACGTTGTGATTGGTCAGCTATTTGACTGGGCTTTGGTTGTGTTAAACATTCGCCTATATGGGGTGTCCCCAGAGCACGTGGAGAGGAATCTACAGAACCTGTTCGTATTCCGTCGTATCCCGGTAGATGCATAATTTTGCAAATTTTATTCTTCGGAACAATGTCGATTTTAATCAGACTGATCAGAACTTTGAATAAATCACGGTTGAACAGTGTCGACATCAGGTTTTCATTGAAAAAATATCCTTTCAACCCAATTTATCAAAATTAAAGGAAGTTGTTTAATAAATATGGATGTAGAAATGAAGGAGTTTTAACGTTTATACATTACGGACATAATGAGAATGACTTAATTTAACACTTACTCACAATCGATGCCAACCAGGACACAGTCATTTGTGCCCAATAAGGTATTAATGATGGCCTCGTGCGCGTTGAAGAAAATGTTTAGACAATTGAAAATATCGCCCATTTCAGTATACAAACAATTTATTTCAAGGTCCGTGCACTTGCCTATGGGAAGCACTGTGAATAAAGACAGTAAGAACTTTAAGTAAGTATCCTTCGTGGGAATGTCAATAATGCTCGTTTGCACTCGGTCATTAATTTATTAAATCAATTGTCATCTTCATGGACACAGTTCTCTCTAGCTGCATATTGCCGTATTTCACTATTCAAAAGACTGCTTTTTTTCTGAAATGTAACTACCATATCGATTAATTTGGAGGAGTTAAGTTTCAGTAAGTCTAGAAATCGGAATTGATTCATACACATGTACAAATAATGACACTTCAATGAAATAACATATAAAAGAGAAAACTAAAGAACATATTCAATAGTATGTCATCGAGTTACTTCAAATAGGTCATGGACAACACATGAAACTCATACAACAATAGTTTCCCAATATAAATGCAGTTACATGTATACAGATGGTATGGACAGAAGAGTAGAAAAATATATGTCTATTTTACAAATCATAAATTATTATGGGTTAAAATAACGATCATTTCAACAAAGCGTTGAAGGATATTGTGCGTTGTGTTTACTCGTTATCTCCGCTATAACAACCCTATATCTGTCTCTGAATGAATACGACTAACCATAAGTAAAACATGAACTTACATGCTAGTACGCAGATAGTTGGTATCAAACTTGAACATAATCCCCTCGCCATTTTGTCCAAGTCGACTGTGAACTATGAAAACACATAACACATGGCCCTTCATATGACTCTACGTCGACACACAGGTAGCCATTCACCCGTGACTGACTCCCAGGGACTGTATTTAACTAAAAGAGTATCCAAGAGCCAATAAGTATGTTGTTGAAGTAAGAGATGCCCAGACGTTATAAATGATAAATAGATCCATATACCTTCTTTCCAAGATAAGCCGAAATTTGCTTCATAATCAATCGAATTGGTATATTTCAGATCAGCAAAGTTTAAACAAATGGTTGACTGCTTGTTTCAGGGAAATAGGTTTACATATTCTTATTTCTGGAATCTAGTAATGACAAAACTCTCAACAACGTTTTGATTAAATTTATAATATACATGTGTAGGCCTACTTAAAATAAATCGGGCAAGGTGAATATTCACTTTTATTTTAAAAAGATAGATTATATGTTATAGAAAATTAAATTGTAAATACTATGTCACACAACTTAAACGATCGAGGTACATTCTTATATTTGAGACCTTAAATTAAAAAGCTAATTGTTTGATTATTGACTTTTCGTCTTCAACAAATTCCTCCAAACAGAGGCCTCCTTAGCCATGGCATTGAATGTGGTGTTTAGTTTGTAACCTTAAGTCGGTCTGATGGATTAATATTTTCCATCCTGATCCATCAGCGTACTGACTTTAGAGAATTTGTATCCACTACGATAGTAAAGTACCCTTATATCCTGAGCCCAAGAAGCCTCGTTTTGGCATTGATTGATTATTCGTTTTTACATGGCATAAAATGTAAATTTTCAGCCAATGAAATGCCGTGATTTGCACTTTAATGGTCACCCATAGGTTCTCTCATCCGGGTACTGCCTCTTTTGTTGGAATGGAAGTTCTTTCATTTGCTGGTCATTTAAATCCATATACGAGAGTTACTGAGCTCAAGGAATCAGGGTACTGTAATAGGGTAGCGAATACAAATGCACCGTTGGAGCATGATGATGGCTTTCAAGCTTCGTTGCTGATTTCCTGGAGTAAAAGGTCACCTGCCATGACCTCTATGGTGCAGTACTCAGATCAAAAACGCAGCGGGGTAAGAATGTTACATTCGATTTGATTTATATTGAGAGATTGAAACTCTTCCTGTGTCTAAGTTAACCAAGATTTCAGAAACCAAAATAACTTTTTTTAAACTTTAGACGGATTAACATTGCCCGACTTATTCACTTATTCAAAATCCAATCCTGAAAACCTGAAATGTTCCGTCCTTTTTTAACAACATGCCACCAAATCTACATGTAGGTGTAGAGGGCGAATCACAACTACTTATATGCGCTTTACAGTTCTTGAAGTATGTGTGCGATATGTCAACATATTTATCTAAAAACACGTGAACATTAAAACCAGGGTCTAAATCACCATTGCCATTGCCTAAATTGTCTTCTTCTGGGTATAATTATGTACAGACGATGTGAGTTGAGTTTTGTGAATTGGGCTTTGTACTCTTTTGTATTCGGTTCGTGTCCAGAGGTGATCACATTGTGACCTGTTCATTCGGGCGACTTCATATTACATGACGCTCTCTGTTAACTAGTCGAGGGAATTTACGTATAGGATAAACCATGCCAAAGGGTCTTTATGAGATTAAAAACCCGCACCCGAGAGATATACACGAGGGGCGTCAGATACCACATTTCCTTGCTGTCAGTAGACCTACCCATAATCGAAAAACCAAACATCATGATGTGGAAGCATTGGGGAAAGACATAAAATAAGTCGCGTATAAAAGTTTAATACTTTAAAACTTTAATACAATATACAAATGATTCAATCGATTGTCCTGTATCACAAAATGCAATGGATCGCCTTACAGCAGGGTAAAATGAAAATATCATAAATTCATTTCAAACCCTGTTTATACTCATTATCTTGTCGCTGACACAATGACCATGTGTTAGGTAGTCACAGTAAAGGTTACCAGGACAGCAGCGAGTAGAAGGATCCATATAGGACCAGAGGAGGAGGATCCACCTGAAACAGATAGCAATGGTGAGCAGTCAATGAGTTAATATGAACTCAACCATTGCACATACTTCCCCAATAATATATCAAGTAACATCAACCATGTCACCTGGATACTGTCCAAACTATATATGGAGCCTCAAGCAATGCCATTTACTTTTAATTACTATGTAAAAAGAGTAGAGACCGGGATAGGCGAGGAGGGGCTAGTGGGCTAGCGGCGATGACTAGTTTCGTCCTGTGTTGGACTCATCAGATGTAGTTAGCTAGCAGGATGTGTGCTATATATACCCTGTTCAACTGGGTGCACCAACGGAGGTGGTGTCGGTGGTGTCGGTGGTGTACCGGTGGTGTGCCGGTGGTATATGTGGTCTGCCGGTGTAACACCGGTGGAGTACCGGTGGTGTGCCGGTGGTGTGCCGGTGGTGTGCCGGTGGTATCGGTGGTCTGCCGGTGGTGTGCCGGTCAAGTGGATCTTTGAGCTCAATACGTTCCAACCACATGGACTCAATGATAAGATAGTTGGTTGAAATATCCCCTTTATATTTCCTCCTTTTAATTACTATGGTTACGATGTTTTACAGGTATAATACAACGATCAGATTGATACATGTTTAGGACCCGAGAACTATAGTGTAGAAGATGTTGTACATGTACACGATAAGACGGGGATATTCATGGATGATCAACGTCTTTATTTAATAGGATGAATTTGAATTGGATGAATAACTTCTTTATTTAGTTGATCATCCATCAATATCCCCGTCTTCTCTATTACACCATCTTCTAGAATGACTCTCAAATAATTGATGACTAGGTCTTGCAGACAGACTTAACAGCGTACATGTTGTAACATACTATTGTTCCTTTTGAAGAGAAACATATAGACTATTTTTTATAGATTGTACATCCTTGCTTCTGATTTATTTCTAAGCTGAAGAGGGAGGTGCAACTTCCAACGCAAGGCATAACTCTGGCCAGTCTCCATCACTGGCTGATTTAAGCCTTGCGGAAAATCCCTAGCTTTGTTGTACCAAGATAGTGGATCGCTGCACCTGAAATGCATAGTGGGTCTGGATTTCCTAGCACAGAGATCTTAATGAAATACCGCAAGGCCTAAATCAGCCCGTAGAAGAATAGAAGAAGTTTATTCAATTGAAGTATGTAGGCCATAAGCCCATAATACAGCATGTACATAATGCATGTGTTATATAATTGATGCTCTTAATTGCATAGCTTTAACAATGAAAGTTGCTAACAGCTTGATGGTAATTTGGTTATATGACGACATTAAAACATAAAATTTATGTCTGCTTGGAAATTGAAAATATCGTTTAGGAATAAATTCATTTCTTAAATCATCATAACATTTGCATATTATAATAAAGTGATATTCATCTTCTATATAATTACATTTACATACATTGCATATTCGCTCATTTCTGGGTTCCTTGTTATGCCTACCGGTTTCAACTCTAAGATGGCTAGAGCAACATCGTAAGCGAGCCATTGTATGTCTAAATTTATCACATGTTAAAACAGTAATGTACAATTCAGTGGGAAAACTGTGTTTATGCATAGCATATAAATAAGCCTTGGGACTATCTTGAACAGCAGAGTGCCAATCTTGTTCACAACAAAATTTTAATCTATTGAAAAATTCTTTTACGAACATTGAAATATTGTTAATACGCTGATACTCCCAAACATACCGATACCCGAGTGAACATAAACTATCTCTGACCTTAGAAGCCCAGTTGACATTACCATTATTAATAGCTTGCAACTGCATACTATAACATTTTTTTACATATCTGTAATTAGGCATGGCTAAAATTTTACCCCAGTAGGATATCACTCTTTTATATGCAAAAATATACATAGGGTATCGGCCACATTCACCTCTAACAATATGGTTGGAAGTTGATGACTTTACACCGAGAAAACGTTTACAAGCTTGCATATGTATAACCTCTATTTCCGAACAGATGCCTTTATTTAACCCCCAGATTTCAGATCCATACAATAATAAGGGACTTACTTGGGAATCAAATATTTTAAAGAAAAGCTTAAACGAAAGAGGGAGAGAGAAATCAGCCAGTAATGGAGACTGGCAGTAGTTATTAGGAAGGTGTAAGATAGTCAGGTTCATCTTACCATCAAATGTAGTGACGATCGGAGGAGAGGCTGGGCAGGCTGCTTCCAGGTTATCTACTTAACACGTGATTTGTTGTAGAGCTGAAACATGAGATACTTATTTCAGACTGTTTACACAATGGTATATGTAATGTTTATAAAAACAATAAACATTAACAATAAGCGTTTGGTTAATGTTTATGCAAGGCGAAGGATTCTGTTTCTTACAATAGTATCATGTGTCACCTTTACAGCGGCGTTGCTGATTACAAAACTAGATTCAAATGCAACCAATCAGGACTCTTCATTTTTAAGCCGAGAATTTCCTCATAGTGGAACAGAGGTTACTATCGAAAATCTGAAGGGAGTTAACTCTGTAGGAAGAGAATGCGTCTCCTTTGTCGTTTAAATTTTGGTGTTAAAGATGTTTATGTAAAGGACACAATGTTTCGGATCATTTACCTTATTCCTTCATAGAGCCATCGTGTTTTAAAGATGTTCACATTCAGAAATAGTGCCTTACGAATATATAGAACTAATTTCACTCAGAGAGAGTGGGTATGTTGACTATCATTAATGTGGTAAAATGTAATAACTGCGGGGAAAATGTAATAACGGTAAATTGTAATGAAAACGCGATACCTATGACACTGTTCACATAGCCGCGGATGGTGTTTCTGCAACCTTCAGTCAATGGAAGACCGTTGATACAAGTCACAGTCTGGTTAAACACACTGCGGGTAAAACAACAAGGTTAGGAGGATAGCTTCTGTTCAATGTGTATTGGGAAATGTGAAATATCAGTCTGATTAAAATCGACGGTATTTTACGTGGAATAAAAATTGCAAAATAGTGCATCTACGGGGATACGAACTCATATCAGTCGTAGGTTTCACGCCAAACCGTCTGTTTACAGCCCGTAGACTCGCGTGTTCGAGCGCAAGTCAGGTAGCCAATCAAAAGACGCCCAACAAATGTTTTCGGTGCGAGATGCTAGGGGCAGATAACTCCAAACAGCTATCCCTTGGTCTGTTCCGAATGCTTATAAAACAGTGACCGTTTAAAAACTACGTTGTGATTGGTCAGCTATTTGACTGGGCTTTGGTTGTGTTAAACATGCGCCTATATGGGGTGTCCCCTGAGCACGTGGAGAGGAATCTACAGAACCTGTTCGTATCCCGGTAGATGCATAATTTTGCAAATTTTATTCTTCGGAACAAGGTCGATTTTAATCAGACTGATCAGAACTTTGAATAAATCACTGTTGAACAGTGTCGACATCAGGTTTTCATTGAAAAAATATCCTTTCAACCCAATTTATCAAAATTAAAGGAAGTTGTTTAGTAAATATGGATGTAGAAATGAAGGAGTTGTAACGTTTATACATTACGGACATAATGAGAATGACTTAATTTAACACTTACTCGCAATCGATGCCAACCAGGACACAGTCGTTTGTGCCCACTAAGGTATTAATGATGGCCTCGTGTGCGTTGAAGAAAACGTTCAGACAATTGATAATATCGCCCATTTCAGTATACAAACAATTTATTTCAAGGTCCGTGCACTTGCCTATGGGAAGCACTGTGAATAAAGACAGTAAGAACTTTAAGTAAGTATCCTTCGTGGGAATGTCAATAATGCTCGTTTGCACTCGGTCATTAGTTTATAAATCAATTGTCATCTTCATGGACACAGTTCTCTCTAGCTGCATATTGCCGTATTTCACTATTCAAAAGACTGCTTTTTTTCTGAAATGTAACTACCATATCGATTATTTTGGAGGAGTTAAGTTTCAGTAAGTCTAGAAATCGGAATTGATTCATACACATGTATAAATAATGACACTTCAATGACATAACATATAAAAGAGAAAACTAAAGAACAAATTCAATAGTATGTCATCGAGTTCCTTCAAATAGGTCACGGACAACATATGAGACTCATACAACAATAGTTTCCCAATATAAATGCAGTTACATGTATACAGATGGTATGGACAGAAGAGTAGAAAAATATATGTCTATTTTACAAATTATACATTATTATTGGTTAAAATAACGATCATTTCAACAAAGCGTTGAAGAATATTGTGCGTTGTGTTTACTCGTTATCTCCGCTATAACAACCCTATATATCTCTCGGAATGAATACGACTAATCATAAGTAAAACATGAACTTACCTGTTAGTATGCAGAAAGTTGGTATCAAACTTGAACATAATCCCCTCGCCATTTTGTCCAAGTCGACTGTGAACTATGAAAACACATAACACATGGCCCTTCATATGACTCTACGTCGACACACAGGTAGCCATTCACCCGTGACTGACTCCCAGGGACTGTATTGTAATCCTGAATCGTGTTGTCTATATATAGTGTTACTGTGTGTGTAAAGACGCACATGTAAAACTTAAAGAAGACACTTAATGAACTTTCAACAATTAACAATTTGAACAATTAATGAGTTCAAACGAAAGTGAGTTTGATACACATTTTTTAAATCATTCACCAGTTTAATTAGAATTGTATTATTTTGAAGGAAGTTTAGTTTTCTGTTTTTCACTTTTCCAAATTATACAAGCGAAATTGCGGACAATGAACTGAAACTGAGACTTCCGCGAGTCGTGTAGCTTTGTGATGGCAGTACGACCATTGTGACGCCACAACTGCACACTTGACGTCATACTTGCAGCAGTATTGCACTGGTTTAATATGCCGTATAAATAATACATCGCAGTATATTCCACATGCGAGTAACAACTTTAATATGCAATGAAACATGAATGCATTACGTTAATGTAATATCTTAAAATGAAATGTGATATTTGTGCTGTTTAATTATATCAAACAACAAAAATATGTCACTGATTTTATCAATATTGTTGCGAAATGACATGTTTTGGTTAATCAATTTGATTCGAGTGAAGTCATGTCTGACAAGACATTCTCTATAGTGTGACAACAATATGCTGGGTCGACCCATATTCTCTTTGTAGATCAAGGTATAGTTATACAGCGAGGTCATGGGCGTGGAAGACTGGGCTTGTTTCAGTGTAAATATATAAAGGGCTTTTGTGTTTATTTCTTAAGTATCACCGATTTAGTTCTGTTTATAAGTGATCGAATATGATCAATTATTTTCTTAGACATATTACCATATATACTTGTACATTCATTTCACAAGCGTGACCTTGTCTTGTCTCTAAGAGTCTAAAATGCTAGATATGCCAAATGATCAACATGGCGTGCTATTATAGGTAGACCATTTCACTGCCATTTATACTTAATTGAAGTGATATATTTATCATAAGACATGTCAGAATCATTCATTCAATGATCACATCTGAGTGTGAATTATTCAAGCGCAAGCATAGTGTACATTAATCTGATTGTTTTATTTGCATTTCTAAAGTTGAAGAAGTTAGTGTAAATGGTGTTGGATGCCAATACACTTGAACGAACTTGAACCCGATGTTCCTTCGTCGATACATTACGTTGAGATTACGTAGGTTGCGTATGGAAGGACACAGCCACATTTGAATATATATTGAAACCTCCTCAGTAGGAGTCGGTATGTATACGAGTAAAAACTGACTTGAATAATCAGTCTGACTGGCACGTGTTCTTTTGTCGAAGTCTATCTCAAGGTCTGAAACACATCGACGCACATACCATTTGAAACTTCGATGTGGTCAACGATAAAACAAACCAATTGTGAAGCAAATACTATGACCGACTGACGATTGCTAATATGAGTATTGTGTTTCACATGAACGGAGGTTGTTGCCCTCCATAAAGTCAACAGTCTCCGCGATTATATAACGGTAACCCTCGACTCATACCGACTTGTTCCCCTCCAAATGTGCTAACGGTTCTCAAACACAATATGTCCCTTTATTTCACTTCATTATGGGTTCATCGATAAACCAATACCCTCTTTGTAGAAACAAAGTGACTGTGGAAAAGATTTTTCGTGTATGGAAACACAACATGACGCAGCCAGCTTTGAGGGTATCGATCTATACAACGACAATAGATATCCAACGATTATATTTCATTTATGACTGACTAAAGGCAGTGGGCCGTTTACAACATGACCCGGTCAAAATAAGGGACAATCAGTTAATTTGAATGTTTTCAATGTATTAAAGCAAGGGCCTGGTGTAACGAGTTATCTCTCTATTAGCATCACCATTGCTCTCACAGGAGCTCAATATTGTCTTACACGAGGATAAACAAATATTGCAATTGTTTGAATTAAAGGATAGATGTAATGACATATGGTCACATTCGGATTCATTACAATGTGATGTCAATTTGGCAATTGCACGATTATGAAATTCTGAAATCGGTCCATAAATTACTTATATACTTTTTTTTTTAAAAACGCCTAATTTAGCCCCGGCGACCAGAATGAAAATCTGCGGGGGTGTGGTCCCTGAGGCGATGATTCTTGTGACGTCCATGGAGTAATATCATTATCGGCGATAGTCATAATTCAAGGTAATTTCGCAACATTTTGATTGTTAATTTCAATAACAAATCTTCAATAAAGCAACTTAAATTTTCCATATATCGAATGTTTAGATATCCAACTAGGTAATTCCGCAGTTGACAATTGCATAAACATGTGTATTTGACGATTTCACACACCTCATAAATACATCTAGGGGCAGTGATAATCATCATTAATTGATTAATTAATTAATAAGGCTTCAGAGAGCGGGTCACAAATGACCCCTCGTCTGTGGTTAATCAGTTACGCCTGATTCCTTTTAAAACGGATCGCGGCGGTAATTGCAGTATTGTTAAAATGGTTAAATTAAAATCGTCTTAATCATCAATTGCAAGTGTATATTGTCTCGATTTTATGTTCAATTGATTCCGATATACACCCAATACCAAAAGAAACTTTGTATCTGAGTTGATTTTATCATATGTATGTTTTTCAATTACAAATATTTCAAGTTTTGGACATCGTACACTAAAACTGAAAAGTAATGGCGTATTGTCATCAGTCAAATATTTTTTTCAGAAGTTTTTAATTTTTTTACAAAAAATGAAATTTAAAAAAATTAAAAAAATTAAACTTTTCATTTTGACAAGACACACATGTTAAGCGACTAACGCACTACTGAAACAGTTTCTGATGTTAAAAGTCCGTTGATATTACCCATTAGCAAAGACCACCGAGTACAAGACCACCACCGAATCACAGACGAATTGATCAAACACATTTTGATACCCCTCGTATGTTGATGCGTCCAAACTTTGTATTTAAATAAACTTTTGAAATGAATATTTTCATACATCGAATGTAAAATTGAATAATTATTACAATACTTAAAAACCCAAATCCAATCGTTGCCTATTATGTGATTTATTAAGACAAGAAGATGGGTGCAAAGTTTCTTTTGGTATTGGGTTTATAATCTACGTAGAGTTAATAATCCGTCATTCTTGAGAAATGTGCATTACACGGGATCTTTAACCTTTACACCTTTTAAAGAAAAAAATATCCCAAGAGTTGAAAACAGCCTCTACGACGTCAGGAAACATTTTGCTCTCTTCCATGTTGTTCTTTCATTTGTCTCAAGAGGAGGAGGTTTGATCATAACCGAAAGGTATGAATCGTCAGAGACATCATCTTCTACGATCCACGGATTATGGTAACAGTATTTGCTGGTAGGCTATGTAATTGTTTCCAATAGCAAATACTAACCAGAGAGCAATGAGGCTGGCTTGTTTCCAACAGCAAATACTAACCAGAGAGCAATGAGGCTGGTTTGTTTCCAATAGCAAATACTAACCAGAGAGCAATGAGGCTGGTTTGTTTCCAATAGCAAATTCTAACCAGAGGGCAATGAGGCTGGTTTGTTTCCAATAGTAAATACTAACCAGAGGGCAATGAGGCCGGTTTGTTTCCAATAGTAAATACTAAACAGAGAGCAATGAGGCTGGTTTGTTTCAAATAGCAAATACTAACCAGAGAGCAATGAGGCTGGTTTGTTTCCAATAGCAAATACTAAACAGAGAGCAATGAGACTGGTTTGTTTCCAATAGCAAATACTAACCAGAGAGCAATGAGGCTGGTTTGTTTTCAATAGCAAATACTAACCAGAGAGCAATGAGGCTGGTTTGTTTCCAATAGCAAATACTAACCAGAGAGCAATGAGGCTGGTTTGTTTCCAATAGCAAATACTAACCAGAGAGCAATGAGGCTGGTTTGACTGAACAAAAGAACATTGTCTGTGTCCAAAGTGAGCAGTATGATGCTCTGGTATCAATGACCAATGACATTGATTGTATGAAGTAGAAACCTGCCACTAAATTCGTCATGAGTGTATGGAGTTTGGTAACTGATCAGCAGTGTAGGGATAACGTATGGTTTCCATTGCATCCCCACAATTGTTACTGATTGATCAGTCAAGAAGGCAAAACTGGTATATTAGTGTTTGCATGCACACAGGCTCCTATGAGAGCATTCTTGTGAAAAGTTATTTACTTATAATATAATATTACAAGGTCAATTGACGTCATCAGATACTATTTTTCAAAACAAAAGGAGAGCAGCATACCAGACAGGACAGTGCTGGTGGAAAGTATTACTTAGAGCTACAGGGGTACCGGCATCAACTGGCTCGAGAAATGGATATTCACTGTTTTGGGAACTTGTACGAGCGACCATCACAGAGGCATCAAAGTATCCATGACCTGTTGGAGTGTGGTCGTCGTCATTCAGAGGATGTCATTGTGGATGCTCTTTTTAAAACTTTGTTAATGTGCAGCTGCTAGTCAGGTTCTCTGTTAAACCATGTCTCGTTGTAGGAACCTTAGTCTTACACTCACACTCTTTATTCTGAAAATATCTCGATTTTATCAAATATTGAAAAGGAGACTTTAAGAAATAGAATTTTCTGTGAAAAAAGCTCCTTTTCAATATTTTTTAAGAGTCTAAGTGTTAGACTTTAGGAACCTTTGTGGTGCCATTTCGAAAAGGAAAAGGAATTTATAGTCTCAAAAACGATTTTTAAAAAACAAACAAACTGTCAACAGCACATCGGCGATATAAACATTATGTTTAAATAGGCTAACAAATAACAACATTCTGGTTGAAAACTAAGACCATTTATTGAGTAAAATATTTCTTCTTGCGGATGAAACATAACGGAGTACATTTAATACAAACAATAAAATTATGTACATAGATATAAAATAAAAAGCTAAATTAATTTCATGTCATGGAAGAGCCGAATATCAAGGTCAAAAAAGATACATAGATATAAACACATCAGTAATCAAGCTAAAGTGTTGTTACGTATACACACTTACTGGGTTATTTTATAAATAAAAAAAACCCAAATTATTGGAATTATTTGCCGATGAAAAGTTTTTTTTATAGAAAAAATAGATTACACAGAGAGAGAACATTGTCAGTAAGATGTTCAAGCCTTTTACACATTAAGCATTTATCTTAGTACAACGCATTTCACAACTATCGTCTAGAAAACTTCGGGTTAACTTACAACTGAAGGAAGCACACGTAAAAGGTATTTGGTTTGTTTAGCGTTAAAAACAGGACTATTGTAAATGCCAGTGACCATTTTTATAGAATGGAAATAATACTATATACATAACCTATTTGAAATTCAACAACACATACTACCATAAATATCATGTAATTGAGTATTTCAAAATAGACGAGCGTTAGAATTAAAGACGACATTACAAAACAGGTAGCATTTACCACCGCCATCTACACCAATCAAAGACATTGGACGTTGGAATGTAGAAACCATTCTCGTTTTATTTAGGTAAGTACGCGCCTTATGTAGTTTCTCTTCTTTTCAATCTAGTAATTTAAGCTGTTTACTCCTCAAAGCCTCGGAGTCTTTTGTAAGCAATTACAAATCGACACTTACAATTGGTTAATCAACAGTCTGCACATTCTATACACCAATAAGCCACACACAGAATAGTACTACAATTGAACTTTTGAAATATGTTACCATTGGCTGAATAAATAAATGAAATATATTAGCTTAGTTGTTTAATCGATTTACAAAACAAAGCCAGAAAAAACTTTTCATTATTTCACACCGTTGGCGATGACCAAGAACCAATAAACGGGATTAATTTGATAAATTCACATTTCCAATAATAAATAAGTAAACGGGTTTAATTTGATAACAACACATTTCGAATAAGGAATAAGAAAACTGAAATACTTTTATGACTTCACATTTCGAATAAGAAATAACGGAAATATTTTGATAACTTCACAGACCCATACAAATTTCAAAATCAAATGTATGTCCATGTGTTTCAATTGTAAACTCGAAACCGACTAACTAATCCTTTGAATTTGCAGTATGTGACACATACACACTTATGTTCTTCTTCTTTATGGCCATCGTTAACACACAGTGATTGCGAAACAGATGGGAGAAGTATACACAACTAGTGAACAATTCGAAATACAATCGACATTGATGACATGTATCATTCCTTCCCACAGAGGTTACTCCCTTCAGATATCCGATCCTAACCTCTGTTCTACATAAACTGAATTTCAAGGTTCCAGTAAAATCCCCTAGCGGTGAAAAGGGGTACTTCATAATGTATTCTTAACCAATGAAAATTCATCTTTCAGCGGCCATGTCGACCGATGGACTTCAAAGATCTAGGCATTTGACCCTTAGGGTCTTGCTAATTAGCATATGTCCTTCGAATATATTTGATATAAATAACACAAATGAACTTATTTTGGTATTTGTCTCTGATCTGGTCTTCTTTATTTATCAGCATTTTTATGATCAACTGTTTTCACAAAATCAAATAGAATATATAGAGACAAAATTATTAAACGATAAAACTTTATGTTATCATTATGACGTGTCATTGACAAATATCACTTTTACAACGACGTCGTTGATTGCACAACTAGATTCAATTGCAACCAGTCAGGACACTCCATTTTCGGTGGCCGATTCCATCTAGAACATAGGTTTCGATCGGAAATCTGAAGGAAGTAACCTCTGTGTGAAGAGAATGAACTTTTAGAACATGCCAAACGACGAACAATGTAATTAGTGTTAAATGTATAAAATTATATTTCCGACCAGTTCAGTATTCACCTTGCATCACAATGAAGCCTAAGTAACAACACTCAACATTTTCGAGACACAAATAAACAATTCGTTGTCATAGAGATCATGTTTATAATAATAGAAAAAAAACATTCTAGACGAAAGGTTACAGAACCATGTGCCAACTGCGTATGTTCAAATTTCCATCCGATACCTCAAAAGTATTATCCTTACTTTATTTGTTGCCTATGTCAAATGTGGGAACCTGTCTTTTAAAGATTTGGTTTATATACAAAAGATAAACTGCTTTACGGTGATAATGTATGTTTTCGAAATGATACATGTACAGATCTAGTTATTAAACAAATGGTAATATAATATTAAACACGATTATGTTTTATGTCAACGATGATTTGACTGCAGTTATGAAGAACACGTGTTGCTAATCAATCACAATGGATTATCTGAATGCTGATTAACAGTTTACACGTGGTGGATTCGTATGGATAGGGTACACAGCTTCAATTAATTATATCTAGTTTTTGTTCCACTTGTCCAATTCAATTTCAAAAGCACAACCTGGAAATAAAACACTACATCATATTCTGATTCCAACTATATGATATCGCGTCAGGTTGAAATATATAAAATATTTAAACTGCATGACATCGCCTTAAAATTAAAATATATTATACTCTGGCTCAAACGACATGACATCACACTCTGGTTTAAATGATATGACATCGCGTCAGATTGAATTACATCGCACTCTGGTTTAAACGATATGACATCGCGTCAGATTGAATTACATCGCACTCTGGTTTAAACGATATGTCATCGCGTCAGATTGAATTACATCGCACTCTGGTTTAAACAATATGTCTTCGCGTCAGATTGAATTACATCGCACTCTGGTTTAAACGATATGACACCGCGTCAGATTGAATTACATCACGCTCTGGTTTAAACGATATGACATCGCGTCAGATTGAATTACATCGCACTCTGGTTTAAACGATATGTCATCGCGTTAGATTGAATTACAATGCACTCTGGTTTAAACGATATGTCATCGCGTCAGATTAAATTACATCGCACTCTGGTTTAAACAGTATGTCTTCGCGTCAGATTGAATTACATCGCACTCTGGTTTAAACGATATGACACCGCGTCAGATTGAATTACATCACGCTCTGGTTTAAACGATATGACATCGCGTCAGATTGAATTACATCGCACTCTGGTCAAAACGATATGTCACCGCGTCAGATTGAATTACATCGCACTCTGGTTTAAACCATATGTCATCGCGTCAGATTGAATTACATCAAACTCTGGTCAAAACGATATGTCATCGCGTCAGATTAAATTACATCGCACTCTGGTTTAAACAATATGTCACCGCGTCAGATTGAATTACATCACGCTCTGGTTTAAACTTACTGCATCGCGTCAGATTGAATTACATCGTATATTCTGGTTTAAACGACATGACTTCGTGTCAAAATGAACTACATCATAATCTGATATGATATTGCTTCAGATTAAAACACACCGTTTTCTGGCTGAAGCTTTATGGTACATTTAGAAGGTAAAAACCAAAGAATTTTTATAAAAAAAAATACATCTACAAACTCGAATTCCAAAGGACAAGCACCTATTGTCAGAATTTGAAAGATTGTTTGTGATAATAATATATGTTAGCACATACAACTTGTTTGAAGAATGTTAAATTCATTAAGGTCAAATAGAAACAACAATACTACTTGGTACGAGTACATCATAGGTGCGATGTGAAGCGTACGGAATAAAGTGATCTAGATTAGGGTGGGTGGTTAATGGACATTACAACGGGAGTTTTATGGACACTAAATTCGAGGCGTATTCTCGCTTGAGCATTGCTCCTTCTATTGTACATTTAAATACATTCAAGTTAAAGCATATAAAATGTGTACTTTTGATGTCATTTCCAGCATAAAAGACATGGGAAAGGGGAAATTCCTAGATTTTCCTTTCCACAATAATATCATGTTGATACCAATCTAGTTAAAACTAGCTGTAATATTATACTCCCCTAAGTCCGTCACATTACAGTTAGATTTAACTAGATTGTGTTGATACTGTCTGAATATGGAAGAGCTTTGATTGGCACACTAAAGTGTCTGTTGTTCATCGTTACAACTGGCATAAAGCACGTACATATTGCAATATTTATAAAATCGTTGGTGTAGTTAATTGCAGCATCATTAGCACTCTGTGACTAGAAGACAAGGGTAAGCCCACGAATGTTCCGGCAAGTAGGTGATCACTTCAGCCCAACTGAAATCAGGATGGAAGTCATCACTCCAAGCCACGTTGCTATCAACACGTTGCATTGAGACGCGGCAGGTGTTGCTGCAAGGACAAAGGAAAATGTGATTCATTAATATGATGAAATGATTAACACTATTGTCTTCGGTGTAAGATATGGAACAAACTGAATTATATATTCACAAGTTTGTACTTTGTACGAGTATATTTTCTTATTCTTCCTTTTCAATGATACCAAAAAGGTATGTCTTCATTTCGTTCCGTGCATTATTTTGCCAAATGGGAATTCATTGAGGAAATTGTAATTGATTTTTTTTTATTAATGGTTTTTAATGGATGTTGTAAATAAAGGATAAGAATATGTCGATGGTTGAGTAAGACGACCTTATGAATAAAACACCGTGCGATGCGATCAATCAATATACTATATCCTTAGAAGTTGTAAACTATTATCGTAACACTTTACAACATGGCGATTTAATGTTCGTGGAAAATTGCAGTTTTGAGATATCCTTAGATAGAATTGGATATCAAAGCATGTGGATAATAGAATATGAAAACAAGTCGTTAAAACTGCTTGCTATCGATTGATATACTGTTTGATTGGCTCATTGATTCTATGATTGGTGATCTCGATTCCTGTTATCAATTTACATAAATCTTTCAATCAATGATAAATCAATTAAACATAATATATAAATAACATAATACATAAAACAAAATACGCCACCATGACTTACTCGTCTGAACCTGTTGGGGGTTAATCCGTGTAACATGCGGACAATGCGAATTAAACTCTTTCACTGTGCAGGGTATATTTAGATCAGCTGAAAATAAATTAAGAATATATATCACCATGAGACTGGTGCTAAACAAACTTATTTTCAATAACGTATATCATGATCGCTACATACTTTTAACAAAACCATATCATGTTATCATTTGGCATCGTCTTTATTTCTTTATAGACAAAGAATTGCATTTATCCAATATATGAAATGCTTGTATTTTTTTATAGAACAACTATTAGCATAAACATTGTGTTTTATGATATGTTATATTACCGAACTCATTGGATGATCTAAAATATAGCTGATTTTAAGGGACAAGAAAGTTCCAAAATAATTGTCAAGAATCAAATGAATGATTTTCTCCAGTGAAGACAATCAGGCTTCACAACAGATGCATGTTCCGATTATTTTTTATATATAAAAGTTTACTTTAATGTCACAAGCTATCATATTTTTTTTAAATCATAGTAATAAAATGTGCTGGTATAGGTCTTGTTCAGTACTAGAAAAGTACTTACCTATGTACTTGTTTATGATGCCTTCAAGAGAATTGGCGCATGATTTAGACAGACCGTGTCTGTTGAGGCACTTGTAAGTTTTATCTAATTCCCTGTAACACATATTTTAACTAAATCAAAATGTATTCAGAATCTATTTCAACATACAACATAAATCTTTCGAAATAGAAACTTTCATGTAAGTATTAAAATCACAATTTAATTATTTATAGTTATTGTGGTTATCGTAAATCGCATCGGTAAACGTGTGAGTAATGTTTTCTTAACATACTATACTCGTTCAAAACAATATGAGAACGTGCATAATTGCATTTGTTTTCTTTGTCCTTTTAAGGCTAGCGTCAATCTCAAGGTTATCTGAAACATGAGCAAATTTGGAGCCTTTGTCATTATCCAAACGGAACCAATATGGCTGCCATCAACCATTGCTCTGTTTTCGTGAATGCTCGAAACTTCCCTAAAATGAAATTGTCCACGGTAATAGGTATATAATATATTCTATTGTTTGGGCGTTCTGTCATCGACACGACACGCGAACATATACAACACATCATGTGTTATCATATTTCTTTGAATGAGTATATTTAGGAATTAAACAAAATAAGACCATTGGCTCTGTTGCTCATCAGTCGTTTACATCATTTATATTTATCTAAACACACAGTAAGCGCACTTTATCGCTATCAGTAAGACAAACAGAGCTTGATAGATCTAATTGGTAACTTTAATACCAACTGCCAGAGGAGAGGTCAAATTATTTCAATGCAGTTTGAACTCTTTTAAAGGAAGGGTCATATATTTAAGAAATAGAAGACGAGTTGGCGTGCTTTATCGTTGAATAAAACATAGCAGGGAGCATAAAACACGAAGGGCGCAGCCCTGAGTGTTTTATGCTCTCTGCTATGTTTTATTCTACGATAAAGCACAACAACGAGTCTTCTATTTCTTATATGAGATGCCCTTTAACAGTAACTCACTTTTATATCAAAAAACCGTGGAGAAATAATTTGTTTGTAAAAACTATTTTTCAAAAATAATAATGTCTCCCGTCGCAGAACACGTTCGCTAGCATTGAACAATCAACGTGACGTTAAATATGACGTCATTTGCTAAGCGACGGCTCTAACTGACGTGTAAAATCACGAGCATGTTTTATTGTCTCATAAAGCACGCCGTCGCTCCCATTGACCGCCTGTGTCTTATTGCCGTGGGTATCTTATATTGTAATTTAAAGGCACACATATGCAGACATTTGATTTCAAAACACAAACAAACAATACGTTTTAAATAAGCAAAACATCAGTTTGTAGTTATAAAATGCAGACTGGCTAGCTAGTGTTTCTGGCATTCACTACTGTTGCTGGGCAGGAGTCAAGTTAGCGAGTCTCTATTGAACGTTTTGTTACGGCATAATAAGTCTATAGACATTGTTGACTTATGATACATAATTTGTTACTTTTTGGATATAATATCAATATGTTTTATTATTTACAAATTATTGAAATAGTTGATATATAGCGTTGTTTCCCCATTTCACGAAATGGACAAACGAAATGGAGGATAGGCCCGAGGATGCAGCTCAGTGGTAGAGCGTCCGCTCATCCAGAAGGTCTGGGTTTGATTCCTGGTCACGTTATACCAAAAGACGTTAAAAGATGGGAGTTGTTGCTTCCTTGTGTGGCGCTCGCATTATAAAGACAGAACAGCGCAAGAACTGAATTTCCAATTTATATTGTAATGAGGACAATTAAGTATTATTAAGATTGAAATATTAATTCTACCATGACATTTTAACATCCTGACGCGTTCGGTTCCGTATGATAAAAATTTGTATCGAATCTACGTTAGACTCAAACATAGAAACATAGTAGGTTTATCTAAGCCTATCGTAAAAGAAGGTATGACAGGGATACACACGAGCAGTTGAGTAAGTTCAGCTTGCACTCCTTGGCAGCTATGAGTTCCTCCTGATGCTGGTGGTGAGCGAACACGAAGGCGAGCAGACACGTGTGCATATCCTTCTCCGAGCAGCCCGTTCCTGCTGCACATGCTGAAACTAAGGGTTGAATGAATTAGCTAACGTAATGTTCTTGAATAAATCTTAATTTTATTTTTATACGATAGATATATATATTAATGAAACCATTCTCGATATATACGCTCCGATAAGTTTACTCACTATACAGTATACTAAGTAGATTTATCGGATCGTATACTCTGAGATACAAGAAAATCCATAATTTAGTCGGGTTTAGAAACTATATATGATTATATATGAAATATGAACTTCTTGCATGGGAATGGCATTTCGTAAGGGAGCACACACCATTATCGGAGGTGGTAAAAGATATAATGTATATACGAAAGTCTCACTCAATATAGAGAAGTAAATTTAATTCACTTATGTGATGATGAGACTTTAATTGCAGTTTCAAACTTTTGGAAGATTAGCTATTGGTGTATATGAGCGAGGTTTTTCATAGCTTCATTCCCTAGGGATTGGAAGAGGACGACTCTTGTACCGTCCCAAACTTTATATGAACACATGTGCACAAACAACGTTATCCTTCAAAATGCCAGATATTCCAATCCACAACCGATACATACGACTGAAATGGAGTTAAAAACATATAGTGAACAGTAAGAGCTTAATTCCGTCATAACTTCTAAATCACTCATTAGAAATAAATCCATATAATATATATATATCCTTTCCAAGATGTATTAATCTCTGCCTATAACAGTTTTCAAGATCTGTTCCGAAAGTGAAATTGTTGTATTTTGAGTTTTGTTACAGAATCAAGATGTTTTCCCATGGAAACGGCTACAAATAGAAGCCAGAAAAGGTGAGAAAAAACCCTAAAAGGTACATCTACACACGATGGCTGTTCCACAGACCTAGTTTCATTGAGCTAGGCCTTATAGTTCTATAGCTCTGGCCCGGAAACGACACTATAAAGTATGTTTCTATGGAAACGGCTAAACTTAAAATTCCAAAGAAGTCGAAACCCCCAAAAAGGCACATTATGCACATGATGTATGTTCCATATATCAAGTTTCATTGAGCTAAACCTCACAATGTCTTAGATCTGGTCCGGAAACGAAACTCGGACGGACGGACGGATGGAGGTCATTTCTATATCCCCTGACAACTTCGTTGTGGCGTGGGATAATCACATCTTCAGAAGACATGTGTAAACTAAATTTGAATTTTCAAAACAGTATCTGTTCATATTTGTGAACACAAGTTATAAGAAATCATCGGGACAGAAGAAGTCAAAAAGGGATTTTAGGTTTGTTTTATGACGTCCTACAGTAATGATGCGTCAACAAATTCAAGTCCAAGAGGGTAATAAGTTGTCGACAACGTCATTGTAATGACAAGGTTAAGAATGATATATGTATGGGACCATTAGTACAGAGAGCATGTAACTGACAGTTAATAGCAATAAAACCATGAACACCAAATACTCCCCTATTTTGTGAAAAAAAATACTATTTGCAAACTGTCAACCAATCAACAAGCGTATAATGAAATAAAGGGTAATTGTTGAACTTTCCTAGGGTCGAAACCTGTAGTCACTGTGGGTTCTTAAATTGTTTATGCTTTGGTTCACCGGAAGAGTCAGCTATAGTTATTCGTATATGTACTGTACTAAACGTTATGACACATTTCAATAACGATTTATGTCAGTCACTCAACTGTTTTGAAACATGAAGTCGACGTTTAGAACAATATCTACATGGGACCACACTAACAGTGTAACAATAATCTGCTGACAATATATAATGCACTTTCAATGACCTGTCCTTCTACAAACCTGCTGAGTTAGTCCATATATATATATATATATATACAGCTTTATCTGAGTGCACGTCTTTCTAAAGGCCACAGTATGTCATAATAGTGTAGTCACTTAATTTCAAATCAACCCTATAGTTTCATAACAACACACTAGTCATTGAAATGTTTTAAACATGCTATCCTCTTATCCTTGATATATTTTCTTAAATGAAATTGGAAAAATAAGAATAAAATGTAACTACCAAATGGATTTAAACAATTCCTGGATTCTGTAAAGGTTAACATCCGAGTAACTCTTCATTCCTTAAAAATAATCATGAGCCAAGGCCCGAAGGGCCGAGGCCCATCATTTTTAAATTACACTGAAATTATTGCTCTTGTATCAAAATTGCTTTGAAAAGTTAAATAAATTAATGTGATGTGTAACTGTCCATTACTGAAAAATAATGGACTGACGGAGTAATAGGATGACGTCACAAGTGCAATTTAAGAACTATACTATACTCTTTATGTTATTAACCTTATTTTACAAATGAAAGACATAAGCAGTTTGTGAGTGATTACTGAGTATAACTTAAAATATTACCGCGATATCCATCAACATAAACAATGTGTTGTCAAGATTTTCGTCTTTCTTAAAACCAATTAAAATCTACCGCATTTCATTATGTTCAGAAAACATATAGTATGCTTTTCATTTTAGAATTTGATTTTTAAAACAAATAAACAAATAAAAAATTTCAGCAACGATTTTTTAAAACTTATTTATTTAAAGACCAAACATGTATCAACTCTATAACTCTGTAGCTCATCAGGTATTACATGTACGTTATTCATTCTCTCCAAGGTAAAGACTAACATGTCAAACGCCGTCAGTTTTAAACTAAATTTGCGAGTGTTGAATAACAATGAATCCCAGATATTTTACAAACGCAACTATTAATCTTATACGTCCATCGCTGTCACGACCTTACGTTTAGGAGTGCGGTAAGGAAAATGTCAAATCTTATTCTCCATCCAACAAGGTTATATTCTCAAACTTTTAGTTTTTTTTAGCATTACTGGTTCTTGCTGAGAAGCTATTTAACGATTATTTGGGTGTACACCCTGCCGTGTCCATATATCAGGGGGTCTAAACTGTACTCTGAGTAAACTATAGTCCGGGCCATTTTCACCATGAACAAATATAACCTATGTCAACTACTTTCGGAGAAGAAGTTTACGGACAATGGCGAAGGATGAAGACTTAAGCCCAACTAGCCTTTCTGGCCTGGCGAGATATATACAACTGATATACGACTCATGGTATGCCGGAACAGAACAGAACAGATCAGAATTTTATTTCTCGTAATTCACATTAGTGAAATAGATAACAGTCAAATACATTATATACACATATATATATATACATATATTTACAAATTGGAATAATGTGCCGTATACTTAATTATGTGTTGTTTGTGGTTTCATATAGATTAAAACTTACACAGACCTTCTTTAACGAATTTTGCCAAGTTTAATAAAAGTGGTTTATAAGTGGTTTTCATAAGAGATATATACTTTTCAATTGAAGGATACTTACAATAATATGATGGAAAGTATTTACTTCTTCAATCTGATAGAGAGGGACAGGCCAAAAGGAAATTAAATTCGTCACCGGTGGAGGCATTACATAGATTACAAATTCTTTGGTCCTTATCAATTTTACTCCACCGACCAGTTTCAATAGGTAATCTATGGTTGAAGTTTTGAAGCGGGTAGGCCAAATTCTTAGATTGGTAGGAAGTTCTAGAATATATGAGTCGATATGGGGTTTAACTTTGTAGATTTTGTAGTATTTAGCTTTTGATGATTCAATTTGAGAAGCAGTCCATATTTGAAAAAATTGATCAATAAGGACTCGTTTAATAGATGATTTTAAAATGTTTTAACTGTTAATTTTTTTTATCTATCCACACATAAATGAAACCTGTTTCCCCGCAATATTCCTTCAATTGAATTAATTAAATTGAAATTGAATTTAGGATTGGCATTTTGTAAAGTATACATAAGAAGGTACATTTTATATGATAATTTGATAATTTTACACCAGAAAGAAATAATTCTGATTTTAATACAAATACTGAGAGGATAACGACCAAGTTCGCCATAGACCATATAATCTGGAGTAGACATTTTTACTTTAAGAATGTATTGACAAAATTTAAGATGAAGCCGTTCAAGACAAATAATATTTTCAAATCCCCATACTTCAGATGAATATAAGAGTATTGGTTGTACAAGTTGATCAAATAGTTTTAACTGACAATCAAGGGGGATATCTAAACTATTAACTTTACGCAATAATGAGAACATTGATCTTGTGGCTTGCCCATACAGGCGTTTAATAATTTACAGAAACGACCATTGTTACTAAATAAAAAACCAAGATAAACATATTCTTTAACAACATCAATAATATCACCATGAAAGGAAAATGTCGGGTGTTTTCTACATGTACCTTTAGAGAATATTATGATAATGATGTTGACCAAAGGGCTGTTCAAATTAATCAAAGGAGTTTTGTATCATTGATAACTGGAAAATAGTTGTGCAATGAATCAAGCTTTGCCCATTCAAAGCTGTGCACATGTGCTCATATCAATAATATTAAATCGGTTATTTTAAACCATAAGGGTAATATATAAGTAAATATATATGGATATAAGTATATGACTTGCTGATCAAATTTAACAAAATGTGTTATATCATTTTCAATGCATTTGGTTTCAGAATGATCCACAAACATGTTATATGGTACTGCTTTATTTCATTATGGAAATATTAACCTATGACATTCGACGAGTTAATCGGTTGTATTGTTTGTAACACGGAACAAGGAACACGAGTTAACATGTCGCCCTTCATCCTTGACTTTTTCCTTTTTATATATATATATATATATATATATATATATATATATATATATATATATATATATATATATATATATATATATATGTCTTCATTGCCTGCGTTTACGTTTCCTGTTGTTACAAACTTCCCCATTGACAATGAAGACGTCTCTATCTATATAGACTACATTGTATGAGTCAACCCTATTGATGTATACTTCATGTATAAACATTTCCATTTCACTCTATAGTCTTTCCGGTGAACTCCGATATCAAACACAGAATATTCAACATCACATTTCTATAATACATATTTTGTTTATACCAGAGTTATCCACACAATAACATAGTGTAAGGTTTTGGAGAGAAAAAATAGTGTATAATCATACATAGAAACTCAATGTACATCAGTACTAAACGGCTAAATGTCCTTTCACCGTCGCATTTAATGGAAAAGTCCAAACAGAATAAAGACTCTAACGCCAAGTATGTGTTTATATGGTGATATGAAATGGCGAACAGATCTTTTCCATAACATTAGAGTCATTACCGTAATTTGTGCATATTCTTTAATTTGTTTTTCTTTGTTTATGTTCAAACTCTAGGTGTAAATTCAAGCATATCATCTTCATTTTCTATACCTAAATAAACTTTTTTTTATTTCTTAATTGAAAAAAATCACGCCATATTATGAATTATTTTTTTGTATCAAGATGGAGTTCATCGTTGGTTTAATTTGAAAACAATAAGTCAAAGTTTGTCACAACAGGTTGTGTTGTAGGAGGATTAGTTAAAAGATCACGGCGCTGAGATTGATTTATGTGTTAAGGTTGTTTTGCGCAAGGGCTCCAAGAGTATCATTTTTATAAAGAACTAACAATATCGTAATCGTAGCGTACATGTAGATACAACATTGGAGTTAAGATTAACCAATGATGGTTGCTTTGTGAAGACTACTTCCCCTACATGCATTGTAGTCCACACTCTAGAGCGAAATATCCAATTGACGACCAGCCAAGTCTAAAACTTATATTATAAAGTCAAGATTCCTGAGATTCATTTGTATAAATATTTGAATTATTTGTAAAATATTGTTATTTCAGGGACATGTAAATCTATCATAACTGTAGAATATTATTTTATTCTATTTTCTGCTTTGACTCTTTAAAGTTAATATTATAGCCACGGTGTAGGACAGAGTGGTCCTATCTTCTTCTTTCACGAGAGCAAGCTGAATGCTTGTCCAATGAGTTCTGTGAAGGCTTGACTGTCATCAATTAACTGATCATGCTTTCACCGGTTATATTTGACTAAATAAGCTAAGTGTTTAGTATACTAGAACCCTATCCAAGTGCTGTTTTGACAATACAATACCATCGTTATAGTCCCCCTGAAGTTGGGTACACAGGAACAATCGCCAACATCACGACCTGTCAGGCGAGTCTCCCCAGTCACGAATCGTTTCAAATTATCCTCGATTAGCGGAAATGTTACTTTGCGGAGCCTCATACACAGGTAGAAGAAGATGTCACTTTCTCTTTCCTTACATGTCATTCAAAGGATAATTACTTCCCAAGTGCGTGTGCGTTATGTAAAGGGAGCGCTTTCATGACGTTTGTTACAAACCTCATTTCTGTTTTAAGCATAAGTACCGCGTTATTCTGTGAGACTGTTGGGTTGTCACAGAAGACGTGTTGAAATAGAACGTGATTGTACATCACATTACACATGGTCATGCTATTTGTCAATCGACAATATTTTCTGGACGTAAATGTCCAAGCTTAAACCACAACATGATGCATACTATCTATGATGCAACTTGCTGTTGAGGCGAGTCAATATTTATTTTAATCGATCACCTAGTTACCAAAGTTTGAGGCCAAATAATATACAAAGCTAACAAACTAAACATCATTCGGTTACATACAGCGTCATTTGAATATTATTAACCAGCATATTCATACTTAACAATAATTCTGCATAAAATAGTTTAACGCTAACGTTGAAAGATTACGACATTTAAGTTAGTTAAAAAATCGTTTTATTTAGTTTTAAAATCGTTTTAAGACCAGGAAAACGTTAGGCTAATTAACTTTATGTGTGATGCAGTTTATTCAAGGAAGGGTCGTTTTGAAAATAGCAATGTACGTGTTCATAGGTTTCTTAATGAGATTATATCAAATAACATGTTTTTCACTATCAATGGAAAGACCAACTGGCTGGCGACTACCATCTTGCACGTATCATTAAACAAATGCAACGTCCATCTGTCAATAGCTTGTTTTCAGATTTGGAAAATGAATATTCCAGCGCAATTCGTTTTCCATTTGCCACTTGAATAAACAAAACAAACGCTAATATTACTGCAATAGCAAATAATCATGACTATGTGTACTTAAATGATGTTCTTTAACTGACACGATCGAAACGCCAGTGAAGATAGTACAATAATATGTAGAATCACTATACTACTGTATACTGTATATCTATATTAACTATGTACATAAGAAATTATGAAATGATCTGCTGATATTCCGCCAGTTAACAGTTTACCCATACCTCTGGTTACTTAAAAAGGTTACGGTATCTTCTTTCCCATCAGGCATATGGAATTTTAGACTTGGACATAAAAAGCTTGACAAAAATATAAGTGGATGATTAAAGAAGAAATTCATGTCCTAACATTGATTTTTTTACCTAAAGATTGCCTATCGATAATAACACTAAACAGCAAGAGTTTTATTCAAGGCTGGGCTAACAATTTCAATCGGGGATCCCAAAATCTAAACAGGCGTAACGTTACAATGTCAAATATTGTGCAAAGCTGCTGAAATTTACATGCCCCGCTATAAGACGGTTGCACGGGAACAAAAAATGTCAGCGCCTCTGAAGCACTGTTCAATCGGCTATAAGGAGACATTACAACTGAAAACCTTATACATGCTAGTGACTGTAGTATTCTCTTGAAATCTGAAAACACAACGTTGTTATAATGAAACGAATCTGGGATTAAAGATTGAAAAGTAAGTCTCTAGAATGACGAAGACCCGACGGCGTCTGTTAATGTCAAACCAAGGCGTTCATCTCCATCTGCTATAGCGCATTTATGTGGCACATATTGTTTCTAATCTGCAAATAATATTTCTTTTCACTCACCTATCCCAAAAGCAAAGATTGTCAAAATGCCGTGAATGTGTTGTATTTCCATGTTGAGCAGAGCGCTGACAGCAATGGCTGACCACGGCAGACGACTCGTTCCAACTGCATTAACCCTTGCGCCCCCAAGTCACGTGATTCACGTTGTTATTGGTCGACGAGGTTAACGTCAAACATATACAGCGCCGTCAGTGTGTCAACTCACAGTGCTGATTGTATGCTTCTACGAGGTAAAATATCAGTCTAGCAACGTTTAGCGAACAAAGGAGAGAATATCTTCTTCCCCTGAGGGCACGGGTCGTCTCTATAGCTATAAAGAGTTAACGGCGATTGCGTTTCTTCCAATCGATGCGTTTCCCTGGTTTAAAACCCATCACGGATGCTCCACTTGGTTTGAAAATCACCAGCAGTCGATATGATTTATGAAACTAAATATCTTCGATGAGTCAGCTTTGTTAATTTCTATTTAACTCACATGAGTCAAAGGCTCATTAAGTTAAAATCGATAGTTTGCTAAATCAAATTCTACTACGTCACTCGTTGACAATAAAGCGGCAATAGAAATCGCAGGGCTAGATCGGTTAAACTAAATGTGGTTCTTTAATTAAGAATTAAAATTATGTTAATCACTCTATTATGTAATTCGCGATTCGGTAAGCATCATTATTTAGGAGACTGGTTCAATTCATATGTGAAAATGATTTATGAAATATGATATTTGTACTTTGAATAGTTATGCCTAATATGCAAGCCATATCCCGGCGATAACACCTTCACAATAGTGCGTCTGTAGAAGTCATTCGGACCCGTCTAGCACAGCGAGAGACTGTCTCGTGTTTGAGCTAGGGTATCTCCCACGTGCGAGGGCATAATCAAACTCTACATGCATAATAATTGGATTATTCAGGACGTGTTAAAGTGAATTACTCAAGCAAACTATTACATTTCAGCAGAAGCATCAAGCTTGCAGTCACTTATCGATCTTGCTTTTTAAAAATGAAAACTGATATGAAAATTTAGATTTACTTGATTAGCATCCAGAATTCAATTCCGGCGTTTTCGTAATTCAGATAAGAAAACATTAGTGCATTCCAATCGATATTCCATTATCGTCTATGTCTAAAATTCATTTTGAATAAAACTTTCAATAATCGACGCTGGAGTTTATTTTCATCCGCTACATGTCAGTGATTCATACCCGTTATGTATCTTTTATCGATCCGTTATACAGTGTACATCCGTTATATATCCGTTAAATACCCGCTATATTTGTGTTATACATCCGATATACACATCCTTTAAATATTCGTTATACAGTGTATAGCCCTTATACATGTATATCAGTTATATATCCGCAAAATACGTGTTATATATAGGTGTATATGACCAAAAAAGTATATAGGCGCTATAGAGACATTTATAATATGCTATCTTTAATTACATGTTTTAAAGGACTCTTCATTTCTATATATATATATATATCCTGCATTGTCTCTATTATCGTTATGAACGGAACCTAAAGGAAGTAAGGACTTAAAGAAGCGCCGTAAAATTCTGTTATACTTCCAGGTTGTATAATCACTAGATCAATAGATAGATGTCGAATGACAAATGATAACTCTAACTCAAGTTATCTTAATTGTAGGGGGAGGGTTCACCTTTGAGGTTCATGAAATTTACATGCAAAAGATCCCCACTGGGATTCGATACACTATAAAAGAATTATATTTGCATTATATTAATCTAAAATGCCGCCATAACTTACATTTATGCATTTGGATAACATTGGCATTTCACCTGAAGCTGAATTCATATGCATGAATTGCAGTTTAAGCATGATTCCCTTTTGCATATACTAAATGTTATCTTACCTCAGTTTTACACCAGGTGTCCGCCAAATGAACCCGTGGTTCGCTTGTTCGAATCAGCACTGGCAAGTTTAACTTCAATGCATAGTCCAAATGGTGTTGCGTGCTTTCGCCCTACCAGCCATGACGCCACAAATAATGTATACTTCCCAGATCCTCTCGCCTGTCTTGTTAGGGTAGATGTCATCATCATTTATGTGATATACATTATCCTTCTTCACCACTATATGGTATACAGTCCTTCTTTACAAATAGATAACTCACAACTTAAATCACACCACAATATGGTATATAGTCCTTCTTTACAAGGAGATAACTCACAACTAAAATCATACCGCTATATGGTATACAATCCTTCTTTAAAAAGAGATAACTCACAACTTAAATCATACCGCTATATGGTATACAATCCTTCTTTACAAATAGATAACTCACGACTTAAATCATATCACTATATGGTATACAATCCTTCTTTAAAAAGAGATAACTCACAACTTAAATCATACCGCTATATGGTATACAATCCTTCTTTACAAATAGATAACTCACAACTTAATTCATACCACTAAATGGTATACAGTCATTCTTTAAAAAGAGATAACTCACAACTTAAATCATACACATATATAGTATACAATCCTTCTTTACAAGGAGATAACTCACAACTTAATTCATACCACTATATGGTATACAATCCTTATTTACAAGGAAATAACTCACAACTTAAATCATACCACTATATGGTATACAGTCCTTCTTTACAAAGAGATAAGACACAACTTAAATCATACCACTATATAGTATACAGTCCTTCTTTTCAAAGAGATAACTCACAACTTAAATCATACCACTATATGGTATACAATCCTTATTTACAAGGAGATAACTCACAACTTAAATCATACCACTATATGGTATATAGTCCTTCTTTTCAAAGAGATAACTCACAACTTAAATCACACCACAATATGGTATACAATCCTTATTTACAAGGAGATAACTCACAACTTACAGCATACACATATATGGTATAGACTCCTTCTTTTCAAAGAGATAACTCACAACTTAAATCATACCACTATATGGTATAGACTCCTTCTTTTCAAAGAGATAACTCACAACTTAAATCATACCACTATATGGTATATAGTCCTTCTTTACAAAGAGATAACTCACAACTTAAATCATACCACTATATAGTATACAATCCTTATTTACAAGGAGATAACTCACAACTTACAGCATACACATATATGGTATAGACTCCTTCTTTTCAAAGAGATAACTCACAACTTAAATCATACCACTATATGGTATATAGTCCTTCTTTACAAAGAGATAACTCACAACTTAAATCATACCACTATATAGTATACAATCCTTATTTACAAAGAGATAACTCACAACTTACAGCATACACATATATGGTATAGACTCCTTCTTTTCAAGGAGATAACTCACAACTTAAATCATACCACTATATGGTATATAGTCCTTCTTTACAAAGAGATAACTCACAACTTAAATCACACCACTATATAGTATACAATCCATATTTACAAGGAGATAACTCACAACTTAAATCATACCACTATATGGTATATAGTCCTTCTTTTCAAAGAGATAACTCACGACTTAAATCATACCACTATATGGTATATAGTCCTTCTTTTCAAATAGATAACTCACAACTTAAATCATACCACTATATAGTATACAATCCTTATTTACAAGGAGATAACTCACAACTTAAATCATACCACTATATGGTATACAATCCTTATTTACAAGGAGATAACTTACAACTTAAATCATACACATATATGGTATACAATCCTTATTTACAAGGAGATAACTCACAACTTAAATCATACCACTATATGGTATATAGTCCTTCTTTTCAAAGAGATAACTCACAACTTAAATCATACCACTATATGGTATATAGTCCTTCTTTACAAAGAGATAACTCACAACTTAAATCACACCACTATATAGTATACTATCCTTATTTACAAGGAGATAACTCACAACTTAATTCATACCACTATATGGTGCAACCCTTCTTTACTAAAGATATATATGTCTTTCTTCACAAATAGATAACTCACAACTTAAATCATACACATATATGGTATACAGTCCTTCTTGACAAAGAGATAACTCACAACTTAATTCATACCACTATATGGTATACAGTCCTTATTTACAAGGAGATAACTCACAACTTAATTCATACCACTATATGGTGCAACCCTTCTTTACTAAAGATATATATGTCTTTCTTTACAAATAGATAACTCACAACTTAAATAATACACATATATGGTATACAGTCCTTCTTTACAAAGAGATAACTCACAACTTAATTCATACCACTATATAGTATACAATCCTTATTTACAAGGAGATAACTCACAACTTAAATCATACCACTATATTGTATACAATCCTTCTTTACAAATAGATAACTCACAACTTAAATCACACCAATATATAGTATACAATCCTTATTTACAAGGAGATAACTCACAACTTAATTCATACCACTATGGTGCAACCCTTCTTTAATAAAGATATATAGGTCTTTCGTTACAAAGAGATAACTCACAACTTAAATCATACCACTATATGGTATACAGTCCTTCTTTACAAAGAGATAATTCACAACTTAAATCATACCACTATATGGTATACAATCCTTCTTTTCAAAGAGATAACTCACAACTTAAATCATACCACTATATGGTATACAGTCCTTCTTTACAAAGAGATAACTCACAACTTAAATCATACCACTATATGGTATACAATCCTTCTTTTCAAAGAGATAACTCACAACTTAATTCGTACCACTATATGGTATACAGTCCTTCTTTTCAAAGAGATAACTCACAACTTAAATCATACCACTATATGGTATACAGTCCTTCTTTTCAAAGAGATAACTCACAACTTACATCATACCACTATATGGTATACAGTCCTTCTTTTCAAAGAGATAACTCACAACTTACATCATACCACTATATGGTATAGAGTCTTTCTTTACAAAGAGATAACTCACAACTTACATCATACCACTATATAGTATACAATCCTTATTTACAAGGAGATAACTCACAACTTAATTCATACCACTATGGTGCAACCCTTCTTTACTAAAGATATATATGTCATGTGTTATCATCAAACCAATACTTATTCGTCAATTACATTCAAAATACATGTACACTAATGTATGGAATGAATGACCTAGTTGACGCTAATATATATATGTATATAATACATGTATTTTGAATGTAGTTCTGTTGTATGGAATGAATGGCCTTATTGACGAATAAGTATTGGTTTGATGTGTCTTCGTACTAATGATAACGACTTACCTTACTTTAAATAAGTACTTGATTCCATAATGGTATCATATAAATAGTGAATTACCTCTTTGTAAAAAGAGGTATGGTCTCTTTTTAGCGACATTCAGAGTAAAGGGGTTTTATATACAATTTGTATGTGTTGAATACTTACATGTGATAACTACAGTTATACCATAGTTGATATTATAATATTCATATTGCACAAGGAATGATAACAAATGACAACACATAAACATTGTCATATAAACTGAGGTACAAAAGGAACTTTACACCTCAGTTGGTTTTATGAAAGTTTGATTTTCAATTACAAATATCTTATGTTTCCGAAGTCGTACTCTCTAACTGAAACGTGCAGGTGTTTTGTCATCAGCAAGGGAATAATTCTATATGTGGTCTTAATTTTTGGATAAAACACAACTGTTCATCGACATATAAGACATCTGCTAAGTGAAAATCAATTAATGTGCCTCATTCTGCACACATTTACAACATTATAAACATGGTAGGGGTCATGTTGGTGTAAAAATGATTTTATACCCCTTGGTCCTTTCAGTGACTCTAACTCTCCATGTTTGAAAAAAAAACGAGTATGATTGTTTGCCGAATCAGTCAACATTGAATATTAAATAATATCCCAGTTCTATCATATCAATTTGTTTTGTTATTTTTTACTGTATGAGTGAAACAATAGGGTGTAAAGTTTCCTTTGTACCTCAGTTTATATATTATACTATTATGTTACCTTTCTTTGAATAGGTTATTGATTCCATAATTATATATATACCATACATAATGTAATGGTCACTACAACGTTTTTACAAAAAAAATATACATTATTATAATATACTGTGGATATACATACAACGCTATGCTATTCGTTACACAAACTAGATATGTATATCATTTAACATGATCCTGCCATTATGGTACAAATTACATCTTACAGAGTAGTCAGTCGTTATGAATTGTATGATGTATTACTTTCAATGATTACAATGTTACCGACTATGGTATACAACACTTCTTTATAGTGCTATAATTGTCTTATTCAATGGTGTGATTTACATTATAACAGAGAGTTAACTCTTTACTTAAATCTTACCATTATTGTATAAAATACTTCTTTATTGAGAGTCAAGTCGTTATCTAATGATATGATTTACATTATCACAAAAGGTACCTCATTACTAAAATCATATAATCATGGTATACTTATAAATAATAGATAGAGAGGTAACTCGTCAGGTAGTACGATTTACTACATTACAGAAATGTACCTGTCAATCCTCATTTAAAACAACACGATTTTGGTATGGTGTTCATTATTAAAGAGAGGTCATTCACTACTTATATCATATGATAAATTGAAAAATCAACTTAATTTATTTGGATTAACTTAGTCATTTTCGGTGGAATTATTGTATCAGGTGGAAATTATGAAACCGTTTGGTGAATATTTATCTTGAACATTGTGATGTCTTTTTTGCGCTTTTACCTTCGCCTTAGTCACCCCTTGTCTTACTAATAACTCACGGTCCAACATCCATTCCACATCATACTCCGAACCGAAAATCGTTGGTCAGTGAAGTGACCATGTAATGTAAACATTGCAAACCGTTTTCCTTCCCCGACCGGTTCAGTAAACCGGTTTAAGTTTTATGGACGCTGTTCTATCAACCACCCTCTGCAGAGCCAGAATTAGCTGAAGCGAGTTGTCTGTTGCCTTTGTTTTTGCTGGCCCGCCGATTGGAGTGTTTTCATTTGTGGAGATTTTATCAGTTGTTTAGCTATCCCGTAGTCTCGGAAGACATTGAGTGAAGGAAAAATAGCGAGATCGGTCTGTGTAGGGGATTGTTGTGTTATGCCCTCCTATGTGGCTTGTCTATATTCAAAGCGCAGAAAGCCTAGCTTGTGGGCTTGAGTTGACCACGCTTACCTCACCTGGCATATGCACCTGAGAAAATGTGGCGTGACGGCTGATCGTGTCGCCTGGAAGTGAACAAGAAAGCGTCTTTCATCAGTGAACAGGCGTCTCAATGGAGGGTAGGGTGAGATCCTGAGGTCCAGGAGGAGAACACACTGTAGAAGGAGTTAGCACACAATCTTGGATCTCCTTCAACATGGAAGGGACCAGAGCCTCTGTGTTGTTATTAGGGACGCTTTTCTTTATTTCTATGACATTACTGCACGTCGGCGGGTCCATGCCCCCATCTAACACAGCTTTCTACGCCGACAACAACCTGCAACAAACGGTACTGATCAACCGAGTACATGGACGGGAGAAGCGGGAGATGCAGCAGGAGATACTCACCATCCTGGGGCTACACCACAGGCCCAAACCTAAGACTCACGGCAAGAGTGAATCAGCTCCAAAATATATGATTAATTTATACGAAAAACTTAAAAAAGAGGACGGACAAGTGTTGGACGATAATGACCGTTACTTCCACAGACTTCACAATGCGTCCAGTGAAGTTAAAGAGGATTTACTTGATGGGTCTGATGTCATTATGAGCTTTATCAACCACGGTAGGTCCTTTTGTCCACATGCATTTTGTTACATGCATGTGTGGCTTGTTTTGAAATGCTGAAAGTTTCTGTTTGCATGCGGTGTTGGTGATGATGGTTGTTGTCATACAGTTATTGACACAGAAAACCAATATAAACTGGCATTGAGCAGTCTGTATTAAAGTGATAAGCAGGTATACCTTATTTATGCGAGTGACAGAGGCCAGTGACGGAGTAAGGTGTAGACTAGAAAACTTGTCATGTCCTGTTATCCTTAGTTCCCAACAATTGAAGATTCTGAATGGTTTCTTTCAATTATAATTAAAAATTTGCTATCAATTTATGTTCAGGGAATATATGTTAGTCTAATAACAAAAGTATATTAAGTAATATTCTAAACACATGCATGCATGTAAAACGAAAGTTGATCAATCAGATATATTTAGTTTACGAACGAGTATGTAGAAGCCCCTATGTCAGAAAATGATGTATAATCTTAATGAAAATGCTAGAAATGTATTTTAAAATTAGTATTCAAAGAATGTCATACATACCTTTATTAACAATCCCCACTCAGATACAATATTATAAGTTTTCAAAATTACAACAATAGCGAATTAAGGAATTGTTTATTTCAATTATTTGCATCAGTATTGATACAATGTACATGGTTGCCGACGGTATCATATATTAAATGTAATAAATACACAACAGACATTTAGTGAAAAGGTAATTTACATCCTTGAACAAGGCAACGACTACATTGACCAATATTTCTATCACAGATGTTCATGTTAAACCTTAAAGTGTCCATGTTAAGAAAAGTTCAAGGACTTGTGACACTGAATAACAGTAAAATTTAAAGTGCCTAAAGTAATATTGCAATAGTTAGTTTTGAAACTACTGTACCAAATGTATTCACTTTCAACAGTTATTTCTTTACTTTGGATTTCTTTTTACATTTTCATTGTATGGAAAAAGAAAACTTACTAGAACACTTATTATTATTCTCTTCGGTCACTATAAATAAAACTGGTTGAGAGGCATTCCAGAAGTTGGTGTTAAGATAGGACTATTTATGGATGATCAACTTCTTTCTTTAACAATAGAGACATTTCGGTATATTTCCTTAGTTTGATAACATTATAAGGTTCTATACCGAAACTTCGCCATTATTAGATACATAAGGTGAGAATCCATGGATAGTCTTGTCTTCTCCCCTATGGGGAAGACAATATTCATTACTTGATCAATTCTCTTTTGCATGATGACTTACGTTATTCATTGTATTTTTATCAATATGTACTTGACATACATTCAGGGTAACGGTAATTCAATCTTGGCTGAAGTTAACAACATGATTACCTCTGTTCATCATTTCATCAAATTTTAAAAAATTAATATGACATATACATGTAAGAGGTTATTCAAAAGTTCAACAATTAAATTCCATATAATATTCAATGAGCACGCGTGTTGTTCTAACACATTAGAATTATAAAACTTTACGGCCAATTACCTATTGTATATATTTGTTAACATGTACATGTTCGGGAGAAGCCAGTGAGCTTGTTTGCCAATCCCTTTCTCTCTTTCTGAAATAAAATATATTAAATAATGTATTTTATCTGGTTAAGGTAAAGAAGGTAAGGGGATATTGTCCATACATGTATCGAACACGAAATCTACTAAATCATATATCTCAAATCGCAACAGTAGCTTGTCTACGTAAAAAGGTCATATCCATTTGTTTAAAAGCTGAATACTTTAGTTCCTAAAGTCAACGTTTATCTGTGCTTTAAGCTTGTCATTTATCACGTTATCAAGACAGCCGTTTATGGAGTTTATAAATATCTGCTGGAGAATCAATCATCTTCATTCCTGAATGCCAAGGGTCCCTCTAAATAGACGTCTCTTGAGCGTGCTTGACGTTAATGATAAATGAAGATAATGTAGTTAACGTTATGAGGGACAACTTAACATTAGAAACGGTCTTTGATATTCAGTGCTGTAGTTTTATACGTATCCTTAGTATTGAGAGTAGTCATCATGTCACCATGACAGCAAGGCGTATCGTCTTATATACAACAAGGCAAGTCTGGATGCCAGCCTATTTCAAAACGTAAAATTAGTCTATAAAAAATATATAAAACAATACCTTATTTTCTTTAATTTAATTTTCTAGGACTTGATATGGATATTTAATCGCTGTATATGTAGACTTGTTGAAAGAGATTGAATATGTCTTAATTCATAACTAATTTCTTACTTCTAACTTCTTCTACAAAATGAGTTGCATGTAGAAATTGTGTAAGTTGCATTTAGAGGGTAACCTGCAAACATAGTCTGCCGTGATCCAATACAAAATGGTCAACACAGAAGGATACATTAATTTTCAGATTATGCAAAATCATGTTCATTGAGGTTTAAGAAAATGTCAACTTTGAAAAGCTTTAAAACTATATGCACAAAACTAGTAATATGTTTTTAAATTGATTTTGTACCATTTTAATAAAGATATTTGAAATTCTAATTTAAATATGCACTCTTTAAAAATGAATATGTTGAATTGCTTACATATATTATAATACTAATGGGTTATTTGATGATCATAGATAAGTATCTAAAATGATGTCAATATTTACAAGATTGTAATTCAAAAATCAATTTTGTCTCAACAGTCTTTATAAATGTAGTGTCTGTTCAAATCAATTACCAGAAGAAGTATACCTTCGTTTTTGGATATATTCTTTACGTTTGGTATCTGTTCAATTAAAGATCACATTAAAAAGATCATGCAAAGGAGGGAACAATTTTAGTTAATGTCTGATATCCTATGTACTCGACACATATCTTTCAATCTTTCAATTAACACTGTTGATATGAAATGAAAGAATATTAATCACCCCATTTCCATGCATATATATAGATGCATAAGTACACTTAAAATTCTTCTCTTCTGAAAGATCGAAGTTATTGATAAGAGACTATCTTAATGTCTTCATGTATATAGATTTAGTCTTCAAAGAACATTTTCTGTATGAATTAAGCGTTGCATTAGTTTTAACATATCGTTTAGACACACAGGACATTTTCCATCATCTAAGAAATTGATATTATGTGCATAGCTTTAACGTTATTAGATATGGTTAAATATCGTTTATAATATACTTCTTGGGATTAGGAAAGTCTATCTTGATTAAATAGATAAATTATATGTAAGATGAAATTATAGTAGATAATATGATATTCTCTTTAGCCATTTACGTTTGATATAAGTCTTATTTAAACGTTAATGGTACCTTGAACTGATAAACTCAATTTTGATAGGATGTTTGTAAGGATATAAATGTAGGTAAAGAAACTAGAAGCAATCATGAAAATGTCATAATAGATAATTATAATATACAATGTAACGTTCTCTAATTTAAAGCTTGTCTTGTTTGAAAGTCTGTTTAAAACATTTGTATTCCAATTCATTTCAACAAAAGTCTCAGACGTCTTAATATATATTGTTAAAGAGGTATGAAATAGAAATGATTTTCAGAAATATTAATGTATACATAAAATAAAATGACATTGCACACAAACCGTTTTTCTCTCTTTAAAACAGGAGTTATGTAAGTTTGTAAGCTTGTTGGATCTTATATGAACTTCCAAGTTTTGTTACTATCATAGTACAAAAACTCTCTGCATGTTCGTCTTTAGTCTTACACTCAGACTCAGAAAAAAATATTTATTCTGAAAGTATCACATTTTAATTAAATATTGAAAAGGAAACTTGTAAAAAGAGGCTCTTTTCAATATTCTTGTCAACTTTATTTCAGAGTCTAAGTGTTAGACTAGTTCGTCTACTGCATCTGCTACAAACCACCCTTCTCCGTCTCTTTTACGTACAGCGTATAAAACGATGATGAAGATCAGTTTAAAATGTAAGGCGATAACACTAATGTATTTTATCGAGTGTGTGCATTGTTGAGAGTGGACATAGATCACCATATATTCTCCCCTCTCCCCATCCTTCTCTCCACACACAATCGCCTCAGTGCATACATGTAGCTCTTTGAACCGTCTGTAACAAGCGCCATAAAGGCATCCTGTTTTGACGGAGCTTGTTGAGAAGTTCATGAACTACACGTGGTCTATATTGTTCCTTAACGAAAACCACACACTCCAGCATAGCCTTGCTTGTAGTTTCATGTCAAATTGTTAGTTAACTGAGCCTTAATAATGCTAATATTGTTAAATCGTCAGTCTACATATATGAAATATATGAAAGTGTATCTTAATATATATCCCTATTCTGTTAAATCATAGTACCATCACTATACCAGTGTACGGCAATAAAACGTCTAGATATTTTAGTTACCATATTTGTACACTACAGAAACCTTTACAAAAACTGAATTGAAACCAGAAGAACTAGTTTTAATAACATTGAGTGCAGCTGGTTATTGCTAATAAATATATATATTCTAAATCTACCCTCTTAAGTCGACGAGCAGGTCTGTAGTATTTGTGTATAGTTTGTACACGTTTCTTCATCTAGCTGGGGCGGGTCAGAACTCAATGAGCCGCTGCCTCTTGACATGTAGCACACTTCACATTTGAATGGGGTTTTCATGATCTATTGAAATTAAACATACGCTGGGTTGGAGGGTTTGCTTTGTATGATATTTCAGTACACCTCTGGAGTTTATTGTATTGAGATTTATTGTAAATATGTTATTGCTTTAGATTGGTGAGAATGCCATTCAGGTATTTGTACGTTTACCGCAGTTGTTATTTAATGACATTTTCATTTATAAGTAGAATAAGATAGAGTAACTACGTATTGGTTAATCTATGTTTGCACTGTTAGTCAGCTGTCTGCACCTTCAATGTATTTGTCGTATTGCCATGACATATAGTGGCAAAGAATGTATGTATATAAATTGTTACATACGTAATTGAGGTATCTGTGTAAAAGATATATATGCTGATTCAGGAAAACAATTTTGAAATCTTTGTTAGTTTTAACATGTCCAAGATGGACCAGAAAATATTTGATGGCAATGAATAAAAAAAAACCATTATCGATCATTGTAATAACTATTCGCTACAATAATATGGACAAATGTGAAGAGGTTAATGCTACGAATATGAATGAAATGGTAAGTTCGATGACATATCGGTAATATACAGTACAGGTACAAGAAGCCTTTCTAGCCCGACCAGAGCTTGGAAATGTAGGAAGATCAGATAGAATATATCACTCCAACTATAAGTATCTATGTTGTAATTTGTTTCCAGACATAATCAGTAAAACGTCCCATCCCTATGACAATATATGCCACAATAAAACCTCGCTGTGTTCCTAATTCACGTGTTAAATACTATTGTTCCAGACAGTGTGGACTGTAGAACATTGGGTATATTTCATGTTATATATTTGAGATTTCGAGTTTCATGTAAGCTTATGCTATATTTCAAAGTTTCGAAGTTAGTTTATTCTTTTGAACAAAGTTTAAGCGCAGAAATGATAATAATCAATACAATTCTTTCGCGCATTGGTCACTGCAGATACATTTATGATGAACCTTCACTTACAAATCTACAATGTAGGCATGTACATTTAACAAACTTAACATCTTTTTACGGACACGCGAAATAATTTAAAGTTTAATTTCTGAACACAGATGATGTACAATTTGTAAAAATTCTGGACGAGATTGATAGAATATTGTTTTTCGTATAATGATAAACGTAAGGGCATACTTTGCTCCTGATTGTAATTATCCGAATTTATCCTTTTCAAATAATATATATATAGTTGCTTCTCGCGTGTAAGGTTATATATAGAAAAGAGTAGGCATCAGATGGTTTTGACTGGACCAATCTTCTTTAATATATATATATATATATATATATATATATATATATATATATATATATATATATATATATATATATATATATTAAAATGATATCTACAGCAAGTGTCGTCTTAAGTATTTTATTTTTATATACATTTACTTCACGTGAGACCTGAATGTATATATTATTATGTTATGATTATAATTTTGTATGATTTATTCGAAAAACTCCGTAGTCGAACCACCTAATAAAACTTCCTATTCCATAGCTCTCAGATTAAAATCACTTTGAAAGAGTTATCATTCGCATGTCTAGGATGAAACAATGTTTGAGTCATTGCACATGGAGATTGAGTGATGATTTACGTTTCAAAGCAGCAGGCATTAAGTGCACTCCGTTGTCAGCTTGCTGGAAATACCAGACATTTTGCATTCTTGTTCAGTCCAACTCGACTACGAAACAGCGAGTTGATTTTTTTGTGTGTTTCCGCCGAAGATCGGAAGCTGTGCCAGGTTTATTTGAAATACCATCCAGAACAGGTATCTCGGCAACTAAATAAACATTAAATATTGCATTATCTTTGCTTATACCGAATACTGTGGCTATATGTTTGGGACGAGAACTATTGCGGAACAGGTTTTACAGTTACAGATGATGTCAATTTCTAAGTTATATCTTAAAAAATTGAAATTCTCTTACGTTATAATTATATTATAATCGTGTGCGTAATGGCTTTTATACAAATGTAATTAATTACACTATTGGCAACCCCTTTTTATTGCCTAGGTCCTGTAAACCATTTTACGTCTCTACAAAGCTTGTTTGGTTGAGGGATATAAACTGGGTCACGTAAAGCAGGCTGGCATGTACCAGGTCTGTATGTTTCTGTTGGTAAATGGACACTAAGCAAACAATGATAAAAGCCTCTGTATGTCCAGGCTATCCTTGACTGTGTAATAGTGAACATTTACATCAGACCAGATATCAACACATACCGCAAATGGGTTTGAGTACTCGAGAACCCCTGCCGCTGATTTATTTGCATTTTGCATCATTTATCTTCGCTTTACTGCTTTAAACACACATCTACACAGCCTATCTAATTCAGCACTTTCAATTTGAGTGCCTTTCTTTTGATGTAATTGTAAATGAATTCCTTTTCATTTAGCGAACCGTGTACTGCAATCAGTACGGTTTTGTACATCGGTTCTATAAAAATGCAAAGGGATGAGACTCTTTGAGAAATAATCAAATTCTAAGCGTTTTCTCCATTTTATCTCATTTCTTCGTTTGGTATAATGACATTTGCCTGTATACATGATGCATTTCGTTTAAAATAAAAGCTTTAATTTTTATTAATTTTTAGTGTTTTCATCAACGGTTAAATTTAATAACGTTTCAACGTGCATCTTGTAGCATTCGTCCTTGTGTGACATTTAACGATCCTCAATAATTATATATACGGCATTATCCATCTGAAAACTATAGAAATTTAGTGGTTTTCAATTATGATCAATTGAAACACTGTCCTTATGTCCGAGCTTTTCGATACTTACATCAACATGTTTTATTAATGAAAGTAATATTCTTAATAGTATTCGAACACTTACAACAGGATATTCATATTGTAGAATTATGCTGATTCTTTAATTCCCCTACCTCTGTTGCCTATGACGTTCGTAAAAAAATCTTAAAATACCTTGAATGTCGGACTGGAATTCGAATATATCATATACTGAAAAGCAGGTGACTTGTTCAACTTTGAGTAGTTCTATCAACGTCTTGCACCTGAATGGAGAACCCAAAGAGCTATGTCTATAAATTACTTTGGATCGTAAAGCTACACTCTCTAACTGCGAGTGGACAGGTGTGCCGCACATTCTGAAGTGCAGCCGGAACCAGAGTTTTAATCTCCTGCATTCCACTACAAATCGAAGCACTACTAATAGATAGGGGATAAAATGCCTGTCTAACACATGTTCTCATGGCAAGGATATATAGGAACATCACATCTTTATTTGTTACCATTCGTGTAATAAAGGGATTGGTGAGGGATTCATCACACCTGTTCAGTAAGACAAAACCTTCAGAATCTGCACACCAGTCGATGGTGCGTCCAACACCCACTTATAGCAACATAATGATATTCATTGCTGTACCTATAATGTAAGCATGGGCCAAAATGATACGATAAAAACATTCTTGCATCTGTTCAAAACGGAACCATCAGTGCTTCTTTCAAACGACTAATCGAGAGGCTAATAATGACGTGATAGCGAGGGATAACCGACACCTGTTCCAGAAGCAAGCACACCCCAAACATCACAATCTATATTTCTTTCAACCCCTCAACATGTGTTATTTTTACACGGCTTGTCTTCCCCACGTGAGATAACTAACTTACACACGGGTCATGTCCGTTACAGTGATATACCGCGGCGGCGCCCAGCGGAAAGCATTACAATTGTAACCCACGGCAAGCTCGGAATGCCGTCCCGGGATCGTTTTCCATCGCTCTTTAGCTTCCCGTGTGTTTCTGAAGCAGCCATCCCTTTTAATGGCACTGCCAGCCAAACCAGACAGTTTACCGAGGGCCCTCGTGTTTTGGATGACCTCCAACATTGAAGAGAACAGATTACCTGAATTCTAGACTTGACAAAAGCGTTTATCATTTTTACGAAATTTAAAACATTGTATGATTGTGCTTGTTTCCTGGATTGCAATGAAATACATCTCTTTGTTACTATGTTTATTATTTAAAAGCTGGAATTTGGTGAATGCAAATGTGGCATTTGTTATAAATGATGATGTTTTCTTTTCGAATTGTGAGCAAGCCTCTCCAGACCGTCTGGGCTTGTGTCGGCTCATATCAAACGTCAGACGAGAAAAGGGTGATAAATCCTCAGATAGGGAGTGAATGTAGTGGCGTGAAGGGGATGGGTCGCTGTAGGTCAACAGGGGTGGTATATCTCTGTACATGTACATACATTCTGTGAATGGATGGAGGCCTGATAACGTCCTTGTCCATTATGAGTAAATACGTACGTGAATGAACAGAATGAATGTATCTTTCAGAGCAATGTCACTATGTATAACATCGTTAATACATGTTGTACTTTTTTTTTTAAATATGTCAAATGATTTCATTCCAAGGCAACATTGTAAAACATGAAATAGTTGATACAGGAAATACTTTGATTCTCATTAAAGATTATTGTATTTTATCATAAGTGTGTGTGTCATTGAATATTGATGTTTCGTGTGCCCCTATTTTACGCTGACAACACTTCTAAACACTTAGTCTAACGTACAGTCTCTGAAATGATGAAATCAAAATTTCGATTGAAAATGTAAAGAATTAAAAACTGAAAAGGAGCTTGTAAGACATCCATCCTGTGCATTGAAATGTGTAGCCATTGTTCGGCTTTTGTTTTACGTATAAGCGTCTTGTGGACTGTATTACAACATTATAAACGTTTTATTAATCAAAGTTCCCGAAATAGAGTTTTGTTTTAAAGAACGTTTCGTGCTTGAACTACTTGCAAAGAACAATCGTTATTACATGTTGTTAACGGTACCACATTCGACACGTACACGAGCAGATCTATCATTCATAGCTTACTTTCAGTGCTTGGTTTCACAATTTCAATAATCCAAACTTATCCCAAAAACTCGGAAACTTTCAGTGCACAATGTATCCGTAAAGAAGCCTGCATTACCCATGCACACAGTTATTTCCGGCTGAATGTCACATGTCCCTGTGAAGTGCTCCAACATGCTCTATATCCAACTCAAGTATTGACTCACGCTGTTTGCTTTTCTCGTTGGCTGCAATGTGTTTAAGCTTTTGTTGTCTTTTGTAAACAAGTGCTTTCTGTTAATCGATTAAATGTAACATGGTTTGTCCAACCTCTGAGCTGAATTGATACGTATGAGTATAAAATAAATTTGAATTCGAAGTTCTTGTTCAGAAAGATGTTTCTTTGGATTGGTAGTGTTGTAAGTGGCATAGCTGTGTCTTGCATAATTGGTCACACATACACAATTATGACAAAGGTAATGTCAAATATATGTGTAATATAGGTAACGTCATACAAATAAGGAGATACAGATGCATGTAATGTTCTTTTATGATAATGGCTATTTAAATGGAATCCCAATAACATTACCATAGTTATGACATTGCGAGCATGCATCAAAGAGAAGGGTTAGAGAAGTGCCTCTGACGGATTATAAGAATTAGTGCATTGTAAACGTGTATTTTAATGATACTTTTGATTCAACAATACGCTACGGTGCAATACCCGGTGGGACGATTGTCTGTGAGCAGGGACCTAGGAAGTGATAGATTATTCACTCACCTGGACTAATCCCCTCGTATGTAGTGGCACACCTGCAGCGTTATCGGAAGGGTTCCCACCATACCTACTTCATACTTACACCTGGGACCGCTCGAGTTTCCCTTTGTGACCCTTAACACTGACAGGTCAACTTCAAACACTCGCTCCTTTGTCATGTCCGTCTGAATGATGATCAGAATAAATATACCCTTGTGACAGGTCGACCATAGGTACTCCTCCTTGTACTTCATTTGGTTTAGATATACCTCACCTTGACTTCATTTGGTTTAGATATACCTCACCTTGACTTCATTTGGTTTAGATATACCTCACCTTGACTTCATTTGGTTTAGATATACCTCACCTTGACTTCATTTGGTTTAGATATACTTCACTTTGACTTCATTTGGTTTAGATATACCTCACTTTGACTTCATTTGGTTTAGATATACTTCACTTTGACTTCATTTGGTTCAGATATACCTCACTTTGACTTCATTTGGTTTAGATATAATTCGCCTTGACTTCATTTGGTTTAGATATACCTCACCTTGACTTCATTTGGTTTAGATATACTTCACTTTGACTTCATTTGGTTTAGATATACCTCACTTTGACTTCATTTGGTTTAGATATACTTCACTTTGACTTCATTTGGTTTAGATATACCTCACTTTGACTTCATTTGGTTTAGATATAATTCGCCTTGACTTCATTTGGTTTAGATATACCTCACCTTGACTTCATTTGGTTTAGATATACCTCACTTTGACTTCATTTGGTTTAGATATACCTCACCTTGACTTCATTTGGTTTAGATATACCTCACCTTGACTTCATTTGGTTTAGATATACTTCACCTTGACTGCATTTGGTTTAGATAAACTTCGCCTTGACTTCATTTGGTTTAGATATACTTCGCTTGACTTCATTTGGTTTAGATATACTTCGCCTTGACTTCATTTGGTTTAGATATACTTCGCCTTGACTTCATTTGGTTTAGATATACTTCGCCTTGACTTCATTTGGTTTAGATATACTTCGCCTTGACTTCATTTGATTTAGATATATTTCGCCTTGACTTCATTTGGTTTAGATATACTTCACCTTGACTTCATTTGGTTTAGATATACCTCACTTTGACTTCATTTGGTTTAGATATACTTCACCTTCGCTTCATTTGGTTTAGCTATACTTCACCTTCGCTTCGTTTGGTTTAGATATTCTTCACCTTCGCTTCATTTGGTTTAGATATACTTCGCCTTGACTTCATTTGGTTTAGATATACTTCGCCTTGACTTCATTTGGTTTAGATTTACTACATCTTAACTTCATTTGGTTTAGATATACTTTGCCTTGACTTCATTTGGTTTAGATATAATTCGTTTTGACTTCATTTGGTTTAGATATACCTCACCTTGACTTCATTTGGTTTAGATATACTTCACCTTGACTTCATTTGGTTTACAAATGTAGATATACTTCACCTTGACTTCATTTGGTTTAGATATACATGTACTTCACCTTGACTTCATTTGGTTTAGATATACTTCACCTTGACTTCATTTGGTTTAGATATACTTCGCCTTCGCTTCATTTGGTTTAGATATTCTTCGCCTTGACTTCATTTGGTTTAGATATACTTCGCTTTGACTTCATTGGTTTAGATATACTTCGCCTTGACTTCATTTGGTTTAGATATACTTCGCTTTGACTTCATTTGGTTTAGATTTACTACATCTTAACTTCATTTGGTTTAGATATACCTCGCCTTGACTTCATTTGGTTTAGATATAATTCGCCTTGACTTCATTTGGTTTAGATATACTTCGTCTTGACTTCATTTGGTTTAGATATACTTCGCCTTTACTTCATTTGGTTTAGATATACCTCGCCTTGACTTCATTTGGTTTAGATATAATTCGCCTTGACTTCATTTGGTTTAGATATACTTCGTCTTGACTTCATTTGGTTTAGATATACTTCGACTTGACTTCATTTGGTTTAGATATACTTCGTCTTGACTTCATTTGGTTTAGATATACTTCGCCTTGACTTCATTTGGTTTAGATATACTTCGTCTTGACTTCATTTGGTTTAGATATACTTCGCTTTGACTTCATTTGGTTTAGATTTACTACATCTTAACTTCATTTGGTTTAGATATACTTCGCCTTGACTTCATTTGGTTTAGATATACCTCACTTTGACTTAATTTGGTTTGGATATACTTCACCTTCGCTTCATTTGGTTTAGATATACTTCACCTTCGCTTCGTTTGGATTAGATATTCTTCACCTTCTCTTCATTTGGTTTAGATATAGTTCGCCTTGACTTCATTTGGTTTAGATGTACTTCACCTTAACTTCATTTGGTTTAGATATAGTTCGCCTTGACTTCATTTGGTTTAGATATACTTCGCCCTGACTTATAATTACTTCATCTGGTGTAAATGTGTCTTACGTTGACTCTTCGTGCTTCAGTTTGATACATCTGTACTTCACCTGTACGTAAAGTGTTCGCTCATCAGGTCTGAAAGAACGAGGGTCCAGAGTTGAGGGGATTGGGTGATAGAGGGAGATGAGGCACATTCTCAGCTATTAGTAAAGCAATTTGATTCATTTGGGCTGAAGTTTTAACAATGTCTAACTTGAGTAAATCCTGGTGATCTGCAGAGCTTATGTCTCTGTTTTTCTTTGCTTCTTTTTGCCGAAATGTACTTTATTACCATGTCTTGTGCTGTAAATATACTTGACTGACCTAAAAATTAATTGTTACTTTCTTCATTTAGAGCACATGTACTTAACTTAGACGTAACGTATTGCTATTCATAAATGTTAATGCTATTCACCCTTAGGTCAGGTATTACTACGTCTTTGGTGAACTTTAACACTCAATCAATCTTTATTTTCATACTGAAAGGCGACAGGCATGTAGTACATATTACATTTATTCATTTGTTGCTAGCAACACACTTTGTCTAAGTATAAAAGCTTTATGAATGTAGATGGAATAATTTTCTATTTGAACTTTACAAGACGTTTTCATCAATGATATATGTTTCAGGGTGTTCATAATAGTATTTCTTTATATATACAGTTGTTTATCTAACAAATGTTTCTACTACAAAATGTTAAAAGATTCAATTCATGCAGAACATTACCTTTCGATATTGACAATAAGAATTTTAACTGTGCCTACTGATGATGTAAATTATTTCAATTTTAAATGTTGGAAAAGTACTTAAATGTATATTCATACTTACTTCATTCGGTGTAAATGTACTTTATTGGTACGTAAGTACTACCAGCTTCCTGTCGTGTAAATGTATTTCACCTTCACGTATATTATTACCAACTTTTTGTCATGCACTTATAACTGGACCTCACCTGAATCAGAACTTATACATGCCATGTAAATTTACGTCACCTAAAAGTAAATTATTATAATAACTTACCTCCTGCAGTGGGAATGTACTTTACCTATGCGTAAATTAGTTTCTTAATTGGATTTAAACTTTTTAATCTGAACGTGAGATATCACCTTATTTCGAACCGTGTAAATGTTATTTATAGCCTAACTACTTATGTGCATGATTTATTCCTGCTTCGTTTCATTTGCATTAAACATCTCAGTGTACTAAGTCTGGTTCTTTATGTAAATACATTCATGCTGTGTTACGCTGTATGTGCGACTCTTACTTTTAATGTCTTTGAATGATTGGTGGAGATTAGACAGTAAACACTAGACACAGTGCGTGGTACAATAGCGGGGTAGGAGATAACATCAACTGGGTAGACAGATTCCTAGCTTGTCTATCCTACCTCTCGTATTTGTCACATTCCTCTAAAACTTCTTGTCAATCTGCTTTATATAGGGATCGTCTCAAGAGTCTTGAATATTTACAGAGAACTTACACATACAAAATAAGATGATGACTAGTATTTCTGAAAATAAATATATATAAATGAATAATGTTAATGATTTAAAATCATCCCCTCATATGTCCTATTTTCACAGCGTTTAGACTTGATGAAATTTGACTCACTTAATTGTGCTTGACGGTGTGTCTTGATACGTACTCTGTAGTTTACCTACAATAATAAACTTAGTGTCTGACGTTAGCATTACATAAAGAAAAATCACGTTCAACAAATTTTAGGTAATTATTGTCTGATGTCATGTCTTTCTAAAATTGAATATACAGACCTCATATTTTCACTTCAATCTTATGTGTCCGTACTTTCTCAGCATATATTGTAGAGGAGATGATATGTAAATTAGCTTTCCTCTAACTTCGTAACATCAATCTCACATACTAGGATCGCTTTCAGCAAGAAGCGAACTAAAATTTACACTCAAATAAATATGCCTGCATTGAGTTTTCATTCAAATATCATATTTGGTTTCTGCTCAAATAGTAAAAGCTCTCTCTGTCTCTCAGCGCATCTGGCACATCTTCGAATGTGAAGGCTGTAATATACTCCCATCTTAGAGATGTAAGTATCGCATACATTACTTGTATATTTAATATGTAATGACCTTGTAATGTTTTGATCTCTGAACCAAATTAAAATTGTGCCGCACATTTTGAATTATGCTGACGTTTAGCCCTTGGAATTTAGTTTTTTTGGTTAAAAACTCAAAATTTGGAATAGGAAATGAATGGAAGCCTCTGATATATTACATCTCATTGAGCTGTTTGATGTTGTAGACAAAACATTAAGGGGTCTGGATGACATTTTGGGCGGGCATTAACTCGGAGTTGTGCTACCATTTTCCAATTCATATCAATTTTGCCTCACTAACAGTGAAGATTCCTAGTTTGTGAATGGAAATTGAAGGAGGCAAGCCTTAGGGTTTACCCTCCACATCGCGTGATGCTTCTCGTCGCCATTGTAATGCTAGATTCCTCTCCAACTGATAACATCTACATTGCCGACTAGATTTTCCAAACACATCATCAGGGCAACGTGAATATACATGTTGGCCCCATATCGGGATATATAATGGAACCGGTCTGTCTAGTGATACCCTATAACTGCAGGGTACCACTCTGTAGACGAGACCGAGGCTAAGATGGCGATAAGGAAAGAGCGCCCTCTAGCGACGATTATTGGGAATTAAAAGTGGAAATGTGTGTGGGTTTGCATTTTAACCTGACAATACATTGCTCAACCTGCCAGGGTTCTACCATGGGGTCATTGTCAGTCGGTCAAACGGCGCTTAACTGTTCTACAGAACAAAGCCTATATTGTTACATAAGACTACCCACACGTACTAGATTACCAGAGCCATGTTAACGAGGTACGTGCATGAGACCAATTAAGCCATACCCCAGCAAAACGATATAGTTTGTCATTCTGTAGAACAGCGTGTTCATGAAAAAAATGAACGAGTTCTCAATTGAAATATATATCATTTTCAAAGTTTTACAAGATTTGAATTTTGGTTTGTTTGCTTTAATTTACAATTTAATAAGCCCCATACTAAAATCGTAATTGGATGTCCCTCACTACGACATGTCTATCTTTATGTCATTCACCTCTGCTTCGCCCTAAGCTAGCAATTCCCTTGAAAATCTAATCTTGATTTAGATTTAAAGGTCACCTTAAATCCCGGTTTCACTTCTGCTCCGTTCCAATAATTAATATAATTGTCATTTTCTCTGTGAATGACTAAATTAATCCGTATAAAATATTGTCAGTCTCCAAATTGTTTCTCCAATATTACATCCATGATGATACTACAGTGTATATATAGTCTCTTGCCTTGCAACTTTATGCATCGTCTTCATTTATATGTACATGTGCGTATTGTTCGGGTAAAAGAGTTTTATTATACGATGACATATTTTAGTCAATCGTGATTTTAACCGGTAACTGTGCGTCATCTAACTTGGTGTTCTTGGTTGTGACAAGGGCGTGCCTCTCTATAAGGACCGTAAGTGGTATCTCTATCCTATGTAAGTGTATCGTATAACGTAATGTAAGCTCGGTGACGACTCTTTATCCTACATTAGATCAAGGTTTATGGGTGGAATACAATCCTTTAAACACGATGTCAACTAGATTGGATACTCATATTACATTACGGTAAAAATGTCAAATTCAGAAGTATTTCCTGTTTCTTACACGCGCATTCCTGTCATCAACATACTTATTTTGCAATTGATATATAAGGATGTCATGAAAAGACGAAATGATCTGAGTGTGTGAAATAAGTAGGATGCTACTGAAGTTACTGTTACTGTAGAAATAACTTATTGCATCATCTCGGGTCTACCATGTAGAAGCATTGGATGCTTTGTTGGTTCTCTTTCTGTACGTCTAATCTCATTGAATACATACATTAAAAGCCAAAATATATAAAATCTTATGTGCGAAGGTACAGCAAGATATTTTTCAATCTAATGAACTTTTTATCCATCATTTCTGTTTGGGGTACCATACCATGTCTTTTTCGTTCAATCTACTGTTACACAACTTTCTATTCCAGATTGCAAATGCATTTTCTTAAACAGAAAGTTTTTCGATGCTACAGGTTCATTCATGAGTACATGTGCTTGAGATTCAGCATATTGGTTCACTGTAGCCCAAGTAAGCAGTATGTCAGACTTAGGTGATATATGCAAATTGTTTTTCCTGTTTTGAACCTTAAATGCCTAATGGTTTGGGTCACAGTTATGGAGGGAATCACACTTGCTTCTAATTGAGTATTAGGAGTTTTAAACTACAAATATCCATTCGAGAAATATCAAAACTGCAAACGGATTGCATTAATCTTAGCATGGTTTTATTTAAAATTAAATAAACCCTTTGTATCTCATTCTTCTAAAAGAAGTTAAATAGTTTCGTTGGCCTTGACACTGTTTAAAATCCACCTGAATGAAGAATGTTTCCACCAGTCGTGCTTTGAATTTCTATTTCACCATTACATATTAGCATGTCGGCACTTGTCTAAACTGTTCCTCCCATCACATAGTTACCCCGCTTGTTAGCTGATAGTTCCGATATGGACCACCAGGGGTATTATAGTTCAATCGTGGCAAGGAGTTAACTCGGTGCTCTCTCCTACAGAACTAAACTGCTTGTACAGGAACCCGATACACGCGATGCTACGAGCTTACACATGTTACGTGTGCTTGAACATCACCACATGTTTACCTACCGACTACGTATACGATAGGCGGTGTTTAAGAGGAAGGTGCGTTTTATGCGAGAGAAAATAAAGTTTATATATCCAGTATGTGTATATATATATACTTCCAAACGATGTAATAACACGCCATTATATGATCGTTATTTTCAAACGAAACACGAAGAACTAAACTGTAAATATTGATGAAAGTTTTCATTATCAAAGGGATTTGAAGATCAGTGATACATTAAAGTTACTATATGTAAGTTTGCTTTTGATTACCTCTGTTTTGTAAGAATGTCATTGGTGCTATTGGTTCGTATTTATAAGCCTAAACATATTTAACGTTATACAGCACAGGATGAGGAGGTGCTTCATTACGCATGCGCATGTGCTTCCTATTCAGCTCAATGTACTTGTTTCGTAAACCTTTTGTTCTCTCTTCGTGCTTCTGTACACTTTGTTGCATATCCGTGCTCACTGTCCAGTACGTACGTGTAATGTTTGCCAACGAGCGGTAGGAGGAAACGTCTTACTTGTGATTTTCTTTGTGGAGATACCAACCAATATATATCTGACCCAGGCCATAGCTCTGAAGTTACATACCATTTTTATTCAGAAGGACGAGCACGTAAAGTTACGAGGTGTCCGCGCCAACGTAAGCGGTCAGAGCACGGCTACGCATCCCTCTGTCGGAGATCAGGTATACTTCCGGGCACGGCATGCCATCACCAGCGCTTCATCCCACACTTAGCTGCCAACTGGCTTGACATAAAGGCATTGCTACCCCTTGCTACAACCTGGCTTGACCTAAAGGCATTGCCACCACTTGCTACAACCTGGCTTGACCTAAAAGCATGGCTACCCCTTGCTACAACCTGGCTTGACATAAAGGCATTGCTACCCCTTGTTACAACCTGGCTTGACATAAAGGCATTGCTACCCCTTGCTACAACCTGGCTTGACATAAAGGCATTGCTACCCCTTGCTACAACCTAGCTTGACATAAAGGCATTGTTACCCCTTGCTACAACCTAGCTTGACCTAAAGGCATTGCTACCCCTTGCTACAACCTGGCGTGACATAAAGTCATTGCTACCCCTTGCTACAACCTAGCTTGACATAAAGGCATTGCTACCCCTTGCTACAACCTAGCTTGACCTAAAGGCATTGCTACCCCTTGCTACAACCTGGCTTGACATAAAGGCATTGCTACCCCTTGCTACAACCTGGCTTGACCTAAAAGCATGGCTACCCCTTGCTACAACCTGGCTTGACAAAAAGCCATGCTACCACTTTGCGCTCAGTTGGCTTGCTATGTAGACAATGCTATCGCCTTGCTTGCATGCGAATTTTGCCAACATCGTGGCTTGTACTGAACACGTGTCTACTGATCTTGTGCTCGATGCAGATTTTCTCTACCAACTTTGCCTTGTTGCACATGTTTTTTATCAGTCTGACTCCTGCAAATGGAATGTCATTAAAACAAATCCACCAATCGAGTTGTTGTGTAAGTTTCGATCTCCTATGGCACTGACCTCACCAAATGACATCCGGTTTGCCTTGTTGTTGTTTTGTCACGTTTCCGGTTGGTCTTTGTCAGCCTTTCCGGCTTACCATGCACAATTATAGTTACCTAGAGGTAAATGTGTCAACTGCAACACGCTTGCATAACATATACATTTACACGCATAAATCAATTTCTATCCTTTGGTAGGCATTTGTGTTTTGAATCCTTTCCTACTTCCAATATGACTTGAGATGCAAAATGTTGATACCAACACGACGTGTCGTGTGCAAATGTTCGTGCATATAAAACAATCGTCATGGACTTTATGTTTAAACATGTTTAGCCCAGAAGTAACTTTTGACAATGATAAACACAAAAGCAATCAATGATCAACTGAAATTTGACCACTTTAACACACCAACACCCATGATGCACTTGAAACTCGGTCACCTGTGGTCAAAAACTTATGGGAATCATTCTCTTTACTGCCTTTGGTTAGTTTAGAAAGGATTATTCGTCTGGTACTGCCTGCTCATGACTACACCAACAAAACGGTGCGTGTCCCGAAATATAACTATTGAAACAAGAATACGTCAATTATTGACGCCACCTTTCTTACCTGTCATTGTTTTAACTAAAATTCTATGTTTGTCCCTCATCTTCATTTTCTTGAAAGTAAAGTTCATTGAACAGATGTTTTCCTCTATCTTTCATTTCTGTTTTAGAAACCAATCAAAAATAAAATATTAATGTGAAACAGTGAAGTATCGTTTTTTTTTCAGATTTTGATTTTCAAACTTCCCTGCTTCTGTTCCATTGACATAAGCTTTACTTTGTCCGGATTTTCCAAATTAGTTGTCATCATCATTCGATATGCCTAAATTGATTTAAATACCTCAATAGGTTAGTTTTATAATTTATAATATGTTCGTGTATTGCTATGCGCCGCTAACCGAATACATGTTGCCTTTTGTGTTTTGAATGTAATTGCTTCCTGAGGCGTTTCTATCGACGTTAATGTAGTTTATATGGTCGTTCATTGTGGCATATTTCCCTTTTTGTAGTCATGAATCCATGTTTCATAACCTAATTCATCGCATGATTGCTTGACTGCAGTCATATGCATATAGCATCCCACACGCACGGGCTGCATACAAGCGTTACGTACACGCATGGATACACTAACTTCGAGCTCTGATATTTACCTAACAAACAATATAAACCACTCTCTTGCTTTAATGTCCAACAAAAAGAAAACAATTATTTACAACAAACATGGCATTTTAACCAGATCGTCAGAAATTGCCATTATGCATAAAAAATGAAATTATAGAACCCTGTGATCGTGATGTAAGCAGTTTAAAGGGGCTGTAGCACGTTTATTGCAAACATTATTTTTTCAAACTTTCCCATTTAAAATGATAGTTTATGTCATTTAAATTTACTTTAGAGGGTAAAACATTACATAAACAATTATCCGTAGAGGTAATAACGATGTTGCGTATAAAGTAGAAATTGCATGTGAACACATTTTACTATTTCGAATTACAAAAACGATTCCCATGGGTTAACCGAACCATGTACACTCATTTTTAACTTAATTTCCCGAAGAAAGAAGGGTGTTTTACTATTGGTGACATTATTTTTCAAATACATTTTCATCGACTTATATGAGCGAAAAACGTGCTACTGCCCCTTTAAGTATATTGTATAATCTATGAAGTATTCACGTCGTCATTCTGTCGGTGTTACTGTATTGTTATGCTTTAACATAGTTCAATAATTTATTCAGCAGCGATTAAAAAATTGCATTCCATGTCATTAAATATGCTAAATAATACTAATACTAAAAATTGCATTGCTATGTCATTACTAATACCGTGTTTACATGGCGGGCCAGTTAGATAATTCATAGTAAGTGTGGTGTAAAACATTTTAAATGCATAATATTAATTAGTAACAAATGTCTCATTGCTTCCATTGCATGAATTCGATGAATTATCAACACGTAACAAAAAGCTGCAAAATAGTTTCAGCATACCGAAAAGTATTAATGATCAACTGAAAACACGTTATAACTGTTTCAAATTAAAACATTAAAGTTGCATGCATGTGCGACTGAACACCGTATTGCATGTACACTACATGACATATATAACATATGGTATGATCACTAACCGCAATCTCATTAAAATCTGGTTGGACGTAACTCCCGTAGCTCGCTGCGTTCCTGGTCGGAGTACTGCTCGGAACGGGTCATGTCTTGTGATATTGCATGTGACTTTTCACTTTCTCTACATTCAACCAATCACAGTCCTGTTCAGATATTGATTCGGGGTTCCTAGTCTCTTCACTTATCTTGCTCGAGTGACATGACCCTGCCTTGAGAGCGCAGATTGGTACGAGTGGTACGTTCGATCTGATTTTAATGAGATTGTTCTTGAACTTGAAGTCCTTTCTATGACTTACAATGTACCGCTTTACGTTCAGCACAATTTCGTTTAAATATCCGTCAAGTGAATTTCCCAGTGGCTTGAAAAACATCCCCAAAATAAATATACTATTTTACATTTCAGAAAGTTTTACTGATTTTTTCATGAAATTCTAATTGTCTCTTTAGTTTCTCTGTAGATTTTCGAAATATTTCATTATTATCATTAGGTATGGGCTTATGGCATGGCATGGTGTCCGGCGTCCGTCCATCCGTCCATCCGTCCATCCGTCCATCCGTAAACTTTTCGCTTTTTCGACTTCTTCTCCAGAACCAATGACTCCACAGAGCTGAAATTTTATGTGCATACTCCTTGGCCAATGGGGATTCTAAATTGTAAATTTCATGACCCCATGACCCCAAATGGGGTCACAGGGGTCACATCCTTAAAAACCTATTTTCATCTTCTTCTTCAGTTCCAAAAGGTCTAGAGAGCTGAAAAGTTGTGTGCAGACTCCTTGGCCAATGGTGATTCTAAATTGTAGATTTCGTGACCCAATGACCCCAAATGGGGTCACAGGGGTCACATCCTTAAAAAACCTATTTTCATCTTCTTCTCCAGTTCCAAAAGATCTAGAGAGCTGAAAAGTTGTGTGCAGACTCCTTGGCCAATGGGGATTCTAAATTGTAGATTATGTGACCCCGTGACCCCAAATGGGGTCACTGGGTTCACATCCTTAAAAACCTATTTTCATCTTCTTCTCCAGTTCCAAAAGGTCTAGAGAGCTGAACAGTTGTGTGCAGACTCATTGGCCAATGGGGATTCTAAATTGTAGATTTCGTGACCCCGTGACCCCAAATGGGGTCACCGGGGTCACATCCTTAAAAACCTATTTTCATCTTCTTTTTCAGTTCCAAAAGGTCTAGAGAGCTGAAAAGTTGTGTGCAGACTCATTGGCCAATGGGGATTCTAAATTGTAGATTATGTGACCCCATGACCCCAAATGGGGTCACAGGGGTCACATCCTTAAAAACCTATTTTTATCTTCTTCTCCAGTTCCAAAAGGTCTAGAGAGCTGAAAAGTTGTGTGCAGACTCCTTGGCCAATGGGGATTCTAAATTGTAGATTATGTGACCCCGTGACCCCAAATGGGGTCACAGGGGTCACATCCTTAAAAACCTATTTTCATCTTCTTCTCCAGTTTCAAAAGGTCTAGAGAGCTGAAAAGTTGTGTGCAGACTCCTTGGCCAATGGGGATTCTAAATGGTAGATTATGTGACCCCGTGACCCCAAATGGGGTCACAGGGGTCACATCCTTAAAAAACTATTTTCATCTTCTTCTCCAGTTTCAAAAGGTCTTGAGAGCTGAAAAGTTGTGTGCAGACTCCTTGGCCAATGGGGATTCTAAATGGTAGATTATGTGACCCCGTGACCCCAAATGGGGTCACAGGGGTCACATCCTTAAAAACCTATTTTCATCTTCTTCTCCAGTTTCAAAAGGTCTAGAGAGCTGAAAAGTTGTGTGCAGACTCCTTGGCCAATGGGGATTCTAAATTGTAGATTATGTGACCCCGTGACCTCAAATGGGGTCACAGTGGTCATGATCTAAGAACCTATCTTTTGCTTGTAAACAATAACTTAAATAACTTAAATATTCAACTTTAGATAGTAAATCAATGAAATCCTGATGAGCTACAGAGCCCATGGCTCTATTTTTTATAGTGTAGGCTTTAAACATTGTAAGATGTTCATTAGTATCTCTGTTCAGCGTATCTCACATCAGGAGAGTGTGTGATATTTAGGTTGAACACTGAGGTGCTAACTAGATGACTATCGTTTGGGAATAAGTGATACACTATTAATCATTGAGAACTCTATAAGACTGACAATAGTATTATTAATATGTCTTGACTCTTGAGAACATAACTCTCGTCCCCTGTACGTAATGGTTATCAATGTGTTATCTCTCGTTGTTTCACAAACGAATCCTTTTCAGCCAACAAGTGGTCTCACCTCCGCCATGAGCGAGACAAGACGTTCTTCTTCGACTTCAGCGAGCTGACCCCGGGAGAGATGGTTTCAGGAGCGGAACTGAGACTGTTCAAGGACAAGGCCAAGAGACGGAGGTTCAAGAGACAGGACATGCATCTCGAGCTCTACAGGATCATGCAGGGCAAGGATCCCGAGTGAGTACTTGCTATCTGATATATAGCTCAATTACTAGAATGAACACAACTTGGAACTATAATAATGATAATCGTCTTCAATTTCTATCAATGATAGACTTCTTTGATAGAAGTTATAGATTTAGGAGAAGGCCGAGTAAGTGTCGCTCTTGTGCCTATTAGGTTTGATCTTTATGTCAATAAAATTAAATATGTTTAAACCGAACTAGAAGTTTATACGATGAAGGAAAAAAGGTTCCATGGATAGTGAACTTCATTATCGCATAGACGCTTGATAACGGTGTTAGTATCTGCACCGAAGCGGTCGCTTCTTTTCAATAAAGAAGCTGACTGTCCATAGAAGTTGCTCTCCTTCAATGACAAGCTTGATAAAAGGTTCCATGACGGAGGATCATCGGGATGAATTCTTCAGATTTTGTGTAACTCAATTGTGTTCCCCTTGTATAAAGTTAATTTTCAACACCGCCCTCAAAATAATGTCTTTAATTCCTTCAAGGTGTTTTATTTGAATGTTGACACTTTATGAATGGCCGCTTCTTATTAACTAGACAGTGTAGTGCTCGCTGTAACTACCTCCAGTAAACGGTAACAACGTAGCCAAGCGAGTGGAGCTAATTATAAACAGACGTACATTTTATATGTTTTGTTGATTTCAGAGACAAAGTGCTTAAGTCTGTCCTCAACACGACGATCAAAGGAGACTACCGAGGATGGCTCCGTCTGAACGTGACTGCAGCAGCAGAGCACTGGACCATGGACCCGTCATCCAACCTGGGTCTCTTCATGAGGATAACAGGAGCTAATGGTGAATCTAATGTACCTTCATCATGATGTAATATTGTCTCTGACAATTATTTCATAAATCTCACACGTTGTATGTTGTACATATTGTATGGTTTGATATGAAGTAAACTTATTTTGTTAATAGCATACCTAATTTCTTTGTTATCTTCTTTGACAACAATTTTGGCTATTTCTCCCTTGGTCAGAAGAATGATCAACTAATATCCTAAATTTTCAAAAGGAACCATTTACCGGACGAATCGATAAGGGATTGCCCAGAATCAAGGCGATGGATAGATACATGTAGAGGATAAACTAAAAGTTACTTTTTACATGGAAGAAAAACCACACATGTTTCATTGGTGCAGTTCAAAGGAAATTATCAGTCAAAAGTAAAAACTACGTCTGTTGCATGTGTTTTATTTAAGTAAAAACAATTGTACCATTTGTAGCACTTTATTATCATAGAAAGTATATTGAATGTGAAGGTCAAATCAACATCCTCAACATTAGAATGTTTCGTAAGAAAATACGAAATTATTGATTTGTTTTAAACTAGTTCATGAATTTCAGGACGAGATATCGACCCCAAGAAGATTGGCGTCGTGGGACGACGTGGTTCCACAGACAAGCAACCCTTCATGGTCGGTTTCTTCAGGATGGACAGGGAAACACACGAACGACGTCGTAGGTCAACCCGACGTAATCGTAATCGCGACGACGTAACCTACGCCGATCAACCAGCTTACGGTGATCGTAAGTCATAATTTATTGTTAAACTAACATTTCTTGTAATATGAAACATTGCAACATCATTATGAATATAATTATTTATTTATAAGATGTGGCAATACGTTAAGTATCCGTCGTTGATGGTAAACTTGATAAATTTTTATTCCAGAATATCCAAAGTTCCAACGCAAAGCCTGTCAGAGACGTACGCTGTACGTTAGCTTCAGAGATTTGGGATGGGAGGTAAGAAACGTAGTTACAAGAAATTTATGTCATATGAAAAAATATTGCATACAATTATGCTTCACTCATTTACCGAGTTATATACATGTAGTAATCAACCTTTTGCGTAGATGTTAATATTAGGTTGCCTGTACGTTCTCAAACCAATATTGGTTTCGTTTGAAGCTGGATATTCACAGAAACTTTCGTTTCCTGAATCTTTGGATCTATTAACTTACTGGCGGCAGAAATATTTCAAAGCATCCATTTTGTTGTAAATCAACCATTTAGCATGTGTATTTCGTCGTCATACTAGTATCTTTCAGATAAGGACAGTAATATATTTTGTAATTAAAGGCGTTTTAAAGAAATGCGATACCCTCTCAAAGAACAGTTGTAACATGTTCCTGCTATATGTTGATATAGGAACATATGTGGATGATATGAGGGAGGACTACATCAAGTATTATCTTTACATTCCTTTGATACATTACCTTAGGATGATTCAGAGCAAACATAATCTATACATATTTAAAGTTAAGTACCGTAAATCGTTTCTAAAACCGGTTCAATATCAGAAGGTTACATCTTCTTGCCAATTAACGATAAGTAATGTTACAAGCTACACCAACTTTTTACGTTTTTTTCTGTTTAACTCATTTTAGAAAGGTTTTATAAAGTGGTTGAATTAAACGTAATAAATGAAACTGTTGTGGTATAAATGTTGAAATGTTGAATATTGACACGCGCTAGAGTTTGTTCTTGTCACGTTTTGCATTAGTTTTAACACTACTATAATGAACTTATTATAATAGGCCCATGTGTTTTCCGGAAAAATGTATAATGCGCGTCACAATCGATTATCGAAGGTCAAAACAGTTGTATGTACATTTAAGTAAGTAAGTAAGTTGTGAATTCTAATTTCTAGCAGTAATTACAATTATAGTATTGCCATCATATAATGGACCTCAGTTGCATGACCTATACCGCCACTTGGGATATACTTGCTGTACTAATCACAGCATTGAACATAAATGCGAGGATGAGGAGTTCTGCGCTCTGAGTTATGACTCCTTTGAGGCAACGCTTGTCAGAAATGATCAATTTGTCATTACTCTGGTGACATGGTAATTTTTTTAATGAGTCATAAAGTAAACATAAAAAGTTATAATGTGATACCCCGTTGATTCAAGTCTACAAAGGAATGCTATTAAGAGTTCGTAAATTTGGAAAATTTGATATAATGATTCGCCTGAAACGAACCGTGTAGCTTTTTCGCCTAAAGAAAAAATATAATTTAAGAGATATTAAATGTGGCATTGTTCAGGTCACTGTGTCACGTTTGTCTTCCTGCTTTGTTTAATCCAAAGACAGTGTGTGCATGTAAATTAACAGAGGGGTCAATGCGGGGAATGTTGTGAATGTATCCTGTTTCTTTATGAACAGAACACATTTGTGATTGCATAATACATTTATGGGTAATATTTAATATACTCAAATTTAACACTAACTTATTTCACACGATTTAAAAACCCAACATTCAAGTATTCGTAATTTACTTCATGCAGATATGGCAACTAAATGTATTAACAATGTATGATTTGTCTACGAAATGAAGCCCTCTACCTCACAAAACTCATGCCTAACTAAAGATCACTGTGTCACGTTTGTCTTCCTTATTTGTTTCTTACAGTTTAATTAATAGAGGAGTCAATGCGGAGCGTGTTGTGTATACATCATGTTATTTCATGGACAGAACACATTTGTGATTGAATAATACATTAATTACAATGTATGTGAAATGTTTGATATATTTAAAGTTTATCATATGTTTACACTAACTCACGATATGAAAACCCAATATTCAAGTATTCGTAAGTTGCTTCATGTAGATTTGGTAACTCAATGCACGGACTTAAATTAAAGTTCGTGCCCAATGCAATAACAGACTTTGTGTAAGATGTATCTACGAAGTGAAGCCCTCTTCCTCTTGTGCCTTACTAAAGATGGCCATATCTAAATGTGAAATATGTCGTGTTTCAGGACTGGATTATCGCCCCTGAAGGCTACTCCGCCTTTTACTGTGACGGGGAATGTGCGTTTCCTCTGGGCGCCCATATGAACGCCACCAACCATGCCATTGTACAGACCCTCGTTCATCTAATGGACCCGTTCATGGTGCCCAAACCGTGCTGTGCCCCCACCAAACTAACTGCCATATCTGTGCTTTACTTCGATAGGAACTCTAACGTCGTATTGAAGAAATACAAGGGAATGATAGTAAAAGCTTGTGGATGCCACTGAGTTGAAATGAGATAAACTACTTTTATGGATAGTATATGTCTAGTGTTGGATGGACTACTTACACCCTGGTAATGGTATTCCTGATGCCAATTCCTTGGTAACCCTTGGTAACCTTCAGACTTCAGTGGATGATGTGCTGATATCAGTGGAAACCAAGGATTCGTGAAGTGTTACAATGGACGTGGTGAGCATGACAGGGTAACATTTAAGAGGAAAGTGTATTGTCTGTCCTTATGGAACATTTTGTGACTGAACTATAACAGGATTTGGTTCGTATTACCAAAGAATAGGCAATATTTTGACTTCATTGTAATTGCGTTTTAATTGCTTAGGCCATAGAGAAGACATGTTATCATATATCAACGTCTACACGCTGTTGTTACTGCCACGGTTGTTACGGATGATACACATGCAAATTGTTGTGGCAATGATACTATGGAGGAACATGCCAAAAGAAACAAGTGGTACTCGACATTGATGGAGATGAGACGCTGGCAGCGCTGTGTATCTGCATTGTCTCATTTGTCCTGGTGTTATTTGCATTGTTTAAATTCTTTTCTGTTTCGCGGTGTATACATATTTCCAAAATACGTCTCGTATTTCTTGTAGTGTCCCCGCTGATGTCGTTATGCTATATGTAGTACTGTCCTTTGTTTAGATGAAGATTGGTGAAATGGTAGATGTGATTGTATTAATTGTAGTGGGATTCAAAGGGCATTGATAAACCGAAAATCCAAGAAAATTGTAAGTTTAGGATCAAGTAAAACTACATGTGTAATCTAGACATAGGTAATGACAACTAAAATATGTATTTATAATTGCATGTTTCTTTTTTAGACATTTTCAATATGACTTTATGATCCCAGCTGCTTTTTGTATTGTGTTCAATCAGTTGTATATTAGAATTATGCCCAAATATGTAAATGGTGTCGATGGCGCGAATTAATGACGATTGGGACTGGATATTGAACCACATTTTGCATTTGGTTAACATTGCAATACGCAACCCCTGTATAATATTGCAATATATTTAACGAACTATATTTTAACTGTGACCGTTTATACTTCCATATGCTGTGTAGCGTTACACAGTTAGATAAAATACCTTGCAGAACACAGAACATTACTCAAAAACTCAAAAACAAATTATGTTGAAATAGATTCCAAAATAGCAACATCTGCAACTCATGATATATGCAATCAGTTCACTTTAAATTCTTTGGTGCGATATTTTGCTAAATGCAAAAAAAAACATTGCAATAATTGTATTGCACAATATTTACCGGTATGATTACCGATATACCGGGATATATTGCACAGCCCAAAAATTACTCTTTCATGAAAGGTTAGATTTACCTTAAGTGTATGCACGTATACTGTAGGTACAGAAAATGTCAGCATTATACTGAGCTTATCAATCAAAATGTTTAAATATGTATATACAGGTACCTGTGATTTAATGTGATCTAGATGATGCCTTATTGTAATGATAGTATAAGGGATAACATGGTATGTTTATTAAACTTAAATTTGAACATCACAAATGTTAGCCATATGAAAACATCATGTTGTAAAATTTTAATACGTTTATGAAGGAATAAAATGATGTTTGAAAATGGTTGAACTTTAGAAGGGTCAAGATTTCTACCTGTAATTTAAGTTGAAGAACAAATTTTAGGGTATAGGCTTACACCTTCATTGGTAAATTGTAAATTGTAAATTGACTCCCAAAAACTTTCTTTTCTTATGTATCCACGTCCTGCCCAGGTAAGTAACTAATTTAGCCACATGGTCTATTGTCAAAAGTTTTGATAGCAATATCAAAACTTGGTGTATATCTGTATATACGGTTACATTTTGTCCAGTAAGTGTATGCTTCATCAGTAGCTGGTGTATGTACAGTTATGGATGAAGAACATGAAGAATGTGGTAGTGTGCTGAGCATCGGGATCAAACAGATTTGTACATGTGATTGTGCTATTGGTCGTGTAAACATATCATTTATCAAGCCGAGCATTTATATCAACATTTGCCTTATTTTGATGTTTGATTTAGAACGAAATAAATTTTAATTTAAAACTCAAATCGTTTTTGTCTTTTGAAAATGAAAACATGGTTTGTTCTATGACGGCCATGCAAAAGGTTCTAGGGGAGGAATAGCGCAGTGGTTAGCGCGTTGAGCTTTGGATCAAGGTGTCCGGGTTCGAATCCCACCATGGTCTCGGCAACATTGTCAGCTGTAGAGAACTGTTCTACATGCAGAAAGGTTTGGGTGCAATGCTATACCGAGTTCCAGCCGATGCTCACGTTTCACCGCAAAGCAAAATCAAAATGGAAGGTTCTAAGAAAATATTATGTGAGATTTGTTTCCTCTGCCTTTTTAGCTCATCTGGCCTGAAAGGCCCGATGGGCTTATGGCATGGGATGGCGTCCGTCCGTCCGTCCGTCCGTCCGTCCGTCCGTCCGTCCGTCCGTCCGTAAACTTTTCGCTTTTTCGACTTCTTCTCCAGAACCAATGACTCCAGAGAGCTGAAATTTAATGTACAGACTCCTTGGCTGAAGGGGATACTAAATTGTAAATTTGGTGACCCTGTGACCCCAAATGTGGGTCACAGGGGTCATAACCTTAAAAGCTATTTTCATCTTCTTCTCCAGAACCAATGACTCCAGAGAGCTGAAATTTTATGTACAGACTCCTTGGCTGAAAGGGATTCTAAATTGTAGATTTGGTGACCTTGTGACCCCAAGTGTGGCTGACAGGGGTCATTACCTAAAAAAAACTATTTTCATCTTCTTCTCCAGTCCCAATGATCGTAGAGAGCTGAAATGTTATGTACATACTCCTTGACTGAAGGGGATTCTAAATTGTAAATTTGGTGACAGTGAGACCCCAAATATTGGGTCACAGAGGCAATGACCTAAAATGCTATTTTCATCTTCATCTCCAGTCCCAATGGCTCTAGCGAGCTGAAATTTTATGTACAGACTCCTTGGCTGTAAGGGATTCTAAATTGTAAATCTGGTGAGTCTGTGACCCCAAATATGGGTCACAAGGATCATAACCTAAAAACCTATTTCAGTTTACAGCATCTTTCTGAGATTATATGTGCACTTCAATCAGTAAGTAGGTAAGGGAGGTAATTTTAAAGAAAACAGCTGAGTTAAAGGCATTTCATCTTTCTGATGTGAGAGTTCTAACATGTGCTTTGAGAATATAATATGTCTGATGAAAAAGCGATATTTAGAATTAAAAACTTAGAATTGGAGGTCTAACAAAAATTATAAGTCATATTTTATCTTTGTCTCACATTTCACATATGAATAATTATTTGTATTTTGCAAGTGAATTTGCTGATAAAGGTACACAAGTCTAAAAGTATTCTAAAGACTTAATACATAATCTTTTATTAAATCTAATATTATGTTCTTTGTAATTTAAGAGTAAATAATGGAGTTTTTTAATATCTCATGATATTGTGTAATTATTTGGAGAATTAATTAATTAATTAATTAATGAGAATTTCCAGTACGAGTCAATTTGGTATACCTTATTTATATCATATTTTATACTTTATAACTGATTTAGTTTTCTATTAACTTTGCAGTTAATTTTATTCAATAGGAACAAGAAATGAGATAGATGTCTACATCATGGACATGTCTAATGTGAATCTATTTGAAATGAGAACTATTGAATACCCTTTGAAGGAATAACTTGAAGAGGAATTAATTTTTTTCATTTTACATGAGATATGTGACTGAATATGACTAGTGATGACTGGTGATAACATAGGACTATAAAAGAAGTAGCTATATGAGATTGTGACATCACACCTATTTTCATCATCTTCTCCAGTACAGAAAAATAATTAATTGTAGGAAAAACTGCATCTAACATATAAATTTTACTGGCTGTGAGTCCAGTGTCTGCATGTTATGTAATTGCATTGTGTTGACCTCTTCCTGGCAGAAGAATGAAAACTGATAGTTACACAGAGGTTTCAGGTTACTTCAAACTTCTGTGCAGCACTGTGTTATCATAGACTGTGCGTGAGACTGCTTTAGTCTTCCACTGATTCTAAAAAAGAATTTATTCATAGAATATCACCATTTTATCAAATATTGAAAAGGAGCCTATAAGAAATGGTGAAAAAGAATTTACTAAAAAAAATTCACCAATTTATTAAGTATTGAAATGGAGCCTATGAGAAATGGGATTTTCAAAAACTGAGGCTCCTATTCATTATGTAATAAATGTTGGTATTGCCATAATGCAATTAAGAATTAAAACAATATAATGCAAAGGTGTATGATATTCATAACGAATGTTGATTTATGTGTAACCAATTTTGATAATAATTAGCAGGGGTCATGACCTAAAAAGGTTTTTTTCATTTTCTTCTACAGCCCCAGGCCATTATTGCAATAGCTTACAGTGGTGAATTGTATGCAAAGAATTGTACCCGGTATATTCATTATTATATAATGTGTGTACGATCTTAAAAAATAGTATGATCTCTCCACCACATTATTATATGTTTGATACCAGCAATTTATTTCCAAGCTTTGTTTTGCTCTTTCAACACATATATATAGCAGATTGGCAAAGTTATGGTAACAAAATATTTTTAAACTGCTTTAATCGTTTCACTACCTAGATTCTTATTACTACATTCCATTATCTGACCATTGCTATAAAGTCCACTCCATAACATACCCCACTTATTATCTCCTGATGAGCTACAGAGGCCATGGCTCTATTTTTATAATACAATCTCCCTCGTATTAATTCACTTGGTCCACCAATGCCGGATCATTCGTTGGAGAATCCTCAACAAAATGGATCAACTCATCATTGATCCGAAAATGACAACCGCGAAAGTGATATTTGAGCTTATATAGAAAGTTTCAGACAAGACGACATGGGCCTTATATATTCATGTATATTCAAGCAAATGTAACATTTACTGCACGTATACAGGAATTAATCCGGAGTTGTATATATCATGGCGAAATGTAAACATATAGGGTAAGTGGAGCGCCTGTAAGATGTTCATCGCATGCTCGCTTAATTAATAACGGCAGATATGTAAATATGCCTAGTGAACTCAGAACTTATACATCCCAAAACCACGGACGCCACCTTACAGACAAATGAATCTAACTGTGACATGATGTAAAATGATTTTCAAAATGAGCCTTGCATTGGCTCCGTTTTCAGAAATATCCTAAGACATTAAGAGTTATCTCCCTTCAGTGCCCGGATACCATTCAGTGATGAACAACTCTATTTCATCTTAAAATGTCTGATTCCAGATATTAAATACAATGTACAGTGTATTGACAAACTTAATACACAATTATTTATTTAGCTGTTGTCACTCAACACCACAATTCATGTCATAGTGTATTACATATCGGTATAAGTGAACTTGTGGGTATAATAATAAAGATATACCTATCCGTAATATGTCTTAATTAGCCTTCCTTTAATGTTCTGTTGTAGTGGATTTTTAGGATTCATGGGCAGCTAAAGTTGACACTGTTCATTTGCAAGAAATAATTACCCTTTCAAAATTATCTTAATTGGAGTAAAATACCATATGTTTATTGACCTAGAGGATCAAAGGGTGTACATTTGGTCCTGAATCCCACCCCTCTAAAATATGGGCGTGGCAGGCATTGTTCAAATAATTAAAATGAATCTTTCTTGACGCTAATGAATATTACCAACCAGTGTTTATGGCCACATCGGGTAAACATGCACATTGTGCAACGCATTATAGAAACCTTGAATAACTCCTTTCTCTTCGGTCTTTCGTTAAGTAGAATGAAATATATGTGTTCTGTTTACCAAATTCCTCCTCTGAAGAACCGAAACAAAGGTTCACCTGAACAATTCTAGTCCCGGTTTGATCACAACAGCCATTCTCTTATCATCGCATCCTGGAAATTGTTTAAACCGAAAAATTTGTCCAATTTCATTTTGCTTTCCAGAAATGTTATTTTGAAAATAAGTAACATATTATATACATCAAACATTCAAATTGACACAAAAGTGAACATATGTTTCCATTTTAGTCATTTAGTCATATCACAATAAAAATAATAATATACATTTTATCGCCTAATATCCAGTGCAAGCACTGCTCAATGGCGGTACATTATTACCCTGAAGGAATTGTACTTTCGGTCCCGCTACTAAGCGCTCCGCGCGACCGTATAGGTCCGTACCTTCCATGTTCAGGTACCCATTTAAACAGCTGGGTGGACTGAGTGCAATGTGGATGAAGTGCCTTGCCCAGGGGCACAACACAATATAAGACCCAGGTCACAAATGTTTGGTGTCTCCACCGGGATTCGAGACGTGAGAGGCAAGCATGCTAACCACTACACCACTGTGCTCTACAAGTGTTGTTCAAACTCTATGATCACATAAATAAACGAAAAGCAAGATGAAGTTGAACTAAGATTCATTTATGTTCCCAGCAGCTACATAGTGTTCCTGCTCCCTTAAGTCTTAAACATTGGTTCAATGGACATGGGAGTTTCTTCATTTAGCTTTGATCCCTTAAATTTAACCTCAGAGGTTTCAGGTTATGTGAAAATCAAAGTTGAAACTTCTTGTGCACTTGTAAGACTGGTCTTGAGTGAACTTCTACAAGACTCTAATATAGACAAATAAATATAGATCACACCTTTAAAGTACATTTGTGAAGTCTTCCCTGGAAAGCATGATAATTAAAGTGTGTTGACATATCTTGATCCATGTAAATTATAAACTGTAAACTTGATGAATATAACAATTATATGGATTTACAACTTCTTTATTCTAAACATATGCGACGTTTGCTTGATAACGGTTTTGGTATCTCCACCGAAACGTGGCTTATGTTTGCAATAAAGAAGTTGTAAATACATATAATTGTTAATTCTTCATATTACCAACTTCTAATTGCGTCAAAGAAATGTAAACTTGATTACTGGGCAATGTCATATTTGTATATATGTAAGTCTTATTTAAGCGATAATGAATTATGTAATACCCGATGAGCTGCCGAACCAATGGCTTTAAATTAAACATGTTTACATACGTATACCGTTACTGTGTTTGCATTATCTCCCATCATATACACCACGCGCCTGCTGTCATGAACTAGGTCACGTGACCAATCATGTTACCCGCTCGTTTAATCACATGACCTGATAGTTTATTATGGCAGGTGAGGAGCAGAAGAAAGATCAGGTAAGTAATAAATGTATATAAGTATTTACCTTCACTTGTTGTTCTTCACGGGATATTGGTTCAGACCGAAAATACGATATAGTTAATGTTACATGTATATCGGTACGCGGTTGATACAGTTCGACCAACGTATGATGTCTTGGGTGAAACAGTGCGCTTTTGGCGGCATCTGACAACTTCCTTATCTGGACTTGATATATTTCACTTTAATAATTCCTGGATTCTGTGACAGTTTTTCTCATCATATAATTCACACGAAGTAATGTCATAAATATCTAGAATTTCGTATAATAGGAATTATATGTTGACCATCGTATCATCCTCTTTGTGAAACACTGTATATCGTATTGATGTTGTGACGTACTGTTTATTATCAGTTTGCTCTTCATTTTGGACTCTGTCATGTTTTATTAACGGCTTGAAAGGTAACTGTTTTACACTAAAGCTAGATTGCCTCACTCTGTATTAAGAGGAGTCCATTGCAATATAGGTCTACTTTTTATAATAATGCCCATTGTTGGGTATGTAATACAAGAAACAGTACACGATATTTTCTACAAAATTATCTTTTTAGGAAATATTCGAACACAAACACATTTAACGTACCATTTACACTCCAACCGCCATTATTTTTACAAGAAGCATTTAAATCTAAACTGAAACATCCCGAGATTGTTTCATATAATCTACTGCGATATCAATTTTAACGTTTAACGCATTGAAATTATTATTTATATTACAGACTTTTGTGTTTATATATATATCGCTTGAGCAACGAAAAGGTTTGTTTATGTACTATATATATATAAATTCCCTAAGGACGTTTTTGGTAGAACTGTAAATTAATTAATATATGTGCACATATACTGTATACATTACTGTGTATACACCGAATAGAGTTGACAGCTGATACAACCTGATTATATTTAATGTGATGGTTCTACACATGTACGTTCTGAGTTTGTATTCAATATAGAATTTATAAATTTGTAAAATGTCAGGTTCAGTTATGATTAACCAGTTATTGGTTATAGCCGGATAAGGGTGATGTGAGCAATATATTTTCAATGGCGTTCTTGTACCAACTGTACACGTGCTTACATATACATGCATGACTTGAATATGTTATCCTTTTTTTTGGTAAAACATTCTCCCCATAAATATGCATATCAATAGTTTATTATGCAAGTTATGATATATATTTGTAGGTTTGCTCAATGTTTATACACACGAGAGGCTTTATTGTGTCTGACTATGAATTTACACTGGAAGTACAACTGCAATAGTTATTATTCTGTCAACTAGGGGCACAGCGAAACATGGTAAATATACCCTGTGGATACATTGTCTCTACTTTTGAAATAGCAAGATACAAAAATATAAATATCACATAAAACAAAAACATACCGATATCGTTGGTATTTCTTTAAACGTATATGTTCAAAATACAACAAACGTTCAGAGATATAAGTATTGAAATATGTACTCTGTTCTCAACACCAAAATAGTGGTATCAACGAACATTACTCTGGATGTTCATGGTAATATCGCACGCCTTTTCTGACATACTCTACACTACAGTTTTCGGTCTACTATACATACAGAGGCAAGGATGTATACTTACTCAAAAAGAAACGGGACATTTCGTATCGCTACCAACAACAAAACAAATGTTCAGCATAATAACGAAAACCCTGTATGAAACTATTAAAACACGAAGACTCAATGGCGGAAGCAGGGTATGGGGGATTTACACCAGTTTGACCCCGCTTATTGTTTCAATATAATGGATGCAACTTAGGATACACGTTTAAAACATATTACTTTGAACTAGTTGAGGAGTATCAGGTACACATCCAATCAGGTATATATATATATATGTATACAAACATCTGTACGTGAAGCAAAAGTTACACGTGCGTGTATAGTACACATATTATATTTATGACATAACATATCTTATACCATAACTTTGTTTATTACCCATATGGTTGAAAATAACCGAGTTAATATTATTGATATGAGCACATGTGCACATATCACGTTTGCCTAGCAACCATTGATTCACCGCGACCTCCCGTATTTTGGCGTCTGTGACGTCATAAAACGATTGTTCGTGACGTCACTGTAGCTTGACGTCGCAAGAGAAGTGGGCCGTTTCCTGGTTATTTTTAGGCGAATCAAATGGAATAAAATGGGTAATAAAGAAATTATTACACTCTAAAGTGTGTCATGTGACTTTTACGAAACTCGTGCAAATGTATGTATAACCCTCGCTCTCGCTCGGGAAATACAAAAATTCACACTCCTTTCGTAAAAGTCATATGACACACTTCCTCGGGTAATAATCTCTATATAACAAACATTATATGAACGGTACTGTGTTGTTTAATATTTTACTCATGATTATCCATCCATAGAGTAAAGCATCTAATTATGCTTGCAAGTCTCACACAATGACTTACCGGTATCTGTACTCTATAGGTATCCGAGAACATGTACTACTATGTATATATGTAAAGTATATAAGACAATTGACGAGACAAAGATACCGCGTGCTGATGAAAGGTCAGTAACACAAGGTGTGTAGATCAGGTGTACGTATAATTGATAAACTGTAACTCTAAGTATACACTCTATGATGGACATATCTTCATCACTACAGTCGGTGAGTTGGCACATTTTCATAATGAGTTTTTTGCTTTTCTGTTCATCGGGTGATGGGTATGATGTTTTACCTGTATATATAAGACAATGGTATCTGGTAATATTTTGTTGTGTAATTGTAAACCAATTCACGAAGATGTTTAATGATCACACACAACGGTCGTGTTGATGGTCTTATGAAGATATTCATGTATATAAGTAATATTCTTTATTGTTCTTTGTGAATGCAAGTACTTAAAAAAATAATATCTCCCACGATTAAAGAATAAATAAGTAATAATTCCAAAACCCAACGCCTTCAAAAGTTCTGACACTAATTACGTAAAGCTACCCATAACACACTGATTAAACACAAAGTCGTGCATTTTGGTTAGGTCTACTTCTGCCTACAGTGCATTTTGCCTACAGTCGATTTAGTGTGACTTTGCCTACAGTCGGAGTCAGCAGTTGATTAAAAATATAAAGGCTCTCCGGATTATCTTTGGAAATCCGGTCGAGTCCGAAGTTTGTCGCGACAATAAAAGTGTCGCGACTAAAAAAATTTTACAAACAAATTTCATTATTTAAATGCCCTGCATGAGTTCTCTGGAAATTTTCAGGTTAAAATTATTTTTTTCAATTTTTGAAAAAAAATTCCAATGGAATTTTCCCAATGGATATTTTTTTCCCAATGGAATTTTTTTTTTCCATTGGAATTTTTTTTTTTCCAATGGAATATTTTTTCCAATGTGGAAAAGGGTGGTGGGATTAGTCATTGAAGGCAGTTTTCATAATAATGAATTTATGAAATATTATAATTCTATTTTTTTTAATGTGGTGAAGTTTTCAATGAAATGTTGATTTTAATAACATATATTATATTGAGTTAGATGAAATATTGATTTTGGAAAAAATATAATGTTTGTGAAATGTTGACTTTGGAAATATTTATTGACTTTGGTGGAAGTTTTACTTTGATAAAATATTGAATTTGATGACATGTTGAATTTTAAAATATTTTTTGAGTTATGTAAATTGTTGACTTTTGAAATATTTATTGACTTTTGTGAAAGTAAAATGTAGAGTTTGTAAAAGATATTTTGAATCTAGTGAAATGTTGACTTTGATCAAGTATTTATTTGGTGAAATGTTGACTTTGAAAATATTCATTGACTTTTGTGAAAGTTTAATTTAAATAAAATGTTGATTTTGAAAAAGATTTAATTTAGTGAAATATTGACTTTGATCACATATTGACTTTGGTGAAATAATGTCTTTGAAAATATTAATTGACTTTTACGAAAGTTTAAATTATATAAAATGTTGACTTTGGTGACATGTTGCTTTTGAAAAAGGTATTTTGCATTAAGTGAAATATTGACTTTGATCAGGTATTGATTTTGATGAAATGTTGACTTTGGAAATAATTATTGACTTTTGTGAAATTTAACTTGAATAAAATGTTGACTTTGAAAAAGATTTTTTTGAATTTAGCGAAATGTTGACTTTGATCACATATTGACTTTGGTGAAATCATGACTTTGAAAATATTTATTGACTTTTGTGAAAGTTTAACTTGTATAAACTGTTGACTTTGGTGACATGTTGCTGTTGAGAAAGATATTTTGCATTAAGCGAAATATTGACTTTGATCAGATATTGACTTTGATGAAATGTTGACGTTGGAAATATTTATTGACTTTTGTGAAAGTTTAACTTAAACAAAATGTAAACTTTGAAAAAGATATTTTGAATTAAGTGAAATATTGACTTTGATCAAGTATTGACTTTGATGAAATGTTGACTTTGATTTTTTTTATTGACTTTTGCGAAAGTTTAACTTATATAAAATATTGACTTTGGTGACATATTTGTTTTGAAAAAGATATTTTGAATTTAGTGAAATATTGACTTAGGTCACATATTGACTTTGATGAAATGTTGACTTTGGAAATATTTATTGACTTTTGTGAAAGTCTAACTCAAATAAAAAGTTGACTTTGAAAAAGAAAATTATCAAGTGTCCTTCTCCTAAAACATATATTGAGATTATAGATATGTAGTATTTTTTTAATAAGACGTTTCCACAATATATTCTCCTATCAAATATTCACCTTTGCGAAATGTTGACTCTTGAAATATTAATTGCGTTGATAAGGTTTCTATCTATTGACTTTTTTAAAGTTGAACACTAATGTCTGGCTAAAGGTGGATGTTTCAGACAGTATGCGTTAGGTCATTTGACTATTCTATTGCCCACATTACATCAGTCACCATGACTGATTATTTATACACACCTGATTGCAGGTTACATATATATAACGATAAAACAATTGCAATTTAATCATGCAACTAAAGTTTAAGGGATATATCAGACCTGTGTATTGACTCTCAGAATACCCTACGGCGTCCCTCTCGGTATTACGTAACATGTATATTCGATCAACTCATTAAGGCCAACAGGTAAGTAATTACCGGTTCAACGGCATTGACCCAGCAGCTAGGTGTTACAAGAACACAAATGTAGTCAGACTTCAATAGAGTGACCACATGAGCACTTATTTGTTTCCGATCTGTGTGCATTACACTGCAAATTTATCTGCGATCAGATGACATTCTCGACCATGAACTAATAGCGCTTGGTAAAGGTATTGAGAATGTTTAGGTTGGACTTACAAACGGAAATTAGGTAACTTTAACATATCAGATAATGAATTTCTTTTGTTGTTGTTACAGGCGACTAGTTATAATATGCATAATATTATCCATGTAGGATTTGCTGACTTTTAAGAGATTGACTTTGGTGACTGGAAACTATTTATTGGCTTATAGCCTAATAAGGTAAACATGATTCTAAATCCCTATATGTGACGTCATGGCTTTTCGGAAAGATTTAACACTTTCAATTGGACATCAAAGGCTGATTGTTTCAAATATGTTTCACTAAATTAAATATTTTTCAAAGTCAACATTTTATTTAAATTAAACTTTCACAAAATTCAATAATTATTTTCAAAGTCAACATTTCACCAAATAAATACTTGATCAAAGTCAACATTTCACTAGATTCAAAATATCTTTTACAAACTCTACATTTGATTAAAGTAAAACTTTCACAAAAGTCAATAAATATTTCAAAAGTCAACAATTCACATAACTCAAACAATATTTTAACATGTCATCAAATTCAATATTTTATCAAAGTAAAACTTCCACCAAAGTCAATAAATATTTCCAAAGTCAACATTTCACAAACATTATATTTTTTCCAAAATCAATATTTCATCTAACTCAATATATGTTATTAAAATCAACATTTCATTGAAAACTTCACCACATTAAAAAAAATAGAATTATAATATTTCATAAATTCATTATTATGAAAACTGCCTTCAATGACTAATCCCACCACCCTTTTCCACATTGGAAAAAAATTTCCATTGGAAAAAAAAAAATTCCATTGGAAAAAAAGAATTCCAATGGAAAAAAAAATTCCATTGGAAAAAAAGTTTCCATTGGTAAAATTCCATTGGGAAAAAAATTTCCATTGGAATTTCTTTTCAAAAATTGAGAAAAAAAATTTTTAACCTGAAAATTTCCAGAGAACTCATGCAGGGCATTTAAATAATGAAATTTGTTTGTAAAAAAATGTTAGTCGCGACACTTTTATTGTCGCGACAAACTTCGGACTCGACCGGATTTCCAAAGATAAGCCGGAGAGCGTTTATAGCAAACAATAAACCTCTGATTATGTTTTTTTGCAGGTACTGTTAAAATATTTTGTGACATAAGTTGTTCCTATTTTGAAGCTTCTTTCATTTCTTAATAACAATTGTTTGGGACAGTCTATTTTATGTGCATTGATAACAGGTCAATGACAACGCATTAGCAATACCCACTGGTGCTTAAAGTTATTTTGATAGCCTGTATTGGCAAAGTGCCCTGTAGGCAGAAGTAGACGCCGTCTGCGTTTGATATGTGCATGTGTTAGGTTTTTGTGAAAAAGTTATAAATGTTTTAAGATTGCCCAGCAAATCAGTATGGTTGATAACGTGTTAACTTCTCTACAACACAATGGTATGACAAATATAATTATTGATGAATATTTGTAGCATTTAGTTTTATGTAAAACTTTCTTCTTGACCCTAGTACATTAATATGAGTTTATATTGCAGCCTGACCGGCCCCACTTCTCGTCTCGCCTTGGACTCATCTGCTCGTGTCTGGGGTGCGTCGTGGGGACCGGCAATATCTGGAGGTTCCCCCGCATAGTCGCCAACAACAGCGGCGATGAAGGTACGGGTTATCTTGTGAATGGGATTAAACAATAACACTGAGCGAATACCACCAATTTCAATTTGCTAAGAAGATATTGTCATAGTAAAAAAGAGAAAGGGTCCTTTCGAAGAAGGTCTCCGGGTTCTGATTTAAGATATCAAAAGTTTTACATTCTGTGACAAATCAAATACTATGGGATAAACATACATTTATTTTCTTAGTTTAATTCACATAATGTAGGTATCAGATGAAGACATGGTATGGTACACTATTAATCGAATCCAGACACAGGCGCCAGACCATATATAAAACTATTAGTAATCATACCGATATACCATATAAGGGCTCATTATCGTTCACTCGGCAGCTGTTGCAATTGTTTAGGTTTGGTCACCTGGGCTGTTTGGTCGATGTGTAACAGACAGACAGACAGACAGAAGCTTTATTCAATATTTCAGGCCAGATGACCTATAGTACAGTTATGGTTTATGGTTGAAATTGTACAGTCACGTGGAAAATATATAAATAACATAATGTATTATTTACGTCTCATTTCAAAAATCTTTTTTAGCAACATTGACACAGATAAAATTATATTGATATTGCTTGAGTTTAACAAATTGTTCATTAATTGTTCATCTTTATGCACAGTTGAAATCATAGGAAGGTATTTGTTTCTAAGAGGCTGGTACTGATTACAAACAAGAAATACATGAAATTCATTTTCAACACAGCCTTCATTACAATAGTAACATAAACTCTTATTTTTATCTTGGACATTTTTCCTTCTGAGAAAATTCACATTAAAATCATGTAATGATATACGCATTTTACAAAAGGCTCTTCTTAATGTTCTATCCTGTAATTCAGTTACATATTTTTCAGGAACAAGTAATGATTTAATGCTTGAATAGTGACATAGAAATCCTGAAGATGATATATAACAATGCCAGTTTTGTGAAAATATATCATGCAATCTCTGCTTAAGGATAAAAGTAAATAATTTATCATTACCAATATCTTGGGATATCCAAGCAATGGAAAAACCAGACATAAAAAGAATATTTCTTATATCTGAAACCCAAGAGTGTTTACCTCTTTCATCTAATCTTTTTAACATATTATAACATTGGAGCGGTAGTCTGTTTGAATTCATGCGTAGTAACTTTATCCAATATTTGACAGCTCGTACCTGTGATGAAACAAATAAACTTTCACGACCAGTTTCTCCTAAAATAGCCTTGTTCGATGCATATTTACCAACTCCTAAGAAATGTTTAAAATATAAGGCATGAATTTTTTCAATGGACTCATTATATTTAACTCCCCATATTTCAGAACCATATAAAAGAATTGGTGCAATTTTCCTGTCAAATACATTCGAAACAACTGCAAAAGATATAAACTTGTTTTCTTAAAATACATTATATACAGGAATCAGAGCTTTTGATGCCTGCAAAGTAAGCTGTTTACAGGCTGGCGTCCAAGATAATCTTGAAGATACCATCAATCCTAAATATTTGTAGTATGACACTATATTTACCTCCTGATTACAATATGTAACAGATGTGTAACAACACTGTGTGACACTGTAACATCGTGCAGAAATAAGTTTTGCAAAAATAACTGTCATATAATGAACATGAATTTCAATGAATTTATTCAGACATTGCAATTATATCCTTCATGTTTCATACGTTTATTGAATGACAAGTCAATTAGAAACAAGTAAATTGGAATATTACAAATATTACCATTTTCACAAAAAACAAAAATGATATTTGGTAACATAAGCGTGATAGGTTTTTTGCATTATTCAATAGAACGCTTCTTTGACAAAACATAAAATATGTACCTGATAACTCTTGGTATTAAAAGGTATAGGTTTCGATTGTTGGTGGATCATTCATTCAAGCGTAACTCTATATTCCCTAACAAGCCCATATAAGGAAGGTCGACACAGTCGGCCATCTTGGATCCTGCCATAGAACCAGAAATGGTGAAACTGGCGTGCTGGCTCAAATACGTTTTGTAATATTCGTAGACTGATCCAAATTTCATGTCCTATGGCAGGATCCAATTTAAACGAGTATGTTACATAGGCAGGTAGTATACATGTACGTACATGTATATTATTGTATATTTAGGGTCTGCCTCCCCTTAATCAAGTTTATTGACCTTGAAGTACACACATTAAAACGTAAATGTCTCCTCCACGTGTTCCAGGAGGCTTGGTGTTCCTCATCGTCTGGTTCATGTTCCTGCTGCTGTGGTCTATCCCCATGCTGCTGATCGAGTATGGAACAGGTCGCTACACACAGAAGGCCGTCATTGGCTCGTTCCGGGAGTTCATCGGGAACAAGGCAGCATGGTGTGGGGCGTGGATATCCATGATATCCTTCATGATATCGTAGGTATATATACAGTTAAAACAGTTTATCAAACGTTCCCATGAATAATTAAGATGTCTTACCATTTATGCATGACGTCACAATGGCTGTACCGTCATCACAATGATGCATTGGGAAATAGCAAGACTGCTATTTCCCGATGCAGCGAGGAAACTATGGTAGTAACTGACTTACATCTCACTTATTCCGAGTGAAATAACATAACAAATTAAAAGTTGTTAAATAATGTGAAATACTATATTCCTATTGGTGGGTCTATTCTTTCTAGTTTTGAAAGTGTCCGTGACTCAGATATCAGGACTGTTTGGACGAAACAGTCCTGATATCGTTAATGAACAGGACACTTTTATGAATGGTTGCTATGGGCATAGAGGTCTAATTGAGATGTAAAATTTGTTATTATACCCGTGAATGAATTGGTATCAGATTTCGCTCTTTAATACCAAATCATAAATTCGTTTAATAAAAAGGATATTAATTGGAAGGTCGTTCAGTATGTTCTAAATTTACACTGGTGACTGCTGAACTCGTGAAAATACCTATTTCTACATCACTCGATGAAATATACATGATATTCGACGAGAAATGTCAAACAGAAATCATTTCATGTCTTTGAACGTTGGTTCAACATTGGAATTACAAATATCTAGCACATGAACTGTATAAGTCACCATCGAATAATCAAGTAACATGTGTTTATGAAACCATTTAAATTCATAAAAAGTGTAAAATGTATATGGAATGAATACTTGTATAATGCCGTATTTATAATTTGTGAATGGCATGCATTTGAATGAAGTCACAAATATACCTAAATTATGTATTCCGGGTGACTTTAAATGAATTACAAATGTTTCGTGAGTAAGTGTAATGGCGTAAACATTTGGATTGTGAGCAAATTCGACATATTTTTTTTTATCATATTGTGGTATGGCCTATTCGATGCAATTATGAAAAGAAGTTAGCTAAAACCCATTGCTTCATGCAAAAATGTTCTTTCGTCACACGAATGTATTATCATTTATTTCTCTTTCTAATGGAGATGCCAGTTGCTATGTGTTACGTCTGATGTCATATAATATTTTGTTATTCGAATACTGAGACTCTGAAAAAGGTATTTCATATTGAAAAGGAGCTTTTGAGAAATTGGATTGTGAAAATCCCATTTGTCATAGGCTCGTTTCAATATTTAATAAAATGGTGATATTTTACGAATAAATACTTTTTTCAGAGTCAGAGTGTAAGACTAATTTCTCGTGTCAATGTGTAGCTCTATATCAAGTGTGTGGTTGTGTCCTACAGGTGCTACTACTCGGTGGTGCTGGGGTGGTGCTTCTACTACACAGTCTACTGTATCGCTAACGAGCTGCCAGCTGGCGAGCAGGAGTCCAGGCAGATATTCAGAGACTTTGCCGAGGTGATTATGTATATTATTACCTACGAGGACAACCATATATGGGGTATATAGAGAATCTCATCCTCGTGTCTTCTTATATCAAATATATTAACATGAGTTGATAAAAGTTACAAATATCCGAGGCTTGCGGAGGATATTTTTACTTTTATCAACAAGTGTTGATATATTTGATATCAGAAGACACGAGGGTGAGATTCTATTTATCATCCAAAATCATTCTTATTACATTTCGATGTACATTTCTGAGCACAGCTCTGCCATGTGACTTCCAATGAGGTGATGTCATAGCATTGTGATGTCATTACTCGATGGTGTAAAAGCATTGTGATGTCATGTAGATGACGGTGGCAAGGCCTTGTTCAATATCTACTGCCAAAGCGATATCTCCTGTGGAACACAGTTTTGGATGATACATCGCTATCGCTCGCCCACTAATATTCAGGCACTCGTGTCGTAAAGATAATATGACATTGATACCCATAGTACATCCTCTATATCCGTCTGAACAGGGGGCCGGATAGCGCAGTGGTCTGATCAAGGGGTCCGGGGTTCGAATCCCGCCAGGCAACTTTGTCTGCAGAGAACTGTTCTACACGCAGTAAGGTTTGGGTGCAATGCTTCACTGAATTTCAGCGTAGTACCACCCATGGTACGCTAGTTCCAGCCAATGCTCGCAGGTTTCACCGCAATGCATAGCCACAAGGCTTTGCGGGCTTTCTCCCTGCCATAATACTAGCAGCCGCGGTATAAGTGAAATACTCTTGATAGCGGCGTTAAACCCCAACTCACCTCACCACACCATAATTCGTCGTTTGAAAGTCTACATTTAAAGGCTAAGTCATAGAACAATAGTCACCATAAAGAACACTCATATATATATATATACATTTTACATGTAACTACAAGATTAAAGAGACAGTTTGTTTATTATCCACGTACTGTCCTATTGTACATTATCCTGAATCACAGTCGTTTCGTTATCCACCTTGGAGGCAACGACATTGACGAAATCGACAGGTGATTAAAGAACCAATTCAGTACATATAATTGAAGCGTTCGTACAATATTGAAGCGCTCCTATAATATATATTTCAGGAGAGCGCTTGGCCAGTTCTGACACACGGTATTGCTATAGTGATAGCGGGCCTGTCCGTAGTGAAAGGTGTGAAGACGATAGAGAAAGTGAATATGGTGCTAGTCCCCGTGTTGCTGGTGATACTGCTCTTCACCTTCGTGTGGTCCCTGACACGGGAGTACGCAGATCAGGGAATCAACTACCTCTTCACGCCGAGCTGGAGTTAGTATTCTCTCGTGATTCTTGCATTAACCGGGCATGTTTTAATTCATCATCAGATATATGTCTCCATAGCATATAACGTGTACGAAATATTTTAAAAGAGTAACGTTGTTTGGTGTAATATTTACGATTTTTCGTTATTTAACACTTCACAGACAAATACGTAAGAAATAAACTCGGTAGTCGTAGAGGTATTATGTTCACCTCATGTATGAATTCTGTAAACTTTTACGTGAAGATCTGTAAAGACCGTGTTTATCAATACAGAAGAAGAAGAAGAATTTTTTTAATTTCTGTGTCACGTGGTACAATATATATATCCATTAAAAAAACACAATACATTCAATAAAAGAAAGTTCCACCCGGCCATACGGCCTATGAGACACATACAAAGAACCAATTCAAGTATATGCACCCAGTAAGTAGTATTGTATGCTTTCCTTTATTAATCACAGAGTCGTTCGGCGAGCCCCGGGTTTGGGTGGATGCACTGAGTCAGAACGCGTTCGACACTGGTGCGGGTTCAGGCCTGATGATCCCTTACTCCTCCTACATGACGAGAGAGAACGGCATCGTCAAATACGGCATCCTCATTCCCTCCACCAACAACCTCGTCAGGTAATAACTCACGTTTTCCGTTCTAAGAAGTACGCTTAAGTGCAAACATATTGTCTTCTTATCTTTTTAAAGATCTGATGAAATGAATTTTTCTCAAGAATGACAGATGATTACCTCTACGTATATTGTACATCGGAATCAATTGAGATTAAAATCGAGACAATATACACTTGCAATTGATAATTAAAACGATTTTAATTCGCCCATTTTAACACTAGCGCAATCAGTAGGGCGATTCATTTTGTATATGCTCACTGAGGCGTGACTGTGATAAGCGACAGACTGGGCCGGCTAGACAGCTACTGCGCCGCCTCTCGTTAATTAATTAATGATGATTATCACTGCCGCTAAATGAATTTATGAGGTGTATTACATCGCCAAAAAGACATGTTTATGTAATAATTATGTAATTGTCATCTGCGGAATTACCTAGATGGATATCTAAACATTCGATATATGGGAAATTTAAGTTGATTTATTGAAAAATTCTTTATGAAATTAACAACCAAAATGTTGTGAAATTACGTTGAATTATGACTATCGCCGAAAATCCGATTCCTCCTGATACGTCACAGAAGTCATCCCTTCAGGGGCCACACCCCCGCAGACTTTCATTCTGGTCGCTGGGGCTAAATAAGGCGGTTTTTTAATAAGTAATTTATGGACCAATTTCAGAAATTTAAAATCGAGCAATTGTCAAATTGACATCCCATTTTAATGAATCCGATTTTGACCATATTTCATTTCATCTATCCTTTAAGAGCTGTAACACCATAACGATGTTCTGTTCGGCAGTCTGATATCAGGAATCACGATATTTTCGACGGTGTTCTCTGCGCTGATCATGTCCCAGCCCCATCTCACCAAGGAGAACATAGTCAACATCATGAAGGACAGCGGGCCCGGCAGTACTGGGCTCACATTTATCTGGTTAGTGATTTTAAAGACGCTTCATTCTCTTTGTAACCACTGGATGAACTCTGCTACGTGTATCACTCCATACATAGCTCTCACCATGTTAACAACAGTTGAAAATGACCTTGTTTTATGATGTGATGTATTTATCAAATGTTTCTTGCTTAGTAAAACATAAAATCTCTTTAAAGCTACCTTTAATGTCAAACGTCGGTCATTAATTATAGGACGTGTTACGTTACATCCATTTTCTTCAAGATTGACTGTAATTTTAAGCTAATATAATCATTCCTGTAAGGTGGTTCATAAGATGATTTAAACTTTCTTTCATATTTTATTACAATATTTTGGAAACCATTTCAAACTTCCTTAAATGTTACTTACCTAACGTATAATGCAATGCTCATATTGATGATCTTTCAGGATTCCAGTTCTCTTTGAGACTATCGGAACATTCGGACGTGTCATGGCGGTGCTCTTCTTCCTCTGTCTGTCATTTGCTGGAGTTACCTCCCTTATTTCCAACATGGAGCTCTTCTCACACACGTTACAAGATTTCGGATGTAAGGAGAAAGTTAATAATTTTATTACAATTAAAGACGTTTTCGATGGGTTTTTATTCTATGTCGATAGCAGAAGTAAGGTTGCGGCCACTTTAGTTATTTCAAGTCATTTGCAAAACATATTTAGATGAAATAAATGTTTTTGATACTTTTCAGTACCCAGAAAATTTGGAACACCATTGACAGTTCTAGCAACGTTTCTTGTGGGTCTGATGTCAGCACTCAACATAGATATTCTCACAAATCAGGTACCGCGTGTCTTTTCTTCTAGTTTTTTTAGCATGTCAGGTTTTTTTTTCAAAGAAGTGTGGAAGCCCCATTGATGTAAATCATTGATCAATTATCAATGTAGTAAATGGCGCGAGAAAGACACTAGCAAAATCAAAAGCGCAATGTTATTTTCAAAATATGAACAAACGAAGACTCATAACACTGTTCGCGCTTGTCATAATTTCATTTTCCATTTCTCTGACTAAATAATGCACTATGTGGTGGCATCATGTTCTGTGCATATCCCAGTTGACCACTATCGGTGAAGTTCAGCAGTGACGGGCACGGCTCGACAAGTGGGTGATTCCATGACTTGAGAGACCTGGGGTTTCACATTGGTCAAGCGACTTTATTAAAAATGTGGCATTGACTACCCAGCTGAACAAGTTGGTACCTGGTGAAAGCTTTCTTAGAGCCGTTGAGTGTTGTTATCGGCAGCTATGATGGGACCAGGGTAGAAATACAGGGACTTCATTGAGCCAGATGTCTGCATGGATAGATGTGGGCTGTATAAAAATCCCCCTCCTCTCCATCATCTTATTTGTAACACGTGAATGGAAATTTCGACATTGGCTTTGTATGTCACAAAATGGAACAACACTTTGACATTGAAATAGTGTTATTCAAAATAACCTCTTGGGTTTTTAAAAACACATTGTTTTTGCTATTACTACAAAGAAATATAATATTTCATATATTGGTTATCGTATTGCAACTGAACATCACATAAAGATAAACATGATTGTCTATTGTGATGCAGATGTATTTCTAAACCGTTTTTCCTTTAAGTCAATCATCATTTTATTGTACGCCTTGCCCCCCCCCCCCCCCCCCCCCCCCAGTCAGGAAGGCTGAAATGGGGTTAACCCCCCCCCCCCCCCCCCCCCCCCCCAGTCAGGAAGGCTGAAATGGGGTTACTGTCTCAATTGCACAGGAAGTGACCTTAGCTTAAATTGAACGGACGTCAATGTAGGGAGGATGTGTACATTATTATAAACCCTTGGCAACTTTGCACACTTTTGCTACCTTTCTTCAACATTACACTAAGTTACCTTAGTGACTTCCGGTCAACTTAGTACTTGTGGAAGTGACCCTTGTGTCCATGATGATCAAGTCTATGATTGCAGGACTTCGTGTGGGGGTTCGCCCTGGTGATCAACGGGCTGATGCTCATTGCTCTGGTGGTCGGGTATGGGGTCAGCAAGTTCAGGTCAGAGGTCGTCAACAACTTCGGGGTCGGGGACTGGAAACTTCCTGTTGCCTGGGATTGGGTCGTCAAGTAAGATTTTAATCAAATATATTATACATACTTTTTTTTATTGTGAAATATATAAATTTATGCTATTTTCACTTAATTCCAAGTGATGCTAATCGCAGGGAAGTCTATGCTTCTGTTTATAGACACATACTTCTAGATATATATAACTATTCTTCTACAGAGTGATAGCCCCCCTGGAAGGAGTGGCTCTGATCGTGTGGTGGGCGATAGACCTCATTACCGACCAAAGTGGGGAGGGAGACAAGTGGTATGAATTCGGCAGAGAGACCTTCATGGTCACCATTGTACAGGTGAGAAAATTGTCATGTCACCATTGTACAGGTAGGAACATTGTCATGTCACTATTGTACAGGTAGGAAAATTGTCATGTCATCATTGTACAGGTAGGAAAATTGTCATGTCACGATTGTACAGGTAGGAACATTGTCATGTCACTATTGTACAGGTAGGAAAATTGTCATGTAACCATTGTACAGGTAGGAAAATTGTCATGTCACCATTGTACAGGTAGGAAAATTGTCATGTAACCATTGTACAGGTAGGAAGATTGTCATGTCACTATTGTACAGGTAGGAAAATTGTCATGTAACCATTGTACAGGTAGGGAAATTGTCGTGATTACCACTGTACAGATCAATCTTATTAAAATCATATCTTTGATTCGCTCCCAAGGGTAAACTTTTAAAATTGGGTTGTCACTCATCTTAGATCTGATGGAATCCCGTGGAGCCGCGTGTCCGCTTTCAGTAATCTGAAAGCATGTATTGTCAACGGGAAAGTAACAACTTCCGGCGATCACGGAGCTCCACGGGATTCCATCAGATCTTGGATGAGTGACAACCCAAATAGGTCTGGCCTTAGGAGCGAATCAAAGATATGATTTTAATGAGAATACTGTACAGGTTGGAGCATTGTCATGGTTACTATTGTACAGATCACCATTTTTGGTAGGAACATTGTCATGGTCACTGCTGCAAGGGTAGGGAGACTGTTGTGGTCGTCAGGTATTGAGATCTAGGTGTTGCAAGTTAAAGAAAGTCTGAGAACATGTTTTATCATGGATTGTGAGATCCTAATGTCAACGAATTGGACGTTTCTGTTTACATACGTGTCTTTGAAAACTCTTAGAAGCTACATCGAACATCGCATCAGTAAGAGTAAGTAAGTATAGATATGGCATTCCGTCATAGAACCATCTGTTGTATATCTAAATGAAATGTTCTCCGTGTATTTCAGTGGCTGGGTCTGATGGGTGTGCTGATCGTGATCAACATTGTTGCCGTCATGTGTATAGACAAGTGGACGACAGATCCCTATATCAGCCTGGAGGACAAGACTCACGTGGAGTCTAAACCTGAGTACGCTTCTGTGAACGAGAAGAAATTCCTGTCCTCACAGAACTCGTATCAGGACGTCAGGCTTTAACAGTTAACACAGCAATCTCTTTGAGGTCATGACACCAAGATACGCTCCATTGGTTTCACGTGTTGACGTTCTCTGCTCTAGATATCCTGTAGATCTATTTGACGTTCTGAGAAATCCTGGCACGCAAAAATATCATTTCTGTTTCGATGTGTTCTGTGGGCGCGTACGGTATAATGCTCCCTATCCAGTGCTCACTAATGGCGTATTATCCTTACTACAGTATGCTCATGTAGTTTAAAAGAGGATGGTTCTTTAATCTAAAATGATAATTCAGATAGTCTGATCAGTTCACTAGATTGTCGAATCCATTTAAGTTTAAACAGTTTAAAACTGTTATTCATTATATACGTGTACTGAATCTACGTTTGATGGCATTGCTGTCTCTACTAATGACCTCACAGCCGTTTGTGTTATCGCTAATCTAGTCATTTTATGATGTAATGGCGATAATATTTTAATGGCCGAAGTTTCTTGGAAGAAATTGCTCGTCAACCGATTTGACGGTATACTTAAAGGCAGCTTTAACGCAACTTACATTCATGTTTGGGAAAGAATTTTCTTTTATTTCGGAAATATTGTCAATCATTTGTTAATGGCGACACTGAATGTGATAATTGCTCACGATAATGGTTCTTTCGTGGATACTTGTTGCAGAGGATTCAGCAAGTATTTGGTTTGCCGTTACACCAACTAATTCATTTCTAAATATGACCTCATCAAGATATGTAGAAATTCGTTGTTTCATGATTGACAAATGACAGCATTGTCAATAATAAACTGTTGTGTTTGTTTGTATATACATGACAATAAATATATGCCACTCGTGTGGTAACATAAACTTAAGTTTAAAATTTTCAAATTCAATTCAGATTCTTTATATCTTTAAAAAGCCACATGAGCTATACAAATTCTCAAGTAAAATATAATATCAACGATGGACAATGTACATGTGGTCAGTTAATGATAATTACGAAGGAGACAACATGGTGTTTCTTAACGAAATGTTAGTTTCAATATGGCTATGGCAATTGTGCAATGATAACAATAGTTGTATGAACATCATTCCCTTCCAAAAGAGGTTATATTTTACTCCCTTCAGATTTCCGATCCTAACCTCTGAGAATGAATGAACATATGTGATTCTTAAAAATGATTTCATTTAGCGAAATTTTCATACAAATATACTGACTTGACATTGTTAATAATTCCGTTGCCTTTTTGTAGCGGTAACCGAATTTGAATATTCAATCACTTCTATAGAAATTGAATCCTTTGTAAATACAGTGTAGTTTAGTTTGCTGTTATTAAGTTCTCAAACCTTTCTTTCCTTAAGTTGACTTTATATTATATGTAAATAACCATGTAAAATATTGTTTACAGGATATACTTTTTAAAATACTTTTTGAAATACATACATTTTGATATTAATGTTGTCCATTTACGTTACGTTCTTCATCTGTCTGGTAACAATGTGTTCATGTCCATTGTATGTGTTGTTGCATGATTAAAACTTTCAATACAAAACCAATCGCTTGTTACAGTGTTCCGATAAAGTGTCATAACATGGAGATCCATCATCCAAGTATTTATATCATTCCTAAGATGTCTTCGAGGTGCGTTGGAGCGATTTCACATTGGCATTCTAGAGTTATGTTTAGTGACCAACACTGATTCAATTCTTATCTGCTATGGTTAGTTATATGTATACAGGATTGGTTCACAAACCTATCAATATTTAATTTTCATTTATAAAGTATGTTATAGTGTCGTTTTTTTCACAGATTCATCCAGTTTCTATCATATGCATATATCCACTCACCTTAAACAAAATGACTTTAGATACTACGTGTCTGTGTGCCGTAAAAGAAAACTATAAATGAAAAACATCCCTTTGTTCAAAATGCGTCATTTTACATTTTAAGTGAGTATTTACCATTTATATAAACTGGAGTTACTTCCCTTATAAAGTTGGCCTTGACATTGACATTTCATAACGACATGGGAGCAATGTTGAGATAAAAAGGGGTCATAAAACAGAAAAGTGAAGAACTGAACGAATCCCTGTTGTAGAATAAACGAATATGTTTTGAAATACAAAGGTGTGTATTCATTACAGATAAAAAGATATTATAAACTCAAAAATCTCCTCTCAATTCTTCAAAATTATATTGCAGATGCGTTTGTTATTATGTTTGCTAGCGTCAAAATTGGCACCATGCCATGTAGATTTCCAATAATATATATTCAGAACAAGTCATAACCTCTCATTGTGTCCTAAGTTAGGGTATCCTAGTGGTAGGATAATTAGCTGGGATAGGATACCTATGCTAGACCTCAAGATCAAAGTTATGATATCTTAACCCTATTATGATTTCGAAAATAGTGACCAGATTTACAAGAATGATACATGATATATATTTTGAATTTTTCTTGCGAAAGTTTCTAGTATTTCCAAACATTATCTTGCACATTTCATTTCCAAAATCAAAATTAACATCTATCATCATGATGAGAAAGCATCGTGAATATATACACTTATATCTTCATTAGGTAAGTATTGGGAAGTAACTAGATCATATATAAATGCAATAAAGATATTTTAAAATAAACTATATTCAACGTTTCTTCAGTGTTTAGTCCATTGACAGAAATAAATCGTTATTTTCTTCAAATTTATATTATTCATTATTAAGGCAAGGAAAGGCAATTACCTGTTCGTCACGTCCCAGTTCTCTCTGAGGACAACAAGTTATTGATATAAGCATCTCTCCCGACACACACATCATTTGTCCAGAACCTGACATAGGCACGATCATATTCACCAGGGTGGAGGTCAATCAGGTATTGCAAACACTAATTAATTGCCAGAAACACATGAAACTATGTCCCTTTTCTCTTCCAAAATTTCACCATTCCTTATCCTTAATCATAACTTGAGTAAATGTTTCTGTGAGAGGCCTTTTAGAAGATAAAATGTTTTATATCGACATAACAATCTATGTTAAATCGCGAATAAGGAAGTTGCTGTCCATATAATTTTCTAAGTTCTTGAGTAGAAATGTTGTTGTAATATATTAGGTGTGAGTTGCATTATTTTACATTTATTCCAAGAACCTATTCCGTGGATAGTTATTATCACATAAATGCCCAATACGAATCTAAGAAAGTAGTTATGAACAAAATTATTGGATCCATACAAAAGTCATTTTAAGAGTGATGAATGAATTTTTTGGAAATGCAGCCTTTTGAATGGAGCTTGGATAAGAACTCCTTGCTTTTAACATTCAAGAACAGTTATGTGTTTCAAGTCTTCTCAAATATATTTCATGATTCATTCATTCAAACAAATATCGTTTCAAAGAGTGGTAAAATGAAACAAAATACTTACAGTCGCATTCGGTGAAAACTTATTCTTAGTGTTGACAATAGTTTGACACAATTGTCAAAACCGTTATTTAAAGGATCTTTGGCGTGGTATCTATGTTCATTCATACATGTCTGTACAAGTAGAATAACACAGTAGTCCAATTAAGCAAAACATTCAAATCGTAACAGGTGCAACAGTTTGCCTTCAAGTTCGAATAATGCGCCACCTTCCTATAAAGTTGCCCATGAGTTGCTTTCATGGAATTGTTCATTGTCCAATTTGTCAATTTTACATCTTATTGCATAACAGGACACACGGGACATTTTACTGTTGTTATGAGTTAAATATCATTGTCAATTGATGTAAGGTTTTGAATCGAAACTAAAAGAACATAAAATCTGTAACTTAACAACATCTGAAATAGTCTTTTAATTCATTCAAGTTTGTATTATACATTTTACATTACCACAGTTGATGTTTCTTTTTATATCTTGTTCACATACCCTCCTGGACAGGAAATGGAAGTTTCCAAATCAGATCTTCAAATCTTCAATTTGGTTTCCTTCTCGGACGCTGTCGTTTCTTTATTGGTTGAAGATGAGCCATTATTATTGTAATATTAAGCAATCATGAATTTGAAATGAGTGAACATTTTCCGGGACTCGAACGTTGGCATTTCATACAAACCCATATGGTCGAACCTCGGGCCTGTAGGTATACCCATTTACATACAACGACAAATGTCAAGTCTGACAACCAAAGCAGTTGTCCCCCTTGTAATGAGGAAACAACCTGTAAATTCATCGTATGGGACCATATGTTCTTCAGGTCAAGACTTGAGTCACTCAGAAGAAGAGGTAACCTCAGGCATCGATGGTTTCACTGATTGAACAGAGATTCGCACACGAAGTATTCCGATTGAGCCCGAGGCTTACCGACTGTCTTCGGTTTAATAGAAGTGTTAAGTTTGCCCATTCATCAGATGACAGTTTGTTTGCAGTAGAAGTGTATGAATATGATAAACATGGGAAATCAAGGATGTACCTGGTCTAAATGGACGCTAAGAACATTAACTTTTCTAATATGTTTATCAATTACAAATACGACCTTACCCGATTTTATGTTTGGATGGAGTGCGAGAGAGTCAAGAACACAGGTAAGTCAAATTAAAATAATTTTAGTTAAATGATGGTAATTGATATATCATAATGAATGTTTTTAAAAAAAGAAATAAGCGTATAGTGTTTTGTGAACATAAATTCTTACCTACCGATATTTTCCAATTGATTATAAATGCATAACATAATTTTTTACTTTCAAATAAAATATAAACTGATGAAGTTATAAACTTAATTTTTAAAATGTCAAATCTGTATAGACAGGTTAAATCACTTTAGTTATAAAGAAGAATTTAAGTAAACCAGTAGCTTCATCGGATGGGTTTCAGACAACAAAAATACTTTTAATTCCAGGTTAATTAGTTTATGTTTCCAAACCCTCGCTTCTTTTGAGCTTTTTATTATTCAGTTGGTATAATAGGGAAATAAGGTTTTGTTGCGTTATTATGCTTTGAGTAAGCATCAAGAATCATGCAACTTTTTATATGTATCATAGAAATCAGTTCACTATATTTAAAATACATTTTTGTAATAAAATTGTTTAAACCATTATCAACCATTCTATAAAGCTCCATATATCTATCTAGCTAGCTAGCTACTTCGGGAATATATCAGAGTCCTTTTCAAATGATATATATATTTAAGAATAAACGTAAATGAACAACTCCATGTAAATACCATTATTAATATCCAATGAAACACCATATTCATATTCTTACACCAACGGTTCAAATACAAGAAAATTGTGGTTTGAATTTGTTTTTGTAAATATCAGTAGATACTTTCTTTTGATACCCCGTGCTTAGAGAAAAAAGTGTAGAGTAGTTAACATTCGCATGTGCACGTGTGTTTATCATTTAATTTAAGTTTTATATAGCATTATTGATGAATCCAGTGTATTGTCTTGTTTCTAGAAATATATATTGTTCTTTAAAATGGTATGTTATCTGTTCCATCTGATTGCAGTACCGTTGTGGGTTGTTATGTAATGCAAAACGTTTGAAATAATTTTATAAAATATTTGATTTCCTTTGTAAAATGTAAAAAAAAATTTTTTTAAATTTAATTTGTCACTTTTAACGGAAACGTATTTATATTATCTTATAGATCCCATATACAACGAAAATACATATCCTGTAGTTAAAACATTTGGCATATTCTAAATGTGCCTATATGGTAATATCATGAACAGTGTGATTTGGAGATAGTCCTCCAATTTAAACGATATGTACATGAACACGTTTCCCGTTACTTAGATTGGTTCTGTGTGTATGCTATAGTTGTCATTTTAGAAAGGTATGAAGTATGAAGTTACGTGTGAACGTATGAAGTTAGTGTTGTATGTAAGTGTTGCTGAGTGTTGTTGTATACTGAATATATGAATTTGTTTATTCTTTTAACTTCACTTTACGCGTATAAATATTCACCGTTGGCTATGTTTATGATAATGGGGCAATTGCGCTAGAGTGTCTGTCACTTAAAAATAAAAATAACAAAATTTCAAACTTTCAAATTTTTCACAATATAAGTGAAATATATGCAACTGATTACTCTTTTTCCCATCAGATATAAATTCATGTTTTAAATTGTTTATTTTCCATTTATAAATCAACACAGATGCAAATTTATTATGTCATATACTGTTGATAAAATAATATCATTAAAATGAAATGCACACTAGTGTTACATTACACAGCAAAAGGTTTATTATTATGATCAACTTACAAATGTACATGTCGAAAATTGAAAAAGACAATGAAACAAATTTCAAGATTTTGGCACTATTTATGCATTAATTATATGTAACGAAACATAAATACTTGATATGACACCAAACACAACCAGTAGACACCTGGTGTCGTTGATATACACATGGACATTAATTCAAGCGACTCCTGATTGATTTTGTACAAAATCTTTACTTTTTAAATATGTTGGTGTACACATTTTAATCGTAGTTTCCGTTAACGAATTTTCCAGTTCGGGGTTTAGCACATCGTGCGAACATAACAGGAATTAAAAGAAATGCATAGTGGCCACGGATTCCTGAAAAGACAATAATTTCAATAGGATGTGACATAAGGTATAAATGATAAGAATTCTTGATAATGTTATCACGATTCAACAGTATGCGTCCAGCACATACAAATCTCAATCAAAGAACCCTTTTGGATTGGGGGTTGGTCCGACGTCAGTGGAATTTCACATTATGGAGGAGGGTACATTGTTCAGACGAGAGACGCTCCATTTTACACGTCACTGATGGCCGTCAACGTGTCTAGACGACCAAAAATACTGCACATTTGCCAAAACTTATCTAGGGTTAGTGGGGTCACTTATGAATCCACATTTGAATCCCTTGGAAATGGATGGGACATCAATGGACGTCGAATCCAAAGAATAAAACCTTATCCAAAGAATTTTGCTGATTTGGAGGCTGCATTGCTTCATGAGACCTCAATTTACAACAAACAAAAAGGAATTTATCTGGACCTTAGTCGATCTCCACAGCAGAATAGTTGTATAGTGGAACAATGTCGATAAAATTCACCTTTATGAATCACATGTTTAAAAAAGAATAAAACATGTTATCACGCATGATCATTGTGTGTTATCCCTTAATGAATATTTCCAGCTTTCATGACAGAGTAATTTCATTTTCGTTCCTGGCTTATGTGGTGACAATCTCAAGTCAAACCAATGAACAGCTGCAACATGAGGGTGTCGATTAATTAAGTTCCGTGTGTATATATATTTGGAATATTATTTTAGAGTGTCGTAAGTCATTTATACTTAAATGTATTTCTCATTATCTATCGATAATGTAAAACCAATCACTGTTTGATATAGTTCAGATCGGCAGTATCAAAGACATACCACATTTAAGTAACAGTAAGTGAAGCGACCAATACATGTATTCATACTCAACATGCTTTGCATACCAAAGGATCGTGAATATATACATTTAGTGTAAAAAATAAAATCGGCTATTATAAATAATCCATATCTTTTCGGAATGCATTCAGAATGTTTCAAATCATGCAGACAATTTCCGGCCTGGTGAGGATAGGTACATGTATTTTATCTACATATCTATCTACATCTATCTACATATCGGTCAGCTATATTGCTGCAGGACGGGCACTCCCGTTCAAACGCTCCCTGACAATAGCACTCTGGGAATTTACAAAGATATAAACTGAGGGCATCAATATGTTTCTTCAAATTTGAAAATAAATGAATCAGTTCGTGAGTTATTCATAATCATCGATCATCAATAAAGCAAACGAAAATTAATCAATATACAAATTAAGCAATATGAAAATACAAATACTATTTAAACGTATGACAACCAATCGATTAAGCAAAATACAAATGATATGTTAATGTATGAATTGTATTCAATATAGCAAATACAAGTGATATGTAAACGCATGACAATCAATCAATAAAGCAAAATACAAATGATTTGTAAACGTATGACTATCATTCAATATAGCAAATATAAATTGTATGTAAAGTATAACAATTAATTCATACACCAGATACAATTGATATGTAAATGCAAATCATTTAATCAATCTAAGAAATATAGATGATGTGTAAATGCATGACACTTAATCAAACTAGCGAATACAATTGTCATGTAAACGTATGATAATTGAGTGTCCCTTTATATTACAATGTGAAAAAATTCCAAGTATTCCTTATCACACTTTACTAATCATCAATATTGATTGCGAATGGAATATGTAAACATATGGCGGAATATTACTTCTTCTATTGTACATAGAATGCTAAACATTCTTCCAAGGTTCCAATCACTGGAGATCGCTCCCTGTAATTGGTTCAATGGTATGTACATTTGTACGATAGTATCTGCCTAACTGTTTGCTTCTTGACCTGTGAATATAGAGAGAGAACGTCTGATCATGCATGACTGATATGTCTATCACACGTTTGTCTAAAAATGTTATCTACTCTTTCTCTCTTGTCTATTAGCACTAGTACATGTTTCTTTTGACTTCAAACGCTCTGGTAAATATTATCAGAACAATTTTCACTTAGACGTTAGTTCTTTTGTGACTAATATGCAACGCGAAAATGGTAAGCCTTGAAAAGGGTTCAAATCGTTGACCCTTCTGACTTTCCGTACATACACAGTCAAAGTGATGTATATATCAAGCTTGCTATCGTTCTGGGATGCTCCTAATGATATGTAATTATTTAGTATTGTGAGGATCACAGAACTTTTGAATACAAATCTTCTTAACTACCGATGAACATTCTAATGGAAAACGTAATAAGATATGTCAATTTGTAAGGCAGTATTTCAAGTAACTGAATTTTGCATGACATACTAGTAATATCTCTAGGAAGGTTTACCCCACGTTATACAATAGATGAGTATGGCTTAACGGTTTTCAGTCATCTAGATTCATCATCTTTACCTTTTTGTTGAATGTTTCTATATTATATCACATATATAACAATCATATACAGGTACATCTTACATGTAGTTCCTATTCCCTTTGGAAGGAAAATTATATGCGGATTTTCATATAAATAAAAAATATGTATACTTTTTTATATTCGTAAATTCTCATTATTTCAGCATCAATGATAACCATTTCGATTTCTTTTTACCTTTGAAGAAACATTGACATTCACACACAACATATTCTCCTGTTTTTTCGAACAGGTGACAAAACACGACAACATTGATGTATTACAATTTCACGGGCAATTTAATCTGTTCAGAGAGTAGAGAAACGATTACCCAGCACATACAAAACAATTTGTCCTTGTTATCAACTTGATGTCAGTGAACCGTGTATTTATTCACTACTCAGTGCCAGAGGCAGTATCTTTATCAAGTCTGGTCACTTTGCTAGTTACCTGATGGTAGGGACTGATAGGACAATTACATTAATACATGGATCAACTTAACATGGGCTTACCTATAAACCTGGCTTTAATTTGTTTTCTCTATAAATTCGCTTAAAACTATTTGCAATGTGAAGCATTATATTGGTGGGTTATTCATATACATTAATAAACAACGAGGGGAAATTATGAAAAGACAGGCAGTATTGTTAATTTTAAATATCCAGAGTTATTTATATGATAAATAGATAGTACTAAACTAAGTCTCGTATAATAACATATTTATGAAACGAGTGAGAATTTATTCTAACGAGAAAAAGCTATTAAGCATTATATATAAAATAAAAAAAGCTAATATATTTTGTTTACGCGTTATACAAGATGCTATAGTATGCATAGTATGTTGTAGATGGGTGCACAATCAGGCACATTTATCAATTTTCACATAGAATATGTCTTATATGACAATGGACAATTGTGTTTCAACAATAATATTTGAAAAAGTTTAAAATTTAAAATTTAATTATTTTTTAATTAAAAAGACATGTAGATGTATTCTTTGACTGCTGCCTAAACACCTGTACTTTTCAGTTTTAGATTATCATTTCGAAAACTTGAGATATTTGCAATTGCAAATCATACATATGATAAAATCAACTGAGGTGATAAGTTTCTTTTGCCGATGAGTTTATTTGAGAAAATATTACGCATTGTTTAACATGTAGAACTTTCATAAAACAAATCAATCTGAAATATAATTATCCCCCGCCGCGCGTTTAGCGCGAAGCGGGAGATATAGTATTTGGCTGCATCCGTCCGTACGTACGTACGTACGTCCGTACGTCCGTACGAAATGGAATAACTCAAATACTACTCACTGGATTATTTTCATATTTTGCATATGGGTTCATCATAGCAAGAGTAATGTCCCTACAGAGGTTTGTGACCTTGACCTTCATTTCAAGGTCACAATGAGACTTTGTCATTTTACCCTTGTCAGCGGGATATCTCAATAACCATTTGCTGGATTCTCTTCATAACTTACACATAGCTTCTCCAAGGGAAGACGACGGGCTGATTAGATTTTGGTGACCTTGACATAATTTTCAAGGGCACAGCGGAACTTTGAATTTTTCGACATGTTAATGTACATGTAAAGCTTGTCAGCGGGATATCTCAAGAACCATTCACCGGAATTCCATCATATCTTACATAATGCACCTCCTAGGAAAGACAAAGGGCTGATTAGATTTTGGTGACAGTGGAACTTTGACTTTTTAGACATGTTTGACAGTCGATTTTGCTGATCATGACATTATTTTTAAATTTTGAAGTATTAATTTGCGGCGGGGGATCATGTCACCTTAGTGACAAATACTTGTTTACTAAACATCATGCATCAATGTAAAACCGTTGTATAGACCATTGTCCGAAGCAAAGACGTTGTCACAAACTTCAGTCAAGGCAATTCGACTCACATTTAGCTAGACAACTATTAAAGTAATATCATATTGTGTAAAGCAATAGACAATTCGCCTTTGGACATACCTTCATTATTCTACATCATTTCATGTTTATGTTATTTTTCTTATTGCATATTCCATAATTGTATACTATATTGGTATACACGTGGCATATACTTGTTGTCTTGTAATCTATCTGAATTCGTGATTGAGCTATCAGAAAAATATTTTGAGGATGAACTGTATATGATCCGAAGTCATAAACGTGAATGGAGAGGAGGGGAGACTGGGTAGGGGGGAGGGAGAGGGAGAGGGGGAGGGTGTTGCGTCGAGCAGGTTGAAGAAGGAAATGTTATGGCACGGCACGTGTTCTAACGCCGGGGGACAATCTGCTTCGTCAGCAACTCCGGCAACACTGGGACAGACATCTTACTAACCTAAATATGTCATGTACAACCATACAGTGTCCTGTTTGATCGGTCTCATCATGTCATCTCTGGCCACACAGACTACACTATTCTTACATACTAAACGGACGTGCAACACTCAGTTGTATTTATCATATGTATAATTATCAATGTCAAATGTTCCGAGTTTTCGACGTCGTATAAACAAAACTGACTAGATTTGGAAATAAGTCCAACAAATTAAACCAGTCAAAGATGACATCTACGTGTTTTTGAAAAAAATATAAATTAAAAGTTAAATTCTCCAAAATTAATTTTGATAAACACAACTGTTCATCGACATATACACCACATAACTCTATGTGGAAATCAATAAATGTGCGTCTTCCTTCACAAAATTATAAACATGGTAGGGGTCATGTTGGTGTAAATTTCATTTCTTACCTATGTCTACTTTAAATAATGATATTTTAGTTAAAAAATACAACAGTCACCAAGTAAGTCATTCAAACTACTGCCCAAAGTTGGTATGTGCCATAATCAAATGCATCTCATTTCTTTAAAATATTGAATTGATCGAAAACAAGTGAGTATTATACTTTCTTTTGCCCGTCACTTTTAGTTGCTTTAGACATTGTTCGCTAGCCTACATTCGAAGCACTTCTTGAATAGACTCTTGGGGTAAAATTCAAATTCAGTTGCTAAAGCCACAGTACAATATCTACTATTTGTCTTAAAGCAGAAATTAGCAAATAATGTTATACATGGATGTACTCGTTTTTAATGCATATATATAATACATAGTTACACTGTTCGTTTAGTTACGAATGGTTGATTTTGAAAGTGGGGGAAGTCATCTAATGCTTTAATGAAAAGTTTACAATTTGACAAATCGAAGATGGCATTGTGACAATATTATAATGATTGTATACAATGGAATCTGCATGTCTTCGAGGGATCGCCAAAATAGTGACAGTTACCTTAAGCTAGTTCACGAGTTTTAAGACCGCCTGCATCTCGGGGCAGTAAGACGCATACTTATCGAGAACATGCTGTTATATATAGATTTAAACTTTAATTTTTAACCATGTACTAAAAACACATTCTTGACGCTTTAAGCAATGTGTACCTTTTGAACTAAACATAACTAGAGATAAAACACCAATGAGTTCAACATCTTGGCAAGCGTAAACAATTTTGAAGAAATTCAGAGATAAATGAGATCTTTAAACAAATCATGATACTCTCTTCACAATGAAGAAAAGGAAACATACCCTTCTAAATTAACTGTTCGTGTTCTAAAGCCTAATATAGTTCGTGAGCGGTTGAATGGAAATGACGTTATTCAACGTAATCCCCTGCAGTGAGTCTCTGAGATGTGCTATCTATTGCATAGTCATCCAGTTGGGTGATATGTCCATTTGCTGCTCCCACACCTTCAGGGTATGAGCCCCGCCACGTGTCAGATCATACAGTGGTCTGCATGAACGATAATAACTATACGTTTAGGAGTGGACTTATTATTTACGACGATTATGAAACATTCTACATGGTTTCCCCGTAAGGCAATAGTTTCCCGTTTGTCGCTCACAGATATTACATTGGAATGTCTATTCATTAATGGTTTGAGAATGTTTCTATTCTTACACTTTACGCATGGCGTTTTTTAAATATGAACTTCTCCGAAGTCTCTTTGATTTTCCAAATATTTAGTCGCTTATTAATGAACATATTAATACACATATATGCAAACAAATTATTGTTTTTCATTAATGAGTATGCAGTACCGGTATTAATTAGACCATGCACCTGAATCGAAGATACCCGATCAGATCTTGATATGTGAGGATCTATCTCCATTCAAAGGTTAAATTATGACAATTATGCAGTATCGTAAATATGGTGTGGTTCTACCTTTAAAAAAACAGGAACAGCAAAATTCATTCGCTGAAGAGGGTTATTGATCGAATGCACTGAAACTCAATCGGAGAGTTAAAAGAATAAAAAAAATCAAGACAATCATTGAAAATTACTACAATCACTTTGACGTCACTTGCAAATGTGCAAGTCATTTATCTAAGAGATTTTGCCATACATGTTTATACAGCTGAAATTTCACACGGAAATCTTGTAGGTGATCGTAGCCTATGGGCAAAATACATGTTGACATGAAAAACTGACTTTATAACTTTACACAGCTTTTTAAAACTGCTTACAACTGTGGAATACTATACATCGAATGAATAATACATTGTATAAAGATAATTAAGAAAATATCATAAAATTTCAGACATAATGCTTCCAAAAAATATATTTATAAAAGAGAGTAAACATCATGGTTTGGTTATTAATTCGTCAATATCCTTGAGGGCAGCGATAACCTTAATACGAGTTATCTGTAATCTGTACATCAGGATTCCCTCCCAGACTGAACGTCTATGCGAGGACTTCATTTATATAATGTCGTGCCCTTTTTAACTTGACATTTCAGCTTTACCTGTGGGAATGTGTGGGTGGGAAATGTCCAAATAACTCGTATAACTGTATTCTTCGTAAAGTGCAGTTTACGTGTGGGCTTCATATACACATATACACTGTAGGTAAAGGTAGTAATGTTATACATGGTAAACAATATCCTTAAACATGGTTAATTGTGATATTAAATACATTACACTAAAACATTGAATAAAATTATCTAAATATAACAAGTTCTTGTTCCACATTATTAAACAGTATTCACTTGCATGAGACATGTCTTTGTAACAATGAAGTAGGGTGATGACTGAACTCATTCAAAGAATAAACATGATAGTATGGTGGAGCGAAGAAATCATCCAATGAATAAACAGGATATGGCATAATGAAGAAATCATCCAATGAATAAACAGGATATGGCATAGTAAAGAAGTCATCCAATGAACTAACAGGATATGGCATAGTGAAGAAGTCATTCAATGAATAAACAGGACAACAAGACATTATGAAGAAAACATTTAATGAATAAACAGGGCATGGTATAGTGAAGAAATCATCTAATTAATAAACAGGACAACAAGATAAAGTGTAGAAATCGTTCAATAAATATAAAGGATAATGAGACATAGTGTAGAATTAATTCAATGAATAAACAGGATAATAAGGTATAGAGTATAACAAATAATTATATGAGCTGAAAATGTTACAAATTTACACAAATCTGAACTTGCACGTGAGGTCATGAAACAGTTACCTCTCTGTTTAAATTTGGCAATTTCTCTATTGCAGTCAGGCATACCAAAGAACAAGACCACCAGCCAAGAGAACACATCATCTCAAGAAGCAAACTTCAATGCCACGGTGAGTTAATAACTTTGGACACACTACAATGTGTTTTACATCATATATACAATGACTAATATAGCATCATTTGTACCTGACAGGATTACCTGTGACTATACTGAAAATGTAAACATCTGTCTCAATAATGATATTATTTATAGTTAGGAATCTCAGGAAACGTTTAGTAAAAAGTAAGATAAACAGTCTCAAGTGTGACTCTGTGTAACCCAGTAGCCTCATCAGGTTATTGGTGAAGGCGGTTTTAAAGTTAATATGGCAAACTTTTGACAGTTCGATTTGTATTCTCCAAATGTATATTAAAATTAACTAGAATATATATATATATATATATCCTTATCGTATTGGGTTTAATACTCAAAATGTAGATGAAATTGAACTAGAATGTCCTTAAATCAGGGTAAAGATGGGTAACATGGGCTAGTGTGCTTAGTTAATATGCATACTTATTGTCGTTTGCGTGTCCCTATGATAAATGCGTTTTAATTAGCTATAACTATTATGTGCAATGTCAAAACGTAGGAAATGCTGTGGTTAACAACAAATAAAAGTTGGGAAATATGAAACAATAGAAAAACACACTGTCAAAACAGATACAGAATTTCTGCAAACAAAACAATATCGACTTAAATATAATTTCTTTCTTCATTAATCAACAAAAGAAAGTTCAATCAGTTCAGTGATCATTCTTCTAACAGCACCGATTATCGCTGAACAATCTTTCGGTTAATGTGGAACAAATGTTTTACAAAAACAAAACGCAGGCGCTCACTTCAGCGATAACTGCGCTTCAAGGGCAGTCCCAATATCGATTATGTCCTCTTCTGATTGTTATTGTTGTAACTTTCAATAAAAGGAATATAAACCAGAAACAAAACTTTGTGTATACCTCTGCGTGAAACATTCCTTATCAATTCCAAGTTTTTCAGAAACAAGCGATATATATATTTTTTATTCATGACTGCCATGGCATAATTTGTCAAAAAGTTTCAATCTATTTATTATAATTATTATCAGAAATATTATGTCATAAATTATAAGAGTAGCATATAAACTTTCCAAACCTTCTCTATTATACAATCATTCTCTACTTGCTTAACATAATTGACTGAAACATTTCCGGTTTGTCCGATTCTATCAGAAGCCATACTGACATAAACGACCCAGTGATCGCGTTCTCGAACACATGTTTCCCTCAAGGGGGACTTCTTGCCTTCGGCGGAGGTAGACAATGTTCTTACCGGAAGTGTGTTATCAGGATTCAGGTATGTCGATATGTGATTGGCAGATTGATAGAAGTGTCAGCGTGTTGCATGACGGGAACACGTCTCAATTAGTAGTTTAATGATCGCCAACAAGAAACTATAGCTGAAGGGGACATTTGCCTCACGCTTATGGTGTAAAGTAATTAGATTTAGCAAATCTCGGACGAAATTATTTTTTATGAGGAATAACAATTAGATTTGCTATTAGATACAAAGTTGAACACCTGGGCATAGATTTTCGAAGGTCCCTTAGCCATGTTAGCATAAAGGCAGTCGTAAGCAGTTAAATGTTGATGTATTAAATTAGCACTTAGAGAGCTTGATAACTCTTTAATGAGTTTGTTATTCATAACGAACAACATAATTCCAGGGGAAATATGTATTTTAAGATATTGCATTATAGACTGACCAAAACAAATATATACATCTTGACCACTAAGTCGGATCTTTAGATAAACCCAAATACCCTTCAATACCACATGCATGTTGTTTACTTTCATATGAACGAAACACTTGGGGGATATTTTTCTTAGAGAAACCATTAGTTTGCCTCATGCATTCCTTAAATTTGATATATACTTATTTTTAATTACATATAAAAATATCAACTTGTACAATATCATCACCATAATATTTTCTTGGTGTAGTTCAATTCAACTGACGTGATCGGGTGATGCGAAACAACTAAAGTTGCCATATAAATCAGGCGAATAAACTCAAATATACATATGACCTTATTATGCAATATCTTAGAGGATGTAGACGTTTTTATCCACATGCTGATCAACGAAACAAGTTCCCCATCTGCTGTGTCGGCCATTTTGTTTGGCTGCAGGCAACGCGAGATCTCGCCATGTGTTGCCCACGTGCAAGGCGTGTCTGTCACTTTTCTCACGACTCCTTATCTTTCCCTCACCCTCTGTCAAATTTATGCTAAACTCGGATCGTGTGATGAAACATGACTAAATTATTTCCAAAGTGATTTATATATCATGTAATCGTGTGATATATATATATATTGTAAACTCATTGTTTATTTATGAATTATACATTTTGGAAAGTTTGTAGACTTTCGGTATGAATTATGTAAAATGATGTTGGCTTTTCTTTGAAGCTTGTGTAACGGATATTATGAATTTACCACGGCTTTGAAGAAGAATATACAAGAAAATTATGGATTTAATATTGAAGAGCTTATTCTTACCATGATTCTTTCGAGACATAATCACATCATACGGAAATATATGAAAATGCAACAAATATGTTTATTCTTTGAACGAGGCACCTTATTTAGCAATTTATTTGACAAATTTAGTGTGCGCATATTTTGAAAATGAATTTTTACTAAATTTACAAAATGTGTCTGAAGCTTTTACATTGTATATACTATTGAACATGACAAATTAAATATTATACATGCATGCAATTTTAAATCCAGAATATATGTCGATTCACTCTTCATTCACCTCTCTGCCGACAAGCGGCTGATGAAGAGATTTAAAAACTGCTGACAGACAGTGAAACACATCCACTAAATATGACACTCAGGGTGACAGAAAACGTGTGATGTCATCACCTGCTGTGTCGTTTATGTGGCATATCGATAACATGTGTCAATGTCATAGTTTTATAAATAAAAAAAACAACCTGTAATAAATTAGCCATGCATGTTATTCCAATATGTGACCCAAAAACAGATTATGTATACATAATATCATTATTGCCTGTAGATCAGGCTCATTTGTTCAAGGAAGAGTATTCGTATACGATAGTATCATGTAATGTCAATTGTATGGTACTTGTCCAGTATACTGTATATTAACCATATAATTCGGGTAAGGGGCCAATACAGAAGACTATAAACCATTACGAAATAAAATTGGCCAATACGAGACCAACTGGACACATACGAGACAAACAGGGCCAATACGAGACAAACAGGGCCAATACGAATTTGAACTTGTGCAGACATACATATTACAGACCGGTGTTATTCTTTCAAAACTTTCTCAGTTATATCAGTTCACCAATATCATTTATAATTCAGAGTTCGATGGGAAAGAATCCTTATAATAAGGGTGTCAAAAAATATAAAGATGGTAATTAATAAAATGTACATTGATTAAGTATTTTCCTATCGAATTCTGAGTCAGTAACAGCATTATGAGATAATCAGAGCAATAGAAGATAGTGCATTGTCAATTTTATTTTATAAAGTTTAAGTTTCAGTTTTCAGTCCTAATAATTAATTTCAGTAAATGTACGATCGACTCCCATTTTCTAGTAATATCAAACAAACTCACAACTTCTTCTCTAATTGCTTTCTAGATTAATTTGATTAATAAACATGGTAATTCTTAAATTCTTGGTATGTTTTCGTTTTATATAATATATATTTTACACATGAATCAACAACAATAGTTTTCAACGAATGTACATTGTTCGGTGCGAGTCCATTTTCCTTCGAGCGGCCATTTCAATGTGTGTCGAAGGTAGTTAAACTGATCTGACTGATGTAGCGATACCTTAATAACACTAAGAGTAGAGTTTTAGGTATGACAGTATGATGGATGGTGAACCATTTTGCTGTCTGAAATCTTAAATTCGTTTGAAACCTACAAGTCCCCTCTCATACTGAAGAGTTCCACACAATTTTCGCTTTATACTTCGCACCATTTTCTTCCAATACGGATACGGGTTTTCTATGGATGCAGCTTATCGAGTCATTTAATGAGATGTTTACCCTCTAACGTATAGTGTATTGTATTAATTTAAATAATAAATGGCAAATGTGAGAAAAAATAGCAAGTAAAAAACGTGCGCCTTTAATGACGTAGCGGTGACGTATCCTGCTGATGTTCAGTGCCATTTTACCTTAGGATATAACATATTTCACTCTGTCATAAATATCATTTATTTCAGAGCGATTTCCTGTTGAAAGAATTTCTGTTCCAAGGTGACATCAAACTCCGGTTTGAAGAAGCTCAGGAAATCCTCGACGCTATGACAAAACGGAAGCGCCGGCGCCGGAAACGGAAGATAACCGCATACCGGAGCAAATGGTGGCAACTTCCTATACCGTACTTGTTTAATGAACAAAATCACTTTAGTGAGTAGGTGATATGTATACTTCTTGTATCTCGTTTTCTTGCACTCTTTGATTGTGTCATATGTTGCTAATATAAGCATAATGAAAATACAATTATCGTTATTTACCCTACATTTAGAAACATGTTATTATGATTACCGTCACAATCAAAAATGAGTAACAAGAGCAACCTAAAGCAAGAAGATAGTCGAACAGGTTGATTTGCACTTACGTTTCTGTAGTGATTGTGCAACAGGCAAGCTCTTGGTCTAGAAAATATAATGAACCATAATAATACTCCATTTCCATGCTTCCCTCGTGCTGGTAACCAGTTAAACAATGAAATGTGGAGGAAGTGAATTGCCCAGGAATACCACACAGTATCGGACCCAGGTCACACATATGTGGTGTCTCCACCTGGATTCGAACCCAAGCCTTTAGCGCTAACGCTTACCACTACACCACTGTCTTACATCATAATTTACGTAGAACGCAATAACTCCGCGAATTGACACTGTTGAATGGCGCGCGCAAATAGAGGGTTGTTAAACAACATTACATCAGATTATCTTTTTATGAAAAGTATTTATCATATACATGATGTAGATGAACCAAAATAATAGTGTATTAGAAACACGTTTGGCTGTTTAAATGTTATTGAGAAATGACATAAATATTACAACTAATCATTATCGCTAATGCTTTAAATTAAATTATTGAACCATTTTTGTATCATAAATTACGTTAATGGTAACATAACGAAGTCAAACTCGAAGAAAATTCGAAAGGCAAATATATAATAAGTCATAAGTCATAAGTCCTTGCGGATACAAAGGTAAGATCCCACTTTCACTAACATCATCATCATCATCATTTATTCTCAAAAAGCCCACCATCGGTGGTACATGAGACATGATATAAATACAATTAACGAAACAAATACCAAAATGGCAAGGGTGCAAATAATGGCAAGCATACAAATAATGGCTAGCACATAGACATAAATATTATATAAATATAAGGTTATACATTATCTCTTCAATTTAAGCTTTGTTATAACTAATTGTATATATTTAGCTAATGTTCGTAAGATATTGATTTTATTGGAATTGAGTAGATTTACCATCTTAAAAATATTCGGCCACTGAAGGATTCACACTACACTGCGGGTATCATTAACAGAGTAAGTTAACATCACACACGAACTTCACTTACAAGTGTCCATAATCCATATATTCATTGACGCATACATATCTACCACCAACATCACTATACTGCTTCATTTATTGTAACATGGCTGATCTCGTGTATAGCTTTATTGTGCAATGTTTCGTTTAACGTGACATTCTTGACATACTTATTCATAAGTGTGTAATGTATGCTCTTAGAAACTTAAATACATACATATCTGCGAGTTACGTAAAGTCATTCACGGATGCTTAGGCTGAATGGCTGGGAGGGATTTCACCAAGGGTGGTCTAGACATGTAAACAACATTCACTCTGACATTCATCCACACATCTTGAATTATGAACACTTATGTAACACTGGCGATACGTTTGTATTTCATATACTAGTATATACTTCTATTGTAAGTGGTCACTGACGCCAAGGCAGAATTGTTGTTTACTGTATCAATACAGGTTTTATAGAAGTGAATTTTATATCGATGAATAAAGACAGCGTTTAAATACAATTTGATGCTTTATTATTTGATTCTGATTAACTGGATTTAAAAGATTAAAAGCATCTATTTATCGACATTGTCAAACATCTAAACAAAATTGTCTTTCAAAATGAACGTATACTTTTAATTGATATGTAACTAAACTAGAATGTTGGTATTTTACTTGTTTACAGACATGAATATTTTAGTCTATCATTTATACCAACATCTAAACATAATAACGAAATACCGTATGAATATTATTTTTTTCATTAGCAACATTTAATACTTACTTGTAGTTTTTGTGAGTACCAGAAGTAGTACGTAATAGTAGTTGATATAGCAATCTGAGTTGATATACATGTATTTTATATTTTTATAGAACCTGCAGTGCATGTAGTAATGGTGTTAATGTTGTTTTATTTATAGAAGAAGTAAGGATAGAAGTTTCAGGAGAGATAGTAGCAGTAGTAGGAGGAGGAGGAGGAGGAGGAGGAGGAGGAGGAGGAGGGGGAGGAGTTGAGGTGGTGGTAAAAAAAAGTAGTATAAGTAAAGATGGAATAAGTATACCAACTTAGTAATAGTGGGAGTGGCAGCAGTAGTAGTAGTAGTAGCAGCAGCAGTATTAGTAGTAGCGGTAGTAGTAGTAGTAGTAGCAGTAGTAGTAGTAGTAGCAGTAGCAGAAGCAGTATTAGTAGTAGCAGTAGTAGTAGTAGTAGTAGCAGTAGCAGAAGCAGTATTAGTAGTAGCAGTAGTAGTAGTAGTAGTAGTAGTAGTAGTAGTAGTAGTAGTAGTAGTAGTAGCAGCAGCAGCAGTAGTAATAGATTGTGTTTTTGTTTAACTATTACTACAGGATAAATCACAATACGTCTATATCTGTAGTATATCCTGCAATAAATGACTCCCTTGCCTTTCTGCAGATGCCACAGAGAAGGGTTTGATCCGGGACGCCATGCGGCACTGGGAGGAGAGGACGTGCATCAGGTTCCAGGAGGTTCCTCTCAACACGACCATCCATCCTGTACTCTTCTTCAGGAAGATGGAAGGGTAAGTATTGTGAAGATTGTAAAGTACATATTAAGAAATGAATAAGGGTTTGTTACAGAAGTTTGGTAACGTGTATTAACACAAGAAGGATAACGTCAAATACTTCGAAATTTATATTTATATTGATGTTGATATTTTATTCAGTTATTTTATTTCTGAAGGTGTTGGTCGTACGTTGGTAAGGAAAGAGCGTTCACTCAACAAGATATTTCCATCGGCAATGATTGTTATCAAGTAAGTATTTATGGTGCCAATCATTCTTTCATACTTAATTTTCTCATATTCTCTTTCTCAGTAGTCATCATTGACAGTTTACAATGTACTGGACATCTGAATACAGACAAACTCCACTTCCATATAAGAACTTGGGGAAAATGAAATGCATGAGACAAATAACAAAACTCAGGGATCAGTTTACATTCTGATGTGATTATAAAGCAGTTTAGATTATTATATTTTTAGTTTGTGTTAACACTTTATGTTTGTTCCCTTTATGTGTCCCTCTTCAACCAGCATTAACTGCCCTCTGCCCATTTTGGGTTGATCTCTTCAGTGGTATTTATACGACTGTATGTGCAATATAACAATACTATTAATGACAAAACGGTATCGTCACATTGGCAACATTTTCATGTAATGTAGGTCAATGTAGGTGAACACATTAAATGTAGGTGAACACATTAAATTTAGATGAACACATTAAATTTAGGTAAAACTTTGTAACAAAACAATATCTTTCCTTCCAGTTAGGAGTATTGGTACATGAGCTAGGCCATGCAATAGGTTTCTGGCACGAACATTCTAGACCGGATAGAGACGATCATATCCGGGTGAAATACGACAACATCCGTTCTGGAGAGGAAGTGAACTTTCTGAAGGAGACGTGGCGAGATATCGACAACCTGAATATACCCTACGACGTAGGATCCATCATGCACTACAGCGCCAGGGCGTTCTCCAACGGGGGAGTGACGGTAGAGACCATCCGTTCCCTGGAGCAAGGGGTGCTGGGACAGAGGCAGAGTCTCTCCTTCTATGATGCTAAACAGGCTAACCGAGCCTACTGCAAAGGTTGGTCCTTTAACAATCCAGTTTGAAATAGATCTAATGCCAACTTCTCTAGATATACTGTAAAAGAAATCCGTCGACCATGTGTACCAACCATTCAACAGAAAAATCGCAAGGGCATCCCTTTTGCGGGTCGTCTTTCCGGAAGCCAGGGGATGCGGCTTGCAAAAGCGAATTCCTCATATACTAATAGATAAATACCTTGCGAATTGTGAATACATGTTGTACATGTGATAGGAGTGTATCCCTCTCCCACTGATCTGACAAGAGCATGCATTATATATATATTATGTGTACATTAGATTAGTTCCTATTTATTGTTTTGTTATTTAACGGACTAGCATTTCAACAAGCATGGACATTGCCAACACGTACTGTAACCCGTGTCACTTTAAGTCTGCCACGAATGAAATGATCCAATAAGATGTTGCTTCCCTACATATGTGATGGTGTTGTCATTTAGAGTTTGGTATGAACAGAGAGAGGATGTTTTGCAATGAAACGGAACTGAACTGCCATTCAGGAAGTCTTCCGATGGAGAAGATCATGTCGAATGTTAGAATGAGGCCAAGGACCTTAGACAAGAAATGAATAATGGAAAATAGTATATATACCCTTTAGCATAATTTATTACACTTCTGTTTTTACAGACATCTGCGCATCCTCCCCACTGAAATGTGAAAACGAGGGTTACCCTGACCCTAACGACTGCTCAAAGTGTAGATGCCCGGATGGACTCACCGGAAACACTTGTGAGCGGGTTGCAAAGGGAACCGGAAGTGCGTGGCTTGTCCATTTTAAGCTTTCGTTAAAACCGTACAATCGAAGCCCAGTCATTTATGACTTGTTACTGAAACCGTGAATAACTTACTCTTCAGATTTTACTGGTTCATAGAACAAAAATAGTCTAAAATCTATGAAGATCAAAACTACTTCTTGTTAAAGTTCGCGGCTTCGCCACTTCTCCGAAAATTTCAAGTCTTATAGAATAAGTAAATGATCATTCCCTAGTATTTCGTTGGAACATAAGACGTAAAAATTTAAATAACATTTTATATTTCTGTTTCACATCTATATCACATCATAATCTGACCACACTCATTAAATACGATATTCTAACCCTCATCTGGACATATTACACAGCATTACATGTTTTTATCAACAGTTTCTTGTGGGGGCGTGGTTCAAATATTAGGACGTGAGAGCTACACCATAGAGACCCCCGGTTATCCGTCCACATATCCTGCAAACGTTGAATGTAACTGGTTAATCAAGGTAGACACTTTTATTCGTTAGAAATTAGCAATTCGTTCACACTTGTTGAATATATTCGTTTATTATTACCATATGGGTAAATATTGTTGGAAATAACTGAGTTAATATTATTGATATATGCACATGTGCACATATCACGTTTGCCTAGCAACCATTGTTTCATCGCGACTTCCCATATTTCGTCGTCTGTGACGTCATCGAACGATTGTTCGTGACGTCACTGCCGTCGCAAGAGAAGTGGGTCGTTTCCTGACTATTTTACGCGAATCAACTGAACTGGAATGAGTAATAGAGAGTATTACCTGAGGAGGTGTGTCGTATGACTTTTACGAAACGAGTGTGAATTTTTGTATTGCCCGAGCGATAGCGAGTGTTATACATAAATTTGCACGAGCTTCGTAAAAGTCATATGACACACTTTCGAGTGTAATAATTTCTTTTTATTATTCGTTCAGAAATATACTCTCCTGCAAAAGAAACGTCCCCATATTTTTTAAGAGAGCATAAAATGAAGTATTGCTGTCGGAGAAAGTAGATTTTTAATGTATTTGATAGACACATGTCTTGTGAAGAGGTACTCACAATTTCATACATTAGAGTATAATACTTTTATTTTTATGTCTGTTTAAATACACTTGGGGTGCTAAAATTTCAAATTGTTTTATGGTTACAATGTTTGGTATTTAAGTTCAAAAATCTTTTAAAAATTAAAAAAGTAGAAATTTAGTTAATAAAAATGCCATCGACTGTGATTACCTTCTTGGATTTTAATTTGTTGAAGCATCATTTCTGTGGGACGTCACAAAACAAGTCAAAAATCGCTTTTTGACCCTCTCATCTTGTCTGTTTAAGCAGATTCCAAAACGTCGATTTCTCAAAACGTTTGTTTCTCAGAAATATGAACAGATAAAGTCATATTTAGTATAGTTGGGTTCTGAAGACTTGATACAATGCTGTTTCAGTCGTGGTTTGAAATATCTTGTATTTAGTATGGGGCCGGTTTTTTTGCACGTGAGTTTATATTCAATTTTCAATCACTTGATTGTGGTATTTATATCACTGTATGTAATAATCGCCATTCAACCTAATTTCTACCCTGAACTCGATAAACTGTGGTTTGTTTTATAATGGACAAGTAGTGACTGTTCAAAAAATAATTCGTTTCTAAACCACTTTCTTAAATTTAAAAACTGTCTCGATTTTCGCATGTGATTGCTTTTCTAAACACGTCTATACTAAAAGACTAGTAATACGATAGCATATCACCTTATTACTGTTATCCATTTGTTCATTGTACTTTATCAAACTCCTTCTATTTACTTACTTTGGAGATTTTACAGACGCTTCCAGAGGATCTAATTTCACATTCGGGTCTATCAATGATCCTTCTGTAATTCTTCACATACTTTAAATGAAGTATCGCATATGCCTTAATGTTTGGTGGACCTGAATGGACCATTTACATACACAGACGAGCGGTAACCGGGTGGTGAAGCTGGCTCCTATCAACAAGAACTTCATACACAGACAACCGTACTGCTATAACTTCGGGGGGACGATCTGTGATGAAGACTACATCGAAATCAAATACAGAGTCAGTCTGGCTAAAACTGGGGCAAGGTAACAAATCAAAATGTAGAAATGATTATAGTATACTTTGAAGCACATAACAGTATCATCGAAACTATATGTCTGTTTGTCATGAATAAAACGTTTTGATTTCTTGTGATTTATTAAATTAGATAAGTCATGATTGATATTAAACGCTTGACCGAACTCATAAATAAGTTACGATATATAAATCATCGACTCAATGTCTCTCATGATGATATAAGTATGTGCAGTATTATGTCAAATAAGTTTATTTAATAAAGTTGTGTTCATTTATAAAGTATTTGTGATGAAGACTACATTGAAATTAAATACAGAGTCAGTCTGGCTTAAACTGGGGCAAGGTAACAAATCAAAATGTAGAAATGATTATAGTAATACACCTTGTTTAACACTGGTTTGTTTTATTCCGCAGGTTCTGTTGCGGCAACGGTCCAACCTCTGTTATCCAGTCTCAGAATAACACTATGATGGTCATGTTCAAGACTAAACACATCGGCTCTGGCGGCTTCAAGTTCGTCGTGTCATCGGGTAACCACCAGCTTCTACTTTCATTTCGTTTTACTTCAAATCTACTTTCAATTCTGATCTTTCTTGAGTTTCTCTTATTTTGAGGTCTGGATTCGTTTCTGACATTTGTTCTGTTCAATCGTATGAATTTGCAACGAGCCATTGAAGAAGATAATGCAAAATAATACACGTACATCGATGAAGCCAGTTAAGCGATTTGTTACGAAACAAATATGTCGTCTAGCAAATCTATATATCACAAATCTATATTAGTAATGTAAGCAAATATGTTTTGTTAAAGACCTCCATGGCAGATGTCATGGTACCCAAAGTTAAACGATGCATGCCTTTTCACTTTGCGTAACGGCCTCAACGGCAATCTCGATATCGCTTCGCCCAGAGCATCTTTAAAAACACAATACACTACTTCGAGAAAAAGCAAAATTTGTGTTCTTCATATGAGATTGCTGCAAAGACATTCGAACCGTACATTTCCATATAGGTACCTCTGTGTGTATTGGTGTATGTATATTACAGAGTCGTGTGGGGGATGTATGGATAGAGAGCCCTATGACCAACCGGCGTGTATGGAGCAGGAACTGAGATGGTGTCCCAAGTCCTGGACCTTCAAGCAGTGGGTCCAATGTCCGTCCTTCTTCAACTTCGGGTTTGACTGTGGATACTACAGGTGAGTGGACGTGTTGTTTTGTATGGGACAACTATACTTCTGATTGTGTAATATATATACATTGACTTTGTACTTAAACTCACCAAATGCTTTACATGCATGGTATTTGAAACCATTCATTATTTTGCCAGTAATAACTGATCTTTAAAATAATCAATTTCTTGTGTATGAATTTCTCTTTAAGAAATATTTAATTACCTTTTCTGTCATAGTAATATTTTTTTAATTCACAATTAAAAAGGTTCTCTCTATACCAGAAATATGACAGCGTACAGGAAAGGTTACTGCCTGAGGGAAGTGGGCCACTGTTGTGGTAACTTCAAGTTGGTGGACAACAGATGTATATGTGAGTATAAGTAGCAAGTAATAGAGTAGAAATAGCCAGGCTTCATCTTTACCATTAATTTTAGTACAATTACAGATGTCATTATGATTCAGAAAATTGAAACTGAACTGAGGAAATGTAGAACCAAACAGCAACAGAAACTTAGGATTTAAGATATACACAAAGAAAAAAGTTAAGCACCCCCTGATATTTGTGATGATGTCTTTTCGAGAATATTTTAGTTAAACAAGGTTCATTTATGAGAAGAGTATTATTTGTGCGATACGTTCCAACCAGTGATGCGTGACAGTCGCGCCTACACGTTCGGGGCATGCACGTGCAACATGCTACACTCGAGGATCACAAAAAGCAGCATGGCCCAACTGCATTTGTATTGCATGCATGGTATGTAACGTTGCTTTCCATAGCCGTTCAAGCATATCTATTGAACATGGCACGAAGACGATTGTCAATGGATCTCCGAAATCAAATTATTGGTATGCACTCTGCAGGAATGTCCTTTAAGGCGATATGACGGAATATGGGCTACCATTACACTGTTGTTAGTCGTTTAGTCCGGAAGCAAGCGCAGACAGGAAGTGCAATGGACCGTCCAAGGTTTGGAAGACCTACTGTCACTACACCTCGAGATGACCGGCAATTTCTTCCGACATGTACGCAGAAAACCTTTCCTAAGAAGTCCTTGGCTGAAACGTCTATGGTTACCAAATCGAAACATCAGCACCAGAACAGTCAGAAATCGCCTCAAATCGGCAGGAAGGGTTGTTAAACGTCCCTTGTTGAGAGACCATCATATACGTGCACGTTTGGCATGGTGTTTGGACAGACAACACTGGAATCTGCGGACCTGGCGGAAAATCCATTGGTCTGACGAGAGTCGATTCTTACTCCATGTTACTGATGGGCGTGCACGTGTTTGGAGACAGCTTATACCCCCAGGAACATCCAGCCAACTGTTGCATATGGGGGTGGCTCTGTTGTGGTATGAGGATGCCCGTCTCATGACTGCAAGCTAGATTTGGTCACCATCAGGGGCAACTTAACGGGAGCTCAATACATCCGGGACGTGCTACAGCCGGTCTTTGTTCCTCATTTCGATAAAAAAAAACACGACAACAATACATGGACGACAACGCCCGGCCTCACCGATCACGTGCCGTTGTCGATTACATGCGAGCCAAAGCAGTGAAAACTTCACCCTGGTCAGCAGTAAGCCCAGATCCCTCTGGAGCATGTGTTGGATATTCTAGGGCGGAGACTCCAGGCTCGGAATCTCCCAGTACAGAATTTACATGAGTTGGAGGCAGCTCCCCACGACGCTGAGTGGATGTTATTGACACAAGAACAGATCCGACGTCTGACTGGAGGCATGAGACTTAGGTTGCAGTGTGTCATCCGGGTACTCGGCGGTTCTTCCAGATACTGATCATTCTTATTGAACATGTACACTAGGGTCTATAAAGAACATTTAGAATCGAAGTGACAATACCAATGCGAATGTGTTTTGTTTCACTTGCAGCTCCATACTTTTGTGGACATTGTTTCATAGTAAAAACAGTACCTATGTAAACATGACGTCATCGCTATTAAATAATGATAACAGCTACATAGTGTTGCGTTTCTGTCTTGCCAGATGGCTGTTCTATCTGAAAAAATAATCTCAGACTAATTAAGGGTCATAGCAGAGCTGAATTGTTTCTGACATTCAGCTATATGAAAATATCAGGGGGTCATTAACTGTTTTCTTTGTGTATAGTAAAATAATCAACAAGCACATTCCATATCAAGTGCAAACAACGAGGTTTTAAAATAAAACACTAAGGTTGACAAGTTTGTTTATTTTATATAAAGGTAACATATACCTAGATTCTATTGTCTACTTTAACATGTTCCGTCTCACATTCAGTCCATACCCATACAAATACATAAATCCACCATGTACGTTCACATGCTGTTCTGTATCTGGTGCTATCAAAAGATGAAATATTGTTTATATTATGTGTGACTCCTGTAGCTCCTATGCATCAAGTGCTCTCCCCTACCACCGGTCCATCCACCATTACACAGCAGAGCAGTGAAGCAACGACCGGTAGTGACGTCACAGATACAGGTTGGTCCGATTGGTCAGCCTGGTCAGATTGCTCGAACACGTGTGGAGGGTGTGGCACCAGGACCAGGAAACGCACGTGTAGTAGGACAAGTTCTAAGTGCTCGTATGTTACGTCCCTTTTTGTGTCTTTATTGTTATGATATATGGAAACTTTAAGAAGTAACGATATATATTTCGACTTGCTCCATTAAGCTTGCCCTTTCCCCGTTCCTAATTAAGTAACGATAAATCACAACAAACTGTGTTTCATGTTTACCGCACAATTACATCTGTAAACTCTGCTAACGATTTTGTTATAAACTTGATATACTGAAGGAAAAAGATAAGGGGACGCAAAAACTTTCTTTGTACGAGATCTTAATAACGACATTAAAAAATGACTCGTGTGCACATCTTAAATAGTTTACGACCAACACTTTTTGTCAGTAAGATTCTTAATATATGTAAGTGTTGTACTCTATTCCAAAAACTAATATTTGACATGATAAACACGTCTCTCATGAACCCTTCGACCCATCCCTTCAATGTTTAATCGTATTTATGTCATGAACATGAACCCTTCTCAGTGAACATGGTAAGTGCATGTGCCGTGCTTTTCGCGACGTACAACATAAGTCTTATTAATTGAAATTAAGGCAATAGATATCATTCTCAAAGAAAGATGCCATCCCTTATTTTTCCTTGGAAAATATTTTAAATGTCATATTAGCAAGCCACGTTTTTCACCTCTAATTTCCATGTTTATAAAGCCAAATCAATTACTGTTTAAAACGAAACTCATTACATTATAAACAAGTCAATCATAAGACAGAAGCAGGACTCATACTGTGAATTATCTACATTTCAGTTCCAAGAAGGAAGACGTACAGAGCGAGTCGTGCAATGATAACCTCTGTTCCTCTCGACGTGTCCTGTGCACGAAGAAGCGTGCGTATAAGGAGCCGTGCAGCATGTGGTTCTCGAGGATGTGTACAAAGTGCGTTAACAGCTTACACAACATTACCACAACATACTTTACTTTCAATCTATTGATCAATAGAAAATAATGACATTTGTTTTAAATATCCAGGATTATTGGCTCCAACTACAAGACAACCATTGTATTCTATTGATCTCATATCTGTTTTTGAAATGTTTTTATAGACCTTATGGTCAATGAGTTGTTCCAAAATTTGAAATTTGTCCATTGTTCCCAATTTTCTTTGTAGAAGGTAAACTAGTCAAAAGCTCGTAAATAATCATTAAAAAACAACAAATTAACGACTATACCATGCATGCATATGTTTAGTTCTGAGATAACCTGTGTTGGCATACCATATCCTGTTGAAATCCAATATAAATAAACTGGGATTTATAACTTAACCATTGTTTTATGCTTGACTACTGACATCTAACATGATACACAATTGATAATCGATGGTTGTTGACTGATGTTCAGATAGTGAAATGATATCCGCAACTATAGATAGATGACTAACAATAGATGATCCATCCTTTCTCTGTGCAAAACAAATATGCTGACGCACCTTTTTTCTGGGAAATTTTAGTGTCAGTGTTTACGTTTACCCCGAGACATGATGTAGATGATCGGGAATATCAAGCACCCAGTATACATTTATGTCTGAAGATTGCCAATGGTTGATTATGTCTGTCCATTGATTGATGATAGTACCGGTTCATGATGTCGACGTCATGATGATGATGATGATGATGATGATGTCACTGGTCATTATTTTAAAAAGAGGATGGACTTTGAATGAGAGCCAACTGATGTAAACAGTAGATTTTCCTTGACCATCATATTTTGTTTTAATGTTTCATTTTCAAATCTGGTAGAATGCTCTTCATCATTTTGTTCCAGGTACGAGACCTACATGACGACATGTCGGAAGGAGTGCTGTGAAGGATACTCCGTCAAGGGAGGTAAATGTGTCAAGGATCCCAGCTAGGACCACCTTAAACCCACCTACCTATTCAAACCATCTCGGCAGCACAGTCCATCACTTGCTTGAGGACTTGCTTGTGGATCCTAACATGGTGAGGTGATCATTCAAAGTTTGCTATGGAGGTACTATTGGTCTGACCATAGCTATTGTGTCCTCATCTGCCCAATACCAAGGCATTTAAAAATAGCCTGGAAAGTCTCTGCAAATGGACTTACCGATGCTACAAGTGCCGCATGTCTGATAATACACATGAACTTGATGGAATGCAAGGGACACAATACTGCACTCGCATGATCCATTGGTCAAAGTTTGTCCTTAGACAAGATCATTGGGTCAGATGGTCAGATGAACTGACCAAGACTATTGAGAAGGTGCAAGATGTGTTCTGATGTACTGACAGTGAAAGAGCCCCCACCAAAAGAAACTTTCTATCTGTGATATATGTGTACATAATGTATGTCCAAATGTTGTTTGCTGGTGATTCAAGTGCTAAATGTGACAGATCCCTTGAATTGATAAAACATTGTTCAATGCACATGTCAACATTTATGAAACACACCAATATATATTATATGTTAATAATTAGTATATGTAAATATTTCCCATTGCAGCACATGTTTCTGTATATATATGTAGATTTCCGAGATAGACCTACTGGAATATGTTGTATGTGAATATCAACAACTGTTAGATATATTAATTACTGTAAATAGCTTGTTAGTTACAAGGTGCTACTTCAAACGATTATCATAGCATGTAAATTATCCTATCAGTCGGTGAACATAACATTGTGCTTTATTTATAGATACATGTTTGTTTATTAGTTGTACATATCTTTGAGTGTGACAAACTTGTTATTTACTTATAACCTTTTCAGATCTTTTAATGTCAGCTGTGGTATGATGCTTGTACAAGATGTTTGCTAAACAATTAAAATATCTACCATTCTATTTTATTGTGTGCTTTTTTCGCAAAATTAAGTCTTTAGTTGAACAATAGGTAAGGTGATGTGTGGAGAGGTGATTGTGTCTTCAAGCCTTAGCTTTCATGCATTACACGCATACCAAACCATCTAGTACTGCAGGAGAAATCTTTCAACAACTATGTGGCTATTGTATATAGGTGAAACTTGCAGTCAACACTAGCAATTCAGGTGGATCCAGAAACAATGATAGGGTAGCATTGAATCAAAATGCAGATACAGATCAACATGCTAAGATCCATGTGGGATTCGAACACAGACTCTACACCAATAGTCACCTTAATATCAGCATCACGAATGATCACTGATAGAACTCAATGCTCTAATATCAGATTTTGAAAAGTAAACTGTATATTTAAGATTTCAAGATACGAGGATTGCTCATCAATAAAAAGATATTAAAAAGAAGGAAAGAACATGTGCATATTAAACCCTTAGTTGTTATCCGATCGGTAAAATGAACTCAGTGTAAAGATAAACCATTACAGCATGAAGTCGAATTACATTACAAATTCAAGATAGACACAATTCCTAAAAGAAGTGAAAACCAAAGAAAACAGTGGAACAATAAATATATTTATTTCCTGTTCGGTATCACATCTTGAAGAGGTGCTGATCTGGGTCTGCCTGTACCAGCACTAACTCCTCCCGGGGCTGTGTCTCCTCCTCCTCCCCCCAGCAACTAGCACTGCAGGTGTACACCAGCACCGTCCCAAACTCTACACCAGGATCTACATCACAACATTTCACAAACATTAACATCTTTGAGGGATTATATTCCAGATACAAATTTACTATTATGTGGCCGTATGAGATTTATCAAACATCCCTACTAAAGACATAACTCGCACAAGTACCCACAAATGGCTAATTCAAGTCTTACTGCATTTCCTTTACTTTTCTGTAATTACATAGTGGCACGCTGTATCAGACTGTACAGTGGGCTCTGATTTGCTGGCATGGAAAAGTTAAGGAAATGTGGCAAGGCTTAAATTAGCCAGTGATGGAGACTGGTGTGAGTTATGGCTTGCGGAAGGGAGTTTGACAAACTGACTTGTCATTTATCATCAATGCATATTCATCTTTATGACAATACAATATATGAGTGTAGGGAAGAAGTACTCAGTGTTCTGCAGTTAAAATTAAAAAATTTTAACATGGATATTAAAGGGGCAGTAGCACGTTTTTTGCAAATTTTATTTTTTCAAATTTCCCATTTATAATGATAGTTTATGTCTTTTATACTTACTTTAAAGGGTAAAACATCTTATTACACAAACCAATTATCCGTAGGGGTAATAACGGTGTTGCGTATAAAGCAAAAATTGCATGGCGGCCTTTTTATTGTGAACACATTTTATTATTTTTAATGACAAAAATGATGCCCATGGCTTAACGGAACCATGTAGACTCATTTATAAATTGACTTTCTGCAAAGAGAAGGGTGTTTTACCATTAGGGACATTATTATTCGAATACATGTCAGCTACTGCCCCTTTAAAAGCCCCAGTCACATTTTTAATACTATTTGGTCCTAAATCTTGAATTTACTCAAAATGTGAGAGCACATAGGGAGAAACAGGTTGTATTTTTATTAAAGTGGCCACAGGCCCATTATACTAATCTGCTCTATTTCAAAGTGCTGTAAAAATCATTTACACATTTGTTACATATATTACAAACCAAAGAAAATATCACATTTCTTCAATGCTTAAAAACAAATCTTTACAAAGATTATTTATGTCAAATTGGTTCTTTGAGATGAACAATTGCAGTAGTTTCTCACATGATGAAAAGATGTAATAATATTTGGGAGTTGCATTTTTTTAAGAATCATTGTAAATGAACATGTATTTAGAAATTATATCTGTTTTCAACAATAGAAAAATTTCAAAGAGGACAGACTCAAGACAAAGGAGATTACTATATTCAGGGATTATTGTATTTTGGTGTTTAGCTTATTTACCTGTGGCTCCTTAGCTTGTAGCCAATCCAGGCATCCTTAACTAAACAAGGTGATATTCCTGTAAACTGGTCACTGAGAATGGTTAGACACTAACTGATTAAACCTGGCAACAAGTCTTATATAATCTTATCTATATAATCTATAATCTTATATGCTTCATAATCAAAGTGATTCACTCACCTAACCCCCCAGGATACTTGAGGTAAGGGATGAGGGGTGGTACCAGCTGCATCTCAAACACTCTGGGGGCGTGGCAGGTGGAGCAGGGGGCGGGTCTCAAGTCACCCTTGAGCTGACAGAGGAGGAGGGGCTGTCCTCCGTACTGGTATCTGCAACATTGGCAGAGGGTATTTAAACTATGAGCTTAAAATATTTAAGTCAGTTTTGAAATCACAGCAATCTCTAGTACCGTAAGATTTTATGTAGGTTTTATTAAAAGAAATCATGTATTCAGCAAAGCATACATACACAAACATTATTTCAAAATAAAAAGAAGATGAATACATTTAAATCAACTGTTCATAAATAGAATTCTTTGGTTGTAATAAAACATGTTTATCATCCAAAACTGCCTCCCACAGTAGATATTGCTTATCTCGGATATTTGTAACTTTAATCAACTTGTGTTGACATATTTGATATCAGAAGACACTTGGGTGAGATTCTCTATATTAAGAACATGCAATTTATGAAAGATTAAGTCTACCTTACAACCTGTTCAGGACAGACTTTGAGTCGTTTCATGAACTTGTGGAAGTATTTGTCACCATGTTTGATCTCGGTTTTCTCATATTTCTCTGACTGGCCACCTTTTCCTCCAGACCTTCAGGTGAATGAAAATAGAGGAAGTTAAATTATTCTAGACATCTTTCTAATGTTCTTGCACTCCATTATTTTCAGTTATTGAAAATTCCAAATCACATCCCATCTTAAACTAGAATATAATTTGTCGGTAAATATCCTCATTACTCTCCAATCCTAAAAAAAACTGGTATATCCATTTTTTAACATAAATGAGTGAGTTACTGGGACATTAACCTAGAGGTAAAACTGAAATTTAACTTTTTTTAATATCTTGATAAAGCATATTAATTATTTAAATTTCTCACTTTGAGGTGTATGTGATTTAGATTCAAATTTAAGTAGATTCTAAATGTGCTGAATATCTTAAAATGTCCTCATATAATTTTGGTAATCAAAAGCATGATTCCCTTGATAAGGATCCATAATTTATAATAATCTGATGCTCACATTTCAATGTCGTCCATTAGAGCGTTTAGGTCCACTCTCTCTCGTCTCTCATAGTCTTTGAGTAACGCGGTCACATGACGTGAATCTAATGTGTCATTGGCTGGTTCATCAAACACATCCAAATAGAATGACTTGAAATGTACACCTTCACACACAGAGGAGCAATTTGAATTTTCAGGTTCTCCATTATTTTTCGTTGCTAGGTAACTTAATGTATCTGTGAGAGCTCCTTCACTTGGGCAAAGAAAATTGTCCTCTCCAGAAACTTCAGAAATGCCTGATTCGGTCACTTCTAGGTCTTCAAGTTCTGAGATTAGAGTTTCCTCAGAAGTTTTACCATCAGAAGTCACTGAATCTGCATTTGTTTCCGAATTTTCTGTGTAAGATGCAAGATCTACTTTGGTTTCCAGGTCACCTAGTTTAGTGTCTGTCACCATAGCAACCAAATCTGAAGTCTCATCATCAGATCCCCAGTCATCAGCATCATCACACCAGTCACTGGTTTCCATAGCAACCTTCCCTGCCTTTTTAGAACTGTTGCTATTGGATACACTGCTGTCATGGGAACTGTCTCTCAGTTGAGATCTAAATGCTCTCCAACTGGATAAAAAATAATATCATAATATCAGTTAGCATGAAAAGTTTATTTGTAAACAATCATTTATATGTTCACCCACGTGCAATTTCTGCTCCATCAGGGTATTTTGAATCATAAGACTTCTTCGTACCATGAGTACATGTGTATTTAAGAAAGGAAAAGCTTGTAACAGCTAAAAATAACCAAAGAAATGACTTATAATCAAGCAAAACTCAGAAAACTGACATTCCCTGGATGAGAAGGCTGATGAATGTTTATCAACTTTGAAATCACAACATTTCATTGGCTGACAATATACATGCTTTACATAGCAAAGAGTAACAAGCTAGTAAGCTTTAGGAGCCTTTTGGGGTCTTACACACTCTTAAGGATAATACCTTCATGGCGCAAAATGGTTCACCCAGAAAAACAACATTCTTTGCTAACTAATTGAAGCTCTCATAAAATATCCCTTAACTCCTGTATTTGAATCTACTTTGTAGCCTGTAGTCAACATTGTCTCAGCCCCATCCCTCATTCATTCCTGGAAAAAACTTGTCTGGAAAACTCTTATTTTAGGTCATTATTCAAGAAACCTTCTCAATAGAAAAATCAATCATCAGAATACTAATAACATGACATCAAAATACAGTTTTCTTCAGAATGTATTAAAAGGAGGGTTCTAACTGGGTATTTTTGTGGAAACAAAATTCGAGAAGGATATTCCTGTTTACACATATATGTTATAAATACATAGAGGATATCTGTCTTTCCTTGACAAATACCATGTTTATCTCATTGAGTGAGGTAGAAAAGTAGATATTTCACGAGTGGCGCAGCCACGAGTGAAATATATTAACTTTTCAACCTCACGAGATAAACATGGTATTTGTCAAGGAAAACAGATATTCTATTTATTATATCATTTTTTTCTGTGTTTTACGTTGAGTTGGAGTGATTTCAACGGCAAACGTACAGCCTTCGCAAGCTGACAATATGACGTCATAACATTGTCCCGATGACGTAACGCGAGTGGTGATAAAGTTTATTGTCACTCAGTAGAGTGGTGATAAAGGTTATCACCACTGTAGCTTGATAGAGGGTTTATTTCCCTGATAGAACCGAGTATCTCACTCCAAATTATGTAATAAATGATTAAAACACAGTCAAATTGAAAGATACTAATGAAGGTAGTATTTTAATGACTTTATATTTCACAACTTGATAAAAATGTGCGAGCATACATTTGTTGAAAAATAAAAACAACGAGTCAAACTGAAAGTCAATGCAAATGCTGCCTACATGAATGTATCACTCCAATATGTATCTTTATTTGTGTTATTATGTGAATACTCTGTCAGTGTATGTCTTTAGTTATGACAACATTGCAAAATAAGGTACAATATAGCGTGTTTTCATTTCACGTAATTTCACGTAAACAAATCCAATATGGCGACAGAATTCTCCACTCTTAATTTAACTGTTTAAGGACACTATACAATTATAGACTTCAGTTGAGGTGAATCAAATGGTTTATCGACCTCGGAACAGGTATGTTCACCAAGGCGATAGCCGAGGTGAACATATCTGTTTCGAGGTCGATAAACCATTTGATTCACCGATAACTGAAGTCAATAACTGTTTTATTATATGATCCATAAAAGTCTCATTTTTTTCCGAAAATTCATTAAAAATTTTTTTATTTATTTTCAAAAATTAATTTTTTCATAAAAAGTTTCTTTTTTTTATAATTTTACTTGTAAACCTACAAAATAGATTTCGATTGAAAACAAAAACTTTATTTTTTAATAACTTGATAGAATACAAAGCATTTATTAAACAGCGCTCCTCGCAGGGGTGATCTATTTTTAGCTCCAGGTCATTGGATTGTTATGTCGACCTCGCGTGACGTTTCCCGCGGTCAACATAACGTTTGATCATTGTCGATGACCATCCGTCTCGGCCAATCAGAAAGCAGAACACTCGTCCATCATATAATAATAAAATTTAGTTCAGAATTACCTGTGTTGAGTGTTCCAGCAAGACTTAGATGAACATGCGAACACGTGGAGAACTCTGTGGAAAGGAGATGACCCTAATGGACAGTAAACTTGAATAACATGGGTCATAACCACTCCACACTTAGCACATTGAACTGGGGGTAACACTGTCATTTCATCCTACAAAAAGGAAAACACATACATGTACATTATACGTTTTTCATTTTGTCTAATAGCATAATGATAGTCAACTTCTTCATTCTGTTTGTAAACTTTCAGTAGTTTCATAGGCTAGATCCCTACTGGCTGGCGACCAATTATCGCCGCATACCAGTTATCGCCAACACATAGCTAGTATTAGCTACATAGCTAAATACTTAAGTTGAATTGAACTTTTGTTAGTTATCATTTCGGTGATATCTTAATGTGTGAAATAATAGGGAACCATAGGATAAAGTTGTCTGCTCAAGCGCTGTAGCTATGTGTTGGCGATAACTGGTATGCGGCGATAATTGGTCGCCAGCCAGTATTGTTACAAAGCATGATAATAAGAAGTTAATAACTAAAGACCCTAACTTCACAACCAGTGATTATAACGAAGTGAACTATCCACAAATTGTATAACTTTATCATGTTTATCACTACTAATTATACTTTTAGTTTTTCTACTTGTCTAAGTTAGCTAAAGAAAGTATTGAATGATTGAAGAAGTTTACAGCAATTGTTTTCACTTAGCTATTATAACTATAAGCATGATAAGTATAAACAACACTTACTGGTGTTCCACCAATTTTGTTGACATCCCAAGACGTTGGTGATTCTACTGGGGCGTCAGGAACACCGAGGAGTATGCCTGAAGACGACATCTTTACATCTGACTAGTCTACTGAGTGAAATCCCTTGCAGTTGCACACTTCGATTCTTCAAAATAAAATCTCAAAATCAGGACTCGTTACTTGTTCGTAATAACATTTGTAAGACCCTTATCTTGATGCATGTCCATCAAGGCCACATAAAAACAATGACATGAAATCCGCGCTAACCGGCGAAATGACGTTCTATGTAAAATTCTGACCAGAAGGGAAAGCACGTGTTGCATTTACCCGGAAGTGAGCGATATCACAACAAAGGGAAAGTAACTCTTGTATACTAACGCTGAAGTATATATTTTTGGAGATGGAGCGTTATCTCTTGGTGGGGGTCGAGCCTGCATCATTTCCAAATAAATGTTATACATTATAATTTTTATAAAGTTTTAAGAATACTGTTTAGGCTATTTGGACTTATTTCGTGTACATATTTATTTATGCTTGTATTATTTGTCTAAAACAGTAAAATAGGAACCAAAATAATGTTCTCAAGACAAAATATGATACAACATTGGCGATGAGTTTAAAAGTAAATACCTATGGCCATATCTTATACTGAACCAAAGGTTCATTAAATGAAGACAATATTTAACTATAGATACACTTAGAAAATTAATTTTGTTCTGTAATATGTTGTTGTCAGTATTTTTAAATTATAGTTGTTAATTGAGAAAACCTAGGCTAAAGTTTATCGTCTGAAATGATTTTTTAAATGTCTAGATAAATGTTGTATAAAGCTTTCAACTAAACTTTATAAACTTGTGTATATACGATTTCAAAAAGTATAACTTGAATATTTTAAGCTATATAACCACATATATATATCGTCAGGATAGGTTTTTGAGCTTTAATGCAATGACATAGCGATCTCACTTACAATATCTCTTTCTGCATTCTTTGGTGACAAAATATTAGAACGCCGTAGGTCACTCTAGCTAGGGAGCTACAAGGAAAGCAGAATGATTGCTTAGGTCGTATCGAGGTCATAACAGATCACGTGTATGTTGTCCAAAATACATCGTAATGAATGACAGTCGCAGGAGGCCATAGTCGAGGTGTCTATATACGGGATACGGACGGAACGGCGACACGGCAAAACGGCGACAAGCCAGAACGGCGACAATTTGGACAGAACGGCGACAGATGGAAAAAATCTCCTGGACAGAACGGCGAAACACATTTCTTACTAAATTTTAGACAAAAATCGCTGGACTAAACGGTGACACATTTGGACTAAACGGCGACAATAGTTTTTTTTATAAAATAGTTTTTATTAGTTATATTGTAAGATCTTTCATGTCTGAGATGTTTATTCACGATGTTTACATAGTTAAATGAAGAATTTCTGATGTGCGTGACTATAATCCAATCTGTCTTATGCTTTGATGTTGTATTAATCCTTGGATTGTTTTGTTTGTCATTAATTAATTGTTAAATAAAAGTTAAATAGACTGACTCAATGTCACTTGAAAAAGATATAAAAACCGAGAAAGAAAGCGTTGTAAAATAGATGGCCCGAAACAAATGATTATGTAAAGTCGTCATTGCCGTCGATGTAGTTTATGACACCCATATACAAAATGTAAGCAATCAGCAGTGACACTAATTAGACAATGATCCACCAGTTACTATGTTACACCCACGTTATCACCCGTCTATTGGCGGGACATGAGAGAAAACAGAAGCAAAGTCAAACAAGTATTCTTCTGAGATTAAGACAAGATGTGTATCCTCCTACGAACCGGATAAAATATTTGGTGTCGCCGTTTAGTCCAACCCATTTCTGTCGCCGTTCCGTCCAATTTTGTCGCCGTTTCAACCAAATTTTGTCGCCGTTTTGCCGTGTCGCCGTTCCGTCCAGCACCCCTATATACCCAGAGCGGTCGTCGAGTTGGTTGATTGTTCAAAGGATGTTCGAACGATGTTGCATTAGAAGGTGGAAACACTCGCTGTACACTCGTTGTACACTCGCTGCATAATTGTTACACAATGGTTGAACAATGATTGTGCAATGGTTGTAAAATGGTTGTACAATGGTTGTACAATGGTTGTACAATGGTTGCACAATCGCTGCATAATTGTTACACATTGGTTGAACAATGATTGTGCAATGGCTGTAAAATGGTTGTACAATGGTTGTACAATGGTTGTCCAATGGTTGTACAATGGTTGCACAATGTTTGTACAATGTTTGTAAAATGGTTACACAATGGTTGTACAATGGTTGTACACTCGCTGCATAATTGTTACACAATGGATGGACAATGGTTGTAAAATGGTTGTAAAATGGTTGTACAATGGTTGTACAATGGTTGCACAATGGTTGTACAATCGCTGCCAAATTGTTACACAATGGTTGAACAATGATTGTGCAATGGTTGTAAAATGGTTGTACAATGGTTGTACAATGGTTGTACAATGGTTGCACAATCGCTGCATAATTGTTACACATTGGTTGAACAATGATTGCATGTGCAATGGTTGTAAAATGGTTGTACAATGGTTGTACAATGGTTGTACAATGGTTGCACAATGTTTGTACAATGTTTGTAAAATGGTTACACAATGGTTGTACAATGGTTGTACACTCGCTGCATAATTGTTACACAATGGATGGACAATGGTTGTAAAATGGTTGTAAAATGGTTGTACAATGGTTGTACAATGGTTGCACAATGGTTGTACAATCGCTGCCAAATTGTTACACAATGGTTGAACAATGGTTGCACAAAGTTGTATAATGGTTGCACAAGTGTTACCCAATGGCTGTACAATGGTTTGCAATGGTTACACTATGTTTGCACAGTGTTTGCACAATTGTTGTACACGTGTTGCACAATGGCATGGTTGTACACTGGTTGCACAATGGTTGCACAGTGGTTGAGCAATTGTGTACAATGGCTGTACAATATTTACACAATGGTTGTACAATGGTTGCATTATGGTTGCACAGTGTTTGCACAATGGTAACACAATGGTTTATCAATGGCTGTACAATATTTACACAATTGTTGTACAATGGTTGCACTATGGTTGCACAGTGTTTGCACTATGGTAACACAATGGTTTATCAATGGCTGTACAATGCATTGCAATGATTACACAATGGGTAAATAATGTTTGTACAAGTGTTGCACAATGATTACACAGCGGTTGTACAATAGTTACACAGTGGTTACACAGCGGCTGTACAATTGTTACACAGTGGTTACACAATGTTTGTACAGTGGTTTCAAAATGGTTGCACTTTGGTAACACAATGGTTACACAATGACTGTACAATGGTTTATCACGTTCTGTTATACAGCTGTGGTGGGTAGACATGTGACAGAAGGTTGAACGTATTTCTTTTATTTTCACACCTTCGTTAATAAACAGAACATTATATATGTGCCAATATCACACTATGTTTACGACACTTGTACCTCGCCGACTGAGATTAAGAGTGGAGGAGGAGGAATGATATTGACATGTGTTCACATGAAGGTCAAACGAATTTGGTGTGTTAGTATTCTGTTCACGTGTCCACCAAATACTTGAGAAAGTCCAAGTCGAACCCTAGTCTTCTCGAACTATCTTTGAACAAAATCCGAAAAGTGATAAAGTCTGGTTTAGTGGTTGTTTAATATATTTGATCCACTTGTATATGTTTGCATACCATCAACACGACACTAAGATGTATGCTACTTGAATTGAACAGTGTTTGCTTTCATCTTCAAGGACATATTTACTCTGGTCTTGTCAACTAAGAAGGCGATGGACATCCGCTCTTGGTGGACAGGTTAATCACCGGTGAAGATGATGGATCGTCTTAAACATGAATAAGGCTAGATTTAAGTCCAACTATAGGACCAATGCATAATTATACAATTACATCCACCCTCAACTAGGACCCCAGTGAATATAAGACTTCATTCACCTTCAACTAGACCTCATTGCATAATGGATTCACATTCAACTTGAACTTCAATGCATATAGGACTAAATTCACTTTCAGCTAGACCCCAATACATAAACAATTAAATTCACCTTTAACTAGTCCCAAATACATAAACATTTAAATTCACCTTTAACTAGACCCCAATACGTATAGAGTCAAATACCTTCCAACCAAGAAATAAGATGCATATTTATATGTCCCTCCAAATAGAAATCTCGTTTTATTTATCGTTGTCCATCAGTTAATAATTTCAGATATATTCTTAACAGTAATTGAAAAAATTGGTCTGCAAAATCATACCATTACAAAACAGTACATACTCCTGAAGCAGTGTAGTACATTTTATTCGTTAATCTGGTATCAGCATCACGTTTATGTTGAATATAGGATACCTACTTTCCTAAAATGCGATTCAAATAAGCGGTAACAAAGGTTTAAACTTTAGTTTTGTTATACTGTCGCATATATTTGTAAATAATAAAACATGCAGGATTCGATACTGTCCAAGGACACGGTGCGAAACATAAGATCCACTACGAAGAAGGGAATAATGGGGATATTAGGAACGGCAGGGGAAATCCCCTACATGGAAAAAAGTTGCGCAATTGCTCTTTATTTAAGTAAGATTTGGTTCCTGAACTCTATTTTATCACGAAATCCCTTAAGTTTTATTGGTCGCCTGAGCTGTGGTAGTCGCCCCTTACATATACAGACAGAAGAACAGGGTGTTTTTCTGTTCTTATGTATGCCACTTCTAAATGCCCTTCAAAGACCTGATATACAGACAGGTCGTAACATATCTTTGTATCATTGTTATTTTACACATCATAATTTATGCATTGTATACTGTATTATCCTGTAAGGTTTTGCTTTAATGCATCTGTAATGCCATAAAAATATGTTCATAATTTTAGACGGTAGTTATGTTTATAAGACGGTAGTTATGTTATATTAAGATATCTATTACGTTAAAAGCACCGTAGAACGCCGTTCTTATTGAAATAAAGTGCTTTCACAAAAGGGTAAATACGTGTTACTATAATGTTATTAATTAAGTATTTCCGTATTGGCCCAGTTACAGGTCCGAGGTCCGTTGTATTGGCCCGAGACGAAGTCGAGGGCCAATACAACGGACCGAGGACCTGTAACTCGGCCAATACGGAAATACTTAATTAATGACAATTTTATTAATTAACGTCTTTTCATTCTATTTGCGCAACACTAGACATCTCATTTATATTGAAATAATAATTATAAACAAGATAGGTAAACAAATAGCAAGGGTTAAAGTTGTGAAGCGATAGCTTCGGGCTTCCACCAAATGTGCAACTGCGCATGCTCAGACTCATATTGACCCAGTTTGCCTCGTATTGGCCAAGTTTTTCCCGTATTGGCCCAGTTTCCCCGTATTGGCCCAGTTGTCGAATCATATGGTCTAGGCCGTAAATGTCGTATATACGTGCCATAACATTGATAGTTAATTAATAACAATGACTAATTTATACTCCTGAATAAAAAAAAAAAACGAATTTGCATTTCCGGCCAAGGTATGCGAGTCCATTTCCCATTGAACGGCAATTCAATGTATTCACATTAAAATGGCCACTCGAAGGTAGTTCAAGTGATCTGACTAGTGTAGTAATACCTTAACTAATCACAGAATGATGGGAATGTCAACCATCTTGCTGTCTGAACTCTCAAAATCGCATGAGACCTACAAATCTACCTCTCACACTGAAGAGTTCAACTCAGCTGTTACTGTACACCTCATACAATTTCCTCCAGTACGGATAACCGTTTTCTATGGATACGGCGTAAGGAGATGTTATACCCTCCAGCGTAACAATATATTCTTATACCTTAATAATACATGCCAAATTTAAGAAAACTTAATGTACAAAAAAGCGTGCTACAGCGCCTTATCTACATAGTATGTATACATGTACACTGTACAGCTCTATCCTGTAAAGTGTCTCATAAGCTATTAAGGCAAACAATGATTCGGTTGTTCAGAATAGGTTATAACTACATGCTGCAAACAATGTATACACCCTTATCTGGTGACACTATGATAAGCTATATCTGTCAAAATAAACTAAATGTCAAAATATACTATATCTATCATGACATCGGTATTTTGACAGAGAATTCTTTGCATATTCAATTTCATAACATAGTCATATAAATGTATCAATCTAAATAAATTTAGATCTACAATTTTATATTATTTTATTACAGTCGTTTTAAATTCGTTTACATTGCATAATGTATACAGTATTAAACTAAAGCCGTTTTACATTACCTCCGTTTGAAAATCAGTGTGTCTACATAGTTCATTAACGTTAAATTCGATACGGTAATTCTGGGAGGTCGTTAAGCATGTAACACGCTATTGTGACTACAGTCGGTGTTGTATTTGCATACCTAATGAGGTAGGTCAAAGTTCATTCTTTCACATGAACTCCAGAAGTAATGGTTTTCTTGTTCCAGTAAAACGTGTCAGACACCGGCTAATGTCATCTGTCAAGGCTCTCCATAAACTACAGTGTCGTTCTCCTTCCAGCATGCAATTACTGTGTTGGGAATGTTGAGTATCTTGGGAACTTGTTTCTTTCATTTTCCTTTTATAATAATGAAGTAAGTCTAGGCGAAATTTATTTGGTAAATGAAATTATAACCAAAATTATAAATACATTTAATTTAATAAACGGTACATGCATACTGTATTACAATGTTGATTTCGTAACATTTCTTTGTAACTTGTTTAAATCTTTAGAATAATTTCATTTATATCATTTGAGTTGAATTTCAGTTTTGTGAAAATGATTTCCCCTAAGATTCACATATAAACCTTAACATATAAGAAAAACACGACTGTACTCATAATCAAAACATGAAAGGACAATAGTTGTCAAACTTGTCAGAAAATCTGAAGTTTAATGTTTTCAAGATGGAGGACGTTCCGCCATGACAATGCATGACTAGAATGTTTACTCAATAAGCCATAAAAACTCTTTATGGTAATGTCCAGTTTGTGTCCCCTTCAACCGGATGAAGTTCACTAGCTTGCTGTGCATGTGCAGAGTGAAGGGTTTCACATTAAGGCAACATGTCGAAGGTGGATGCAGTTTTGGAGGCCATTGGAGGGGCTGGCAAATATCAGAAACTACACTATGCATTATCTGGGATATCCGCTATATCAGCGGCTTTTCAGCTTCTAAACATCGTGTTTGTCGGTAGGTATATTTTTATTTACAGTTAATGTGAACTAGAACTCCGATTTCATTATAAACAGTTGTTGGATTTCTCATAAAGATACCGATTAGAATGAAAATTTCAAATAAAGCAGGGCTCGTTTCGTAAATCAAATGTTAATGGCAATGTTTTGAGGTTTGTACCAAAACTATTTGGGTATTAATTGTAGTTATGTATTATCAACTGTAAATATATATATATAAGAATGAAGATTGTCAGAACGAAAAGGAATTTATTTTCACCTGATATTATTTTAAGTTTATTCTGGCAACCAAGCCTTTAGGACAGGGTCAATAGATCACCGTGTCTCTTGCAGTGACATGATTTCTTACCTTGCTTTACAGCATTTTCTCTCCATGTTCAAATTGCTCAATGCAGCGTTGGCCGTCTGAGGATATTTATATATACTGACTTTTTAATTTAATTCTAAAGAATTTGATATGCTTCACATAATTTTATACATTCGGATGTATTTATAGACGTAAATATATTCTTATCTCTTAAATATTCGAATATAATTTTGGTCCTAAACAGTTGTGCTTTACGCATAATTTATATTTTGTGAGCGTAACATTTTAAAAATATATATGTTTCGAACCCAATTTTTTTATGGTTTGCAAGTGTATAATAAGATTGCGTCTGACATTTGATAAAACATGCACAATAATTCTGCGTGATTGATACGTACCACTGTGTCAGACCTTGAGTGTATGCATATATTCATGTATTTACCTTATACAAGCATATTTTTAACAATCTGAGTTTGTATTTATATCTCCCGTGCTTGCTAGTGTAATAAAGAAAAAGAATAAATCCTTATGCCCAACACTGTACCCAGACATTTGGTTGAGTTCATTTCTGTAGAGGTAGATTAGGTCAGCACATGGAACCTTACTTCCTGATCATGGTACGTACGAGGGGCGTTCAATAAATGTTGCAAGCGGGGCATTGGTGTTTACATAAACAGTGTCAGCTTATAGCAGGTGTTACTATAGTCAAAACATTGACACATGTCAAAACAATGTCTAGACATAACAATTATTTAGATATAATAGCTGCGCTGACCTAGGGGTCTCCATAATCATGGATTCTCTCAAACATGAACAACGCGCTGTGATCAAGTTCCTTACTAAAGAGGGATGCAAAGCTACAGAAATACATAATCGTATGTGTAATGTGATGGGTAAGGATGCTCCTAACTTTTCAACAGTTTGTCGCTGGTCTCTTCAGTTCAAGCGGGGCAAGGAGTCCTTAGACGATGACCCACGGTCAGGCAGGCCATCTGAAGTCACCCGACCGGAAGTTATTGCCGCTATCGAAAGACGAATTTTAGCTGACCGCCGTGTTAAAGTTTCTGAACTGTCTTTGGAATTCCAGATATCAGTTGGAAGTGTTGAAAAAATAATTCATGACCATCTTGGTATGTCCAAGGTATCTGCAAGATGGTTACCCAGAAACCTCACAGCACAAGATCGCAAGAAAAGAACCGAAAGTTGCATGGAGCTCCTGGATCGGTTTAATGCGGATGAAGCCAGGTTTTTGTCTCGTCTGGTGACAGGTGACGAAACCTGGATCCACCACTGGGACCCGGAAACTAAACTGGAATCCAAGCAATGGAAGGACCCGAGTTCACCGCCTCCCCTGAAGTTTCGCACTCAACCATCAGCTGGCAAGGTTATGGCGACAATCTTTTGGGATGCAAAAGGCATATTATAAATTGATTACTTGCCAACCAAAACTACAATGAATGGTCAATATTATGCCAACCTAATGCAAGAATTGCGAAAGACAATTCGACAGAAACGCCGTGGAATGTTGACACGTGGTGTTCTGATTTTGCATGACAACGCTCCAGTCCACAAGTCAAGAGTTGCACAGGCCGCTATACGTGATTGTGGATTCGAACAGCTTAACCACCCACCCTACAGCCCAGACCTAGCCCCCAGTGACTACTTCCTGTTCAGAAACCTGAAATCCGCCCTACGTGGAAGGCACTTCCGGGATGACGAATACGTCAAAGCTGCCACAGAGGCGTGGTTAGGGGGGCAAACGGAAGACTTCTACAAAAGCGGCATCAAAAGTCTTAAAGAGAAATGGAATAAGTGTATTGAGGTGAAGGGTAACTAAATTGAAAAATAAAAGTAAAAAATTGACTACGCGAGTTGGTTTTATATTGAAGTTGCAACACTTATTGAACGCCCCTCGTAACATGTTTTTTAACGTGTAGGCTAAGTGGGACTGTGGCCAGAATAGTTAACACCGAATTTCTAATTGAGCTGTAACATATATGCGTATTTTCAGGTAGGAACATCCCTCACGTGTGTCAACAACCAGCCAATATCTCCGATATCTACGACCATATCGACCATGAGTTCATCAACATCAACAACAGCATCGTTACGTTTGAAAAGTGCAATATTCATGTGGAGGCTAACGTGTCTGGTGATACTTACAACAGTGATCTCCCTTGCTTGTATGGATATGAGTACGAGGATAGGAAAAACGACTCCCTGATGTCCGACGTATGTTATTCAGGTTTTTATTTGTATAATATTTACTATTCATTCATAGGAATCTCAAGCTAAATCTCATGTAAATTTTTGAAAAGTGTAGTCCTGTGAAAGTAAAACAGATTTTTAAGGAAAAATATTATTTCAACACTCAAATATAAAACTCCTTCATGTCAGTAGCAACTTCTCTATGCAAGGCATAACTCTTGCCAGTCTTCACAACTGTTGCTAATTCAAGGCTTGCAGTATTTCCCTCACTTTTCGGTGCCAAGATAGTGGAGCGCTGCTTTCCTAGCACGGAAACATAAAGGAAATGCGACAAGGCTGAATCAGCCAGTGATGAAATTATTTACAAGTTGGCGTGGTAGCTTTTTAAGTTGATCGCCGCTAATGGCTGCGATACTGCCGAAGCGGCGTAGAGCAATAACTCACTCACTCTCACAGACATGCCTGTGAACTAGGTTCTTCAGTGCCGCGTAAAAGAAAATATATCAATCAATCTATTGATGGTATGCACATTTACAGGCACATCAAAGTACATTTACACAGACATTTTCATGAAATTATGTTATAGTTCAGATAGACATTGTGTAGGAGAAACTTCCAACTCGATCTCGAGTAGTATCATCTTATTAAGGAGGCTCCTTACCGTTGTTTCTGCGCATCCTCAGTTGTCAGCTTCGGATAGGCCTTGTAACCACATAGCCTTGTAACCTTAGTGTACATTTTCAGTAAGAGTGGTAAACATGCACATTAGAAATTTAAATCACTGTCTAAAAATATGATAATAAAATCATTGTATTATACTTGTGAAATATAGTATTTGCTTTATGATAAAAAGATTTATTTTGTTATTTTGCTCTGTAATCTATTTTAAGGGGAAACAGGCGTGCATATTAAGAAAGAGTGCAACTAAAAATTGACAATTTCTCAATGGGTTTTTTTCCCAATAATTATTCAAGTAAGCCTGAATACATATTAATTTTTTGTGAAATATAGTATTTGCTTTATGATAAAAAGATTTATTTTGTTATTTTGCTCTGTAATCTATTTTAAGGGGAAACAGGCGTGCATATTAAGAAAGAGTGCAACTAAAAATTGACAATTTCTCAATGGGTTTTTTTCCCAATAATTATTCAAGTAAGCCTGAATACATATTAATTTTTTGTGAAATATAGTATTTGCTTTATGATAAAAAGATTTATTTTGTTATTTTGCTCTGTAATCTATTTTAAGGGGAAACAGGCGTGCATATTAAGAAAGAGTGCAACTAAAAATTGACAATTTCTCAATGGGTTTTTTTCCCAATAATTATTCAAGTAAGCCTGAATACATATTAATGTTTTGTGAAATATAGTATTTGCTTTATGATAAAAAGATTTATTTTGTTATTTTGCTCTGTAATCTATTTTAAGGGGAAACAGGCGTGCATATTAAGAAAGAGTGCAACTAAAAATTGACAATTTCTCAATGGGTTTTTTTCCCAATAATTATTCAAGTAAGCCTGAATACATATTAATTTTTTGTGAAATATAGTATTTGCTTTATGATAAAAAGATTTATTTTGTTATTTTGCTCTGTAATCTATTTTAAGGGGAAACAGGCGTGCATATTAAGAAAGAGTGCAACTAAAAATTGACAATTTCTCAATGGGTTTTTTTCCCAATAATTATTCAAGTAAGCCTGAATACATATTAATTTTTTGTGAAATATAGTATTTGCTTTATGATAAAAAGATTTATTTTGTTATTTTGCTCTGTAATCTATTTTAAGGGGAAACAGTCGTGCATATTAAGAAAGAGTTCAAATAAAAATTGACAATTTCTCAATGGGTTTTTTCCCCAATAATTATTCAAATAAGTCTGAATACATATTAATTTTTTGGGTTAATTTTGTCCTTGAATTGTAGCAAAATTGCAGCAAATCTTGAGATTAATTGACATAAATATTAATGTTTAGCAGAAAACAATACAAATTTGTAAAATTTCAATTTTAGGTAAAAAGAAGAAGACAAATATTTATGGATGATCAACTTCTTTATTAACAATAGCGACGTTTCGGTATAGATCCTTATACCGTTATCAAGCATATGACAACGGTTATCAAGCTTGATAACGGTATAAGGATCTATACCGAAACGTCGCTATTGTTAATAAAGAAGTTGATCATCCATAAATATTTGTCTTCCTCATCACACCAACTTCTAGAATGCCTATCAAACATTTTTTTAGGTAAAAAGCTTCAAAACAACAATAAAACCTTTTATTAAAATAGCGCCATAATTATGAAATATGTTTATTGTTTTATCATAATGATAGTGCGAAATGATAATGAAAAATGGTTTTTTTTTGCGCACCCCCACCTACATTGGGAGCTCATATCTCAAAAACGAACATGGTGATGACCCCTATTGTTTATAACAGAAATGGATTTGGCATATGTATATAGTGTAACATAAGCAATTGCTTGAGAGTTTTTAAATTGGTAAGGGACCTGCTTAAATGGTACTTATTGCAATAATGATGACATTCTTCCAGTTTGACATCGTGTGTGACAAAGCTCCACTGAGGAGTCTGGGTCAGACTCTGTTGATCCTGGGTCAAGGTATTGGAGCCAGCACTCTCACCTGGTTCTCGGACCGATACGGACGTCGCACTATCCTTGTCCTCTCCCACGCCATCTTTCTTTGTCTCGGGGTCGGGATCGCCTTCGTACCAACATACACCGTGTTTCTCGTGCTGAGAGTGATCCTAGGAATCACACAACAGGTGCGTGTCTCATCGATGGACTTCCTGGATTCATATCATAGTTGGTTTGGCAAACAAGCTCAATAGGCTTATATCAATGCCGCTCCCGAACACGTACATGGTTACACAATATTTTTCGCAGATCAATTGCAAATACTGTACACGTTTGCTCATTGAATATTATATGGTATTTGATTGTTGAACTTTATAAAGGACTCTTAAGTCGTGTCGAATCGTTTTGAAAATTGAATGAAGTAATGAACTGAGGAAATTATTTTCATATTTATTTATCATAGTTAATAGATGTAGGTTTATTGTCAGAAAATTCTTAACAAGAATTATAGTGTGCGATGATAACGAAACAAAACGTTGTTAGAAATCAATTATAAAATTGTTGTCATATATATAGGTCTCCCCTCAACAATGCAATTATGAGATAGATTGAATCAACGTTCTCACCTGTGTCTCATTTTTAGTTCTTATGTTCATTTAGACCATGAACAAGATTCTGAACCACCAACGTGTTATGAAATATGAACATATTATAATTATAATATCCAAAGTACAATTTCAGCAACTGACCTATCACATCCTTTCGTCAAGCAAAATAACTTTTAAGTTTGAACTCACCAGGGCATAGTGCTGGGGTATTCTACAATCAACGTTGAAACCTTTTCTACACGGTACCGGAGGATTGGTGGACTGTTCAGCAGTCTCATCTGGAGCGCTTCAGCTTGCCTCATCCCCCTGGTGGCCTACTTGATGCGTGCCTACTCCTGGAAATGGAAGCAACTTGCCTACTGCTCCGTGTCCCTCTATGTCATTGTCCAGTTCTTGTAAGTAGCACATACATCTGTTTTGCCAAAGGATGAAATTTCCAGTGTTGAGTCCATTAATCGGTTTCATTATTTCGCCTGAAGAGGACAAGCATATTAAAACATTATTACGTATCAGGACTTTATTGATGACACATGCAAGTATAAGAGAGAGAGAGAGAGAGAGAGAGAGAGAGAGAGAGAGAGAGAGAGAGAGAGAGAGAGAGAGAGAGAGAGAGAGAGAGAGAGAGAGAGAGAGAGAGAGAGAGAGAGAACACCGTCATCAATAACTTTCTTTTCTGTTTTGTTTTACAATATGTCAATGACATGAACATTATTAAGCAGTGACACGTATATGTAATAGTTTCATGGACGAGACCCTCTCGTGGCTGATCACAAACCGGAAGGTCAAGAGGGTCGAAAGAAACTTAAAGAAAGCTGCGCGGATGGACGGCAAAAACGAAGAGGAAGTCCTGGAGGTATACCGGAAGTACCAAGAACAGGACGAGGTTGAACGAGAAGCAAAGGCAATTTCACTCCGTGTGGCACAAAACGAGCGACAGACAGATGGGAGCAAGGCGAAGAAACCCAAAGATCCCACTAAACCCTCATTCCTGGATCTGATGAAGAGGAAGCGGCTCGCTCTCACAGTGTTCGTCTTGTGGTTCACCTGGTGGGTTCTCTTTCCTTGGTTGAAAATGATTTTATTCGTGGTGGTTGATCATTTTCAAAATCAAACTCTTTTTTCATTGATATATGAAGGTTATACCTATGATTAGATTATACATACAGTGCAGGTAACCATGCAGTGGTGGTTGATGACATTGTAAGATGCTTCATTTACTGGCGATATTCGATTCATCATGAAATATTTATTGTGATGTGCTTCATACACTGGCCATATTTGAATCATTATAAATAGGTTTGTGTACCCAATAATTATTGTAAAATGTTTCATAGACGTGCCACATTTGATTCATCATAACAAACCCTTCGCATGGACTGATCCATTGTTCATAGTTTGGTAAAGGTCACATTTCCCGAAACAAAAATGTTATAGATTAAACTAGCTGCACGATGATTACATCTCATTTAGAAAGTTCTTGAAAAAGTAAAAGAGTTTGTGGGAGAAATAGTGTGATCCAATATAGCAATGTCATAGACTTAAAGTTGCAACAAGTTTTACTGACAATCTTTCGTGTCTAAGGTTAACAGACAGCATGACGTACTTCGGATTGTACATGACTGCAGACACTCTGATCGGAGATCGCTTCATCAACGTGCTGCTTCTGTCCATCGTGGATGCCCCTGCTGCCTTCATCTTCTGGTTTATGGTTGATAGGTACAGGATACTGACTATCTGATAAATTATTCAAATTCTTTACCACTTCTAAATCGAACACATGTGTTTAAGTTCAGGGCCAATAACTTTGAAGCTCTTTTAGCGCTTATAGTCGTAAGTCACTGTTAATGTATTGTACCACCGACTATCTGTGTGTTTACAGAACTTTGAAATCTATGTACAGAAAGTTTTAGTATATGATATTATATAGTATCGCATATACCTAACTTACATCCGTGTAACTACTAATTTTTTAAAAATATTAATCTGTATGGAATATTTTCAGGCATGGTCGAAAGAAAACAAGTATGTTATTACACGGCTGTGCAGCTTTTGGCCTCCTCACAGCGACTGCTATAAAGACATGGGGAGGTGCGTGAGTAGATGATATCGATGGATTTAACAACGTAGAAACAAATACGACATTTTTAACTTTAACTTTAAAGGGGCTGTAGCACATTTTCTAATGGAAATAAAGAGATCTCACAAAATAGAAATAAAGTATTACCAAATGCAAAACAATCCATTTCAAACAATAAACATAGTTCTCAACGAATGGTTATGATTCGGTTCAGCAACGCGAATCCATTTTCCATCCTCCTAATATTAAAAGGTGTTCACACTTAAATGGTCGATAAAAGTTTTTTTTTAGTTTTATATGTGACACCGTGTTATACGACCGCGGATAAGCGGGTTATGTAATGGACTGTTTTACCATATTCAGTAAAGACATATAAAAAATGACCAAAAAGTGCTACAGTGCTTTTAAGTTACGTTTAAAGGGAAAAGGGGACTTTACTTTTGGAACAACTAAAATACCATGTACCTCGTCCAACTGTTGTTATCATTTAGATGTGACAACAGATATTTTCGGACATTCCAAAAATAATAATAAAACCAGATTGACATAGAAAATATCTAACACATGGTATAAATATGCTTCGTTTAACATCTATATACCTTTTGAACATATTCAGCAAAAGATCTTCATAACATTATATTGTTCCTAAGTTAACTATAATTGCTCTTCTTCTATAACACAAATGAAGCATTAGTATGTGGCTTGAAATACGAAATCAGCATAATTGATTGATAAATGTGTAAGAGGGAAAGAGGTTCTGCAGCAACTACCCATGGTTGTTATCGTTAGCGGTTTTGAAAGACATTGGGAATGCAAAATTAACCAGGAAACTTACGATAATTAAGTTAAGTGAGGGATTAACTACTTATGAAACGATGCTACACAGCAGAAGTGAAAGTCAATATTGCCTACTACATTGTAGTTGGTGACTGGGCTGGAACCGCAGTGACTGTCTTCACCTGTATCGGGATGTTCGGAGCTTCTGGAGCCTGGGGAGTCACGTTCTTCTTCACCCCGGAAATGTTCCCTACAAATCTCAGGTCAGTATACCTTCTATATATGTGTAAATTGTTTAGTCATACTTACATGTTGATTTATATAATGTTTGCTTAAAGTTCACTTGCAATGCATTTTTTTCAAGAATGACAGATGATTAACTTACTTATTAATTGAGCATAAAATCGAGATAATATACCACTTGCAATTGATTATTAGGACGATTTGTATTATCGTGTTTTAACCATGCTGTCAATTAGCTCGGCGACCGCTTTCAAGACAATCCTTGAAGCGGGACTGGTGATTAACCAGGTGCTAGATAGCCTGACCATTGTAATTTAATTAATGTTAATTTTCACTACCGATAGATGAATTTATGAGCTGTGTGAAATCGCCAAAATACATGTTTATGCAATAATGATGCATTTGTCATCTATGAAATAACCTCGTTGGATATCTAAAGATTGGATGCATGGGAAATCAATGTTTTTTTATTGAAGATTTGTTTGTGAAATTAACGATCAAAATGTTGCGAAATCATGTTGAATTATGACTATCGCCGATAATGAGATTCCTCTTGTGACTTCACATTAGAAATCTCTTCAGAGACCACACTCCTGCAGATTTTTATTCTGGCCGCCGGGGCTAAATAAGCCGTTTTTTTCCAAAAGCCTTATACCGGTATAAGTAATGTTTGGGCCGATTCAGAAATTTGAAATCGAGTAATTATTGTCAAATTGAAATCCCATTTTATTGAATCCGAATGTGACCATGTGGCATGACATCTAACCTTTAACAAATTGAGCAAATAGCAATGGATTTAGATTGTATACTCATTCTGCTGGCCCATCAATAATGATGTACGATATGTGCCTTGTATGTTATTGATATACCTATTGTTATCCCTTCATTGTGCGAGTTCAAATTTTCAGAAACTTTGGACTTGGCACAGCTTCTTCCTTCTCCAGAATTGGGGGAATGATCGCACCCTTCTCTAGCCTTCTGGTAAGCAGTTTAAAATATATATCATGCTTTTAGTTATATCTAAATTCAGATGGTATATTCGATTTCGTTGATGTTGAATTCATATCTAAGATGTCAATTTAAAGACTTTGAGTATAAAAGAAGTGTTATGTGTTTTCAAAGAAGTACAGTTTATCTTGCTTTATCGGTCACATCCATATTATAACAGTCATCTGCTCGATGCGACCACTACATATTCCGCCCAAATGATAGAATATATACAAATTCATTTGGCACACTTTCGAACGTATTAACTTCTTAATTACCGATTTTATTTATTTAAATCAGTGCAGTAAAACACTGTATGGGAATGTGACAGCCCTCTTCAATGACGTCACCTGAATGGCATCACAAACGAGGACATACGGCAATTACCGCAGAAACAATGAGTCTGGAAAACCGCCAAGCGGACTATTTGTGAAAAGAGCGAGACAAAGTATCCTGGTTATCAGAATGGGAAAACACTACATGTGCACACATGTCTGTGTATTACGTATATCTCACTTCAATTGTTTCACTTAATTTTTTAAAGAATTTAACCTTATTTTCCAGGTGGAGTACGTTCCCTGGGGTCCTGGAGCAATATTTGGAGGTTGTTGTCTCTTGGTGACCTTACTGATCAACCTCCTGCCAGAAACAATGGGACGAGAGTTGCCCGAGACTCTGGATGATATGAACGCCTGGTACAAGAAAGGAGAAGCTCAGAACAAATACGAGAAGGACATTCAGCTGGAGGATGTTAGATTCTAGTGCTTTGTGTAGCCAGCACATCAAACCTGTATTGTGTATGTACAACGCAGATAGTGTACATTTGTATTCGGTCATCTGTAGGGAAATCTGTGATAATGGCACTTTAAAATATTTTGTTGATTGACTGATTAATTAAATATTCATTAACTCATGTTTTTCTATCTGTATAACATATTTCAAATTCGTATTATCTAAAGATATTGAACACATTTATGTTGTATATTTTACTGCCTTTATCATGCAACAGTATGCTCATTTGTGGTCCACACTATCGGTATGTTTCGACAAGAAAGCTTATACTTATATGTATTGTACAATTATTCCTGTTTCGACTGTATTTTTGTCGATGAATATTATTTGTTTTAGATAAACTTATAACATAATATTGTTTTCTCGTTCATTATTAAGTTTGGTAAGTATTTTTAAAAACAGAACAGAATTCAAAATATATGCATGTATGTTATGAATAGAAATCAGAAGTACTAGTTATAGAAAATGCATGAGGAGCAGTGGATTCGTTCGAGTTTATGATTTTTAACGAATCCTTTTCTCCTTTGCTCATTGCGTGTTCTGATCAGCTTGTAGTTAACAAACGAAGGGTTGTATGTTCCATAAACAATGTATTCAAAATTACTGAAAAATTTCAAAACCTGACACCACTCTTGATTGGGACGGTGTATCCTTTCCAATAATCAGTGACGTCTTCACCATTGATTGACACTCAAGTAACTCAAGTAACCGAGATTGTAGCTCAGTTGGTAGACCTTCATCAATCGTTGGCTTCATGCCAAAATACTATAAAAGATGGGAGTTGTTGTGTCCTTGCTTGACACTTGGCGTTATAAGAGCTGCACGATTTAATAAAACGGTCCGCTGTACACTCAGTCTGTATTTTGGACAACATTAATGAGCCGGATAGAGATTGATTTTATATCATTCAAGACTCTGAAAAGTACATGTATATGCAGATGTTTCTAACTGCTAAGAATGTTCGATTCATCTATATAAAATTAATGTTATATCCATATTTAGTACAATTGGCAAAGCCCCGTCAACGGTCATACGCAAAAGTCTTATTACTAATTTTACAACTTTACTTATAAAGCATATATAGCCATAATATGTATATTATCAAAAAGGACAAAAGATATAGTTTGCAAACATTCTGGATATTGTTCAAAGGGAGCATTAATTATTGAATAATGTCTTTTGTACGAGTAGATCATTCTTGTAACAATCATTCTTGTTACCACCAAATTTGTTACTGGAATGACAGCTTTTGTTACTGGACTGAGATTATGTTGGATAATGAGGAATTTTATAGAAAATTTCAAATTATTTACAATTTAATTATACATTGGTTTCAAATCAGAAGCTTTAAGAACGTGTTCCTACCTTATCACTGTTATCCTGGCATTATGTCTCAAAATATCAGTCATTCCTGTAACAATCACATTAGGGTATACGATATGAGCTGTCTGAATTATTTTTATTTTAATGAAAGTTGTTGTTTACAATAACATTTTGTTTTAGTGCCAAATGATGAGAACGGAACAGTGTGTTAATATATGAATAAATGATATTCTGGCATTATCTGCCAAAATGTCTGTCCTGTACCTAATAAAGGTCATTCCAGTAACAGTTTGAAATTCGGACGTATTTTGATTATGCCTGATTTACGCTTTGCGCAGGAAAATAGACTCGATGTATGTTTAAATTCGATAAAACCGAAATAAGAATAATTTTTAAAACTTCGGCAAAATTTGTGACGACATCTTGCAGTTTTTAACATATATTTTGTTTTAACTAAATACTTAATGGTACTTAAATTTTCAGAATTATCATTTTGCAAAACTAGTTTAAACATCAGGATAAAAATGTTTTTATTATTATTAAATATATATAACATAATGTCACGTTATACATCAACGCACCTTTCTGTAGGCATCTGGGGAAAGGTAAGCCAGGTGAGAGTTGTCACAACAACTCACATCCTAAGGATCATATTTCTAAGATGGCAATTGAGTATAACGGGTCACGACTTGCACACATAACCTGAAAACCTCTGTAGGTTAATGTCCATAGTAAGACTCTCATATATACACGCACAAGTTTCTACAATAGTATAACCCTACAGAGTTCAGGTAGAGTCCACCATGCCGACCGTGGATGCAGTGTTGGAGTCCATAGGAGGGGCAGGAAAATATCAGAGACTTCATTATGCATTATCTGAACTAGGCACTATATCAGCGGCCTTTCAGCTTCTCAACTTTGTGTTTGTTGGTAAGTACATTCCTATAGGAACAGGAAGATTTTCTGGATAACAACTTCTTAAATGTGAAAATACACGACGTTTCGGAGTACAAACTCACTCCTTCATCAGGTGGAATTCCTATACTATTACATTTTATTTCAAGAACATAAATGTAACAAACACTATCCGAAATTCAAATATCCGTAAATACATAATCCGCTGGACGCGAAGAAGCGAATTAAAAGATGAATAAGTCACTGTCTAACATTAGAATTGAGACAGTGGTCATAATCAAATCATATCTAATATATTTGTCAATAATTGAATTTTAAGGAATTGAATTTATTCCTTTATTTTAACCAAGTGTATTCCTGATTATTAGCGCAGTTATAGAATGGGACGAAATAGCTTTAAAGCTAAGTACTACATGTATCCGTGTTTTCCCCACTTTTTAAAAAAGGTACTAAATTATCCCTTGGGCAAGGTGTTCGCACAAACGGCAAGCATGTCCTGCTCCAAACGCCATTTACAATGTTTCTAAAAACGTTTATGCCAATTTGCATAACGTAGCTCTCTTACACTGGGTTAACACCACACTTCTGGTTAATGAGGGATTTTCATATGTGTTAGTGTTCCTCTAAGCGGACTAGAAAATCAGTAGAACCATAGTATCTGTGATTGAGTGTTTGTCTGTAAGGAAGATATGGCTTCCCTTATGTTTCTTTGCAGAGTAGAAGAACACTTAAAATAACTTCATAACATTCATGCATTTATTATATTATAACAACGATACCAAAATGATTTGAAAAAAATGGTTCATACGCCAAGGTTCCACTCACAATGGATGCGCGTGTCAAATATCAAAGGTCATTGCCAAGGTGTGCTGTGCCAAGGTCAAGGTCACAAGGTAAAACATGACCCGCATCTGAAAAGTCTCATCACAATAGATACATATGATGGCCGAGAGGGGACATCGCTCTTTCGCCCTCTGGTATCAACACGACAAAGCGATAAAGCGATATAGTCACACGCCAAAGCGATAAGGCTGCACGACAAAGCGATAGAGCAACACGACAAAGCGATAACGCCGCACGACAAAGCGATAACGCCGCACGACAAAGCGATAACGCCGCACGACAAAGCGATAGTGTCGCACGACAAAGCGATAACGCCGCACGACAAAGCGATATAACAACGCGCTAAAGCGATAATAACAGTACGATAAAGCGAAAGAGCGATAAAGCGAAAGAGCGATAAAGCGAAAGAGCGATAAAGCGAAAGAGCGATAAAGCGAAAGAGCGATAAAGCGAAAGAGCGATAAAGCGAAAGAGCGATAAAGCGAAAGAGCGATAAAGCGAAAGAGCGATAAAGCGAAAGAGCGATAAAGCGAAAGAGCGATAAAGCGAAAGAGCGATAAAGCGATAATAACTGCGCGATAAAGCGAAAGAGCGATAAAGCGATAATAACAGCGCGATAAAGCGAAAGAGCGAAAGAGCGAAAGAGCGAAAGAGCGATAAAGCGAAAGAGCGATAAAGCGAAAGAGCGATAAAGCGAAAGAGCGATAAAGCGATAATAACAGCGCGATAAAGCGAAAGAGCGAAAGAGCGAAAGAGCGAAAGAACGATAAAGCGAAAGAGCGATAAAGCGAAAGAGCGATAAAGCGATAAAGCGAAAGAGCGATAAAGCGAAAGAGCGATAAAGCGATAATAACAGCGCGATAAAGCGAAAGAGCGATAAAGCGATAGAGCGATAAAGCGAAAGAGCGATAAAGCGAAAGAGCGATAAAGCGAAAGAGCGATAAAGTGAAAAAGCGATAAAGTGAAAGAGCGATAAAGCGAAAGAGCGATAAAGCGATAAAGCGAAAGAGTGATAAAGCGAAAGAGCGATAAAGCGAAAGAGCGATAAAGCGATAGAGCGAAAGAGCGATAAAGCGAAAGAGCGATTAAGCGAAAGAGCGATAAAGCGAAAGAGCGATAAAGCGAAAGAGCGATAAAGCGATAAAGCGAAAGAGCGATAAAGCGAAAGAACGATAAAGCGAAAGAACGATAAAGCGAAAGAGCGATAGAGCGAAAGAGCGATAGAGCGATAGAGCGATAGAGCGAAAGAGCGATAGAGCGAAAGAACGAAAGAGCGAAAGAGCGAAAGAGCGATATTGACATGTCGACCTTAATCTTTTACATAACAATAGAATACTGGTTTCATTCAATTTCTTTTCATTTCACTTGATATTTGATTCACATAACATAAGAATGATTTTGATAAATGATTCCACTTTAAATCCCCAAAGGTCGCTATTATATAAATGTAATTAATACAAGTTTATTTTGTATTAAGAATTTGAATAAACATCTATAAAACAACTTACGGTGAATAATTGAGAAATCCATTCTAATTAAAACAGACATCTGCAACTCTAATAGATTAATTCAAAACGCTGACATGGTGTGTGTAAACCTGTACATAAATACTTTCTTAGACATACTTTATGTGACTGGTTATTATTGATTTAATTGAGCAAAACAAAGTTTATATAAATTTAAATCGGCGCACTCTGATTTCTTCTACTTACTCTATATCTTTACTGAAAAAGCTGTCAAATATAGCTTAAAATCATTAAATATGTCTGACACTCGGCATCCCAAAAAATGTTATATATGATGTTAAAAGGTATAGAAAATAATAAAGTTAATTGGGCTTCGAAGTTTCCAGATTTATTGTACAGTTTGGGCTTCATCTTCCCACGCAAGGCCTAACTAGCGCCAGTCTCCAAACTGGCTAATTAGCTAATTTGCTAATTGGGCTTTGGTTTTGTTTGGGACCAACAATTTGTTTATCTTCCTACTTCGTGTTTCTCAAAATTTCTGTGTCGTCTAAAATGTATTCATGAACTGAATTGGTATAGTTCACTTCAAAACGGCACCAACTCCATATCTTACTCTTATTTTAAAGCTTCACTGTCTAAAAAATTATATTTGAATGCGGTTGTTGTTAAAATGTTTAGAGTATTCGGGCAATTTACGTGTTTTTCATATAAGAATTGAAACGGGTCGGTTTTATAATATAGATAGAAATGATAGATTATGTTTACAATGCGACGACGGCTATAATTGAGGATGAAAACCATTTCCTTCTTGTGTGTTCCAAATTTAAAGAGCTCCGCCTGAATCATTTGCCGGAAACTGTTTGTACAAATCCAAATAAAACTAAATTTAAAATCCTCATGTCAATATCGAATTGTAAACTTGTAATTTAGCAAGCTTTATTTTTCATGCCATGTACCAAAAATGTTAATTGAATGACTGTTGCTGTACACATCATGTCTTGTCATATATACGATATGTAGTTACGGGCCGATGACCTACACTTCAGAAATAAAGAATTGAAATTGATAACTTCTGATATATATTCATCAACATAATGTAAGAAACAAGTTTGGAAATATATTGTAACAACACTGGTATATTATTTAGACATTCACTAACAAATCAAAGGAAAGGATAAAATAATCTATCATTATCAAAATAAAATATATAAATTTGTTTACTGGGTTACATTGTGCACATCATAACGTATAAGACACTATTAGGCTATATCACAGTAGAATATTTGTGTGACATTGTGTATTAATATGTGCGACAGGAATAATTCTAAAGGGTATGATTCATGAAAAAGCACGTTTTGGGTAAATTTATTGAAAATGCGAACTCCGCGCATCGCCATGAATCATTAGTATGATGGTAATAGGTTGTACGCCTTCAGTGCATGGAGCTCAGCGACATTCGAATGCGTATTTGAGGTTACAAAATCGTCTCTTTCACACTTGAATGGCTTCATTCAGCTCACATAAAGAGATAGTTTTAATCAGAAAGGAGGCCCATGGCATTATACAGTGCATAGTAGTAAAATACATTTTCCTGACTGTTGAGGACATCCTAGTTGTTTACATCTATTTCGCTAAAGAGTTAAACAATTGAATATATTTTTCATAACCAGGAATTCAATGTAATATATGGGTAAAGTCTTTCTTAAAACATTGAGAAATGGATAAATAATACAAAAGGGTATTCTGACTCAGTGAAAAGTATATGTTCTTGATAAAAATGAGACGTTTTGACCCTGTCGGCAGTGCTTGTAAACACATAAATTTGCAAACTGATTAATACGGAACAACCAAAGAGTCAGCTTCTATTTTTTGTTAACTTTTCTGTCAAACGTGTTTCAATACCCATGAACTTTGGGTTTTATCCGAGCGTGGGTAATTTTCCCGTTTCATCATAATTCAACAATTATTCTTGTCGTGAAAAGGGATTTTATTATATATTTGGTGTGACGTTCATCACAATGATAATTGCGGACATTGAACGTCAATCATTATAACAAACTAATTCTCTTTATTAATATCATTTAGTGATTGGCGCTTAAGGGTTAATTTTCAATAACAGTCAATACTTCTTGATAAAATACTACAATGCAACACTGAGTGTTCCTTTTAAAACCCATTGAGTATGTTGTTGGAGTCACATTATGTCAAACGTAATAAATGAAGTTATTTTATCGAAAAGTACTGATTGCTGATGAACATTATCAATTTAAGGCTAGTTCATTTAGTAGTGATATTATAAAGGTGAAAGTCACGATTTATTATTGAAAACTTGACAAAGATGCGGGTTAATTGGTTAAATGTAAGTTTGGAAACTTACCTTTAATAGACAGTCAGATGTGGGTTGGTAATATGTAATTGGTCATATAACTACTGTGCACATATAGGAAACGTATAAATTCGGCTTCTTCACGTACAAAATGCTGTTGCTCGACTTTATTTGATTAGCATACATTTGGCGTTAGGGAATGAATATGCAAGTAAAGTGAAATTATTTGTACTTCAGAATAAATCAGAATATCTGGTCTGTCGGCATGCATGAAGGCAAAGTAAATATTCCTATAAATTTTTAATGGCTCTTTAAAACATATTTGTAAATGTTTTATCCATATGCATTATTTTTACATTTTATCTGTAAATAAGTTTTTTGGATATAAGATTATTCAACCAAAAGCGTATATATTTCAGCATTTAGTGGATTCACATATCGTTATCAAGTAATGAATATTAAGAACATGACACACTATAAAGTAATTAAGTATGTGAAATAAATATTCAAATTTCATACTACGTATCTATAATATATTGATTATAGTTTCTGTTTGCATTTAAACCTATGGTTTTTCATATCATTAGTAAATGTCAGAGAACATGTGGAGCTATTGATACTGTATAGAGTATAGTTGGTTACCATTGCAAAGTCAAATGGTATCAGTTCCCTAAATTGCACGTCACATGTTGTCATAGTAACATGATCTGCATGAGCCTGGGAAAAAATCAATTATTCGTGCTGTAATCCGAGATTTGCTCTTTGAAAAGACTCAAAATTGTGACTCTTGCCTCAATGTTTAAGAAGTAAATGCTTTGCAAAATAAAAGTGAATTTTTTTTCGGAAACTGGGATATTGGCTAACTGCATGCTGTACAGTTTGCAATTACTATAAATGTGCTCGTGGAACACCTTGGTACCGACAAGGAATACAATACCTTGAAGTTTTACCAAAATGAGACCAATAGAACCATTCTGAATGAAATTCATAAATGACGCCATAACGTCAAATCAACATCAGCAAAGACAAGGGTTTTGCATCAAACAACTACACGGGAGTGTTTGCACATGTTCTAATTGCATTTAAAAGCACATTTTGCCCTTCATCATCTGAACAGAAATGTGGCTATTTTCCCAGAGAATTATTATGGCACAATATAATGTTATCCAGAAGTTCTATACAAGTATTGACTTATCGTTACGTCTGCATGTGTTCAACACGTTATTATTATGATGTCATCAAAATTGGAATGCTGTGATGTTATAAATTTTCTCATTACAGCGTTATCAGTAATTACGAAATTGTTTAGTGGACTGGCGTTATTTTGCTGTTCAGTAGATATCCAAGTTTGTACGTCACCTTGTTGAGATTACTATTCATCTACATAGTAAAGCTTGCACAAGAAACTTACACATTGACTTTCAAGGTGTAAACTCTACATAAATGCTCATAATAATGCAAATGTTGAGTGTACTTCAACCGTCTATATAATCTCGGAATATAGTGTCAATATTTTAGCATTGTACGTGTAATCTTGGTTTTCATTCTTGACATGGTTTCTATGATTATTAACATAAAGTTAATGAATTGAGTTTGGCTATTCGAAAGGTTGTCTGCTCGGGAAAACCACACTAGAAAACTACAAATGTCGCGAGGACCAAACGACATGTAAACTGCTCGTTGCCGAGAAAGCCACACTAATAAACTACAGAATTGCGCGAGGGCCACACGACATGTACTCTCCTCGTTGCCTCGAAAGCCACACTAGAAAACTACAGAATGTCGCGAGGACCACACGACATTTACACTCCTCGTTGCCGCGAAAGCCACACTAGAAAACTACAGAATGTCGCGAGGGCCACACGACATGTAAACTCCTCGTTGCCGAGAAAGCCACACTAGAAAACTACAAATGTCGCGAGGGCCACACGACATGTACATTCCTCGTTGCCGCGAAAGCCACACTAATAAACTACAGAATGGCGCGAGGGCCACACGACATGTACTCTCCTCGTTGCCGCGAAAGCCACACTAGAAAACTACAGAATATCGCGAGGGCCACACGACATGTACACTCCTCGTTGCCGCGAAAGCCACACTAGAAAACTACAGAATGTCGCGAGGGCCACACGACATGTATACTCCCCGTTGCCGAGAAAGCCAACTACAGAATGTCGCGAAGGCCACACGACATGTACACTCCTCGTTGCCGCGAAAGCCACACTAGAAAACTACAAAATGTCGCGAGGGCCACACGTCGTGTAAACTCCTGGTTGCCGCGAAGCCCACGATTGATTTCGGGATGATACCGTTTATCAAATTAGCGCCACCCATTGATAGATAATGAGCTTATTATAAAGTGAATATGGAGTTAATCTTGTTTGTTTAGTTTTAAATAAAGTGTTGTAGTAGTTTTTCTTTAGGTCACGACTTTTCAACTGTATATCTGTCACTATTCTGAAGTGGTTAGCATTAAAATGATGATTTTCAGCAACGTTCAGTATTCGATAAAATTACATCTGACCAAATAACATATAAAACATGACACACATACGTGTACATTACATAAAATAAAATATGTTGCTATGGGGTGAAAACATCAATGAAATATGAAACTCCCCTGTCCTGTGCCTTCCTACAATATGATAATACAAAGTAAAAAGACTGCAAGACACATCATAGTTTATTATATACCGTAACATGGACCAGCACTCCCGACCATTGCCGGGAGAGCCACATTCATACGATCACAAAAACCGGGAGCGCCAAGTTGTTTGTAACCTTATTTTCTTACATGTGGCTCTGCCGGATTGCAACCCTTATAAAGATGTGCATTGTGCGCAGTACGATTGAGTGGTTTAACATCTTGACCTGAGAAAACCAAAAGAGAAGACGGCCGTTATCCAAAGTGATACTAAGATTCGTATGTTTATTGCAAAATAGTTTTACACACCACCAGTTGATAACAGTTGTGAATCACATTTTCCTTCTCTGTTTTACAAAATTCCTCGTTACCATTATTTATTAACTGCATAGATAATACTTCCTTCTATGGTATATATAATGCGTTTTAGAACGATAATAGTCTACATATATATGAAGCAAATGATGCTACTTGATATGTAAAACAGTTTAAAGAAATGGCTGTTTTATTTATGCGGAAATTTATCAGAAAACTGTAATACATGTCGAGCAATTTGAATCCTGAAGTACATGTACTGTTGTTGAAAATTACAATGTTAATGCTTATCGGTTCATTAACGTAACAATGTAATTACGTAAAGTTAAAAGACGTGACAATGCACCGCGATTGACGCCCGTCATTCAGTCAAATGTCATTTTGGAAACTTATTTACAACAGACAATAGGACAAAGTTTGGTTGAGAATGTTTACTGAGTCATCTGTGCATGTAAATGCGACGTGAAATTTCGGTTTCAGATGTTGCTCGACTTTCATTTGAAACAAGAGAATTAGTGATCAAAGCTCACTCATGATACCCCCGCTTTTACATTAACATTGGTCAAAGAGAAATGTTCGAAAATAGCAAAAGGGTATCAATGTTTAAACTTTTGTATGAAAAGACCATAACATATATTATTAAAGCAGAGTAAGTATTACACATCTAAGCATGTTTTAGAAGTAAAAGTCAAAGTGGTTTCGTAACATTTGAACAACTAGAAGAGCGTTTGCGGGACACCGCAAAAGCAGAGCAGCTCCGAAACTTTGGGTCCCGCCTTTCCCTGTTCCGCCTTCTCCTCAGCATAAATAAAATGGGATTTTTTTTGGACCAAACTTTGTTCATTATTCAAGTTATTCTAACAAGTTGAATCATCACTGGGGTCACTTTTCACAAGTGTGTTCTTAAAACCTATTTCTGATTTCAAAATTGGATCAAAGGATTAACATGGCCTGAACCAATATCTCATGACCTTGACCTTGACCTTAGACCTTCAAGGTCACACCATCAACGATAACTTTTCATTGTGTATAACAATCATGCAATGACTCAAAGTGTTCATTGTTAACATAAGGCATATTCACAATAGCATGCTTAAGTTGTGACCTTGCTGTGACCTTGACCTTTGACAGATTTTAGCGAAAACTTTTTCAAATCTTGGTCTATCTCCATAGTTGATATATACCAAATAAGAGCCTGACAGCACAAAAACGTTTGAAGTTATCATGTTTACAAGGATTATTGTAGTAATTAAAGCACTCATGACCTTGACCTTTGACCTTGAATGTGAACATGTCAAAATCATTTACCAGATTTATAAGAAAGAAGCTATGTATATGAGGTGTTAATACCTTCTTGGAAACAAGTAGTATTTGAGTTATGAGCGGAACCAAAAGTGTGACCATAGACGCGCACACAAAGACGCTTAAAAGTGGAAAATCTGAAAAAAATAATCATGGAATCTGAGGGAAACATAGAAAAGGCACATCTAGGGACCATAAAGTGTACATGTATAAAGTTTCATAACAATTGAACAAGTAGTATTTGAGTTATGAGCGGAACCAAAAGTGTAAGCATAGACGCGCACACAAAGACGCTTAAAAGTGGAAAATCTGAAAAAATAATCATGGAATCTGAGTGAAACATAGAAAAGGCACATCTAGGGACCATAAAGTGTACATGTATAAAGTTTCATAACAATTGAACAAGTAGTATTTGAGTTATGAGCGGAACCAAAAGTGTGACCATAGACGCGCACACAAAGACGCTTAAAAGTGGAAAATCTGAAAAAATAATCATGGAATCTGAGGGAAACATAGAAAAGGCACAACTAGGGACCATAAAGTGTACATGTATAAAGTTTCATAACAATTGAACAAGTAGTATTTGAGTTATGAGCGGAACCAAAAGTGTTACGGACGGACGGACGGACGGACGGACGCAAGGACGGACGGACGCGCTGAGCGCTTTATACCCCCGACTACTTCGTAGCGGGGGTATAACTAGTAATCATATATATTGGGCGATATGGGTTGATTTGCAAGTTAAGTGAAATTAATTGAACTGAAATCAGCATATATCGTATTCAGCACGTGCACGTATTTAAGCCAAATAAAGTATCTTGAAACAAAATGGGTGTCTCGACATACATGTAGTGACATATTATTTGAACAAGTAATCTTACAGTTTCATAAATGTAAGCAGAATGGAGTCATTTAAGTGCTTAAGAAAAGATTTCTTAACCTCTAATTACTTATCCTATTGTAAACTACGTAAACTGAAGGCGAACATATAATTATCATGACACTAATAATTTATGGTGACTCACACTCTATTAGTACATATGCAAATACATGTTTATTTTCATTAAGACCCATTTTCAAGGCATATTTCGATAAACAATGTCACACAAATATGCCACTATGATATACTTTTTTATATATACACGTACTCCAAAAACTGAATCAATTTCATTCACATAAGTTAACATGTAAGACAAATAAGTGTTTACCACGAATGAATTCATTTCACGACAACCTCGTTTACAATAAAGAAAATAGAAGTCACATACATTGTATACAGAGAACAATCACACCTGATCAACTTCAACATCATTTAAAGGACGAATACTGGAGGAATAGGTGTATTTTGAATTTATTGGTTTTTAAACGCGGTAGTAAGAAGAAAGTTTGACGTATTCATCTGGATCAACAGAAATCTTCAGGGATAATTTTAAAACTATTTTGTCGTAAACGAAACTGCTATTTTACTGGCGTTAGAAGAACTTCTTCTAAGCGAAATAATTATTTACTAGAGACAAAGAACCATGCCGCCATTGGAAATCAAAAATTAATATGCTTTCAATGAAACAATGGTAAAAGAGAGCTGACACAAGTATGTCTATGGGAGGATCTACGTGTACGGGTATAAACACGCCGGGTCAACGTTGTCAATTATCGATACTATTTGCAGATCTCTCTTGTAAGTGACATGGCCCGTTGTGCGGCGTCCGTCCGTCATCCGTCGTCAAACCATAAACTTTTCACATTTTCGACTCCTCCTCATGAACCGCAGCACACCCAAAGCTGAAATTTTGCGGAGAGGTACCTTGCACACAGGGGGTCAAAGTTTGTTCATTTGAACTTCGCCACCCATCAAATATTGGCGTGGCAGGCATTATTAATAGAACCTTTAAACGACTTCTTCTCCGGAACCAGTTGACATAGGAAGATGACATTTTCAGATTTTACATATAAAATTTTATTTGTTCATTTGGTCCTGACCCCTCACCAAATATGGATGTGACAGGGGGTCCAACCTAAAATCTTTAAAAGACTTCTTCTTCAAAACGATTTGATACAGAGAATTAAAAGTTTCACATTTTAACAATCTGGGTCTACTCATGCTGCTCTCATATCTTAACATGTATGTTTTAGCAAATTTGCGAGTGAGTGATTAGCAGAGTGTGTAAAAACTCAAATGCAGAAAGGTTAATGTTAATTCTTTTAGTTATTCCCCTTTTGTATTATTCCCTCAATCAGATCCTATTATTCACCATTGGAAGTCTGTTGGCTATCCGTGTGATGAGAAGGGTACAATTATACCAAATCATACCATGCCATGCATAATGGTTTGCGGTTTCAAAAGTTAAAACAAGATGATATCGAAATATATAATAGGCTATGACGGCAAATGGAAACTAACTAATTTCCCAGACTCAATAGATGGAACACATATAATGATGATTGAACACATTCTCACAGTAAGTGAATCCTATCGTATGATGGCCGAGAGGGGACATCGCTCTTTCGCCCTCTGGTATCAACACGACAAAGCGATAAAGCGATATAGTCACACGACAAAGCGATAAGGCTGCACGACAAAGCGATAGAGCAACACGACAAAGCGATAACGCCGCACGACAAAGCGATAACGCCGCACGACAAAGCGATAACGCCGCACGACAAAGCGATAGTGTCGCACGACAAAGCGATAGTGTCGCACGACAAAGCGATAACGCCGCACGACAAAGCGATATAACAACGCGCTAAAGCGATAATAACAGCACGATAAAGCGAAAGAGCGATAAAGCGAAAGAGCGATAAAGCGAAAGAGCGATAAAGCGAAAGAGCGATAAAGCGAAAGAGCGATAAAGCGAAAGAGCGATAAAGCGATAATAACAGCGCGATAAAGCGAAAGAGCGATAAAGCGAAAGAGCGATAAAGCGAAAGAGCGATAAAGCGAAAGAGCGATAAAGCGAAAGAGCGATAAAGCGATAATAACAGCGCGATAAAGCGAAAGAGTGATAAAGCGAAAGAGCGATAAAGCGATAATAACAGCGCGATAAAGCGAAAGAGCGAAAGAGCGAAATAGCGATAAAGCGAAAGAGCGATAAAGCGAAAGAGCGATAAAGCGATAAAGCGAAAGAGCGATAAAGCGAAAGAGCGATAAAGCGATAAAGCGAAAGAGCGATTAAGCGAAAGAGCGATAAAGCGATAATAACAGCGCGATAAAGCGAAAGAGCGAAAGAGCGATAAAGCGAAAGAGCGATAAAGCGATAGAGCGATAAAGCGAAAGAGCGATAAAGCGAAAGAGCGATAAAGCGAAAGAGCGATAAAGCGATAAAGCGAAAGAGCGATCAAGCGAAAGAGCGATAAAGCGATAGAGCGAAAGAGCGATAAAGCGAAAGAGCGATAAAGCGAAAGAGCGATAAAGCGAAAGAGCGATAAAGCGAAAGAACGATAAAGCGAAAGAACGATAAAGCGAAAGAACGATAAAGCGAAAGAGCGATAGAGCGAAAGAGCGATAGAGCGATAGAGCGATAGAGCGAAAGAGCGATAGAGCGAAAGAACGAAAGAGCGAAAGAGCGATAGAGCGAAATTGACATGTCGACCTTAATCTTTTACATAACAATAGAATACTGGTTTCATTCAATTTCTTTTCATTTCACTTGATATTTGATTCACATAACATAAGAATGATTTTGATAAATGATTCCACTTTAAATCCCCAAAGGTCGCTATTATATAAATATAATTAATACAAGTTTATTTTGTATTAAGAATTTGAATAAACATCTATAAAACAACTTACGGTGAATAATTGAGAAATCCATGCTAATTAAAACAGACATCTGCAACTCTAATAGATTAATTCAAAACGCTGACATGGTGTGTGTAAACCTGTACATAAATACTTTCTTAGACATACTTTATGTGACTGGTTATTATTGATTTAATTGAGCAAAACAAAGTTTATATAAATTTAAATCGGCGCACTCTGATTTCTTCTACTTACTCTATATTTTTACTGAAAAAGCTGTCAAATATAGCTTAAAATCATTAAATATGTCTGACACTCGGCATCCCAAAAAATGTTATATATGATGTTAAAAGGTATAGAAAATAATAAAGTTAATTGGGCTTCGAAGTTTCCAGATTTATTGTACAGTTTGGGCTTCATCTTCCCACGCAAGGCCTAACTAGCGCCAGTCTCCAAACTGGCTAATTAGCTAATTGGCTAATTGGGCTTTGGTTTTGTTTGGGACCAACAATTTGTTTATCTTCCTACTTCGTGTTTCTCAAAATTTCTGTGTCGTCTAAAATGTATTCATGAACTGAATTGGTATAGTTCACTTCAAAACGGCACCAACTCCATATCTTACTCTTATTTTAAAGCTTCACTGTCTAAAAAATTATATTTGAATGCGGTTGTTGTTAAAATGTTTAGAGTATTCGGGTAATTTACGTGTTTTTCATTTAAGAATTGAAACGGGTCGGTTTTATAATATAGATAGAAATGATAGATTATGTTTACAATGCGACGACGGCTATAATTGAGGATGAAAACCATTTCCTTCTTGTGTGTTCCAAATTTAAAGAGCTCCGCCTGAATCATTTGCCGGAAACTGTTTGTACAAATCCAAATAAAACTAAATTTAAAATCCTCATGTCAATATCGAATTGTAAACTTGTAATTTAGCAAGCTTTATTTTTCATGCCATGTACCAAAAATGTTAATTGAATGACTGTTGCTGTACACATCATGTCTTGTCATATATACGATATGTAGTTACGGGCCGATGACCTACACTTCAGAAATAAAGAATTGAAATTGATAACTTCTGATATAATATACATAATGTAAGAAACAAGTTTGGAAATATATTGTAACAACACTGGTATATTATTTAGACATTCACTAACAAATCAAAGGAAAGGATAAAATAATCTATCATTATCAAAATAAAATATATACATTTGTTTACTGGGTTACATTGTGCACATCATAACGTATAAGACACTATTAGGCTATATCACAGTAGAATATTTGTGTGACATTGTGTATTAATATGTGCGACAGGAATAATTCTAAAGGGTATGATTCATGAAAAAGCACGTTTTGGGTAAATTTATTGAAAATGCGAACTCCGCGTATCGCCATGAATCATTAGTATGATGGTAATAGGTTGTACGCCTTCAGTGCATGGAGCTCAGCGACATTCGAATGCGTATTTGAGGTTACAAAATCGTCTCTTTCACACTTGAATGGCTTCATTCTGCTCACATAAAGAGATAGTTTTAATCAGAAAGGAGGCCCATGGCATTTTACAGTGCATAGTAGTAAAATACATTTTCCTGACTGTTGAGGACATCCTAGTTGTTTACATCTATTTCGCTAAAGAGTTAAACAATTGAATATATTTTTCATAACCAGGAATTCAATGTAATATATGGGTAAAGTCTTTCTTAAAACATTGAGAAATGGATAAATAATACAAAAGGGTATTCTGACTCAGTGAAAAGTATGTGTTCTTGATAAAAATGAGACGTTTTGACCCTGTCGGTAGTGCTTGTAAACACATAAATTTGCAAACTGATTAATACGGAACAACCAAAGAGTCAGCTTCTATTTTTTGTTAACTTCTCTGTCAAACGTGTTTCAATACCCATGAACTTTGGGTTTTATCCGAGCGTGGGTAATTTTCCCGTTTCATCATAATTCAACAATTATTCTTGTCGTGAAAAGGGATTTTATTATATTTTTGGTGTGACGTTCATCACAATGATAATTGCGGACATTGAACGTCAATCATTATAACAAAATAATTCTCTTTATTAATATCATTTAGTGATTGGCGCTTAAGGGTTAATTTTCAATAACAGTCAATACTTCTTGATAAAATACTACAATGCAACACTGAGTGTTCCTTTTAAAACCCATTGAGTATGTTGTTGGAGTCACATTATGTCAAACGTAATAAATGAAGTTATTTTATCGAAAAGTACTGATTGCTGATGAACATTATCAATTTAAGGCTAGTTCATTTAGTAGTGATATTATAAAGGTGAAAGTCACGATTTATTATTGAAAACTTGACAAAGATGCGGGTTAATTGGTTAAATGTAAGTTTGGAAACTTACCTTTAATAGACAGTCAGATGTGGGTTGGTAATATGTAATTGGTCATATAACTACTGTGCACATATAGGAAACGTATAAATTCGGCTTCTTCACGTACAAAATGCTGTTGCTCGACTTTATTTGATTAGCATACATTTGGCGTTAGGGAATGAATATGCAAGTAAAGTGAAATTATTTGTACTTCAGAATAAATCAGAATATCTGGTCTGTCGGCATGCATGAAGGCAAAGTAAATATTCCTATACATTTTTAATGGCTCTTTAAAACATATTTGTAAATGTTTTATCCATATGCATTATTTTTACATTTTATCTGTAAATAAGTTTTTTGGATATAAGATTATTCAACCAAAAGCGTATATATTTCAGCATTTAGTGGATTCACATATCGTTATCAAGTAATGAATAACTAAATACCGGAAACTATTTTATTTTAATTCGTGTGAGTAACTTAGTTTTGATGGTTAAATCACCATATCACCAAAAATACCAGTATTGACCTGTATTAAGAACATGACACACTATAAAGTAATTAAGTATGTGAAATAAATATTCAAATTTCATACTACGTATCTATAATACATTGATTATAGTTTCTGTTTGCATTTAAACCTATGGTTTTTCATATCATTAGTAAATGTCAGAGAACATGTGGAGCTATTGATACTGTAGAGTATAGTTGGTTACCATTGCAAAGTCAAATGGTATCAGTTCCCAAAATTGCACGTCACATGTTGTCATAGTAACATGATCTGCATGAGCCTGGGAAAAAAATCAATTATTCGTGCTGTAATCCGAGATTTGCTCTTTGAAAAGACTCAAAATTGTGACTCTTGCCTCAATGTTTAAGAAGTAAATGCTTTGCAAAATAAAAGTGAATTTTTTTCGGAAACTGGGATATTGGCTAACTGCATGCTGTACAGTTTGCAATTACTATAAATGTGCTCGTGGAACACCTTGGTACCGACAAGGAATACAATACCTTGAAGTTTTACCAAAATGAGACCAATAGAACCATTCTGAATGAAATTCATAAATGACGCCATAACGTCAAATCAACATCAGCAAAGACAGGGGTTTTGCATCAAACAACTTCACGGGAGTGTCTGCACATGTTCTAATTGCATTTAAAAGCACATTTTGCCCTTCATCATCTGAACAGAAATGTGGCTATTTTCCCAGAGAATGATTATGGCACAATATAATGTTATCCAGAAGTTCTATACAAGTATTGACTTATCGTTACGTCTGCATGTGTTCAACACGTTATTATTATGATGTCATCAAAATTTGAATGCTGTGATGTTATAAATTTTCTCATTACAGCGTTATCAGTAATTACGAAATTGTTTAGTGGACTGGCGTTATTTTGCTGTTCAGTAGATATCCAAGTTTGTACGTCACCTTGTTGAGATTACTATTCATCTACATAGTAAAGCTTGCACAAGAAACTTACACATTGACTTTCAAGGTGTAAACTCTACATAAATGCTCATAATAATGCAAATGTTGAGTGTACTTCAACCGTCTATATAATCTCGGAATATAGTGTCAATATTTTAGCATTGTACGTGTAATCTTGGTTTTCATTCTTGACATGGTTTCTATGATTATTAACATAAAGTTAATGAATTGAGTTTGGCTATTCGAAAGGTTGTCTGCTCGGGAAAACCACACTAGAAATCTGAAATGTCGCGAGGACCACACGACATGTAAACTCCTCGTTGCCGAGAAAGCCACACTAATAAACTACAGAATGGCGCGAGGGCCACACGACATGTACTCTCCTCGTTGCCGCGAAAGCCACACTAGAAAACTACAGAATGTCGCGAGGGCCACACGACATGTAAACTCCTCGTTGCCGAGAAAGCCACACTAGAAAACTACAATCGCGAGGGCCACACGACATGTACATTCCTCGTTGCCGCGAAAGCCACACTAATAAACTACAGAATGGCGCGAGGGCCACACGACATGTACTCTCCTCGTTGCCGCGAAAGCCACACTAGAAAACTACAGAATGTCGCGAGGGCCACACGACATGTATACTCCCCGTTGCCGAGAAAGCCAACTACAGAATGTCGCGAGGGCCACACGACAAGTACACTCCTCGTTGCCGCGAAAGCCACACTAGAAAACTACAAAATGTCGCGAGGGCCACACGTCGTGTAAACTCCTGGTTGCCGCGAAGCCCACGATTGATTTCGGGATGATACCGTTTATCAAATTAGCGCCACCCATTGATAGATAATGAGCTTATTATAAAGTGAATATGGAGTTAATCTTGTTTGTTTAGTTTTAAATAAAGTGTTGTAGTAGTTTTTCTTTAGGTCACGACTTTTCAACTGTATATCTGTCACTATTCTGAAGTGGTTAGCATTAAAATGATGATTTTCAGCAACGTTCAGTATTCGATAAAATTACATCTGACCAAATAACATATAAAACATGACACACATACGTGTACATTACATAAAATAAAATATGTTGCTATGGGGTGAAAACATCAATGAAATATGAAACTCCCCTGTCCTGTGCCTTCCTACAATATGATAATACAAAGTTAAAAGACTGCAAGACACATCATAGTTTATTATATACCGTAACATGGACCAGCACTCCCGACCATTGCCGGGAGAGCCACATTCATACGATCACAAAAACCGGGAGCGCCAAGTTGTATGTAACCTTATTTTCTTACATGTGGCTCTGCCGGATTGCAACCCTTATAAAGATGTGCATTGTGCGCAGTACGATTGAGTGGTTTAACATCTTGACCTGAGAAAACCAAAAGAGAAGACGGCCGTTATCCAAAGTGATACTAAGATTCGTATGTTTATTGCAAAATAGTTTTACACACCACCAGTTGATAACAGTTGTGAATCACATTTTCCTTCTCTGTTTTACAAAATTCCTCGTTACACTTATTTATTAACTGCATAGATAATACTTCCTTCTATGGTATATATAATGAGTTTTAGAACGATAATAGTCTACATATATATGAAGCAAATGATGCTACTTGATATGTAAAACAGTTTAAAGAAATGGCTGTTTTTATTTATATTACATGTCGAGCAATTTGAATCCTGAAGTACATGTACTGTTGTTGAAAATTACAATGTTAATGCTTATCGGTTCATTAACGTAACAATGTAATTATGTAAAGTTAAAAGACGTGACAATGCACCGCGATTGACGCCCGTCATTCAGTCAAATGTCATTTTGGAAACTTACAACAGACAATAGGACAAAGTTTGGTTGAGAATGTTTACTGAGTCATCTGTGCATGTAAATGCGACGTGAAATTTCGGTTTCAGATGTTGCTCGACTTTCATTTGAAACAAGAGAATTAGTGAGCAAAGCTCACTCATGATACCGCCGCTTTTACATTAACATTGGTCAAAGAGAAATGTTTGAAAATAGCAAAAGGGTATCAATGTTTAAACTTTTGTATGAAAAGACCATAACATATATTATCAAAGCAGAGTAAGTATTACACCTCTAAGCATGTTTTAGAAGTAAAAGTCAAAGTGGTTTCGTAACATTTGAACAACTAGAAGAGCGTTTGCGGGACACCGCAAAAGCAGAGCAGCTCCGAAACTTTGGGTCCCGCCTTTCCCTGTTCCGCCTTCTCCTCAGCATAAATAAAATGGGATTTTTTTTGGACCAAACTTTGTTCATTATTCAAGTTATTCTAACAAGTTGAATCATCACTGGGGTCACTTTTCACAAGTGTGTTCTTAAAACCTATTTCTGATTTCAAAATTGGATCAAAGGATTAACATGGCCTGAACCAATATCTCATGACCTTGACCTTGACCTTAGACCTTCAAGGTCACACCATCAACGATAACTTTTCATTGTGTATAACAATCATGCAATGACTCAAAGTGTTCATTGTTAACATAAGGCATATTCACAATAGCATGCTTAAGTTGTGACCTTGCTGTGACCTTGACCTTTGACAGATTTTAGCGAAAACTTTTTCAAATCTTGGTCTATCTCCATAGTTGATATATACCAAATAAGAGCCTGACAGCACAAAAACGTTTGAAGTTATCATGTTTACAAGGATTATTGTAGTTATTAAAGCACTCATGACCTTGACCTTTGACCTTGAATGTGAACATGTCAAAATCATTTACCAGATTTATAAGAAAGAAGCTATGTATATGAGGTGTTAATACCTTCTTGGAAACAAGTAGTATTTGAGTTATGAGCGGAACCAAAAGTGTGACCATAGACGCGCACACAAAGACGCTTAAAAGTGGAAAATCTGAAAAAATAATCATGGAATCTGAGGGAAACATAGAAAAGGCACATTTAGGGACCATAAAGTGTACATGTATAAAGTTTCATAACAATTGAACAAGTAGTATTTGAGTTATGAGCGGAACCAAAAGTGTAAGCATAGACGCGCACACAAAGACGCTTAAAAGTGGAAAATCTGAAAAAAATAATCATGGAATCTGAGGGAAACATAGAAAAGGCACAACTAGGGACCATAAAGTGTACATGTATAAAGTTTCATAACAATTGAACAAGTAGTATTTGAGTTATGAGCGGAACCAAAAGTGTTCCGGACGGACGCAAGGACGGACGGACGCGCTGAGCGCTATATACCCCCGACTACTTCGTAGCTGGGGTATAACTAGTAATCATATATATTGGGCGATATGGGTTGATTTGCAAGTTAAGTGAAATTAATTGAACTGAAATCAGCATATATCGTATTCAGCACGTGCACGTATTTAAGCCAAATAAAGTATCTTGAAACAAAATGGGTGTCTCGACATACATGTAGTGACATATTATTTGAACAAGTAATCTTACAGTTTCATAAATGTAAGCAGAATGGAGTCATTTAAGTGCTTAAGAAAAGATTTCTTAACCTCCAATTACTTATCCTATTGTAAACTACGTAAACTGAAGGCGAACATATAATTATCATGACACTAATAATTTATGGTGACTCACACTCTATTAGTACATTTGCAAATACATGTTTATTTTCATTAAGAACCATTTTCAAGGCATATTTCGATAAACAATGTCACACAAATATGCCACTATGATATACTTTTTTATATACAGTCAAACCGCGATAGTCCGGCCACCAATAATACGAATCTTGCGGTGTCCGAACGGTAGCAAGCTGTAACCAAACTAATCTCTATATAAACTCATTAAATGTTGATTCATTAATCCGTTGAATCCGTTTCCGAATCCGAACGCCAATTAGCCGTAACGGATTAGTTAATAACAACTATTTCTGCTTCATTAATCCGGTGACAAGCGATCATCACACTGATTGGATCGGTAAACTTCAATGACAGTGGATTGACACGGGAGTTGAGCGTGTCAGTAGTTTGTGATTTTAATAGATTGTAATGTTTTACATTGTGTGTCAGTACTTTGTCATTTTAATAGATTGTAATGTTTTACATTGTGTGTCAGTACTTTGTGATTGTAATATATTAAATTTCTCATTTTGTGCGATAGTTATAAATATCCAGCGTGTCAAATTCATTTAATATTTTAAATACGTTCTCGTCTGTCTGTAGATTCAAAGGTTATCAACTCCATCTTGTTTAATTCATTTCACTATCCGAACGTTTTTGATGAAAAACGGAAGCGTTCGGATTATCGAGGCCTGACTGTACTCCAAAAACTGAATCAATTTCATTCACATAAGTTAAACATGTAAGACAAATATATATTATATTGATGATAATACATTGTTAAAATAGTGAATGGGTAAATATATTATACCAATGTTGATACAATAGTGTCCGCACTTGCACTTTCACATTGCTTATTCTGATTAACATATATTGATTAAGAGTAGTCAGATATTCTGATTTTTGCATATACCGTTATTTTATTAAACTGCATTGAACTTTGCGCAATAAAACTTATAACTCATTTAATAATAATTATAATAAGTGTTTACCACGAATGAATTCATTTCACGACAACCTCGTTTACAATAAAGAAAATAGAAGTCACATACATTGTATACAGAGAACAATCACACTTGATCAACTTCAACATCATTTAAAGGACGAATACTGGAGGAATAGGTGTATTTTGAATTTATTGGTTTTTAAACGCGGTAGTAAGAAGAAAGTTTGACGTATTCATCTGGATCAACAGAAATCTTCAGGGATAATTTTAAAACTATTTTGTCGTAAACGAAACTGCTATTTTACTGGCGTTAGAAGAACTTCTTCTAAGCGAAATAATTATTTACTAGAGACAAAGAACCATGCCGCCATTGGAAATCAAAAATTAATATGCTTTCAATGAAACAATGGTAAAAGAGAGCTGACACAAGTATGTCTATGGGAGGATCTACGTGTACGGGTATAAACACGCCGGGTCAACGTTGTCAATTATCGATAATATTTGCAGATCTCTCTTGTAAGTGACATGGCCCGTTGTGCGGCGTCCGTCCGTCATCCGTCGTCAAACCATAAACTTTTCACATTTTCGACTCCTCCTCATGAACCGCAGCACACCCAAAGCTGAAATTTTGCGGAGAGGTACCTTGCACACAGGGGGTCAAAGTTTGTTCATTTGAACTTCGCCACCCATCTAATATTGGCGTGGCAGGCATTATTAATAGAACCTTTAAACGACTTCTTCTCCGGAACCAGTTGACATAGGAAGATGACATTTTCAGATTTTACATATAAAATTTTATTTGTTCATTTGGTCCTGACCCCTCACCAAATATGGATGTGACAGGGGGTCCAACCTAAAATCTTTAAAAGACTTCTTCTTCAAAACGATTTGATACAGAGAATTAAAAGTTTCACATTTTAACAATCTGGGTCTACTCATGCTGCTCTCATATCTTAACATGTATGTTTTAGCAAATTTGCGAGTGAGTGATTAGCAGAGTGTGTAAAAACTCAAATGCAGAAAGGTTAATGTTAATTCTTTTAGTTATTCCCCTTTTGTATTATTCCCTCAATCAGATCCTATTATTCACCATTGGAAGTCTGTTGGCTATCCGTGTGCTGAGAAGGGTACAATTATACCAAATCATACCATGCCATGCATAATGGTTTGCGGTTTCAAAAGTTAAAACAAGATGATATCGAAATATATATATAATAGGCTATGACGGCAAATGGAAACTAACTAATTTCCCAGACTCAATAGATGGAACACATATAATGATGATTGAACACATTCTCACAGTAAGTGAATCCTATCGAATGCAAATGGGGAAGGCATATTCTCAAATCATGAGACAAACAGTGAAAAAAGACATTTACTACTAAACTAAACCAAGTAAAGCTCCCTTCCTCTTTCGCCCTCACACCCAAACCTTTAGGCTTGAAGAGCTAAAATATGTTAATTAATTTCATCAGTGGTAAATTGTTGCTAAACTACGTTTACACAGTGATATTATTAATAAACTAATAAGATGTACATATCTATAATAATCTACAATAATTACTTTTCAAATTTAATAAATATGAGCAAAACCATTCAAGTCTTAAAGGGAAGATTGTGTAAGTCCCATTAACTTATCCGAATGTAAGCTAAGCTCCATACACTGAAGGCGTTAATCCTATTATAGTCATACTAAAGATTCATGACATTGCGCTGAGTTCACTATTAGTAAATTTTCCCAAAACGTCTTTTCTCCCTTTAGAACTATTTCCGTGTCATACAAATATTCTACTGTGATATTTTTATATAGTATACTCTTCGCACACTGCTTCAATTTGATGTGTACATTAAAACCAAGTGAAACAAGTTTTTTTTATTATGATTTTATTCTTTCCTTTAATTTTTTATTGAATGGCTAAATAATATACAAGTGTTGATACCATAGACTTCCTACTAACCTGCATCCTTATTATGTTGATGAATATATATCAAAAGTAATCAAAGTGCGCCGATTTATATAAACTTTACTTTGCTCGATTAAATCTATCATATTCAGTCACATAAGTATGTCTAAGGAAGTATCTATGTACAGGTTTACACACACGATGTCAACTTTTTTGAATTAATCTATTATAGTTTTAATTGTCATGGATTTCTCAATTATTCACCGTAAGTTGTTTTATAGAGAAATCTCATTATATGTTTAATCAAATTCTTAATAAAAAATAAACTTGTATTAATTATATTTATATAATAGCGACCTTTGGGGATTTAAAGTGGAATCATTTATCAAAATCATTCTTATGTTATGTGAATCAAATATCAAGTGAAATGAAAAGAAATTGAATGAAACCAGTATTCTATTGTTATGTAAAAGATTACGGTCGACATGTCAATATCGCTCTTTCGGTCTTTCGCTCTTTCGCTCTTTCGCTCTATCGCTCTTTCGCTCTATCGCTCTTTCGCTTTATCGTTCTTTCGCTTTATCGCTCTTTCGCTTTATCGCTCTTTCGCTTTATCGCTCTTTCGCTTAATCGCTTTATCGCTTAATCGCTTTATCGCTCTTTCGCTTTATCGCTCTTTCGCTTTATCGCTCTTTCGCTTTATCGCTCTTTCGCTTTATCGCTCTTTCGCTTTATCGCGTTGTTATTATCGCTTTATCGCTCTTTCGCTTTATCGCTCTTTCGCTTTATCGCTCTTTCGCTTTATCGCGCTGTTATTATCGCTTTATCGCTCTTTCGCTTTATCGCTCTTTCGCTTTATCGCTCTTTCGCTTTATCACTCTTTCGCTTTATCGCCTTTTCGCTTTATCGCTCTTTCGCTTTATCGCTCTTTCGCTTTATCGCTCTTTCGCTTTATCGTGCTGTTATTATCGCTTTAGCCCGTTGTTATATCGCTTTGTCGTGCGGCGTTATCGCTTTGTCGTGCGACACTATCGCTTTGTCGTGCGACACTATCGCTTTGTCGTGCGGCGTTATCGCTTTGTCGTGCGGCGTTATCGCTTTGTCGTGCGGCGTTATCGCTTTGTCGTGTTGCTCTATCGCTTTGTCGTGCAGCCTTATCGCTTTGTCGTGTGACTATATCGCTTTATCGCTTTGTCGTGTTGATACCAGAGGGCGAAAGAGCGATGTCCCCTCTCGGCCATCATAGATACATATGTGAATGACAAAAGGCCTTTAAGTTTTTCGGACAAACAGACGTACAGACGAACATGTGAAAAACAATACACCACTGGCATCTCCGATTCGAGATCATACACCCAATACCAAAAGAAACTTTGCATCTCAGTTGATTTTATCATATGTATGTTTTTCAATTACAAATATTTCAAGTTTTGGACATCGTACACTAAAACTGAAAAGTAATGGCGTTTTGTCATCAGTCAAATATTTTTTTCAGAAGTTTTTAATTTTTTTACAAAAAATGAAATTTTAAAAAAATTAAAAAATTCAACTTTTAATTTTGACAAGACACACATGTTAAGCGACTAACGCACTACTGAAACAGTTTTACAATACTTAAAAACCCAAATCCAATCGTTGCCTATTATGTGATTTATTAAGACAAGAAGATGGGTGCAAAGTTTCTTTTGGTATTGGGTTTATATATATATATATATATATATATATATATATATATATATATATATATATATATATATATCACTTGTCATACATCATACATACTCTCAGCATGCTCAGTGGGAAAAGTTTTATTTTAATAGATGTATTTAACTAACTTTTTAAAAAAGTGGTAAGGAGTGAAAGGCCTAATATTTCAATGGGCAGATTGTTCTACGAACCGTTCCACTCTCCATATCCCTTTGTGGACATAGAAGGAACACATACATGACATATGGTTCACGATGCATAAGTTATCAGAATAGATACGTCTAAATACCGAGAACATAATATAATCTACCTGACTAAATTCTTCGTTAAATCGTTAGGACTAGTTAAATGAATGTGTATTTCCAGGTAGGAATGTGCCCTACGTGTGTCAACAGCCAGGTAACCTCTCCCAGGTTTACGATCATATCGACAATGAGTTCATCAACATCAACAACAGCATGGTGTACTTCGATAAATGCAATATTCGTGTGGAAGGAAACGTGTCTGGCGAGTTATACAGCAGTGAGCTCCCTTGTCTGTATGGATATCAGTATGAGGACAGGAAGGACGACTCCCTGATGTCAGACGTACGTTATTCAGGTTACTGTTTTTTAGATCAGATCAGAAATAGCGCATCAGTGAATAAAACGCAAATATGTTTACCTGACCCACTTTTATTTCGTTAAATATATATAAATGATAACAGTTGTTTTTTTCCAAACATACTTGAAAATGTTAATCAATATAGGGATGTGAATAAGATATCAAGGCATTCTTCAGTGAGGTTGTGATGACTCTGACGTTAAATTTAGGGCTTCTTGCTCAAAAGAACATTGTGTCTGACAAATCCCCTATGTGGAGATTGGGTGAGACTCTGTGGATCCTCAGTGAAGATGTCAGACTCTACTCACTGGTTTGGTCATATATATATTGCTAACTGATTAACTCATATTCCAGTTTGACATCGTGTGTGACAAAGCTCCACTGAGGAGTCTGGGTCAGACTCTCTTGATCCTGGGTCAAGGTATTGGAGCGGCTTTTCTCACTTGGTTCTCGGACCGATACGGACGTCGCACAATCCTCGTCCTCTCTCACGCCATCTTTTTCTGTCTCGGGGTCGGGATCGCCTTCGTACCAACATATACATTCTTCCTGGTGCTCAGAGTCTTTCTGGGGATGTGTCAGCAGGTGCGTGTTATCAAACCCATTTCAAAATCTCTAATAAGATGTCTCAAGAAATTTAAAATCAGAAAACGAACGATATTCACATACGCAAGAGGCTTTCACTTTTTTATTTACATTATTGAATTATTTAAGGGCATAGTCCTGGGCTATTCTACAATCGACGTGGAATCGTTTTCAACTCGATACCGAAGGTACGGTGGTATGGTTGGCAGTTTGTTCTGGAGCGCTTGCGCTTGCCTCATCCCCCTGATTGCCTACTTGATGCGTGCCTACTCCTGGAGATGGAAACAACTTGCCTACTGCTCGGTATCCCTCTGTGTCATTGTCCAGTTCTTGTAAGTCGGATAGTGTCCTAAGCTATTCTGCTGTTTAACACAATGTCCAAATAATTACGTGTTCACATCTTTAAATTAATTTTACATGACTTCATTGGAATATTTCTTTTAATAGTCAGGATGACATTGACTCATTTTGTTTAATATTGACTTCAATAGATCTTCCCTTTCCATTTTTTAACAATCTAAAAGACATCTAAGCATTGTATGTGAAAGGTTCATGGACGAGACCCTGTCATGGCTGATCACAAACCGGAAGGTCAAGCGGGTCGAAAGGAACTTGAAGAAGGCTGCGAGAATGGAAGGAAAGAAGGAAGAGGAAGTGCTTGAGGTGTATCGGAAGTACCAAGAACGGGACGAGAAGGAACGAGAAGCAAAAGCCAAGGCGGAGAAGGAGATGGCGACAGCTGGGAGTAAAGCTAAGAAACCGAAAGACCCTAGAAAACCATCATTCCTAGATCTCGTGAAGAGAAAGAGGCTAGCTCTGACAGTGGCCGTATTATGGTTCACGTGGTGGGTTTCGTTTGTCTTCTTCCTTTATAATCTCTCCATGAAAACCACAAGCATTTGCAAAATTGTAAACATGATCAAACTTATGTGATTTTAGATACATGCTCATTCTGATACAATGTCAGCTTACGTTCAAGTTTATAGCTCATTATGAAAACCACTGATGCTAGATAGCTCATGTTTTAGAATATCATATTAATAAGATGTAGAACAAGATTTGTCAGTGTCTGTTCAAAACAAATAAGGAGGTGACAGGGTTACACTTTCAAGTGATGCATCCCTTAATTATTTCTTTCTGTTTCAGGCATATTTTGAGCTGTTTTATATCCATAAAATACCTAAAGAAGACATTTTCACACGATTTGAGAGCAATATATATGGGGTAAAGTGGCAAAATATGCGTGTAAAAGAGATCGCCCCTTAAACACTAGAATGCTGAAATCGCCTGTGGAAGTCATACAAAAACTGATTATCTTCAGAGCCTATCGATTTACTTTTTATAAGAATTTTATAGAAGAATACTGCAGTTTTATTAAGTTTGTTCAACAGTATATACATTATATATTTCGTCCTATAGGATCACAGACAGCATGACGTACTTCGGACTGTACATGACTGCAGACACTCTGGTTGGAGATCGTTACATCAACGTGTTTCTACTTTCCTTCGTTCCTGCTGCATCTTCTATTGTTTTCTGGTTCATGGTTGACAGGTATATCCCGTTTATGTAGCACACAGAGATGTTAGGCCCATTTCAATATTCGATATCGTAATATACCCTAGTTTGGATCATGATCCAAAAGTCTATAGATGTTAATAACAATAATTTATACTTGAATGGTGACACTGTGCCTCTTCAAATACAATTGGGTGCTGAAATCGATATTTCAAAATTATTTTGGGATATGAAGTTTCATTGCAGTTTAATATTGACACAATATAGATATCAAGTTAATAAAGATAACGTCCAGATAGTGTACCTTCTCGGACTTCAATTCGTTGACGAATTATTGCTGTACTAGCTAGCTACTACTAGGAGTTGAATACAAAAAATATATTTCACTCGCCAATCTAGCCTTGTTAAAGAGATAAAACGACGTTTTTATGTATTTATTTTAAAAACACATGAACACATAATGTTTCCAAATTGTAAAACATCTTTAGCTTAAAGATGACTTTTGGAGACATTGTGTAACTATGTTTATTCGTCTTTGTCACCCGTGGATCAAAATATTATGTCTTTTTTTTGGACGAGGTGTCATTTTTATTGCCGGATAGTTTATTGAATAATGATTTTTACGGATACCGTTGAGTATAATGACCAAGATATTTGTTCTATATAACAGATACGGTAGAAAGAAGACCAGTATGGTATTACATGGGACTGGAGCAGTCGGGCTCCTCACAGCAACAGCCATCAAAACATGGGCAGGTGTGTAGATATTATGATTATACCTGTGGCTTTCATCTCTACAAAACACGCATTTATGTCGTGGGTCGACAACTGATGATATGAATGTCGATTTAAATGTATATTTCCTTCACTCTGTACTCTACCAAATGTAATATTTACTTTTAGTTACCGAATGTAATGTAACGTTTAGTGACCAAATGTAAAATTAACTTTTAGTTACCAAATGTAATGTAACGTTTAGTGACCAAATGTAATTAACAAATGTAATATAACGTTTAGTGACCAAATGTAATATTAACTTTTAGTTACCAAATGTAATGTAACATTAAGTGACCAAATGTATAATTAACGTTTTGTTACCGAATGTAATGTAACGTTTAGTGACCAAAGATAATATTAACTTTTAGTTACCGAATTTAATGTAACGTTTAGTGACCAAATGTAAAATTAACTTTTAGTTACCAAATGTAATGTAACGTTTAGTGATCAAATGTAATTAACGTTTAGTTACCAAATGCAATGTAACCTTTAGTGACCAAATATAATATTAACTTTTAGTTACCAAATGTAATGTAACGTTTAGTGACCAAATGTAATATTAACTTTTAGTTACCAAATGTAATGTAACCTATAGTGACCAAATGTAATATTAACTTTTAGTAACCAAATGTAATGTAACGTTTAGTGACCAAATGTAATATTAACTTTTAGTTACCAAATGTTATGTAACCTTTAGTGACCAAACGTAATATTAACGTTTTGTTACCAAATATAATGTAACCTTTAGTGACCAAATGTAATATCAACTTATAGTTAGCAAATGTACCAAAGAAAACATACTCGTATTTGTTATTATAAAGTTTATTTGTTCGTAGACCTAAACGATCATATATATCTTGTTAGTTATATTGAGTGTTTTATCGTGTCCGTAACAAAATATGTACTGTCACCTATACACATATATAAACATGAGAGTCATAATCCTTCACCTGTAAATAAAAACAGGTATTGGCTTCACGTCAGTCTTGATTCTAAATATCCAACCTGATGCTTGTGTAAGTCTAGTTGACTAACCTTAATCTTACACATTGACAAAAAGAGAGAAAAAATCGTACCAATAACTTTGTATGTGAGTATACATGTATCTCAATGTAACACGGTAATTATGTACATGCACGCTTTTTTGCATATTCTTTTTTCTCAAATTTGCCATTTACTATTAAAGTTAATAGAATATATGGTTACGTTAGAGAATAAAACTCTCATTACACGACCCATTAAGCCATATCGGTAGAAAACTGTTATCCGTATTGGTAGAAAATGGTGCAACGGATTAAGGGAGAATTTTGAGGAACTCTTCAGTGTGAGAGGTAAATTTGTAGGTCTCATGCAATTTTGAGTTTTCAGACAGCAAAGATGGTTGACCATTCCATCATGGTGCCATATTCAAAATTCCACTCGGAGTGTTTAGGTATCCCTACATACATCAGTCAGATCATTTGAACTACCTTCGGCCGACCAATTTAGTGTGAACACCTTAAAATGGCCTCTCGAAGAGGCCTTTTAAGATGAAAAAAAACTTTTATCCTTAGAAAACGATATTATCTAAAAGGATGTTATGTATACGAGGTAAATATAGTCAATATTGCGCACTACTTATTGTAGTTGGTGACTGGGCTGGAACTGCAGTGACTGTCTTCACCTGTATCGGGATGTTCGGAGCTTCTGGAGCCTGGGGAGTCACCTTCTTCTTCACCCCGGAAATGTTCCCTACAAATCTCAGGTCAGTACCTAGAAACACATATCATTAACTTTTTTAACTCATTTTTTATTTTCTATTCATGACGTAAATGGATTGAGGACAGGTCTTTCTACAAAAAATACGAACTTTAGCGTTTTTGCTAAAATTTAAATTTTTCTTACCCAACCTCTTTAATCATTCTACAAATTGTTTATTTGATCTATGAAGGTCATTTCAATATTTCAAGTTCTCGCTGTCAAATTAATTCCAGAAACTTTGGACTTGGCACTTCATCTGCGTTCTCCAGACTCGGAGGGATGATCGGACCATTCGCTAGTCTCCTGGTAAGTTGTTGTGTTGTGTATAGTTGTGACACGATATGGTACAGTCGTGGCACGATATCCCCTATGAAAGTAATTATGGAAAGAGATATTTGTTTGACAAGCCATCAGCATGGTGTATTTCTGTAATGAATCTGAGAGAGAGAGAGATAGTTGTCCAAGCAACTATGTATATTTGACCTTTTGCGTATTGCTTCCAGGTGGAGTACGTTCCCTGGGGTCCTGGAGCAATATTCGGAGGTTGTTGTCTCTTGGTGACTGTGCTTATTAACCTCCTGCCAGAAACAATGGGACGAGAGTTGCCCGAGACTCTCGATGATATGAATGCCTGGTACAAGAAAGGAGGAGAGAAAAGCAAAAACCAACAAGACATGAAGCTAGAAGACGTTAGATTTTAGCGTTTTAAACTGCGCCAACAAAAGTGATCGTTTTCAATGAAAGACGTTCTCAGGATAAACTAAATGTTCTTGTCTATTTAGTTTGGACGATGTTGGTTCACCTGCCGATAACTCCAATGATGTACCTTTAAAATTGAGGGAGTTATAAGTTATTTTAAACGACGTATGGCAGCATTTTAAGATATGAAATATAATGTCGTTAACGTTTAGGCAGCATTGCTGTAAGAACATTAGTGGCGTCAAACGTTCTAACGACGTGCGCAGCTATCATTATCAATGTATAATTAGAGAGCAAAGAGAGATGTTAATCAATAAAATAATTTGATTAACTTATTAGCATGAAATATCTGTTGTGTTTTCGTGACAAAGAATCTTTTCGATATATTTAAGACCAATGTTGTTTGAAAGAACAGCGTTATAAAGACATATATACCTATACAACCTATCCTATTGGTTTAGTGATTACAGATTATTTGGCTCCAGTCAGAACTGTCCTATGAGGAAATTGGTAGGTGAACTGGGTATCACTTCATTTAGCTAGTTATCTAGTGAGGTAACTTGTCCAAACAAATCATGTAAGGGACATGCCAACCACTCCTCAAGATAATAGGGCTTTATTCCAACCACTCCTCAAGATAATAGGGCTTTATGTCAACCACTCCTCAAGATAATAGGGCTTTATTCAAACCACTCCTCGAGATAATAGGGCTTCATTCCAACCTCTCCTCAAGATAATAGGGCTTTATTCCAACCACTCCTCAAGATAATAGGGCTTTATTCCAACCACTCCTCAAGATAATAGGGCTTTATTCCAACCACTCCTCAAGATAATAGGGCTTTATTCCAACCACTCCTCAAGATAATAGGGCTTTATTCCAACCACTCCTCAAGATAATAGGGCTTTATTCCAACCACTCCTCAAGATAATAGGGCTTTATTCCAACCACTCCTCAAGATAATAGGGCTTTATGCCAACAACTCCTCAAGATAATAGCGCTTCATTCCAACCACTCCTCAAGATAATAGGGCTTCATTCCAACCACTCATCAAGATAATAGGGCTTTATTCCAACCACTCCTCAAGATAATAGGGCTTTATTCCAACCACTCCTCAAGATAATAGGGCTTTATTCCAACCACTCCTCAAGATAATAGGGCTTTATTCCAACCACTCCTCGAGATAATAGGGCTTTATTCCAACCACTCCTCAAGATAATAGGGCTTTATTCCAACCACTCCTCAAGATAATAGAGCTTTATTCCAACCACTCCTCAAGATAATAGGGCTTTATGCCAACCACTCCTCAAGATAATAGAGCTTTATTCCAACCACTCCTCAAGATAATAGGGCTTTATTCCAACCACTCCTCAAGATAATAGGGCTTCATTCCAACAACTCCTCAAGATAATAGGGCTTCATTCCAACCACTCCTCAAGATAAAAGGGCTTCATTCCAACCACTCCTCAAGATAATAGGGCTTTATTCCAACCACTCCTCGAGATAATAGGGCTTTATTCCAACCACTCCTCGAGATTATAGGGCTTTAATCCAACCACTCCTCAAGATAATAGGGCTTTATTCCAACCACTCCTCAAGATAATAGGGCTTTATTCCAACCACTCCTCAAGATAATAGAGCTTTATTCCAACCACTCCTCAAGATAATAGGGCTTTATTCCAACCACTCCTCAAGATAATAGGTCTTTATGCCAACAACTCCTCAAGATAATAGGGCTTCATTCCAACCACTCCTCAAGATAATAGGGCTTCATTCCAACCACTCCTCAAGATAATAGGGCTTTATTCCAACCACTCCTCAAGATAATAGGGCTTTATTCCAACCACTCCTCAAGATAATAGGGCTTTATTCCAACCACTCCTCAAGATAATAGGGCTTTATTCCAACCACTCCTCAAGATAATAGGGCTTCATTCCAACAACTCCTCAAGATAATAGGGCTTCATTCCAACCACTCCTCAAGATAAAAGGGCTTCATTCCAACCACTCCTCAAGATAATAGGGCTTTATTCCAACCACTCCTCAAGATAATAGGGCTTTATTCCAACTACTCCTCAAGATAATAGGGCTTTATTCCAACTACTCCTCAAGATAATAGGGCTTCATTCCAACAACTCCTCAAGATAATAGGGCTTCATTCCAACCACTCCTCAAGATAATAGGGCTTTATTCCAACCACTCCTCAAGATAATAGGGCTTTATTCCAACTACTCCTCAAGATAATAGGGCTTTATTCCAACTACTCCTCAAGATAATAGGGCTTTATTCCAACTACTCCTCAAGATAATAGGGCTTTATTCCAACCACTCCCCAAGATAATAGGGCTTTATTCCAACCACTCCTCAAGATAATAGGGCTTTATTCCAACCACTCCTCAAGATAATAGGGCTTTATTCCAACCACTCCTCAAGATAATAGGGCTTTATTCCAACCACTCCTCAAGATAATAGAGCTTTATTCCAACCACTCCTCAAGATAATAGGGCTTTATTCCAACCACTCCTCAAGATAAAAGGCTTCATTCCAACCACTCCTCAAGATAATAGGGCTTCATTCCAACCACTCCTCAAGATAATAGGGCTTTATTCCAACCACTCCTCGAGATAATAGGGCTTTATTCCAACCACTCCTCGAGATAATATTGCTTTATTCCAACCACTCCTCAAGATAATAGGGCTTTATTCCAACCACTCCTCAAGATAATAGGGCTTTATTCCAACCACTCCTCAAGATAATAGAACTTTATTCCAATCACTCCTCAAGATAATAGGGCTTTATTCCAACCACTCCTCAAGATAATAGGTCTTTATGCCAACAACTCCTCAAGATAATAGGGCTTCATTCCAACCACTCCTCAAGATAATAGGGCTTCATTCCAACCACTCCTCAAGATAATAGGGCTTTATTCCAACCACTCCTCAAGATAATAGGGCTTTATTCCAACCACTCCTCAAGATAATAGGGCTTTATTCCAACCACTCCTCAAGATAATAGGGCTTTATTCCAACCACTCCTCAAGATAATAGGGCTTCATTCCAACAACTCCTCAAGATAATAGGGCTTCATTCCAACCACTCCTCATGATAAAAGGGCTTCTTTCCAACCACTCCTCAAGATAATAGGGCTTTATTCCAACCACTCCTCAAGATAATAGGGCTTTATTCCAACTACTCCTCAAGATAATAGGGCTTTATTCCAACTACTCCTCAAGATAATAGGGCTTCATTCCAACAACTCCTCAAGATAATCGGGCTTCATTCCAACCACTCCTCAAGATAATAGGGCTTTATTCCAACCACTCCTCAAGATAATAGGGCTTTATTCCAACTACTCCTCAAGATAATAGGGCTTTATTCCAACTACTCCTCAAGATAATAGGGCTTTATTCCAACTACTCCTCAAGATAATAGGGCTTTATTCCAACCACTCCCCAAGATAATAGGGCTTTATTCCAACCACTCCTCAAGATAATAGGGCTTTATTCCAACCACTCCTCAAGATAATAGGGCTTTATTCCAACCACTCCTCAAGATAATAGGGCTTTATTCCAACCACTCCTCAAGATAATAGAGCTTTATTCCAACCACTCCTCAAGATAATAGGGCTTTATTCCAACCACTCCTCAAGATAAAAGGCTTCATTCCAACCACTCCTCAAGATAATAGGGCTTCATTCCAACCACTCCTCAAGATAATAGGGCTTTATTCCAACCACTCCTCGAGATAATAGGGCTTTATTCCAACCACTCCTCGAGATAATATTGCTTTATTCCAACCACTCCTCAAGATAATAGGGCTTTATTCCAACCACTCCTCAAGATAATAGGGCTTTATTCCAACCACTCCTCAAGATAATAGAACTTTATTCCAATCACTCCTCAAGATAATAGGGCTTTATTCCAACCACTCCTCAAGATAATAGGTCTTTATGCCAACAACTCCTCAAGATAATAGGGCTTCATTCCAACCACTCCTCAAGATAATAGGGCTTCATTCCAACCACTCCTCAAGATAATAGGGCTTTATTCCAACCACTCCTCAAGATAATAGGGCTTTATTCCAACCACTCCTCAAGATAATAGGGCTTTATTCCAACCACTCCTCAAGATAATAGGGCTTTATTCCAACCACTCCTCAAGATAATAGGGCTTCATTCCAACAACTCCTCAAGATAATAGGGCTTCATTCCAACCACTCCTCAAGATAAAAGGGCTTCTTTCCAACCACTCCTCAAGATAATAGGGCTTTATTCCAACCACTCCTCAAGATAATAGGGCTTTATTCCAACCACTCCTCAAGATAATAGGGCTTTATTCAAACCACTCCTCAAGATAATAGGGCTTTATTCCAACCACTCCTCAAGATAATAGGGCTTTATTCCAACTACTCCTCAAGATAATAGGGCTTCATTCCAACAACTCATAAGATGATAGGGCTTCATTCCAACCACTCCTCAAGATAAAAGGGCTTCATTCCAACCACTCCTCAAGATAATAGGGCTTTATTCCAACTACTCCTCAAGATAATAGGGCTTTATTCCAACTACTCCTCAAGATAATAGGGCTTTATTCCAACTACTCCTCAAGATAATAGGGCTTTATTCCAACTACTCCTCAAGATAATAGGGCTTTATTCCAACCACTCCCCAAGATAATAGGGCTTTATTCAAACCACTCCTCAAGATAATAGGGCTTTATTCCAACCACTCCTCAAGATAATAGGGCTTTATTCCAATCACTCCCCAAGATAATAGGGCTTTATTCAAACCACTCCTCAAGATAATAGGGCTTTATTCCAACCACTCCTCAAGATAATAGGGCTTTATTCCAACCACTCCTCAAGATAATAGGGCTTTATTCCAACCACTCCTCAAGATAATAGGGCTTCATTCCAACCACTCCTCAAGATAATAGGGCTTCATTCCAACCACTCCTCAAGATAATAGGGCTTCATTCCAACCACTCCTCAAGATAAAAGGGCTTCATTCCAACCACTCCTCAAGATAATAGGGCTTTATTCCAACCACTCCTCAAGATAATAGGGCTTTATTCCAACTACTCCTCAAGATAATAGGGCTTTATTCCAACTACTCCTCAAGATAATAGGGCTTTATTCCAACCACTCCTCAAGATAATAGGGCTTCATTCCAACAACTCCTCAAGATAATAGGGCTTCATTCCAACCACTCCTCAAGATAATAGGGCTTTATTCCAACCACTCCTCAAGATAATAGGGCTTTATTCCAACTACTCCTCAAGATAATAGGGCTTTATTCCAACTACTCCTCAAGATAATAGGGCTTTATTCCAACTACTCCTCAAGATAATAGGGCTTTATTCCAACCACTCCCCAAGATAATAGGGCTTTATTCCAACCACTCCTCAAGATAATAGGGCTTTATTCCAACCACTCCTCAAGATAATAGGGCTTTATTCCAACCACTCCTCAAGATAATAGGGCTTTATTCCAACCACTCCTCAAGATAATAGAGCTTTATTCCAACCACTCCTCAAGATAATAGGGCTTTATTCCAACCACTCCTCAAGATAAAAGGCTTCATTCCAACCACTCCTCAAGATAATAGGGCTTCATTCCAACCACTCCTCAAGATAATAGGGCTTTATTCCAACCACTCCTCGAGATAATAGGGCTTTATTCCAACCACTCCTCGAGATAATATTGCTTTATTCCAACCACTCCTCAAGATAATAGGGCTTTATTCCAACCACTCCTCAAGATAATAGGGCTTTATTCCAACCACTCCTCAAGATAATAGAACTTTATTCCAATCACTCCTCAAGATAATAAGGCTTTATTCCAACCACTCCTCAAGATAATAGGTCTTTATGCCAACAACTCCTCAAGATAATAGGGCTTCATTCCAACCACTCCTCAAGATAATAGGGCTTTATTCCAACCACTCCTCAAGATAATAGGGCTTTATTCCAACCACTCCTCAAGATAATAGGGCTTTATTCCAACCACTCCTCAAGATAATAGGGCTTTATTCCAACCACTCCTCGAGATAATAGGGCTTCATTCCAACAACTCCTCAAGATAATAGGGCTTCATTCCAACCACTCCTCAAGATAATAGGGCTTCTTTCCAACCACTCCTCAAGATAATAGGGCTTTATTCCAACCACTCCTCAAGATAATAGGGCTTTATTCCAACCACTCCTCAAGATAATAGGGCTTTATTCCAACCACTCCTCAAGATAATAGGGCTTTATTCCAACCACTCCTCAAGATAATAGGGCTTTATTCCAACTACTCCTCAAGATAATAGGGCTTCATTCCAACAACTCCTCAAGATGATAGGGCTTCATTCCAACCACTCCTCAAGATAAAAGGGCTTCATTCCAACCACTCCTCAAGATAATAGGGCTTTATTCCAACTACTCCTCAAGATAAAAGGGCTTTATTCCAACTACTCCTCAAGATAATAGGGCTTTATTCCAACTACTCCTCAAGATAATAGGGCTTTATTCCAACGACTCCTCAAGATAATAGGGCTTTATTCCAACCACTCCCCAAGATAATAGGGCTTTATTCCAACCACTCCTCAAGATAATAGGGCTTTATTCCAACCACTCCTCAAGATAATAGGGCTTTATTCCAACCACTCCTCAAGATAATAGGGCTTTATTCCAACCACTCCTCAAGATAATAGGGCTTTATTCCAACCACTCCTCAAGATAATAGGGCTTTATTCCAACCACTCCTCAAGATAATAGGGCTTCATTCCAACCACTCCTCAAGATAATAGGGCTTCATTCCAACCACTCCTCAAGATAATAGGGCTTCATTCCAACCACTCCTCAAGATAATAGGGCTTTATTCCAACCACTCCTCAAGATAATAGGGCTTTATGCCAACAACTCCTCAAGATAATAGGGCTTTATTCCAACCACTCCTCAAGATAATAGGGCTTTATTCCAACCACTCCTCAAGATAATAGGGCTTTATTCCAACTACTCCTCAAGATAATAGGGCTTTATTCCAACTACTCCTCAAGATAATAGGGCTTCATTCCAACAACTCCTCAAGATAATATGGCTTCATTCCAACCACTCCTCAAGATAAAAGGGCTTCATTCCAACCACTCCTCAAGATAATAGGGCTTTATTCCAACCACTCCTCAAGATAATAGGACTTTATTCCAACTACTCCTCAAGATAATAGGGCTTTATTCCAACTACTCCTCAAGATAATAGGGCTTTATTCCAACTACTCCTCAAGATAATAGGGCTTTATTCCAACCACTCCCCAAGATAATAGGGCTTTATTCCAACCACTCCTCAAGATAATAGGGCTTTATTCCAACCACTCCTCAAGATAATAGGGCTTCATTCCAACCACTCCTCAAGATAATAGGGCTTTATTCCAACCACTCCTCAAGATAATAGAGCTTTATTCCAACCACTCCTCAAGATAATAGGGCTTTATTCCAACCACTCCTCAAGATAAAAGGCTTCATTCCAACCACTCCTCAAGATAATAGGGCTTCATTCCAACCACTCCTCAAGATAATAGGGCTTTATTCCAACCACTCCTCGAGATAATAGGGCTTTATTCCAACCACTCCTCGAGATAATATTGCTTTATTCCAACCACTCCTCGAGATAATATTGCTTTATTCCAACCACTCCTCAAGATAATAGGGCTTTATTCCAACCACTCCTCAAGATAAAAGGGCTTTATTCCAACCACTCCTCAAGATAATAGAACTTTATTCCAATCACTCCTCAAGATAATAGGGCTTTATTCCAACCACTCCTCAAGATAATAGGTCTTTATGCCAACAACTCCTCAAGATAATAGGGCTTCATTCCAACCACTCCTCAAGATAAAAGGGCTTCATTCCAACCACTCCTCAAGATAATAGGGCTTTATTCCAACCACTCCTCAAGATAATAGGGCTTTATTCCAACCACTCCTCAAGATAATAGGGCTTTATTCCAACCACTCCTCAAGATAATAGGGCTTTATTCCAACCACTCCTCAAGATAATAGGGCTTCATTCCAACAACTCCTCAAGATAATAGGGCTTCATTCCAACCACTCCTCAAGATAAAAGGGCTTCTTTCCAACCACTCCTCAAGATAATAGGGCTTTATTCCAACCACTCCTCAAGATAATAGGGCTTTATTCCAACCACTCCTCAAGATAATCGGGCTTTATTCCAACCACTCCTCAAGATAATAGGGCTTTATTCCAACCACTCCTCAAGATAATAGGGCTTTATTCCAACTACTCCTCAAGATAATAGGGCTTCATTCCAACCACTCCTCAAGATGATAGGGCTTCATTCCAACCACTCCTCAAGATAAAAGGTCTTCATTCCAACCACTCCTCAAGATAATAGGGCTTTATTCCAACTACTCCTCAAGATAATAGGGCTTTATTCCAACTACTCCTCAAGATAATAGGGCTTTATTCCAACTACTCCTCAAGATAATAGGGCTTTATTCCAACTACTCCTCAAGATAATAGGGCTTTATTCCAACCACTCCCCAAGATAATAGGGCTTTATTCCAACCACTCCTCAAGATAATAGGGCTTTATTCCAACCACTCCTCAAGATAATAGGGCTTTATTCCAACCACTCCTCAAGATAATAGGGCTTTATTCCAACCACTCCTCAAGATAATAGGGCTTCATTCCAACCACTCCTCAAGATAATAGGGCTTCATTCCAACCACTCCTCAAGATAATAGGGCTTCATTCCAACCACTCCTCAAGATAATAGGGCTTTATTCCAACCACTCCTCAAGATAATAGGGCTTGTTCTGAAGGATTCTGGATTTCCCGGCTCATGAAACATTCGCAAAAACGTAACTGAAATTGACATGATTTCGTTGCTGCACGTGCTGAAAGCACGTGTTGGCTTTCACTTTTGATTTTGGCTTTGTTGAGAGCAGTCGCATTTTCTTGGCGGCTGTTTCTCTTAAATTTTGAACTTTACAAACAAGATGTAATTTCGAACTTGTTTGTAGGCATTTTGTAAATGCCCTTTTGAATCTTGGTGCAAAATAATGTTCGTATTTGCACAACTTTGAGGGTTTCACATTCGGTGATTCTCAAGAGTATTTTATATTCGTTTACAAGTGCAGTAGAGTAACAGGGTCTCAACTTGCATTATTTGGCGGTTTTTGACACTAGTATTGTCATATTCGGACGTTAGTGTTCTAAACAAACTGTAAATATATTGTACATATTTTGGGGTATATTTTGGGTTTATCCTTTGTAATAAAATAACTGAATTGCAAGACCAAAGTGCTCTGTTGTTATTACCGTTAAAAAACAAGCTTCCACTGCGTTCCAAAATGGTAGCAGAGCGTGGTTATTAATCATGTTTTGCTGAGCACTTTTCTTGATATTCAGTTGTTTTCAGTCTTGAGGTATTGGCGGTTTCGGAAAACCAATGTATGGCTTTTGTGTACTGGTTGTTGATCAGTTTAGTGCTTGCTAGCAATGCACATAGTTTGACAGAAAGTGAGAAATTCGAAATGTCACAAATAAGTGACGTGTCCCACAAGGGGACTACCAAGGTAAGTCTCGGTGATGAGATTACGTTAGAAACTGTTGCAAACCTTTCTCTTCCGTCCTCAAGCTATGAGGAAGAACTTAATAATGAAGATAAAATTATCAAACTCAAAGGGCAGAAGATGGTTTTGAAATCTGCATTCACAAAGTCTAAAAACAGGTTAGAGAAATTGATTGACAATGAACAAGCTCCTTCACGTCATGACGTAAGGGAAGCAATTGACAGAGTTAGTGAATGTCAAGGTAAGGCAATTGACGTTATCGTTCAGCTTTCTGAACTTTTCAGATCTCTCGGTGATAGACACACTAGTGCTAAAGTTATGGAAGAAGGTGAACTGTTAGAGGAGATTGGTACTAGCGCTCAAAATGATGCTCAAAGGTACCTCAAAAGTAGGTCAGATGCCTCATCTCAACGTTCTCAGCAAAGTGACAGGAAAGAATCGTTCAGTCCTTCTCAACAATTTCGAACACCACTTTCTCAAAATACTAGGCAATATGTTGAAAAACATACCACACCTACACTTTCACACAATAATGACATTGGCACTGATATGTGGAAGCAGTTAAAGCGTGTATCGATACCTGTCTTCACTGGTGATGCTAAGGCATATGAGGGCTGGAAAGCTGCTTTTAGTGCTTGTGTAGACCAAGCGCCTGCAACTCCTGAATACAAATTGCTTCAGTTACGCCAGTATGTTGGGGGTGAAGCCTTGAAAGTTATTCAAGATTTAGGGCACTCAGCTTCTGCTTATGATGTCGCGTTAGAAAGACTTGACAGAAAGTTTGGTGGTATGCGCAGACACATTGCATTACAGCCTGAAGAGATATCAAATTTTAGTCCTATTCGTTCTGGAAATGCAAAGGATGTAGGGCGATTTGCTGACATGTTGGATTTGGTAGTGGTAAATATGAAAGAATCTGATAGATTTGAGGAGTTGGGCTATGGTTCGTTGTATGTACAGCTTCTTAAAAAAATGACAGAACCAATGATTGGTAATTACCAAAGATGGATTTATGAAACTCAAAGACAGGAGTCTGTTGAAACTTTGCGTGAGTGGGTTTTGATGGAGGCAGAGTTTCGCACTATTGCTTCAGAGACCGTTCATGGGGTTAGTAAAATAGGAAGACCAATGAACAGAGACGTACGAAAACCAGGGTCATTCTTTGGTAAACAACGTGAATTTGATCAGAGGTGCAGGATATGTAACTCTAACCACAACATTTCAAGTTGTGGAAAGTTCAAGTCTTTGCCAGTCCCAAAAAGATGGGAAACTGCAAAACTGTTGAGTCTTTGCTTTAGGTGTCTGGGATCAAACCATTCCAGCAAGATGTGCAGTAGGAAAACACTGTGTGGAATTGACAATTGTGTATCTCAACACAATCAGCTACTTCATTCAAGCATGCGCAGTTGTGCTAATCATGAGAAAGGTAGTTCTGTAAAGTCGAGCAATGCTTCTTGCAATGAAAAGCAAAATCCTGAAACACCAATAGGTCATGATGCAAAGGTGACAATGTCGTCCACACAATATCACATGACAGATTTTGTATCATTACGCACGGTTCCTGTTGTTTTAAAAAATGGGTCAAAGAGAATAGTCGTAAATGCATTGTTAGACGACGCAAGTACACAAACTTACATTAATGAAGATGTGTCCTCACAGTTGGGATTGGTTGGTAAAAAACAGACTGTTGCTGTCAATGTACTGAATGGTCGAAGTGAGAAGTTTCCATCACAATGTGTTCAGTTTGGTATTGAAAGTTTGGATGGGGTAGTTGATATCTCTCTTTCTGCATTGACTACAACCAGAGTTACTGGTCAGATGAGAGTTGTAGATTGGCAGAAACACCATAAACAGTGGCCACATTTGAAGGACATACATTTTCCCAAAGTTCAGACTCCACACATTGTTGATTTGCTCATAGGGATGGATTATCTGGAACTGCATCGTTCTTATGAGGATGTGGTTGGGGGTGAAGGTCAACCTATCGCTAGATTGACTCCACTTGGGTGGACATGTGTTGGAAATGTCCCTGGTCATGAACAAGCCACGCTTTCCAATACGTTCTTCACGACTGAGTCCCAAAAAGATGTGGAACTCAATTCAATGCTTCATAAGTTCTGGGAAGTAGATGAGTTTAAATCTGATGGGCCAACCTTCACAAAACTAGATGAGTCCGTCATCTCTTTAGTTCAAGACACTATCAAGTACGAAAATGATAGATACGAAATTGGCATACCATGGAAGACTGTGCCACAGACTCTCCCACAAAACTATGAAATGGCCTATAAGCGTCTTTGTAGCACTGAGAAGAAATTGTCAAAGGACAATGTCGTTGGTGGGTCATATGAGAAAACTATCACAGATTACCTTGACAAAGGTTACATTCATCAAGTTGATTCTGTAGACGCATCTGAAAATCAGTGGTTGTTGCCACATTTTCCTGTTGTGCGACCAGATCGTACTACCACAAAAGTGAGAGTGGTCTTTGATGCTTCTGCTAAATGCCAGGGCATTTCTTTGAATGATAACATACATCAAGGTCCAAAACTTCAAGGTGATTTGTTTGAGATCCTTCTTCGTTTCCGGCGGTATCCAATAGCTTTAGTATGTGACATTGCAGAAATGTACCTACAGATAGGAATACCTAAAGCAGATCGTTCCTTCTTCAGGTTCTTGTGGCGGTCTATGGATCAATAAAAATTACCACAAGTTTATGAGTTCACAAGGGTTGTCTTTGGGGTGAATGCTTCACCTTTCCTTGCACAAAACATTTCCAGAGAAAATGCTCGTAGACATGAAGATCTTTACCCAAAAGCTGCTGAGACTGTCTGCAAGTCCACATACATGGACGATAGCATGGATTCTGTAAAAGATGTAGAAGATGGTAAAGCATTGTACAGTCAGCTTACACACCTTTGGGGTAAGGCTGGAATGAAATCACGGAAGTGGTTGTCGAATTCTCCTGAGGTTTTGGAGATTATTCCTGAAGGAGATAGAGCATCGGAGGTCAACTTGACTAAAGATGAATTGCCTTCTGTAAAGACACTTGGATTAGTGTGGATAGCTCAGGATGATGATTTCTGCTTTCGTAATGCAAACTCAGATGAGAGTATCCTACTTACCAAAAGATCATTTCTTCGCGAGATTGCAAAGTTGTTTGATCCTCTCGGGTTCCTTTCTCCATTCCATATTAGAGCTAAAGTTCTTATGCAACAGCTGTGGCTTTGTGGGTTGGAATGGGATGATGAACTCCATGGTGACCTGAAACAAAAAGCATTAGCATGGCTTTCAGAAAGATCTGATTTGAACGAACTAAGATTTCCAAGATGTTTGCAACTTAATCTCCCAGTAAAGAAAGCACAATTGCATGTATTTGTTGATGCATCTGAAGATGCCTTTGGTGCAATTGTCTACTGTGTAAATACTTACCAAAATGATGAGGTAACAAGTCAGTTTGTTGCTTCAAAAAGTCGTGTTGCTCCTTTGAAGACTGTCTCGATTCCAAGACTTGAGTTGATGGCTGCAGTACTTGGAGTTCGACTTCTTCTTGCTGTTGATCATGCTCTAGAAATAGGATTGTCCTCATCAACTCTTTGGACTGACAGTCTAAATGTTTTGTGCTGGATAACAAATCACAGTCGTTATTTCAAAACGTTTGTAGCAAATCGTGTTGGTTTCATCCAGGAACATACTGAACCATCACAGTGGAAACATGTTCCTACTGAGCTGAATGCTGCAGATATACTTACCCGAGGAACTGCAGTTTCAAATTTGACATCGGACATCTGGAAGTGTGGTCCTGGTTTTCTGAAACTTGAAGAGAAATATTGGCCAGAACAGTCAGTGAAGTTAGAATCAAGACATTTGACGGAATCAAAATCCCTCAAGGAATCGCGCTGTTTGGTAACATACACAAGTTCCGTCTGTTTGTTAGAACCTTCACGTTTTTCAAATTGGAACAGGCTTGTTCGAATTACAGCCTGGGTGCACAGATTTGTCTTTAACATTTCTTCAAACTCTGATGAGAGAATGACTGGTTGTCTTTCGGCAGAAGAGATACTTGATGCTGAAAAGCACGTCATTAGCACAATGCAAAAGGAAGCATTTGCTGGTGAATACTTTGCGCTAAAAAATACAAAATCATTAGCTAAAAGTAGCAAACTTGTAGGTTTGAATCCTTTCATTGATGATGATGGTCTTGTTAGGTCCAGTGGTAGACTCGAGCATGCAGAGTTTTTGCCATACAAAACAAGATTTCCCATTATATTGCCAAGGAAACACTGGGTGACTAAGTTGATCGTGAAGCAACATCATGAAGATGGTAACCATGCAGTTGGTACAAATCAGTTGTTGTCTACTTTGTCATCTCGTTTTTGGATCATTGCTGGTCGTGAAGAAATTCGGGAATGGGAACGTGAATGCGCATTTTGTAGACGTAAAAGAGCCAAACCAGCAACTCAGATCATGGCTCCTCTTCCAAAAATCCGTTTGAAATATTCTCTTCGTGCCTTTGAGCAAACTGGTGTAGACTTTGCAGGGCCATTCCTCACTATTCAGGGACGAGGAAAGTCCAGCAATAAGCGATATCTGTGTCTGTTCACCTGTTTGGCAACCAGAGCGGTTCACCTTGAAATGGCATATGCTCTTGATACCGATTCATTCCTGAATGCTTTCTACAGAATGGCTAGTAGGCGGGGATTGCCATCAGAAATGATATCTGATAACGGTACCAATTTTGTTGGGGCAGCTAATGAACTGAAACAGCTAGTTTCCCAACTAGATTCAGACAAGGTTAAATCTTCTTTGGCAAACCGAGGTGTACATTGGTTGTTCAACCCTCCTCATGCTCCCAACTTTGGTGGCGTGTTTGAGTCGATGATAAAGTCTGCTAAGAGAGCTATTTTTGCTGTCCTTGGATCCAGTGACATAACTGATGAAGAGCTGATGACCGCTTTTGTTGGTGCTGAAGGTCTTATCAATTCTCGCCCTCTTACGTATCAAACTGCCAATCCTGTGGATGACATTCCACTTACTCCAAATCATTTTCTACATGGACATAGTGGTGGAATCTTCGCACCGGATTCCGTTGATGATACATCATTCAATCCCAGGAAGAGATGGAGACGGGTACAAGAACTGGTACGACATGTATGGAGGAGATGGATGAAGGAGTGGCTACCTTCTCTTCAAGCGAGGAAGAAATGGTTCTATCCAAGTAGAGATGTTCAAGTTGGCGACGTTGTACTAGTCATTTCTCCTAATGCACCACGTAGTACGTGGAACCTTGGCGTCATTGACAAGATATATCCAGGTTCTGATGGACATGTTCGTGTTGTGGACATAAAAACGGAAAAGACAATTATGACAAGGCCAGTGTCAAAAATATGTCCACTGGAGGTATCAACAGTAACAACGGAGGACGAAGACAAACAGGACAGCAGACACACGACGAAGGATGTGGAAGGACAAGACAGCAGACACAAGACAGAGGAAGAGGACAGAACAAGGATGAAAAGGATCAGACAGCAGAACAAGACATAGGATAGAGGACAAGACAGAGAATGAAGAGGACAAGACAGATGAAGAGGACAAGACCGATGAAGAGGACAAGACAGATGAAAAGGATTTCATTTTGATGTGAGTGTGTTGAAAGTGAAAAGTATAAATGTGTTTGTGATGATTCATAAAATTCACCTTGGGAAAACCCAGTGAATATATTGAAATAAGTGAATATGAAATGAAATGTGTTTCTTTTTTCAGATGTGGAATTCTTAAAAACATTCTTGGAATTCATTGGAAATATTTGTGATTTTCATTTCAGATTTGGAATATGTGCGTGAAATTATTCGTGGATATTTTGTGATGATTATGAAAGTGAAATTTTGCATCATGAGTAAGTTCATGATTGATGACAATTTGCTTTTCTTTTCAGTGAATGAACATTTAATGAACAATAATTATAAAGTATATGTTGTAAATATGTTTCCTTTATGATAGATAAAGTTCTATCATGGAGGGGGGAATGTTCTGAAGGATTCTGGATTTCCCGGCTCATGAAACATTCGCAAAAACGTAACTGAAATTGACATGATTTCGTTGCTGCACGTGCTGAAAGCACGTGTTGGCTTTCACTTTTGATTTTGGCTTTGTTGAGAGCAGTCGCATTTTCTTGGCGGCTGTTTCTCTTAAATTTTGAACTTTACAAACAAGATGTAATTTCGAACTTGTTTGTAGGCATTTTGTAAATGCCCTTTTGAATCTTGGTGCAAAATAATGTTCGTATTTGCACAACTTTGAGGGTTTCACATTCGGTGATTCTCAAGAGTATTTTATATTCGTTTACAAGTGCAGTAGAGTAGCAGGGTCTCAACTTGCATTATTTGGCGGTTTTTGACACTAGTATTGTCATATTCGGACGTTAGTGTTCTAAACAAACTGTAAATATATTGTACATATTTTGGGGTATATTTTGGGTTTATCCTTTGTAATAAAATAACTGAATTGCAAGACCAAAGTGCTCTGTTGTTATTACCGTTAAAAAACAAGCTTCCACTGCGTTCCAGGGCTTTATGCCAACAACTCCTCAAGATAATAGGGCTTTATTCCAACCACTCCTCAAGATAATAGGGCTTCATTCCAACCACTCCTCAAGATAATAGGGCTTTATTCCAACCACTCCTCAAGATAATAGGGCTTTATTCCAACCACTCCACAAGATAATAGGGCTTTATTCCAACCACTCCTCAAGATAATAGGGCTTTATTCCAACCACTCCTCAAGATAATAGGGCTTCATTCCAACCACTCCTCAAGATAATAGGGCTTCATTCCAACCACTCCTCAAGATAATAGGGCTTTATTCCAACCGTTCCACAAGATAATAGGGCTTTATTCCAACCACTCCACAAGATAATAGGGCTTTATTCCAACCACTCCTCAAGATAATAGGGCTTTATTCCAACCACTCCTCAAGATAATAGGGCTTCATTCCAACCACTCCTCAAGATTATAGGGCTTCATTCCAACCACTCCTCAAGATAATGGGGCTTTATTCCAACAACTCCTCGAGATAATAGGGCTTTATTCCAACCACTCCTCGAGATAATAGGGCTTTATTCCAACCACTCCTCAAGATAATAGGGCTTTATTCCAACCACTCCTCAAGATAATAGGGCTTTATTCCAACCACTCCTCAAGATAATAGGGCTTTATTCAAACCACTCCTCAAGATAATAGGGCTTCATTCCAACAACTCCTCAAGATAATAGGGCTTCATTCCAACCACTCCTCAAGATAAAAGGGCTTCATTCCAACCACTCCTCAAGATAATAGGGCTTTATTCCAACCACTCCTTTAAGATAATAGGGCTTTATTCCAACTACTCCTCAAGATAATAGGGCTTTATTCCAACTACTCCTCAAGATAATAGGGCTTTATTCCAACTACTCCTCAAGATAATAGGGCTTTATTCCAACAACTCCCCAAGATAATAGGGCTTTATTCCAACCACTCCTCAAGATAATAGGGCTTTATTCCAACCACTCCTCAAGATAATAGGGCTTTATTCCAACCACTCCTCAAGATAAAAGGGCTTCATTCCAACCACTCCTCAAGATAATAGGGCTTCATTCCAACCACTCCTCAAGATAATAGGGCTTTATTCCAACCACTCCTCAAGATAATAGAGCTTTATTCCAACCACTCCTCAAGATAATAGGGCTTTATTCCAACCACTCCTCAAGATAATAGGTCTTTATGCCAACAACTCCTCAAGATAATAGGGCTTCATTCCAACCACTCCTCAAGATAATAGGGCTTCATTCCAACCACTCCTCAAGATAATAGGGCTTTATTCCAACCACTCCTCAAGATAATAGGGCTTTATTCCAACCACTCCTCAAGATAATAGGGCTTTATTCCAACCACTCCTCAAGATAATAGGGCTTTATTCCTACCACTCCTCAAGATAATAGGGCTTTATTCCAACCACTCCTCAAGATAATAGGGCTTCATTCCAACAACTCCGCAAGATAATAGGGCTTCATTCCAACCACTCCTCAAGATAAAAGGGCTTCATTCCAACCACTCCTCAATATAATAGGGCTTTATTCCAACCACTCCTCAAGATAATAGGGCTTTATTCCAACTACTCCTCAAGATAATAGGGCTTTATTCCAACTACTCCTCAAGATAATAGGGCTTCATTCCAAGAACTCCTCAAGATAATAGGGCTTCATTCCAACCACTCCTCAAGATAAAAGGGCTTCATTCCAACCACTCCTCAAGATAATAGGGCTTTATTCCAACCACTCCTCAAGATAATAGGGCTTCATTCCAACCACTCCTCAAGATAATAGGGCTTTATTCCAACTACTCCTCAAGATAATAGGGCTTTATTCCAACTACTCCTCAAGATAATAGGGCTTTATTCCAATAACTCCCCAAGATAATAGGGCTTTATTCCAACCACTCCTCAAGATAATAGGGCTTTATTCCAACTACTCCTCAAGATAATAGGGCTTTATTCCAACTACTCCTCAAGATAATAGGGCTTTATTCCAACTACTCCTCAAGATAATAGGGCTTTATTCCAACAACTCCTCAAGATAATAGGGCTTTATTCCAACCACTCCTCAAGATAATAGGGCTTTATTCCAACCACTCCTCAAGATAATAGGGCTTTATTCCAACTACTCCTCAAGATAATAGGGCTTTATTCCAACTACTCCTCAAGATAATAGGGCTTTATTCCAACCGCTCCCCAAGATAATAGGGCTTTATTCCAACCACTCCTCAAGATAATAGGGCTTTATTCCAACCACTCCTCAAGATAATAGGGCTTTATTCCAACCACTCCTCAAGATAATAGGGCTTTATTCCAACTACTCCTCAAGATAATAGGGCTTTATTCCAACTACTCCTCTAGATAATAGGGCTTTATTCCAACTACTCCTCAAGATAATAGGGCTTTATTCCAACTACTCCTCAAGATAATAGGGCTTTATTCCAACCACTCCTCAAGATAATAGGGCTTTATTCCAACCACTCCTCAAGATAATAGGGCTTTATTCCAACCACTCCTCAAGATAATAGGGCTTTATTCCAACCACTCCTCAAGATAATAGGGCTTTATTCCAACCACTCCTCAAGATAATAGGGCTTCATTCCAACCACTCCTCAAGATAATAGGGCTTCATTCCAACCACTCCTCAAGATAATAGGGCTTCATTCCAACCACTCCTCAAGATAATAGGGCTTTATTCCAACCACTCCTCAAGATAATAGGGCTTTATGCCAACAACTCCTCAAGATAATAGGGCTTTATTCCAACCACTCCTCAAGATAATAGGGCTTCATTCCAACCACTCCTCAAGATAATAGGGCTTTATTCCAACCACTCCTCAAGATAATAGGGCTTTATTCCAACCACTCCACAAGATAATAGGGCTTTATTCCAACCACTCCTCAAGATAATAGGGCTTTATTCCAACCACTCCTCAAGATAAAAGGGCTTCATTCCAACCACTCCTCAAGATAATAGGGCTTCATTCCAACCACTCCTCAAGATAATAGGGCTTTATTCCAACCACTCCTCAAGATAATAGGGCTTTATTCCAACCGCTCCTCAAGATAATAGGGCTTTATTCCAACCACTCCTCAAGATAATAGGGCTTCATTCCAACCACTCCTCAAGATAATAGGGCTTCATTCCAACCACTCCTCAAGATAATGGGGCTTTATTCCAACAACTCCTCGAGATAATAGGGCTTTATTCCAACCACTCCTCGAGATAATAGGGCTTTATTCCAACCACTCCTCAAGATAATAGGGCTTTATTCCAACCACTCCTCAAGATAATAGGGCTTTATTCCAACCACTCCTCAAGATAATAGGGCTTTATTCAAACCACTCCTCAAGATAATAGGGCTTCATTCCAACAACTCCTCAATATAATAGGGCTTTATTCCAACTACTCCTCAAGATAATAGGGCTTTATTCCAACCACTCCCCAAGATAATAGGGCTTTATTCCAACCACTCCTCAAGATAATAGGGCTTTATTCCAACCACTCCTCAAGATAATAGGGCTTTATTCCAACCACTCCTCAAGATAATAGGGCTTTATTCCAACCACTCCTCAAGATAATAGGGCTTCATTCCAACCACTCCTCAAGATAATAGGGCTTCATTCCAACCACTCCTCAAGATAATAGGGCTTCATTCCAACCACTCCTCAAGATAATAGGGCTTTATTCCAACCACTCCTCAAGATAATAGGGCTTTATGCCAACAACTCCTCAAGATAATAGGGCTTTATTCCAACCACTCCTCAAGATAATAGGGCTTCATTCCAACCACTCCTCAAGATAATAGGGCTTTATTCCAACCACTCCTCAAGATAATAGGGCTTTATTCCAACCACTCCACAAGATAATAGGGCTTTATTCCAACCACTCCTCAAGATAATAGGGCTTTATTCCAACCACTCCTCAAGATAAAAGGGCTTCATTCCAACCACTCCTCAAGATAATAGGGCTTCATTCCAACCACTCCTCAAGATAATAGGGCTTTATTCCAACCACTCCTCAAGATAATAGGGCTTTATTCCAACCGCTCCTCAAGATAATAGGGCTTTATTCCAACCACTCCTCAAGATAATAGGGCTTCATTCCAACCACTCCTCAAGATAATAGGGCTTCATTCCAACCACTCCTCAAGATAATGGGGCTTTATTCCAACAACTCCTCGAGATAATAGGGCTTTATTCCAACCACTCCTCGAGATAATAGGGCTTTATTCCAACCACTCCTCAAGATAATAGGGCTTTATTCCAACCACTCCTCAAGATAATAGGGCTTTATTCCAACCACTCCTCAAGATAATAGGGCTTTATTCAAACCACTCCTCAAGATAATAGGGCTTCATTCCAACAACTCCTCAATATAATAGGGCTTCATTCCAACCACTCCTCAAGATAAAAGGGCTTCATTCCAACCACTCCTCAAGATAATAGGGCTTTATTCCAACCACTCCTCAAGATAATAGGGCTTTATTCCAACTACTCCTCAAGATAATAGGGCTTTATTCCAACTACTCCTCAAGATAATAGGGCTTTATTCCAACAACTCCCCAAGATAATAGGGCTTTATTCCAACCACTCCTCAAGATAATAGGGCTTTATTCCAACTACTCCTCAAGATAATAGGGCTTTATTCCAACTACTCCTCAAGATAATAGGGCTTTATTCCAACTACTCCTCAAGATAATAGGGCTTTATTCCAACAACTCCCCAAGATAATAGGGCTTTATTCCAACCACTCCTCAAGATAATAGGGCTTTATTCCAACTACTCTTCAAGATAATAGGGCTTTATTCCAACTACTCCTCAAGATAATAGGGCTTTATTCCAACTACTCCTCAAGATAATAGGGCTTTATTCCAACCGCTCCCCAAGATAATAGGGCTTTATTCCAACCACTCCTCAAGATAATAGGGCTTTATTCCAACCACTCCTCAAGATAATAGGGCTTTATTCCAACCACTCCTCAAGATAATAGGGCTTTATTCCAACTACTCCTCAAGATAATAGGGCTTTATTCCAACTACTCCTCAAGATAATAGGGCTTTATTCCAACTACTCCTCAAGATAATAGGGCTTTATTCCAACTACTCCTCAAGATAATAGGGCTTTATTCCAACCACTCCCCAAGATAATAGGGCTTTATTCCAACCACTCCTCAAGATAATAGGGCTTCATTCCAACAACTCCTCAAGATAATAGGGCTTCATTCCAACCACTCCTCAAGATAATAGGGCTTTATTCCAACCACTCCTCAAGATAATAGGGCTTTATTCCAACTACTCCTCAAGATAATAGGGCTTTATTCCAACTACTCCTCAAGATAATAGGGCTTTATTCCAACTACTCCTCAAGATAATAGGGCTTTATTCCAACCACTCCCCAAGATAATAGGGCTTTATTCCAACCACTCCTCAAGATAATAGGGCTTTATTCCAACCACTCCTCAAGATAATAGGGCTTTATTCCAACCACTCCTCAAGATAATAGGGCTTTATTCCAACCACTCCTCAAGATAATAGAGCTTTATTCCAACCACTCCTCAAGATAATAGGGCTTTATTCCAACCACTCCTCAAGATAAAAGGCTTCATTCCAACCACTCCTCAAGATAATAGGGCTTCATTCCAACCACTCCTCAAGATAATAGGGCTTTATTCCAACCACTCCTCGAGATAATAGGGCTTTATTCCAACCACTCCTCGAGATAATATTGCTTTATTCCAACCACTCCTCAAGATAATAGGGCTTTATTCCAACCACTCCTCAAGATAATAGGGCTTTATTCCAACCACTCCTCAAGATAATAGGTCTTTATGCCAACAACTCCTCAAGATAATAGGGCTTCATTCCAACCACTCCTCAAGATAATAGGGCTTCATTCCAACCACTCCTCAAGATAATAGGGCTTTATTCCAACCACTCCTCAAGATAATAGGGCTTTATTCCAACCACTCCTCAAGATAATAGGGCTTTATTCCAACCACTCCTCAAGATAATAGGGCTTTATTACAACCACTCCTCGAGATAATAGGGCTTCATTCCAACAACTCCTCAAGATAATAGGGCTTCATTCCAACCACTCCTCAAGATAATAGGGCTTCTTTCCAACCACTCCTCAAGATAATAGGGCTTTATTCCAACCACTCCTCAAGATAATAGGGCTTTATTCCAACCACTCCTCAAGATAATAGGGCTTTATTCCAACCACTCCTCAAGATAATAGGGCTTTATTCCAACCACTCCTCAAGATAATAGGGCTTTATTCCAACTACTCCTCAAGAAAATAGGGCTTCATTCCAACAACTCCTCAAGATGATAGGGCTTCATTCCAACCACTCCTCAAGATAAAAGGGCTTCATTCCAACCACTCCTCAAGATAATAGGGCTTTATTCCAACTACTCCTCAAGATAAAAGGGCTTTATTCCAACTACTCCTCAAGATAATAGGGCTTTATTCCAACTACTCCTCAAGATAATAGGGCTTTATTCCAACTACTCCTCAAGATAATAGGGCTTTATTCCAACCACTCCCCAAGATAATAGGGCTTTATTCCAACCACTCCTCAAGATAATAGGGCTTTATTCCAACCACTCCTCAAGATAATAGGTCTTTATGCCAACAACTCCTCAAGATAATAGGGCTTCATTCCAACCACTCCTCAAGATAATAGGGCTTCATTCCAACCACTCCTCAAGATAATAGGGCTTTATTCCAACCACTCCTCAAGATAATAGGGCTTTATTCCAACCACTCCTCAAGATAATAGGGCTTTATTCCAACCACTCCTCAAGATAATAGGGCTTTATTACAACCACTCCTCGAGATAATAGGGCTTCATTCCAACAACTCCTCAAGATAATAGGGCTTCATTCCAACCACTCCTCAAGATAATAGGGCTTCTTTCCAACCACTCCTCAAGATAATAGGGCTTTATTCCAACCACTCCTCAAGATAATAGGGCTTTATTCCAACCACTCCTCAAGATAATAGGGCTTTATTCCAACCACTCCTCAAGATAATAGGGCTTTATTCCAACCACTCCTCAAGATAATAGGGCTTTATTCCAACTACTCCTCAAGAAAATAGGGCTTCATTCCAACAACTCCTCAAGATGATAGGGCTTCATTCCAACCACTCCTCAAGATAAAAGGGCTTCATTCCAACCACTCCTCAAGATAATAGGGCTTTATTCCAACTACTCCTCAAGATAAAAGGGCTTTATTCCAACTACTCCTCAAGATAATAGGGCTTTATTCCAACTACTCCTCAAGATAATAGGGCTTTATTCCAACTACTCCTCAAGATAATAGGGCTTTATTCCAACCACTCCCCAAGATAATAGGGCTTTATTCCAACCACTCCTCAAGATAATAGGGCTTCATTCCAACCACTCCTCAAGATAATAGGGCTTCATTCCAACCACTCCTCAAGATAATAGGGCTTTATTCCAACCACTCCTCAAGATAATAGGGCTTTATTCCAACCACTCCTCAAGATAATAGGGCTTTATTCCAACCACTCCTCAAGATAATAGGGCTTTATTACAACCACTCCTCGAGATAATAGGGCTTCATTCCAACAACTCCTCAAGATAATAGGGCTTCATTCCAACCACTCCTCAAGATAATAGGGCTTCTTTCCAACCACTCCTCAAGATAATAGGGCTTTATTCCAACCACTCCTCAAGATAATAGGGCTTTATTCCAACCACTCCTCAAGATAATAGGGCTTTATTCCAACCACTCCTCAAGATAATAGGGCTTTATTCCAACCACTCCTCAAGATAATAGGGCTTTATTCCAACTACTCCTCAAGAAAATAGGGCTTCATTCCAACAACTCCTCAAGATGATAGGGCTTCATTCCAACCACTCCTCAAGATAAAAGGGCTTCATTCCAACCACTCCTCAAGATAATAGGGCTTTATTCCAACTACTCCTCAAGATAAAAGGGCTTTATTCCAACTACTCCTCAAGATAATAGGGCTTTATTCCAACTACTCCTCAAGATAATAGGGCTTTATTCCAACTACTCCTCAAGATAATAGGGCTTTATTCCAACCACTCCCCAAGATAATAGGGCTTTATTCCAACCACTCCTCAAGATAATAGGGCTTTATTCCAACCACTCCTCAAGATAATAGGGCTTTATTCCAACCACTCCTCAAGATAATAGGGCTTTATTCCAACCACTCCTCAAGATAATAGGGCTTTATTCCAACCACTCCTCAAGATAATAGGGCTTTATTCCAACCACTCCTCAAGATAATAGGGCTTTATTCCAACTACTCCTCAAGATAATAGGGCTTCATTCCAACCACTCCTCAAGATGATAGGGCTTCATTCCAACCACTCCTCAAGATAAAAGGTCTTCATTCCAACCACTCCTCAAGATAATAGGGCTTTATTCCAACTACTCCTCAAGATAATAGGGCTTTATTCCAACTACTCCTCAAGATAATAGGGCTTTATTCCAACTACTCCTCAAGATAATAGGGCTTTATTCCAACTACTCCTCAAGATAATAGGGCTTTATTCCAACCACTCCCCAAGATAATAGGGCTTTATTCCAACCACTCCTCAAGATAATAGGGCTTTATTCCAACCACTCCTCAAGATAATAGGGCTTTATTCCAACCACTCCTCAAGATAATAGGGCTTTATTCCAACCACTCCTCAAGATAATAGGGCTTCATTCCAACCACTCCTCAAGATAATAGGGCTTCATTCCAACCACTCCTCAAGATAATAGGGCTTCATTCCAACCACTCCTCAAGATAATAGGGCTTTATTCCAACCACTCCTCAAGATAATAGGGCTTGTTCTGAAGGATTCTGGATTTCCCGGCTCATGAAACATTCGCAAAAACGTAACTGAAATTGACATGATTTCGTTGCTGCACGTGCTGAAAGCACGTGTTGGCTTTCACTTTTGATTTTGGCTTTGTTGAGAGCAGTCGCATTTTCTTGGCGGCTGTTTCTCTTAAATTTTGAACTTTACAAACAAGATGTAATTTCGAACTTGTTTGTAGGCATTTTGTAAATGCCCTTTTGAATCTTGGTGCAAAATAATGTTCGTATTTGCACAACTTTGAGGGTTTCACATTCGGTGATTCTCAAGAGTATTTTATATTCGTTTACAAGTGCAGTAGAGTAACAGGGTCTCAACTTGCATTATTTGGCGGTTTTTGACACTAGTATTGTCATATTCGGACGTTAGTGTTCTAAACAAACTGTAAATATATTGTACATATTTTGGGGTATATTTTGGGTTTATCCTTTGTAATAAAATAACTGAATTGCAAGACCAAAGTGCTCTGTTGTTATTACCGTTAAAAAACAAGCTTCCACTGCGTTCCAAAATGGTAGCAGAGCGTGGTTATTAATCATGTTTTGCTGAGCACTTTTCTTGATATTCAGTTGTTTTCAGTCTTGAGGTATTGGCGGTTTCGGAAAACCAATGTATGGCTTTTGTGTACTGGTTGTTGATCAGTTTAGTGCTTGCTAGCAATGCACATAGTTTGACAGAAAGTGAGAAATTCGAAATGTCACAAATAAGTGACGTGTCCCACAAGGGGACTACCAAGGTAAGTCTCGGTGATGAGATTACGTTAGAAACTGTTGCAAACCTTTCTCTTCCGTCCTCAAGCTATGAGGAAGAACTTAATAATGAAGATAAAATTATCAAACTCAAAGGGCAGAAGATGGTTTTGAAATCTGCATTCACAAAGTCTAAAAACAGGTTAGAGAAATTGATTGACAATGAACAAGCTCCTTCACGTCATGACGTAAGGGAAGCAATTGACAGAGTTAGTGAATGTCAAGGTAAGGCAATTGACGTTATCGTTCAGCTTTCTGAACTTTTCAGATCTCTCGGTGATAGACACACTAGTGCTAAAGTTATGGAAGAAGGTGAACTGTTAGAGGAGATTGGTACTAGCGCTCAAAATGATGCTCAAAGGTACCTCAAAAGTAGGTCAGATGCCTCATCTCAACGTTCTCAGCAAAGTGACAGGAAAGAATCGTTCAGTCCTTCTCAACAATTTCGAACACCACTTTCTCAAAATACTAGGCAATATGTTGAAAAACATACCACACCTACACTTTCACACAATAATGACATTGGCACTGATATGTGGAAGCAGTTAAAGCGTGTATCGATACCTGTCTTCACTGGTGATGCTAAGGCATATGAGGGCTGGAAAGCTGCTTTTAGTGCTTGTGTAGACCAAGCGCCTGCAACTCCTGAATACAAATTGCTTCAGTTACGCCAGTATGTTGGGGGTGAAGCCTTGAAAGTTATTCAAGATTTAGGGCACTCAGCTTCTGCTTATGATGTCGCGTTAGAAAGACTTGACAGAAAGTTTGGTGGTATGCGCAGACACATTGCATTACAGCCTGAAGAGATATCAAATTTTAGTCCTATTCGTTCTGGAAATGCAAAGGATGTAGGGCGATTTGCTGACATGTTGGATTTGGTAGTGGTAAATATGAAAGAATCTGATAGATTTGAGGAGTTGGGCTATGGTTCGTTGTATGTACAGCTTCTTAAAAAAATGACAGAACCAATGATTGGTAATTACCAAAGATGGATTTATGAAACTCAAAGACAGGAGTCTGTTGAAACTTTGCGTGAGTGGGTTTTGATGGAGGCAGAGTTTCGCACTATTGCTTCAGAGACCGTTCATGGGGTTAGTAAAATAGGAAGACCAATGAACAGAGACGTACGAAAACCAGGGTCATTCTTTGGTAAACAACGTGAATTTGATCAGAGGTGCAGGATATGTAACTATAACCACAACATTTCAAGTTGTGGAAAGTTCAAGTCTTTGCCAGTCCCAAAAAGATGGGAAACTGCAAAACTGTTGAGTCTTTGCTTTAGGTGTCTGGGATCAAACCATTCCAGCAAGATGTGCAGTAGGAAAACACTGTGTGGAATTGACAATTGTGTATCTCAACACAATCAGCTACTTCATTCAAGCATGCGCAGTTGTGCTAATCATGAGAAGGTAGTTCTGTAAAGTCGAGCAATGCTTCTTGCAATGAAAAGCAAAATCCTGAAACACCAATAGGTCATGATGCAAAGGTGACAATGTCGTCCACACAATATCACATGACAGATTTTGTATCATTACGCACGGTTCCTGTTGTTTTAAAAAATGGGTCAAAGAGAATAGTCGTAAATGCATTGTTAGACGACGCAAGTACACAAACTTACATTAATGAAGATGTGTCCTCACAGTTGGGATTGGTTGGTAAAAAACAGACTGTTGCTGTCAATGTACTGAATGGTCGAAGTGAGAAGTTTCCATCACAATGTGTTCAGTTTGGTATTGAAAGTTTGGATGGGGTAGTTGATATCTCTCTTTCTGCATTGACTACAACCAGAGTTACTGGTCAGATGAGAGTTGTAGATTGGCAGAAACACCATAAACAGTGGCCACATTTGAAGGACATACATTTTCCCAAAGTTCAGACTCCACACATTGTTGATTTGCTCATAGGGATGGATTATCTGGAACTGCATCGTTCTTATGAGGATGTGGTTGGGGGTGAAGGTCAACCTATCGCTAGATTGACTCCACTTGGGTGGACATGTGTTGGAAATGTCCCTGGTCATGAACAAGCCACGCTTTCCAATACGTTCTTCACGACTGAGTCCCAAAAAGATGTGGAACTCAATTCAATGCTTCATAAGTTCTGGGAAGTAGATGAGTTTAAATCTGATGGGCCAACCTTCACAAAACTAGATGAGTCCGTCATCTCTTTAGTTCAAGACACTATCAAGTACGAAAATGATAGATACGAAATTGGCATACCATGGAAGACTGTGCCACAGACTCTCCCACAAAACTATGAAATGGCCTATAAGCGTCTTTGTAGCACTGAGAAGAAATTGTCAAAGGACAATGTCGTTGGTGGGTCATATGAGAAAACTATCACAGATTACCTTGACAAAGGTTACATTCATCAAGTTGATTCTGTAGACGCATCTGAAAATCAGTGGTTGTTGCCACATTTTCCTGTTGTGCGACCAGATCGTACTACCACAAAAGTGAGAGTGGTCTTTGATGCTTCTGCTAAATGCCAGGGCATTTCTTTGAATGATAACATACATCAAGGTCCAAAACTTCAAGGTGATTTGTTTGAGATCCTTCTTCGTTTCCGGCGGTATCCAATAGCTTTAGTATGTGACATTGCAGAAATGTACCTACAGATAGGAATACCTAAAGCAGATCGTTCCTTCTTCAGGTTCTTGTGGCGGTCTATGGATCAATAAAAATTACCACAAGTTTATGAGTTCACAAGGGTTGTCTTTGGGGTGAATGCTTCACCTTTCCTTGCACAAAACATTTCCAGAGAAAATGCTCGTAGACATGAAGATCTTTACCCAAAAGCTGCTGAGACTGTCTGCAAGTCCACATACATGGACGATAGCATGGATTCTGTAAAAGATGTAGAAGATGGTAAAGCATTGTACAGTCAGCTTACACACCTTTGGGATAAGGCTGGAATGAAATCACGGAAGTGGTTGTCGAATTCTCCTGAGGTTTTGGAGATTATTTCTGAAGGAGATAGAGCATCGGAGGTCAACTTGACTAAAGATGAATTGCCTTCTGTAAAGACACTTGGATTAGTGTGGATAGCTCAGGATGATGATTTCTGCTTTCGTAATGCAAACTCAGATGAGAGTATCCTACTTACCAAAAGATCATTTCTTCGCGAGATTGCAAAGTTGTTTGATCCTCTCGGGTTCCTTTCTCCATTCCATATTAGAGCTAAAGTTCTTATGCAACAGCTGTGGCTTTGTGGGTTGGAATGGGATGATGAACTCCATGGTGACCTGAAACAAAAAGCATTAGCATGGCTTTCAGAAAGATCTGATTTGAACGAACTAAGATTTCCAAGATGTTTGCAACTTAATCTCCCAGTAAAGAAAGCACAATTGCATGTATTTGTTGATGCATCTGAAGATGCCTTTGGTGCAATTGTCTACTGTGTAAATACTTACCAAAATGATGAGGTAACAAGTCAGTTTGTTGCTTCAAAAAGTCGTGTTGCTCCTTTGAAGACTGTCTCGATTCCAAGACTTGAGTTGATGGCTGCAGTACTTGGAGTTCGACTTCTTCTTGCTGTTGATCATGCTCTAGAAATAGGATTGTCCTCATCAACTCTTTGGACTGACAGTCTAAATGTTTTGTGCTGGATAACAAATCACAGTCGTTATTTCAAAACGTTTGTAGCAAATCGTGTTGGTTTCATCCAGGAACATACTGAACCATCACAGTGGAAACATGTTCCTACTGAGCTGAATGCTGCAGATATACTTACCCGAGGAACTGCAGTTTCAAATTTGACATCGGACATCTGGAAGTGTGGTCCTGGTTTTCTGAAACTTGAAGAGAAATATTGGCCAGAACAGTCAGTGAAGTTAGAATCAAGACATTTGACGGAATCAAAATCCCTCAAGGAATCGCGCTGTTTGGTAACATACACAAGTTCCGTCTGTTTGTTAGAACCTTCACGTTTTTCAAATTGGAACAGGCTTGTTCGAATTACAGCCTGGGTGCACAGATTTGTCTTTAACATTTCTTCAAACTCTGATGAGAGAATGACTGGTTGTCTTTCGGCAGAAGAGATACTTGATGCTGAAAAGCACGTCATTAGCACAATGCAAAAGGAAGCATTTGCTGGTGAATACTTTGCGCTAAAAAATACAAAATCATTAGCTAAAAGTAGCAAACTTGTAGGTTTGAATCCTTTCATTGATGATGATGGTCTTGTTAGGTCCAGTGGTAGACTCGAGCATGCAGAGTTTTTGCCATACAAAACAAGATTTCCCATTATATTGCCAAGGAAACACTGGGTGACTAAGTTGATCGTGAAGCAACATCATGAAGATGGTAACCATGCAGTTGGTACAAATCAGTTGTTGTCTACTTTGTCATCTCGTTTTTGGATCATTGCTGGTCGTGAAGAAATTCGGGAATGGGAACGTGAATGCGCATTTTGTAGACGTAAAAGAGCCAAACCAGCAACTCAGATCATGGCTCCTCTTCCAAAAATCCGTTTGAAATATTCTCTTCGTGCCTTTGAGCAAACTGGTGTAGACTTTGCAGGGCCATTCCTCACTATTCAGGGACGAGGAAAGTCCAGCAATAAGCGATATCTGTGTCTGTTCACCTGTTTGGCAACCAGAGCGGTTCACCTTGAAATGGCATATGCTCTTGATACCGATTCATTCCTGAATGCTTTCTACAGAATGGCTAGTAGGCGGGGATTGCCATCAGAAATGATATCTGATAACGGTACCAATTTTGTTGGGGCAGCTAATGAACTGAAACAGCTAGTTTCCCAACTAGATTCAGACAAGGTTAAATCTTCTTTGGCAAACCGAGGTGTACATTGGTTGTTCAACCCTCCTCATGCTCCCAACTTTGGTGGCGTGTTTGAGTCGATGATAAAGTCTGCTAAGAGAGCTATTTTTGCTGTCCTTGGATCCAGTGACATAACTGATGAAGAGCTGATGACCGCTTTTGTTGGTGCTGAAGGTCTTATCAATTCTCGCCCTCTTACGTATCAAACTGCCAATCCTGTGGATGACATTCCACTTACTCCAAATCATTTTCTACATGGACATAGTGGTGGAATCTTCGCACCGGATTCCGTTGATGATACATCATTCAATCCCAGGAAGAGATGGAGACGGGTACAAGAACTGGTACGACATGTATGGAGGAGATGGATGAAGGAGTGGCTACCTTCTCTTCAAGCGAGGAAGAAATGGTTCTATCCAAGTAGAGATGTTCAAGTTGGCGACGTTGTACTAGTCATTTCTCCTAATGCACCACGTAGTACGTGGAACCTTGGCGTCATTGACAAGATATATCCAGGTTCTGATGGACATGTTCGTGTTGTGGACATAAAAACGGAAAAGACAATTATGACAAGGCCAGTGTCAAAAATATGTCCACTGGAGGTATCAACAGTAACAACGGAGGACGAAGACAAACAGGACAGCAGACACACGACGAAGGATGTGGAAGGACAAGACAGCAGACACAAGACAGAGGAAGAGGACAGAACAAGGATGAAAAGGATCAGACAGCAGAACAAGACATAGGATAGAGGACAAGACAGAGAATGAAGAGGACAAGACAGATGAAGAGGACAAGACCGATGAAGAGGACAAGACAGATGAAAAGGATTTCATTTTGATGTGAGTGTGTTGAAAGTGAAAAGTATAAATGTGTTTGTGATGATTCATAAAATTCACCTTGGGAAAACCCAGTGAATATATTGAAATAAGTGAATATGAAATGAAATGTGTTTCTTTTTTCAGATGTGGAATTCTTAAAAACATTCTTGGAATTCATTGGAAATATTTGTGATTTTCATTTCAGATTTGGAATATGTGCGTGAAATTATTCGTGGATATTTTGTGATGATTATGAAAGTGAAATTTTGCATCATGAGTAAGTTCATGATTGATGACAATTTGCTTTTCTTTTCAGTGAATGAACATTTAATGAACAATAATTATAAAGTATATGTTGTAAATATGTTTCCTTTATGATAGATAAAGTTCTATCATGGAGGGGGGAATGTTCTGAAGGATTCTGGATTTCCCGGCTCATGAAACATTCGCAAAAACGTAACTGAAATTGACATGATTTCGTTGCTGCACGTGCTGAAAGCACGTGTTGGCTTTCACTTTTGATTTTGGCTTTGTTGAGAGCAGTCGCATTTTCTTGGCGGCTGTTTCTCTTAAATTTTGAACTTTACAAACAAGATGTAATTTCGAACTTGTTTGTAGGCATTTTGTAAATGCCCTTTTGAATCTTGGTGCAAAATAATGTTCGTATTTGCACAACTTTGAGGGTTTCACATTCGGTGATTCTCAAGAGTATTTTATATTCGTTTACAAGTGCAGTAGAGTAGCAGGGTCTCAACTTGCATTATTTGGCGGTTTTTGACACTAGTATTGTCATATTCGGACGTTAGTGTTCTAAACAAACTGTAAATATATTGTACATATTTTGGGGTATATTTTGGGTTTATCCTTTGTAATAAAATAACTGAATTGCAAGACCAAAGTGCTCTGTTGTTATTACCGTTAAAAAACAAGCTTCCACTGCGTTCCAGGGCTTTATGCCAACAACTCCTCAAGATAATAGGGCTTTATTCCAACCACTCCTCAAGATAATAGGGCTTCATTCCAACCACTCCTCAAGATAATAGGGCTTTATTCCAACCACTCCTCAAGATAATAGGGCTTTATTCCAACCACTCCACAAGATAATAGGGCTTTATTCCAACCACTCCTCAAGATAATAGGGCTTTATTCCAACCACTCCTCAAGATAATAGGGCTTCATTCCAACCACTCCTCAAGATAATAGGGCTTCATTCCAACCACTCCTCAAGATAATAGGGCTTTATTCCAACCGTTCCACAAGATAATAGGGCTTTATTCCAACCACTCCACAAGATAATAGGGCTTTATTCCAACCACTCCTCAAGATAATAGGGCTTTATTCCAACCACTCCTCAAGATAATAGGGCTTCATTCCAACCACTCCTCAAGATTATAGGGCTTCATTCCAACCACTCCTCAAGATAATGGGGCTTTATTCCAACAACTCCTCGAGATAATAGGGCTTTATTCCAACCACTCCTCGAGATAATAGGGCTTTATTCCAACCACTCCTCAAGATAATAGGGCTTTATTCCAACCACTCCTCAAGATAATAGGGCTTTATTCCAACCACTCCTCAAGATAATAGGGCTTTATTCAAACCACTCCTCAAGATAATAGGGCTTCATTCCAACAACTCCTCAAGATAATAGGGCTTCATTCCAACCACTCCTCAAGATAAAAGGGCTTCATTCCAACCACTCCTCAAGATAATAGGGCTTTATTCCAACCACTCCTTTAAGATAATAGGGCTTTATTCCAACTACTCCTCAAGATAATAGGGCTTTATTCCAACTACTCCTCAAGATAATAGGGCTTTATTCCAACTACTCCTCAAGATAATAGGGCTTTATTCCAACAACTCCTCAAGATAATAGGGCTTTATTCCAACCACTCCTCAAGATAATAGGGCTTTATTCCAACCACTCCTCAAGATAATAGGGCTTTATTCCAACCACTCCTCAAGATAAAAGGGCTTCATTCCAACCACTCCTCAAGATAATAGGGCTTCATTCCAACCACTCCTCAAGATAATAGGGCTTTATTCCAACCACTCCTCAAGATAATAGGGCTTTATTCCAACCACTCCTCAAGATAATAGGGCTTTATTCCAACCACTCCTCAAGATAATAGGTCTTTATGCCAACAACTCCTCAAGATAATAGGGCTTCATTCCAACCACTCCTCAAGATAATAGGGCTTCATTCCAACCACTCCTCAAGATAATAGGGCTTTATTCCAACCACTCCTCAAGATAATAGGGCTTTATTCCAACCACTCCTCAAGATAATAGGGCTTTATTCCAACCACTCCTCAAGATAATAGGGCTTTATTCCAACCACTCCTCAAGATAATAGGGCTTTATTCCAACCACTCCTCAAGATAATAGGGCTTCATTCCAACAACTCCGCAAGATAATAGGGCTTCATTCCAACCACTCCTCAAGATAAAAGGGCTTCATTCCAACCACTCCTCAATATAATAGGGCTTTATTCCAACCACTCCTCAAGATAATAGGGCTTTATTCCAACTACTCCTCAAGATAATAGGGCTTTATTCCAACTACTCCTCAAGATAATAGGGCTTCATTCCAAGAACTCCTCAAGATAATAGGGCTTCATTCCAACCACTCCTCAAGATAAAAGGGCTTCATTCCAACCACTCCTCAAGATAATAGGGCTTTATTCCAACCACTCCTCAAGATAATAGGGCTTCATTCCAACCACTCCTCAAGATAATAGGGCTTTATTCCAACTACTCCTCAAGATAATAGGGCTTTATTCCAACTACTCCTCAAGATAATAGGGCTTTATTCCAATAACTCCCCAAGATAATAGGGCTTTATTCCAACCACTCCTCAAGATAATAGGGCTTTATTCCAACTACTCCTCAAGATAATAGGGCTTTATTCCAACTACTCCTCAAGATAATAGGGCTTTATTCCAACTACTCCTCAAGATAATAGGGCTTTATTCCAACAACTCCCCAAGATAATAGGGCTTTATTCCAACCACTCCTCAAGATAATAGGGCTTTATTCCAACTACTCCTCAAGATAATAGGGCTTTATTCCAACTACTCCTCAAGATAATAGGGCTTTATTCCAACTACTCCTCAAGATAATAGGGCTTTATTCCAACCGCTCCCCAAGATAATAGGGCTTTATTCCAACCACTCCTCAAGATAATAGGGCTTTATTCCAACCACTCCTCAAGATAATAGGGCTTTATTCCAACCACTCCTCAAGATAATAGGGCTTTATTCCAACTACTCCTCAAGATAATAGGGCTTTATTCCAACTACTCCTCTAGATAATAGGGCTTTATTCCAACTACTCCTCAAGATAATAGGGCTTTATTCCAACTACTCCTCAAGATAATAGGGCTTTATTCCAACCACTCCTCAAGATAATAGGGCTTTATTCCAACCACTCCTCAAGATAATAGGGCTTTATTCCAACCACTCCTCAAGATAATAGGGCTTTATTCCAACCACTCCTCAAGATAATAGGGCTTTATTCCAACCACTCCTCAAGATAATAGGGCTTCATTCCAACCACTCCTCAAGATAATAGGGCTTCATTCCAACCACTCCTCAAGATAATAGGGCTTCATTCCAACCACTCCTCAAGATAATAGGGCTTTATTCCAACCACTCCTCAAGATAATAGGGCTTTATGCCAACAACTCCTCAAGATAATAGGGCTTTATTCCAACCACTCCTCAAGATAATAGGGCTTCATTCCAACCACTCCTCAAGATAATAGGGCTTTATTCCAACCACTCCTCAAGATAATAGGGCTTTATTCCAACCACTCCACAAGATAATAGGGCTTTATTCCAACCACTCCTCAAGATAATAGGGCTTTATTCCAACCACTCCTCAAGATAAAAGGGCTTCATTCCAACCACTCCTCAAGATAATAGGGCTTCATTCCAACCACTCCTCAAGATAATAGGGCTTTATTCCAACCACTCCTCAAGATAATAGGGCTTTATTCCAACCGCTCCTCAAGATAATAGGGCTTTATTCCAACCACTCCTCAAGATAATAGGGCTTCATTCCAACCACTCCTCAAGATAATAGGGCTTTATTCCAACCACTCCTCAAGATAATGGGGCTTTATTCCAACAACTCCTCGAGATAATAGGGCTTTATTCCAACCACTCCTCAAGATAATAGGGCTTTATTCCAACCACTCCTCAAGATAATAGGGCTTTATTCCAACCACTCCTCAAGATAATAGGGCTTTATTCCAACCACTCCTCAAGATAATAGGGCTTTATTCAAACCACTCCTCAAGATAATAGGGCTTCATTCCAACAACTCCTCAATATAATAGGGCTTCATTCCAACCACTCCTCAAGATAAAAGGGCTTCATTCCAACCACTCCTCAAGATAATAGGGCTTTATTCCAACCACTCCTCAAGATAATAGGGCTTTATTCCAACTACTCCTCAAGATAATAGGGCTTTATTCCAACTACTCCTCAAGATAATAGGGCTTTATTCCAACAACTCCCCAAGATAATAGGGCTTTATTCCAACCACTCCTCAAGATAATAGGGCTTTATTCCAACTACTCCTCAAGATAATAGGGCTTTATTCCAACTACTCCTCAAGATAATAGGGCTTTATTCCAACTACTCCTCAAGATAATAGGGCTTTATTCCAACAACTCCTCAAGATAATAGGGCTTTATTCCAACCACTCCTCAAGATAATAGGGCTTTATTCCAACTACTCTTCAAGATAATAGGGCTTTATTCCAACTACTCCTCAAGATAATAGGGCTTTATTCCAACTACTCCTCAAGATAATAGGGCTTTATTCCAACCGCTCCCCAAGATAATAGGGCTTTATTCCAACCACTCCTCAAGATAATAGGGCTTTATTCCAACCACTCCTCAAGATAATAGGGCTTTATTCCAACCACTCCTCAAGATAATAGGGCTTTATTCCAACTACTCCTCAAGATAATAGGGCTTTATTCCAACTACTCCTCAAGATAATAGGGCTTTATTCCAACTACTCCTCAAGATAATAGGGCTTTATTCCAACTACTCCTCAAGATAATAGGGCTTTATTCCAACCACTCCCCAAGATAATAGGGCTTTATTCCAACCACTCCTCAAGATAATAGGGCTTTATTCCAACCACTCCTCAAGATAATAGGGCTTTATTCCAACCACTCCTCAAGATAATAGGGCTTTATTCCAACCACTCCTCAAGATAATAGGGCTTCATTCCAACCACTCCTCAAGATAATAGGGCTTCATTCCAACCACTCCTCAAGATAATAGGGCTTCATTCCAACCACTCCTCAAGATAATAGGGCTTTATTCCAACCACTCCTCAAGATAATAGGGCTTTATGCCAACAACTCCTCAAGATAATAGGGCTTTATTCCAACCACTCCTCAAGATAATAGGGCTTCATTCCAACCACTCCTCAAGATAATAGGGCTTTATTCCAACCACTCCTCAAGATAATAGGGCTTTATTCCAACCACTCCACAAGATAATAGGGCTTTATTCCAACCACTCCTCAAGATAATAGGGCTTTATTCCAACCACTCCTCAAGATAAAAGGGCTTCATTCCAACCACTCCTCAAGATAATAGGGCTTCATTCCAACCACTCCTCAAGATAATAGGGCTTTATTCCAACCACTCCTCAAGATAATAGGGCTTTATTCCAACCACTCCTCAAGATAATAGGGCTTTATTCCAACCACTCCTCAAGATAATAGGGCTTCATTCCAACCACTCCTCAAGATAATAGGGCTTCATTCCAACCACTCCTCAAGATAATAGGGCTTTATTCCAACCACTCCTCAAGATAATAGGGCTTTATTCCAACCACTCCACAAGATAATAGGGCTTTATTCCAACCACTCCACAAGATAATAGGGCTTTATTCCAACCACTCCTCAAGATAATAGGGCTTTATGCCAACAACTCCTCAAGATAATAGGGCTTTATTCCAACCACTCCTCAAGATAATAGGGCTTCATTCCAACCACTCCTCAAGATAATAGGGCTTTATTCCAACCACTCCTCAAGATAATAGGGCTTTATTCCAACCACTCCACAAGATAATAGGGCTTTATTCCAACCACTCCTCAAGATAATAGGGCTTTATTCCAACCACTCCTCAAGATAAAAGGGCTTCATTCCAACCACTCCTCAAGATAATAGGGCTTCATTCCAACCACTCCTCAAGATAATAGGGCTTTATTCCAACCACTCCTCAAGATAATAGGGCTTTATTCCAACCGCTCCTCAAGATAATAGGGCTTTATTCCAACCACTCCTCAAGATAATAGGGCTTCATTCCAACCACTCCTCAAGATAATAGGGCTTCATTCCAACCACTCCTCAAGATAATGGGGCTTTATTCCAACAACTCCTCGAGATAATAGGGCTTTATTCCAACCACTCCTCGAGATAATAGGGCTTTATTCCAACCACTCCTCAAGATAATAGGGCTTTATTCCAACCACTCCTCAAGATAATAGGGCTTTATTCCAACCACTCCTCAAGATAATAGGGCTTTATTCAAACCACTCCTCAAGATAATAGGGCTTCATTCCAACAACTCCTCAATATAATAGGGCTTCATTCCAACCACTCCTCAAGATAAAAGGGCTTCATTCCAACCACTCCTCAAGATAATAGGGCTTTATTCCAACCACTCCTCAAGATAATAGGGCTTTATTCCAACTACTCCTCAAGATAATAGGGCTTTATTCCAACTACTCCTCAAGATAATAGGGCTTTATTCCAACAACTCCCCAAGATAATAGGGCTTTATTCCAACCACTCCTCAAGATAATAGGGCTTTATTCCAACTACTCCTCAAGATAATAGGGCTTTATTCCAACTACTCCTCAAGATAATAGGGCTTTATTCCAACTACTCCTCAAGATAATAGGGCTTTATTCCAACAACTCCCCAAGATAATAGGGCTTTATTCCAACCACTCCTCAAGATAATAGGGCTTTATTCCAACTACTCTTCAAGATAATAGGGCTTTATTCCAACTACTCCTCAAGATAATAGGGCTTTATTCCAACTACTCCTCAAGATAATAGGGCTTTATTCCAACCGCTCCCCAAGATAATAGGGCTTTATTCCAACCACTCCTCAAGATAATAGGGCTTTATTCCAACCACTCCTCAAGATAATAGGGCTTTATTCCAACCACTCCTCAAGATAATAGGGCTTTATTCCAACTACTCCTCAAGATAATAGGGCTTTATTCCAACTACTCCTCAAGATAATAGGGCTTTATTCCAACTACTCCTCAAGATAATAGGGCTTTATTCCAACTACTCCTCAAGATAATAGGGCTTTATTCCAACCACTCCCCAAGATAATAGGGCTTTATTCCAACCACTCCTCAAGATAATAGGGCTTTATTCCAACCACTCCTCAAGATAATAGGGCTTTATTCCAACCACTCCTCAAGATAATAGGGCTTTATTCCAACCACTCCTCAAGATAATAGGGCTTCATTCCAACCACTCCTCAAGATAATAGGGCTTCATTCCAACCACTCCTCAAGATAATAGGGCTTCATTCCAACCACTCCTCAAGATAATAGGGCTTTATTCCAACCACTCCTCAAGATAATAGGGCTTTATGCCAACAACTCCTCAAGATAATAGGGCTTTATTCCAACCACTCCTCAAGATAATAGGGCTTCATTCCAACCACTCCTCAAGATAATAGGGCTTTATTCCAACCACTCCTCAAGATAATAGGGCTTTATTCCAACCACTCCACAAGATAATAGGGCTTTATTCCAACCACTCCTCAAGATAATAGGGCTTTATTCCAACCACTCCTCAAGATAAAAGGGCTTCAATCCAACCACTCCTCAAGATAATAGGGCTTCATTCCAACCACTCCTCAAGATAATAGGGCTTTATTCCAACCACTCCTCAAGATAATAGGGCTTTATTCCAACCACTCCTCAAGATAATAGGGCTTTATTCCAACCACTCCTCAAGATAATAGGGCTTCATTCCAACCACTCCTCAAGATAATAGGGCTTCATTCCAACCACTCCTCAAGATAATGGGGCTTTATTCCAACCACTCCTCGAGATAATAGGGCTTTATTCCAACCACTCCTCAAGATAATAGGGCTTTATTCCAACCACTCCTCAAGATAATAGGGCTTTATTCCAACCACTCCTCAAGATAATAGGGCTTTATTCAAACCACTCCTCAAGATAATAGGGCTTCATTCCAACAACTCCTCAAGATAATAGGGCTTCATTCCAACCACTCCTCAAGATAAAAGGGCTTCATTCCAACCACTCCTCAAGATAATAGGGCTTTATTCCAACCACTCCTCAAGATAATAGGGCTTTATTCCAACTACTCCTCAAGATAATAGGGCTTTATTCCAACTACTCCTCAAGATAATAGGGCTTTATTCCAACTACTCCTCAAGATAATAGGGCTTTATTCCAACAACTCCCCAAGATAATAGGGCTTTATTCCAACCACTCCTCAAGATAATAGGGCTTTATTCCAACCACTCCTCAAGATAATAGGGCTTTATTCCAACCACTCCTCAAGATAAAAGGGCTTCATTCCAACCACTCCTCAAGATAATAGGGCTTCATTCCAACCACTCCTCAAGATAATAGGGCTTTATTCCAACCACTCCTCAAGATAATAGGGCTTTATTCCAACCACTCCTCAAGATAATAGGGCTTTATTCCAACCACTCCTCAAGATAATAGGTCTTTATGCCAACAACTCCTCAAGATAATAGGGCTTCATTCCAACCACTCCTCAAGATAATAGGGCTTCATTCCAACCACTCCTCAAGATAATAGGGCTTTATTCCAACCACTCCTCAAGATAATAGGGCTTTATTCCAACCACTCCTCAAGATAATAGGGCTTTATTCCAACCACTCCTCAAGATAATAGGGCTTTATTCCAACCACTCCTCAAGATAATAGGGCTTTATTCCAACCACTCCTCAAGATAATAGGGCTTCATTCCAACAACTCCTCAAGATAATAGGGCTTCATTCCAAGCACTCCTCAAGATAAAAGGGCTTCATTCCAACCACTCCTCAATATAATAGGGCTTTATTCCAACCACTCCTCAAGATAATAGGGCTTTATTCCAACTACTCCTCAAGATAATAGGGCTTCATTCCAAGAACTCCTCAAGATAATAGGGCTTCAATCCAACCACTCCTCAAGATAAAAGGGCTTCATTCCAACCACTCCTCAAGATAATAGGGCTTTATTCCAACCACTCCTCAAGATAATAGGGCTTCATTCCAACCACTCCTCAAGATAATAGGGCTTTATTCCAACTACTCCTCAAGATAATAGGGCTTTATTCCAACTACTCCTCAAGATAATAGGGCTTCATTCCAACAACTCCCCAAGATAATAGGGCTTTATTCCAACCACTCCTCAAGATAATAGGGCTTTATTCCAACTACTCCTCAAGATAATAGGGCTTTATTCCAACTACTCCTCAAGATAATAGGGCTTTATTCCAACTACTCCTCAAGATAATAGGGCTTTATTCCAACAACTCCCCAAGATAATAGGGCTTTATTCCAACCACTCCTCAAGATAATAGGGCTTTATTCCAACTACTCCTCAAGATAATAGGGCTTTATTCCAACTACTCCTCAAGATAATAGGGCTTTATTCCAACTACTCCTCAAGATAATAGGGCTTTATTCCAACCACTCCCCAAGATAATAGGGCTTTATTCCAACCACTCCTCAAGATAATAGGGCTTTATTCCAACCACTCCTCAAGATAATAGGGCTTTATTCCAACCACTCCTCAAGATAATAGGGCTTTATTCCAACCACTCCTCAAGATAATAGGGCTTCATTCCAACCACTCCTCAAGATAATAGGGCTTTATTCCAACCACTCCTCAAGATAATAGGGCTTTATACCAACAACTCCTCAAGATAATAGGGCTTTATTCCAACCACTCCTCAAGATAATAGGGCTTCATTCCAACCACTCCTCAAGATAATAGGGCTTTATTCCAACCACTCCTCAAGATAATAGGGCTTTATTCCAACCACTCCACAAGATAACAGGGCTTTATTCCAACCACTCCTCAAGATAATAGGGCTTTATTCCAACCACTCCTCAAGATAATAGGGCTTCATTCCAACCACTCCTCAAGATAATAGGGCTTTATTCCAACCACTCCTCAAGATAATAGGGCTTCATTCCAACCACTCCTCAAGATAATAGGGCTTTATTCCAACCACTCCTCAAGATAATAGGGCTTTATACCAACAACTCCTCAAGATAATAGGGCTTTATTCCAACCACTCCTCAAGATAATAGGGCTTCATTCCAACCACTCCTCAAGATAATAGGGCTTTATTCCAACCACTCCTCAAGATAATAGGGCTTTATTCCAACCACTCCACAAGATAATAGGGCTTTATTCCAACCACTCCTCAAGATAATAGGGCTTTATTCCAACCACTCCTCAAGATAATAGGGCTTCATTCCAACCACTCCTCAAGATAATAGGGCTTCATTCCAACCACTCCTCAAGATAATGGGGCTTTATTCCAACCACTCCTCAAGATAATAGGGCTTTATTCCAACCACTCCTCAAGATAATAGGGCTTTATTCCAACTACTCCTCAAGATAATAGGGCTTTATTCCAACTACTCCTCAAGATAATAGGGCTTTATTCCAACTACTCCTCAAGATAATAGGGCTTTATTCCAACAACTCCCCAAGATAATAAGGCTTTATTCCAACCACTCCTCAAGATAATAGGGCTTTATTCCAACCACTCCTCAAGATAATAGGGCTTTATTCCAACCACTCCTCAAGATAATAGGGCTTCATTCCAACCACTCCTCAAGATAATAGGGCTTCATTCCAACCACTCCTCAAGATAATAGGGCTTTATTCCAACCACTCCTCAAGATAATAGGGCTTTATTCCAACCACTCCTCAAGATAATAGGGCTTTATGCCAACAACTCCTCAAGATAATAGGGCTTTATTCCAACCACTCCTCAAGATAATAGGGCTTTATTCCAACCACTCCTCAAGATAATAGGGCTTTATTCCAACCACTCCTCAAGATAATAGGGCTTTATTCCAACCACTCCTCAAGATAATAGGGCTTCATTCCAACCACTCCTCAAGATAATAGGGCTTCATTCCAACCACTCCTCAAGATAATAGGGCTTCATTCCAACCACTCCTCAAGATAATAGGGCTTTATTCCAACCACTCCTCAAGATAATATGGCTTTATACCAACAACTCCTCAAGATAATAGGGCTTTATTCCAACCACTCCTCAAGATAATAGGGCTTCATTCCAACCACTCCTCAAGATAATAGGGCTTTATTCCAACCACTCCTCAAGATAATAGGGCTTTATTCCAACCACTCCACAAGATAATAGGGCTTTATTCCAACCACTCCTCAAGATAATAGGGCTTTATTCCAACCACTCCTCAAGATAATAGGGCTTCATTCCAACCACTCCTCAAGATAATAGGGCTTCATTCCAACCACTCCTCAAGATAATGGGGCTTTATTCCAACCACTCCTCAAGATAATAGGGCTTTATTCCAACCACTCCTCAAGATAATAGGGCTTTATTCCAACTACTCCTCAAGATAATAGGGCTTTATTCCAACTACTCCTCAAGATAATAGGGCTTTATTCCAACTACTCCTCAAGATAATAGGGCTTTATTCCAACAACTCCCCAAGATAATAAGGCTTTATTCCAACCACTCCTCAAGATAATAGGGCTTTATTCCAACCACTCCTCAAGATAATAGAGCTTTATTCCAACCACTCCTCAAGATAATAGGGCTTCATTCCAACCACTCCTCAAGATAATAGGGCTTCATTCCAACCACTCCTCAAGATAATAGGGCTTCATTCCAACCACTCCTCAAGATAATAGGGCTTTATTCCAACCACTCCTCAAGATAATAGGGCTTTATTCCAACCACTCCTCAAGATAATAGGGCTTTATGCCAACAACTCCTCAAGATAATAGGGCTTTATTCCAACCACTCCTCAAGATAATAGGGCTTTATTCCAACCACTCCTCAAGATAATAGGGCTTTATTCCAACCACTCCTCAAGATAATAGGGCTTTATTCCAACCACTCCTCAAGATAATAGGGCTTTATTCCAACCATTCCACAAGATAATAGTGCTTTATTCCAACCACTCCTCCTTTATTCCAACCACTCCTCAAGATAATAGGGCTTTATTCCAACCACTCCTCAAGATAATAGAGCTTTATTCCAACCACTCCTCAAGATAATAGGGCTTTATTCCAACCACTCCTCAAGATAATAGGGCTTCATTGCAACCACTCCTCAAGATAATAGGGCTTCATTCCAACCACTCCTCAAGATAATAGGGCTTTATTCCAACCACTCCTCGAGATAATAGGGCTTTATTCCAACCACTCCTCAAGATAATAGAGCTTTATTCCAACCACTCCTCAAGATAATAGGGCTTTATTCCAACCACTCCTCAAGATAATAGGGCTTCATTCCAACCACTCCTCAAGATAATAGGGCTTCATTCCAACCACTCCTCAAGATAATAGGGCTTTATTCCAACAACTCCTCGAGATAATAGGGCTTTATTCCAACCACTCCTCGAGATAATAGGGCTTTATTCCAACCACTCCTCAAGATAATAGGGCTTTATTCCAACCACTCCTCAAGATAATAGGGCTTTATTCCAACCACTCCTCAAGATAATAGAGCTTTATTCCAACCACTCCTCAAGATAATAGGGCTTTATTCCAACCACTCCTCAAGATAATAGGTCTTTATGCCAACAACTCCTCAAGATAATAGGGCTTAATTCCAACCACTCCTCAAGATAATAGGGCTTCATTCCAACCACTCCTCAAGATAATAGGGCTTTATTCCAACCGCTCCACAAGATAATAGGGCTTTATTCCAACCACTCCTCAAGATAATAGGGCTTTATTCCAACCACTCCTCAAGATAATAGGGTTTTATTCCAACCACTCCTCAAGATAATAGGGCTTCATTCCAACAACTCCACAAGATAATAGGGCTTCATTCCAACCACTCCTCAAGATAAAAGGGCTTCATTCCAACCACTCCTCAAGATAATAGGGCTTTTTTCCAACCACTCCTCAAGATAATAGGGCTTTATTCCAACTACTCCTCAAGATAATAAGGCTTTATTCCAACTACTCCTCAAGATAATAGGGCTTCATTCCAACAACTCCTCAAGATAATAGGGCTTCATTCCAACCACTCCTCAAGATAAAAGGGCTTCATTCCAACCACTCCTCAAGATAATAGGGCTTTATTCCAACCACTCCTCAAGATAATAGGGCTTTATTCCAACTACTCCTCAAGATAATAGGGCTTTATTCCAACTACTCCTCAAGATAATAGGGCTTTATTCCAACTACTCCTCAAGATAATAGGGCTTTATTCCAACCGCTCCCCAAGATAATAGGGCTTTATTCCAACCACTCCTCAAGATAATAGGGCTTTATTCCAACTACTCCTCAAGATAATAGGGCTTTATTCCAACCACTCCTCAAGATAATAGGGCTTTATTCCAACCACTCCTCGAGATAATAGGGCTTTATTCCAACCACTCCTCAAGATAATAGGGCTTTATTCCAACCACTCCTCAAGATAATAGGGCTTTATTCCAACCACTCCTCAAGATAATAGGGCTTTATTCCAACCACTCCTCAAGATAATAGAGCTTTATTCCAACCACTCCTCAAGATAATAGGGCTTTATTCCAACCGCTCCTCAAGATAATAGGTCTTTATGCCAACAACTCCTCAAGATAATAGGGCTTCATTCCAACCACTCCTCAAGATAATAGGGCTTCATTCCAACCACTCCTCAAGATAATAGGGCTTTATTCCAACCACTCCTCAAGATAACAGGGTTTTATTCCAACCACTCCTCAAGATAATAGGGCTTTATTCCAATCGCTCCTCAAGATAATAGGGCTTTATTCCAACCACTCCTCAAGATAATAGGGCTTCATTCCAACAACTCCTCAAGATAATAGGGCTTCATTCCAACCACTCCTCAAGATAAAAGGGCTTCATTCCAACCACTCCTCAAGATAATAGGGCTTTATTCCAACCACTCCTAAAGATAATAGGGCTTTATTCCAACTACTCCTCAAGATAATAGGGCTTTATTCCAACTACTCCTCAAGATAATAGGGCTTCATTCCAACAACTCCTCAAGATAATAGGGCTTCATTCCAACCACTCCTCAAGATAAAAGGGCTTCATTCCAACCACTCCTAAAGATAATAGGGCTTTATTCCAACCACTCCTCAAGATAATAGGGCTTTATTCCAACTACTCCTCAAGATAATAGGGCTTTATTCCAACTACTCCTCAAGATAATAGGGCTTTATTCCAACTACTCCTCAAGATAATAGGGCTTTATTCCAACCACTCCTCAAGATAATAGGGCTTTATTCCAACCACTCCTCAAGATAATAGGGCTTCATTCCAACCACTCCTCAAGATAATAGGGCTTTATTCCAACCACTCCTCAAGATAATAGGGCTTTATTCCAACCACTCCCCAAGATAATAGGGCTTTATTCCAACCACTCCTCAAGATAACAGGGCTTCATTCCAACCACTCCTCAAGATAATAGGGCTTCATTCCAACCACTCCTCAAGATAATAGGGCTTCATTCCAACCACTCCTCAAGATAATAGGGCTTTATTCCAACCACTCCACAAGATAATATGGCTTTATTCCAACCACTCCACAAGATAATAGGGCTTTATTCCAACCACTCCTCAAGATAAAAGGGCTTTATTCCAACCACTCCTCAAGATAATAGGGCTTCAATCCAACCACTCCTCAAGATAATAGGGCTTCATTCCAACCACTCCTCAAGATAATGGGGCTTTATTCCAACCACTCCTCGAGATAATAGGGCTTTATTCCAACCACTCCTCGAGATAATAGGGCTTCATTCCAACCACTCCTCAAGATAATAGGGCTTTATTCCAACCACTCCTCAAGATAATAGGGCTTTATTCCAACCACTCCTCAAGATAATAGGGCTTTATTCCAACCACTCCTCAAGATAATAGGGCTTCATTCCAACAACTCCTCAAGATAATAGGGCTTCATTCCAACCACTCCTCAAGATAATAGGGCTTCATTCCAACAACTCCTCAAGATAACAGGGCTTCATTCCAACCACTCCTCAAGATAAAAGGGCTTCATTCCAACCACTCCTCAAGATAATAGGGCTTTATTCCAACCACTCCTCAAGATAATAGGGCTTTATTCCAACCACTCCACAAGATAATAGGGCTTTATTCCAACCACTCCTCAAGATAATAGAGCTTTATTCCAACCACTCCTCAAGATAATAGGGCTTTATTCCAACCGCTCCTCAAGATAATAGGTCTTTATGCCAACAACTCCTCAAGATAATAGGGCTTCATTCCAACCACTCCTCAAGATAATAGGGCTTCATTCCAACCACTCCTCAAGATAATAGGGCTTTATTCCAACCACTCCTCAAGATAACAGGGTTTTATTCCAACCACTCCTCAAGATAATAGGGCTTTATTCCAATCGCTCCTCAAGATAATAGGGCTTTATTCCAACCACTCCTCAAGATAATAGGGCTTCATTCCAACAACTCCTCAAGATAATAGGGCTTCATTCCAACCACTCCTCAAGATAAAAGGGCTTCATTCCAACCACTCCTCAAGATAATAGGGCTTTATTCCAACCACTCCTAAAGATAATAGGGCTTTATTCCAACTACTCCTCAAGATAATAGGGCTTTATTCCAACTACTCCTCAAGATAATAGGGCTTCATTCCAACAACTCCTCAAGATAATAGGGCTTCATTCCAACCACTCCTCAAGATAAAAGGGCTTCATTCCAACCACTCCTAAAGATAATAGGGCTTTATTCCAACCACTCCTCAAGATAATAGGGCTTTATTCCAACTACTCCTCAAGATAATAGGGCTTTATTCCAACTACTCCTCAAGATAATAGGGCTTTATTCCAACTACTCCTCAAGATAATAGGGCTTTATTCCAACCACTCCTCAAGATAATAGGGCTTTATTCCAACCACTCCTCAAGATAATAGGGCTTCATTCCAACCACTCCTCAAGATAATAGGGCTTTATTCCAACCACTCCTCAAGATAATAGGGCTTTATTCCAACCACTCCCCAAGATAATAGGGCTTTATTCCAACCACTCCTCAAGATAACAGGGCTTCATTCCAACCACTCCTCAAGATAATAGGGCTTCATTCCAACCACTCCTCAAGATAATAGGGCTTCATTCCAACCACTCCTCAAGATAATAGGGCTTTATTCCAACCACTCCACAAGATAATATGGCTTTATTCCAACCACTCCACAAGATAATAGGGCTTTATTCCAACCACTCCTCAAGATAAAAGGGCTTTATTCCAACCACTCCTCAAGATAATAGGGCTTCAATCCAACCACTCCTCAAGATAATAGGGCTTCATTCCAACCACTCCTCAAGATAATGGGGCTTTATTCCAACCACTCCTCGAGATAATAGGGCTTTATTCCAACCACTCCTCGAGATAATAGGGCTTCATTCCAACCACTCCTCAAGATAATAGGGCTTTATTCCAACCACTCCTCAAGATAATAGGGCTTTATTCCAACCACTCCTCAAGATAATAGGGCTTTATTCCAACCACTCCTCAAGATAATAGGGCTTCATTCCAACAACTCCTCAAGATAATAGGGCTTCATTCCAACCACTCCTCAAGATAATAGGGCTTCATTCCAACAACTCCTCAAGATAACAGGGCTTCATTCCAACCACTCCTCAAGATAAAAGGGCTTCATTCCAACCACTCCTCAAGATAATAGGGCTTTATTCCAACCACTCCTCAAGATAATAGGGCTTTATTCCAACCACTCCACAAGATAATAGGGCTTTATTCCAACCACTCCTCAAGATAATAGGGCTTTATTCCAACCACTCCTCAAGATAATAGGGCTTCATTCCAACCACTCCTCAAGATAATAGGGCTTCATTCCAACCACTCCTCAAGATAATAGGGCTTTATTCCAACCACTCCACAAGATAATATGGCTTTATTCCAACCACTCCACAAGATAATAGGGCTTTATTCCAACCACTCCTCAAGATAATAGGGCTTTATTCCAACCACTCCTCAAGATAATAGGGCTTCATTCCAACCACTCCTCAAGATAATAGGGCTTCATTTCAACCACTCCTCAAGATAATGGGGCTTTATTCCAACCACTCCTCGAGATAATAGGGCTTTATTCCAACCACTCCTCGAGATAATAGGGCTTCATTCCAACCACTCCTCAAGATAATAGGGCTTTATTCCAACCACTCCTCAAGATAATAGGGCTTTATTCCAACCACTCCTCAAGATAATAGGGCTTTATTCCAACCACTCCTCAAGATAATAAGGCTTCATTCCAACAACTCCTCAAGATAATAGGGCTTCATTCCAACCACTCCTCAAGATAATAGGGCTTCATTCCAACAACTCCTCAAGATAATAGGGCTTCATTCCAACCACTCCTCAAGATAAAAGGGCTTCATTCCAACCACTCTTCAAGATAATAGAGCTTTATTCCAACCACTCCTCAAGATAATAGGGCTTTATTCCAACTACTCCTCAAGATAATAGGGCTTTATTCCAACTAATCCTCAAGATAATAGGGCTTCATTCCAACAACTCCTCAAGATAATAGGGCTTCATTCCAACCACTCCTCAAGATAAAAGGGCTTCATTCCAACCACTCCTCAAGATAATAGGGCTTTATTCCAACTACTCCTCAAGATAATAGGGCTTTATTCCAACTACTCCTCAAGATAATAGGGCTTTATTCCAACTACTCCTCAAGATAATTTGGCTTTATTCCAACTACTCCTCAAGATAATAGGGCTTTATTCCAACCACTCCCCAAGATAATAGGGCTTTATTCCAACCACTCCTCAAGATAATAGGGCTTTATTCCAACCACTCCTCAAGATAATAGGGCTTTATTCCAACCACTCCTCAAGATAATAGGGCTTTATTCCAACCACTCCTCAAGATAATAGGGCTTCATTCCAACCACTCCTCAAGATAATAGGGCTTCATTCCAACCACTCCTCAAGATAATAGGGCTTTATTCCAACCACTCCTCAAGATAATAGGGCTTTACTCAAACCACTCCTCAAGATAATAGGGCTTTATGCCAACAACTCCTCAAGATAATAGGGCTTTATTCCAACCACTCCTCAAGATAATAGGGCTTCATTCCAACCACTCCTCAAGATAATAGGGCTTTATTCCAACCACTCCTCAAGATAATAGGGCTTTATTCCAACCACTCCACAAGATAATAGGGCTTTATTCCAACCACTCCTCAAGATAATAGGGCTTTATTCCAACCGCTCCTCAAGATAATAGGGCTTCATTCCAACCACTCCTCAAGATAATAGGGCTTCATTCCAACCACACCTCAAGATAATAGGGCTTTATTCCAACCACTCCACAAGATAATAGGGCTTTATTCCAACCACTCCACAAGATAATAGGGCTTTATTCCAACCACTCCTCAAGATAATAGGGCTTTATTCCAACCACTCCTCAAGATAATAGGGCTTCATTCCAAACACTCCTCAAGATAATAGGGCTTTATTCCAACCACTCCTCAAGATAAAAGGGCTTCATTCCAACCACTCTTCAAGATAATAGAGCTTTATTCCAACCACTCCTCAAGATAATAGGGCTTTATTCCAACTACTCCTCAAGATAATAGGGCTTTATTCCAACTAATCCTCAAGATAATAGGGCTTCATTCCAACAACTCCTCAAGATAATAGGGCTTCATTCCAACCACTCCTCAAGATAAAAGGGCTTCATTCCAACCACTCTTCAAGATAATAGAGCTTTATTCCAACCACTCCTCAAGATAATAGGGCTTTATTCCAACTACTCCTCAAGATAATAGGGCTTTATTCCAACTAATCCTCAAGATAATAGGGCTTCATTCCAACAACTCCTCAAGATAATAGGGCTTCATTCCAACCACTCCTCAAGATAAAAGGGCTTCATTCCAACCACTCCTCAAGATAATAGGGCTTTATTCCAACTACTCCTCAAGATAATAGGGCTTTATTCCAACTACTCCTCAAGATAATAGGGCTTTATTCCAACTACTCCTCAAGATAATTTGGCTTTATTCCAACTACTCCTCAAGATAATAGGGCTTTATTCCAACCACTCCCCAAGATAATAGGGCTTTATTCCAACCACTCCTCAAGATAATAGGGCTTTATTCCAACCACTCCTCAAGATAATAGGGCTTTATTCCAACCACTCCTCAAGATAATAGGGCTTTATTCCAACCACTCCTCAAGATAATAGGGCTTCATTCCAACCACTCCTCAAGATAATAGGGCTTCATTCCAACCACTCCTCAAGATAATAGGGCTTTATTCCAACCACTCCTCAAGATAATAGGGCTTTATTCAAACCACTCCTCAAGATAATAGGGCTTTATGCCAACAACTCCTCAAGATAATAGGGCTTTATTCCAACCACTCCTCAAGATAATAGGGCTTCATTCCAACCACTCCTCAAGATAATAGGGCTTTATTCCAACCACTCCTCAAGATAATAGGGCTTTATTCCAACCACTCCACAAGATAATAGGGCTTTATTCCAACCACTCCTCAAGATAATAGGGCTTTATTCCAACCGCTCCTCAAGATAATAGGGCTTCATTCCAACCACTCCTCAAGATAATAGGGCTTCATTCCAACCACACCTCAAGATAATAGGGCTTTATTCCAACCACTCCACAAGATAATAGGGCTTTATTCCAACCACTCCACAAGATAATAGGGCTTTATTCCAACCACTCCTCAAGATAATAGGGCTTTATTCCAACCACTCCTCAAGATAATAGGGCTTCATTCCAAACACTCCTCAAGATAATAGGGCTTCATTCCAACCACTCCTCAAGATAATGGGGCTTTATTCCAACCACTCCTTGAGATAATAGGGCTTTATTCCAACCACTCCTCGAGATAATAGGGCTTTATTCCAACCACTCCTCAAGATAATAGGGCTTTATTCCAACCACTCCTCAAGATAATAGGGCTTTATTCAAACCACTCCTCAAGATAATAGGGCTTTATTCCAACCACTCCTCAAGATAATAGGGCTTCATTCCAACAACTCCTCAAGATAATAGGGCTTTATTCCAACCACTCCTCAAGATAATAGGGCTTTATTCCAACTACTCCTCAAGATAATAGGGCTTTATTCCAACTACTCCTCAAGATAATAGGGCTTTATTCCAACTACTCCTCAAGATAATAGGGCTTTATTCCAACAACTCCCAAAGATAATAGGGCTTTATTCCAACCACTCCTCATGATAATAGGGCTTTATTCCAACCACTCCTCAAGATAATAGGGCTTTATTCCAACCACTCCTCAAGATAATAGGGCTTTATTCCAACCACTCCTCAAGATAATAGGGCTTCATTCCAACCACTCCTCAAGATAATAGGGCTTCATTCCAACCACTCCTCAAGATAATAGGGCTTTATTCCAACCACTCCTCAAGATAATAGGGCTTTATTCCAACCACTCCTCAAGATAATAGGGCTTTATGCCAACAACTCCTCAAGATAATAGGGCTTTATTCCAACCACTCCTCAAGATAATAGGGCTTTATTCCAACCATTCCTCAAGATAATAGGGCTTTATTCCAACCACTCCACAAGATAATATGGCTTTATTCCAACCACTCCACAAGATAATAGGGCTTTATTCCAACCACTCCTCAAGATAATAGGGCTTTATTCCAACCACTCCTCAAGATAATAGGGCTTTATTCCAACCACTCCTCAAGATAATAGGGCTTTATTCCAACCACTCCTCAAGATAATAGGGCTTCATTCCAACCACTCCTCAAGATAATAGGGCTTCATTCCAACCACTCCTCAAGATATTAGGGCTTTATTCCAACCACTCCTCAAGATAATAGGGCTTTATTCAAACCACTCCTCAAGATAATAGGGCTTTATGCCAACAACTCCTCAAGATAATAGGGCTTTATTCCAACCACTCCTCAAGATAATAGGGCTTCATTCCAACCACTCCTCAAGATAATAGGGCTTTATTCCAACCACTCCTCAAGATAATAGGGCTTTATTCCAACCACTCCACAAGATAATAGGGCTTTATTCCAACCACTCCTCAAGATAATAGGGCTTTATTCCAACCACTCCTCATGATAATAGGGCTTCATTCCAACCACTCCTCAAGATAATAGGGCTTCATTCCAACCACACCTCAAGATAATAGGGCTTTATTCCAACCACTCCACAAGATAATAGGGCTTTATTCCAACCACTCCACAAGATAATAGGGCTTTATTCCAACCACTCCTCAAGATAATAGGGCTTTATTCCAACCACTCCTCAAGATAATAGGGCTTCATTCCAACCACTCCTCAAGATAATAGGGCTTCATTCCAACCACTCCTCAAGATAATGGGGCTTTATTCCAACCACTCCTTGAGATAATAGGGCTTTATTCCAACCACTCCTCGAGATAATAGGGCTTTATTCCAACCACTCCTCAAGATAATAGGGCTTTATTCCAACCACTCCTCAAGATAATAGGGCTTTATTCAAACCACTCCTCAAGATAATAGGGCTTTATTCCAACCACTCCTCAAGATAATAGGGCTTCATTCCAACAACTCCTCAAGATAATAGGGCTTTATTCCAACCACTCCTCAAGATAATAGGGCTTTATTCCAACTACTCCTCAAGATAATAGGGCTTTATTCCAACTACTCCTCAAGATAATAGGGCTTTATTCCAACTACTCCTCAAGATAATAGGGCTTTATTCCAACAACTCCCCAAGATAATAGGGCTTTATTCCAACCACTCCTCATGATAATAGGGCTTTATTCCAACCACTCCTCAAGATAATAGGGCTTTATTCCAACCACTCCTCAAGATAATAGGGCTTTATTCCAACCACTCCTCAAGATAATAGGGCTTCATTCCAACCACTCCTCAAGATAATAGGGCTTCATTCCAACCACTCCTCAAGATAATAGGGCTTTATTCCAACCACTCCTCAAGATAATAGGGCTTTATTCCAACCACTCCTCAAGATAATAGGGCTTCATTCCAACCACTCCTCAAGATAATAGGGCTTTATTCCAACCACTCCTCAAGATAATAGGGCTTTATTCCAACCACTCCTCAAGATAATAGGGCTTTATTCCAACCACTCCACAAGATAATAGGGCTTTATGCCAACCACTCCTCAAGATAATAGGGCTTTATTCCAACCACTCCTCAAGATAATAGGTCTTTATTCCAACCACTCCTCAAGATAATAGGGCTTTATTCCAACCACTCCTCAAGATAATAGGGCTTTATTCCAACCACTCCTCAAGATAATAGGGCTTTATGCCAACCACTCCTCAAGATAATAGGGCTTTATTCCAACCACTCCTCAAGATAATAGGGCTTTATTCCAACCACTCCTCAAGATAATTGGGCTTTATTCCAACCACTCCTCAAGATAATAGGGCTTTATTCCAACCACTCCTCAAGATAATAGGGCTTTATTCCAACCACTCCTCAAGATAATAGGGCTTTATTCCAACCACTCCTCAAGATAATATGGCTTTATTCCAACCACTCCTCAAGATAATAGGGCTTCATTCCAACCGCTCCTCAAGATAATAGGGCTTCATTCCAACCACTCCTCAAGATAATAGGGCTTTATTCCAACCACTCCTCAAGATAATAGGGCTTTATTCCAACCACTCCTCAAGATAATAGGGCTTTATGCCAACCACTCCTCAAGTTAATAGGGATTTTATTCCAACCACTCCTCAAGATAATAGGGCTTTATTCCAACCACTCCTCAAGATAATAGGGCTTTATTCCAACCACTCCTCAAGATAATAGGGCTTTATTCCAACCACTCCTCAAGATAATAGGGCTTTATTCCAACCACTCCTCAAGATAATAGGGCTTTATTCCAACCACTCCTCAAGATAATAGGGCTTTATTCCAACCACTCCTCAAGATAATAGGGCTTTATTCCAACCGCTCCTCAAGATAATAGGGCTTCATTCCAACCACTCCTCAAGATAATAGGGCTTTATTCCAACCACTCCTCAAGATAATAGGGCTTTATTCCAACCACTCCTCAAGATAATAGGGCTTTATTCTGTCATGTCAGCCTTATGTCTCCGATACTGTATTGAAGTAGTCCTGGCTTCAAGTTGCCGTTGGAGTAATCAGACGTACGAAACCTCATCATAGCCTCGCCAGATTGAAACAGACATAACTGTAGGATTTGTTATGTGGATCGACAACGGTGGAACTTGAGATCCAGGAGTAGGATTCCCTGGGCGGACGAAAGTCGATTCCTTCCACACACAGGCGTTATACACCCATGACTATCATGCCAATCGTTCCATATGGAGGATCAGTTATATGGTGTTGGGGTGTTCCTCTCATGAATGTGACCTGGATTCTACAAGAGACACCTACAGGCGCTCACTATAACATGGAGGAACCGGATTCAGTGGGTATTGATCATGTTGATGACTACAGATTTACCACTAAGCCACTCTTCATGGATGATAATGCTCGACCCCATCGTTCCCAAACTCCAGCATCTGGAGAACAATGGTGTTAAACAGATCCCATGGTCACCATTCCCCCTCATTTAAACCCCGGTGAACATGCCGTGGTCCAGATTGACCGACGGGTTAGTAGAAAACCCCTTTCCAACAAATGTACACGAGGCAGTCTTACATGAGGGTTGGCAGAATGGCTGCAGCCAATGGGGCACGAGTTGGAGGCACACGTTATTGACATTTTGTTATTCCTGAGACACTTATTCAGTCTAATCAATATGTTTTTTCTCTAATGGCACATCCCGATCACTTGTTCTTGCAATAGGCCTACACACATGGATACGTAATGTTGTTCAAATTACACCCATGTTTTCTTAACTTAACGCACACGAACAGATATGTGCCTGAGTATGTTAGGATGGCTCCCGATCAAGGAGGAGATAACTCGCCAGTTCATGTTCTTTCGCAGACTGATCACCTTACCCCCATCAGCTCTGTCTCGCCGCCTGCTCACATCCAGACTTCTTCTCTACCTCCAGAAATCAGACTCAGACACTCAACTTCAATGATTCTGCCCTGCAATTGTCTCACACCTCCAGCTCTATAATCTCGGATATTGCCTCATTGCTTTCATTCAAGTTCATCCCTGCCAAGCAAGCAATCCTGGAAAAAGCTTATAAAAGAACGAATTACCCACAAGTATACAACTGAATGGAAGCAGCGTATAGCCTCTGATGATGCCTTTCAACGTTTAGATCCCTGCACCTGAAGCCATCGCCATGCCTCCCGTAGCCAAGAATAGATAGCATACTAAGGCCTTCCATTTCCTAGCACAGCTGTGGGTTGCAGTGCCTCATTCCAACGACACAACTTATTCTCTGTGCAAACTCCTGTATTCGGACCTGCTTTAACACGTTTCCAGCGGATGCCAAGCACTCTCTGTCTTATACAGCAAGTTCTGGAACAAAACGCAGGAGCATCTGTCTCTGAAGCTGCACATTCTTCTCTTCAACGAGGAGACCTTCTTGCAGTTACTAATGCCATGGGTCGTGTGTACTGACCCCAAAGTGCTACTGCAGTTTCACAAACTTTCAGCCTCTTCCTTATGTCTGCAATGTCTGCGTATTAGCGCCTCAACATCCAGAGTGTGTCAAGCAACTAACAGCGGGCCCGCCTCACAATGAACAATTTATTATTAATCATTTATCTTTCACTAAACTTTCATTAAATTAACACCTCTCACTGTTTTTTGTATATACTCCCACTGTCCTATGGTGTAATTTCAACATCTAATCTCCAACTAAAGGAGGAAATAAATATGATGATGATGATGATGATGACGCGAAGAATGCATTACAGCAGCAGATCTCACATATACCAAGACAAGTTAAACGCACATTTTGGTCGTTACGGTCCCGTTTTCGTCAAATTTACATATAGTTATATGCTATAATTGGCTATATATACACTTGGAAATTAATAAAGCAATACCCTAGTTTGTAAACTGAAATGTGGTGCTCTGGGATTGTTAGCATAAATTGAACGATTTTATTACCCCAGACATAACAATTAGTTATTCAGCGACTCATTCCCTGAAAAAAAAACACCATATGTAAATTTATGAAAATGTGAGGGAAAATGTGAAGGTGCTGAATTTTTACCTAAAATAACTTAAAATAAAGAGAAACTACACTTCAAACTTTAGAATTAATTTATTGTAAAAAACATGTTTTATACCAAGTTGACATTCACACACCAAAACATCTTTCATAATGCATGATAAGAAGCAAGACAGACATTAAACTTCCAGTCCCTTTTTAAAGATAATTGAGAAAATGCCTACAACCATGCATATGATCGGTGAATAAATTTGAGACTATTTGAGTTCAATCTGTTAAATAAACACTTCTTCTCGCTTAAGATAAGCTAATACCATAAGTAGTGGCCGTATTTGTTCAAGTTTTTTCAAGAAATTGACCGTTTGCAGGTGCAACGGCCTACTGCTTTAACGAGTGACTTTTGTTAAAAATTCAGTTAGTAAAGTTTAATCATTTCACTTGAAAGAAAGACACTAAGCACATTACAGCAAACATTACTGACATTCATTTCATTTCATAATTGAACTTGGAATTTGACATCAAAATACCAAATTATTGTAACAGCCATTATCCAAAGGACATTGAACCGTTATTTGAGTGACCTTTCGTTTCAACACTGCTAAATGATTGTTCAACCTAAATCACAAACTGTTTTCCTGACATACTGTCTTCTTTCTAATCGGAACGATTTTGTTGTTAAAAAAAGTGGGTGTTGCTTATTCATTTTCCAAGTGTATATGTTAAACCCTCAGATCGAAATAGAAAATCAAAATGCAAAGCCATTAACACTCAAAATAGTCATGAAATAGATATCGTTATGAGCATCACCGACTTACCTCAAAGACGTATTCAGAAGCGTTGATTTCGCAAGGCAGGTTCCATATTTGGAGTAAAACGCTCTAAGTTAAAGGTTAGGGTAAGGTTAAGGGCTATGGTTATAACTGTTAAGGGTGTACTAGAAAAGTGGTTATGTGATGATTCTAGACCCGCTCAACTTATAGTGAGACAGCACTACAGACTACCCAGTAACTTAACAATATGGCAATACTCCACATACATCTTTATTGTTTATAAGGGTCTACATATTCATATGTGGTCTTTGATTACAGTTGAGAAGGTTCTCTTTATAAGGGGCCTAAGTTTTTATTACTTAGCATTTTATTTCAGGATTGTTTAAGACCTGGGCATTTATCATTTGTATATAGTTGTTTACTTACTGTCATCTCGTCATGATGGTCCGTACTACAGAAGAATGTTAGCTTTCAGTTGACGACCATCCAGTATAGAAAGATGCTACATAACAAAGCTTAAATAAGTAGTTTGGTCTTGAAATTGGACACGATTAATACCGCATTGTGGAGAAATTACTCAGACCATCAACAAAACCATGTATACGGTGGAATCAATCCAGGATTCAATTGGCGGAGCTGGCCGCTACCAGAGACTTTCCTACCTTCTTATTACAGTGTCCTCCATCTCGGCTGGGTTCCAGCTCCTCAACATTGTGTTTGTTGGTAGGTAAACTCGACATTGGCCACTTAAACAATACTACGAAATATCATCTCTCAAATTTGTTTAAACATAGTACACACCAAAACATTCAGATGTACCCCAAACTTAAATGTTGATGCAATAATTATTTTTAATTTATATATACTACTCCTTTAATACTGAATATTGAGGTCTTAACGTTTGTTTAGTTTAAATTGTACACCACACATCTGAACCCCGTTTCACAAAAAAATCGTAAATCTACGTCTAAGTGTAATATTTACGTGCGACTGAAATTTCTCTGAAAATTCTTAATTCTAAGGAACGTATCATCATGGGTGGGTTTATAATAGTGTAATATCACGCCAAACATTCATTTTGTAGAGGGAATCTCGATTATATGTTTCTGCAATTGCGATTGTGGCAAAACACGTGCCTCTGTAATTCAACGATTGTTATGCCCTATTCCATGTTATCCCTGAGTGTTCAAGATATGCATATCATCTCCTATATTATGTACCAGTGAAATATGACTGTTAAGATGACCGACTTCTTGTTGTTGAGCTTTCCCCTGTCATACCTCTTCTTCCAGTGTACCCAGATATGGTGGTTTGTTGACGACCGTATCATACGTTTGTACTACATTTGTGCTTCATCTCAAACTGTTGAGGTTAAAGGTGCATCCATTGTGCTGATGGGTGTCATATATGCACAACGTTATAAATGAAGTACTGACTGTTTCCGAAAATAACTTTTTATGGTAGCCGACTCAGTATAATGACGATATAAAGGTTAAAGTAGTGATTTCTGATCGGACAATGCACCGCGATTGACGCTGATGAATTAGGCAGACGTTTTTTTTTTAAAACTTATTTACAACAGACAAAATGACAAATGTAGGTTGACAATGTTTGATAGGTCATAAACTACTGTGCATGTTAATGTGACGTGTAGTTTTGCTGCATATATATAAAAGAGTTGCTTGATTTTCATTCAACTAGTAATTATGATGTATTCTGCGATTAGGGATACAATAATTAAGTTGAGTGAAATTATTTGAACTGAAATCAACATATATGGTATTTTGGCACGTATTAGAGTCAAATAATTACAATAAAAAACAATGGATATATCTTTAAGTGGGTAGGTTTCAATATCTGGGTGGTTCATTTTTCAATCATACGCAAAATCACAAGGACAATGAATTTAACATACTCGCTGTACCGCGCATTGCATGATTGCAGTTTTATTTATTTGCTTATATAAGATATTACAATTTACCTCAGAAATAGCCTAGAGCAGAAATTCAAAATGTCACATATTATTCATTTGACTAAGGAAATGTTTGGTAAGATATAATGTTCGCTTTACCCAATAATAAATATAAAGCATTTGTCCTTACTCATTTGATAGAATACAAAGTAGCCACGGTCTTGGAACAAACAACGCCCTACCAGTAAAAGTAGCGACAATACAGTAAGAGCATGCTTCCAATAGATATATATGAAATGTATGTATGTAGTAATGTTACATTCTCTGCTCAGGAAGGAATGTACCCCATGTGTGTCAACAACCAGCTAATCTCTCCGACATTTTCGACCACATCAATAACAACAACATCACCATCAACAACAGTACCGTTACATTTGAGAAATGCAACATCCATGTGGAGACCAATGTTTCTGATGTGACCTACAGCAGTGATCTCCCTTGCCTATATGGTTATCAATATGAAGACATGCAGGAAGGTTCATTGATGTCTGATGTGAGTTCTATAGGTCGTTCTGAAGCTGAATTGGAATACCATTGTTTCATTTAAAGGGGCAGTAGCACGTTTTTTTGCTTAAATAAGTCGATGAAGTGTATTTGAAAAATAATGCCACCAATAGTAAAACAAAAACTTCTCTCTTTCAGAAATAAAGTTAAACATTGAGTATACATGGTTCCTTAAAGCTATGGGAATCGTTTTCTTCATTCGAAAAAATAAAATGTGTTCACAATAAAATGGCCGCCATGCAAGTTTTGCTTTATGCGCAACAGCGTTATTACCACTACGGATAATTGGTTTATGTAATAAGATGTATTACCTTCTAATGTATATATAAATGGCATAAACTATCATTATACATCGGAAATTTGAAAAAATAAAATTTGCAAAAACCACAAGAGTGTCATGATATGGCTTCCGGAAATCTCAACTTGGAGAAATTTTATTGTCTCTCTCATTTTTTTAAAGTTCAAACTTTCCATTTAAACCCCACAGATTATAATGCATCTCACACCTATTAGCCGTTCAGATAGAATTCCCCCAAACAATAAACTAAAAAATTAAGCATGTATGACAATGCATTTAACAGTATCGTGTTACTTATTTAATTAAGAATAATTGATAATAGAATAATGTGTTTGTTCACTGGCTTATAAATGGCTTGGAAAATGCAAGTTAAACTTGTATAAATGTCGGAGCGGCCTATTGCAAGGTATGATATGGTGTCCACCGTCCGACCGTCTGTATGTAAACTTTGCGCTTTTTCGACTCTATCTCAGAAAGCTTGCCTTTAGGCTCCTTGGCCAACGGGATTATAAATTGTGGATTTTGTGAACATGTATCAACCCCTAATAAAGACCACAGGGGTCATGACCCAAATACGTTTTTTCATAGTTTCATCTTCTCAAGAACCACTGAAGCTAGAAAGCTGAAAATTGTGTATAGACTTCTCTGCCCTGGGGGCCAAAGAAATAAAGCTTTCGGAGAGCTGAAAGCAGACACCTTGGCCAATGTTGATTATAAATTGTGGAATTATTAACCTTCTGACAACTACAGCTGATGAGCTACAGCGTGAATGGCTCTATTTTTATAGTATTCGGCTGCGCCCGTCCGTACGAACGTCCGCACGAAATGGAATAACTCAAATACTATATTACTGGATTCTTTTCATATTTTGCATATGAGTTCATCATTGGGGGGGGGGGGGGGGGGGGGGGGGGGTAATGTTCCTACAGTAATACTTTTTTGGCCTTGACCTTCATTTCAAGGTCACAACGAGACTTTGTCATTTCACCCTTGTCAGCGGGATATCTCAAGAACCAGTCACTGGATTCTCTTCATATCTTCAATGTAGCTTCTCCAAGGAAAGACGAAAGGCTGATTAGATTTTGGTGACCTTGACATTATTCTGAAGGTCACAGTGGAACTTTGAATTTTTCGACATGCTAATGTACTTGTACAACTTGTCAACGGGATATCTCAAGAACCAATCACTGGATTCTCTTCATATCTTATACATAGCTTCTCCAAGGGAAGAAAAAGGGCTGATTAGATATTGGAGACCTTGACATTATTCTCAAGGTCACAGCGGATCTTTGAGTTTGTTAAGCTTGTCAGGGGCATCAATATCACAAGAACTTGGTATTGGATTCTCATCATTATCTTACACCAGTGGTTCTTTTAGGGAAAATTCATGGCCCAGTCGATTTTGCTGATCTTGAAATTATTTTTTCAATTTTGAAGTATTCATCTGCGGCGAGGGATCATGTCACCTTAGAGACACCTACTTGTTATATTTATGCTGCTCAACCAGTTACCTTAGCTTAGTTCACTGGAGATAGTTGAAAGTCAATATTCTTGTTCGTAAAGAAACTCAAATGAGTCACTCTTTATTCCTCAGATATACCTAATATGTAAGTTTTATTACTCCAAGATAAACCTCACAATTTCTAACTCGGAAAGTTCGGATAATTCATTGCGCTTAACAAAGATCTATGACGTCACAAGAGGTTTATAAATTTCATGCTCAGAAATACATCGTGTATGAGACCATTTTATCGTAATCATATTCTTAAAGGCACTGTAGCACGTTTTTTGCAAATTATTTTTTCTTAAGTTTGTCATTTATTCATGTTTAAGTTTATACAATATTGTGTTATGTTAGAGGCTAACATATCTCATAACAAGACCCGATAAGCCGTATCCGTAGAAAAACGGTGTTCCGTATTGGTAGTAAATTGTGCGACGTATAACGCGACGGTATTGTGAAACTCGCCAGTGTGGGAGGCAGATTTAAAATTTACTTTGCGTGTTTAGGTATCGCTACATCAGACAAATCACTTGAACTACCTTCGAGCGGCCATTTTAAAATTTAATGTGAAGATGTAAGCATGGCTTAACCGAACCATGTACTTCGTTTTAGAACTATTTTTCTTTTCTTTTTATTTAGGAACACTATTTAGCCATTGGTAACACTTATTTTACCTTGTGAAAGCTCTTTATTTCAATATGAACGAAGTGCTACAGTGCCTTTAAACTGATACTTGATCAATTATTAATGATGACAATCTTCCAGTTTGACATCGTGTGTGACAAAGCTCCACTGCGGAGTCTGGGTCAGACTCTGTTGATCCTGGGTCAAGGTATTGGAGCCAGCACTCTCACCTGGTTCTCGGACCGATACGGGCGTCGCACAATCCTAGTCCTCTCTCACGCCATCTTCCTCTGTCTCGGGGTCGGGATCGCCTTCGTACCAACATACACATTTTTCCTCGTGCTCAGAGTCTTTCTGGGGATATGCCAACAGGTGCGTGTTGAACAATGAGATCTCCTTTCCCTGAAACATGTTATAATAGCATACACTGCACTAACTGCTTGATCAAAACTGCAAAAACATGTTCATGGTTACGGAGATATCGTTTTGACAGTAGATTTTGCACAAGGTCTTTTTATCGTTTACCTCATGTCATATCAATGCTTTTACATCATCATGTTATGACTCACAATGCTTTGACGTCAAGTATCCATGACATCACTGTGTCATGATGTCATAAACATGATGATTCACAGTGCTATGACAACACCAAGCTGCAAGTCTGATGATAAAACTGGTGTACATTTTAAAGAAATGTAATGTTTTAATTAAAATAACGAAGACTGTTTTTGGATGTTAATTATATACTTGTGACCTCTGATATCAAATATATCAACATTCGTTGATAAAATTAATATTCTCGGCAACCTGTAACTGTTATCCACTGTTGGTTATACATGTATGTGCTGAAGGCGCTACAATGTTCTTCTCCAGAGTTAAATCACTGTACATGCATACATATCGCTCAATAACCAAAATTAAGCATTGTGCTTGTATGAAACAACTTACATATTGTGAATATGCTTTGTCGTACAAGTCAAGTTTCAATCAAAAGTCCAGTCTGATTGAAAGAATAAAATTTGCAAAATAATTCATCTACCGGAATACAAACAGGTTCTGTAGATTCCTCGCCACAAGTGACGAAACCTCGTTCGTATCCCGGTAGATTCACTATATTGCAATATACAGGGGATCGTACTAGGGTCGACCACGATGATGGTGGAGGTGTTTGCTGCTCGGTACCGGCGAATGAGCATGCTGTTCCACAGTCTCCTCTGGAGCGCCACTGGGTGCCTCATCCCCCTCATTGCCTACTTGATGCGTGCCTACTCCTGGAGATGGAAGCAACTTGCCTACTGCTCCGTGTCCATATATGTCATCGTCCAGTTTGTGTGAGCTAATTTTAAATCGAATAATACGAAATTATACTTAGGTTAAAATGTTTCACACTCTCCGTTATTTTATTATAACATAAACATAGCACCCATAATTTTTTTCACCAGCAAACGTTGTCTGATAAGAAAGTAGACAATGTATCAGAAAAAGCAACTGTGATATATGAGAGAAGCATTATCTACCAGTTTAACAAAGCAAACTTCATTCCGATAATGTTTCACTACCTTGTGATATTTGCATTCATAAAATTCTGCTATTTTGGTGTCCAAGCACAAGTATTGTTACACCGAAAACATTAAAGTCAATAGTGGTTGTTTTAATGTGAGTAATTCCATTCTTTCAAGTGAAGTGATGAACCTTTAGTAAGTGCCAAGTCACTAGTTACAGCAGTATGAACCTTAAGAATCAGATTTCTTTTTTTAAAAACGACAAATTTGAAAGTTGCTTACTGACGAAATCCGGTCTGTATGACTGTAATGACACTTCTAAATCATAGAGAAGAGTTTGTACGGTATGAGCATATTTATGATATCATGGTTTTGAGAATGAGCATATCTCCAAATGGCTTGATCTGATGGATTGATTGCAATCGATCGACCCTTGAAACAAATCCACTGAATGTTATTATGCGAAGCAGAGATGTACGTGCATTTGTAAAGAGTCGTATGCCAACTTGAGATTGAACCGTCTCTTGTATGGTCGTATCATATTTCCGAAACATATTGTCAGTTGTATCTGTGAGTCCCATCCTGGCAATACACTATGTTAAAACTTACTTTGTTCAAACTATTCGCATTGACGAGAACTAAAAGGGAACTCTTTGTTGTATGTATGTGTCATATAAAATACATGTAATTCAAATACCTTCATCTCAGATTCCTCAACGAGTCGCTTCCGTGGTTGATTACAAACCGGAGGTCCAAGAAAGTCGAACAGATCTTGAAGAAGGCAGCACGAATGGAAGGAAAGGACCAACAGGAAGTGCTGAATGTATACCGGAAGTACCAGGAACGAGACGAGAAGGAGAAGGAAGCAAAAGAAAAGCTGGCCGAGGAGAGCAAGAATAAGTCCATTGAGGACGGTGGCAAGAAGAAGAAACTCAAAGATCCCACAAAACCCTCATTACTTGATCTCATGAAGAGAAAGCGACTTGCTCTCACAGTGGTCGTCTTGTGGTTCAATTGGTAGGTGATGAACACTTATATTTTTTAATCAGTCCAAAATTCTAGCATCACCTGTGATTTATTTTTGTACTGAAGTATGATTGCTTATGTGGTAGCTAACTTGTTACAAGTTAAGATGTACAAACAATGCTTGCGATGGGCTTATAAAGCTCAGGTTTGGTTCGAGAACCGCAATGGACACAAATCAGGTACACAAATCAGTATTAGTGTATTGGTCTGAAGTACAACTACCCCAATAAGTACAAGCAGAAATAAGTATTCAAGTTTTGAGGGTAATACTTATTCTGTATTTAAGAAATGAAACATATGTGACATCACATCAGAAAAGCATCGAGAATGTTCAAAATATTCTTCTAAGTCTACACCGAATAATATGGCTCTTGCAATCATTTCAGCTAAAAGACAAAGTTGCTCAATTTTGGTGCAGACTGTGTCATCTGGAACCTCAAGACTCATGTAGTAAATATTCGACACAGTCTGAACTTATAAACAAAACATGTGAAACTAAAGGAAAACAACTTCCTTGTTCCTGGTGCAGGATTACAGACAGTATGACGTTCTTCGGGCTGTATCTGACAGCTGATACCCTGGTGGGAGACCACTACATCAACGTCTTCCTCCTGGCTGTGGTCGAGGCCCCTTCTGGCTTCGTCTACTTGTTCATGACTGATAGGTCAGTACCCAACTTTCAACGCAAGGCATAACTCTTGCCAGTCTGCATTACTGGCTGATTTAAGCCTTGCGGTATTTCCCTCGCTTTCCCTCGCTGTGCTGAGATAGTGAATCGCTGCACCAGAAATGCATAGTGGGTCTGGATTTCTAAGCACATATTTCTTAAGCAAATACTGCAAGGCCTAAATCAGCCAGTAATGGAGACTGGCAAGAGTTGTGCCTTGCATTGGGAAGTTGGTCAGTACCCTACCTATATGAACGCAGAACTATCACAATGTTCCGAAAATGAAGTTCATAAATGAAGAAGAAGAGTTCAGAAGTGAGAGCTATGAGGGCATGTATTATGTTTTAATTATAGTTTTCTTACCAAAGTGTTTTACTGTAGTATTATAATAAGTTACTACCTTTTATTGGAGTTGTCATTGGTTTTGAACCTATATAATGGTCAACAGAGCCTACAGATACTAAACTTTTTTATAAATGAAAACACTACTACAAATTTAACTGATGGTAACACAGTGGTCAATACCAATGTCAGCTTATCATTTGCTTAATACACTGTTCTTTAATGTTGCTACCTAGGTTTGGCAGACGGACGACCAGCATGTGGCTACACGGGATAGCCGGTATAGCTCTTCTCATAGCAACTGCTATCAAAACGTGGGCAGGTAAATGATTTTACATGTACCTCTTTATAACCTATTTCTAGGGAGTTTTAACGTTAATCATATTAAGTTCGTTCGAAATTTTTATTTATCGATCATCGGGTCTCCTCTGAATGACGGAAGGGATCGCTGTACCCTCTCCCTCTGTCCGTATTCACAAGGGTTTGTATTGCTAAAAAATACGTCCTAGGTCAAAGCTTCTTTCTGATAGTTAACCTACATGTAAACAACTAATGAATATGTAGGTAGTTGTGAGAGAACGAGTCTTTGAACTTATTTATATGTAGGGAGTTGTCAGAGAACCAAATTTTGACCTTTGACGTTTTTTGTCAACAACAAAAGCCCCTTTATTTACATCGGCTTCCTCTCTTTAGTTTTCTTACAATGTCTAAAAAAATCAAGATATTCACATTGATATTTACACATGCAATTGTAACAGGAGGGTTGTGTCTTGATATGTTGAAATGTGAAAAGCTGTTTTATAATATTAAACAATCGACTTTAAACCAATCTAAATGAAACATTATATATACAATGCCCATCTACTGATAAAGTGGCCTTTGCTTCTTTTTTCCAATTGGCAAGATTCATATCTTGATTACTATACTGTAGATAATTATATATTTAGAATGCAAATTTCTGTCTTTAGCTTTGAAAATTTGAAATTTTGAAATTCCCAGATTATACTTAGTTGATGGACACATTCGTTGTCAACCATATATAGTAACTGTATGAAGACTATCGTTATATACTGAGGCGCCATGTTAACCGACGGTAATCTGTATCCCAGAGGGAGAGTGGAGCGGGTCAGCCGTGACCGGGTTCACGTGTGTCGGTATGTTTGGCATCACGGCCGCCTGGAGCGTCACTTTCCTCTACACGTCAGAGTTGTTCCCCACCAATCTCAGGTCAGTGTCAGGGGTGTTCTCCACCAACCTCAGGTCAGTGTCAGTGCTGTTCCCCACCAATCTCAGGTCAGTGTCAGGACTGTTCTCCACCAACCTCAGGTCAGTGTTAGAGATGTTCTCCGCCAATCTCAGGTCAGTGTCAGAGTTGTTCCCCACCAATCTCAGGTCAGGGTCAGAGATGTTCCCCACAAACTTCGAGATATTGTCAGAGCTGTTCTTCATCAACCTCAGGTCAATTTTTAGGGCTGTTCTCCACCAACCTCGGGTTATTGTCAGAGCTGTTCCCCACCAACCTCAGGTCAGTGTCAGAGCTGTTCCCCACCTACCACAGGTCAGTGTCAGAGCTGTTCCCCACCAACCTCAGGTCAGTGTCAGAGCTGTTCCCCACCATCCTCAGGTCAGTCGCAGAGCTGACCAACCTCAGGTCAGTGTCAGAGCTGACCAACCTCAGGTCAGTGTCAGAGCTGTTCCCCACGAATTACCACCAAGTGTGTGTTTGCTAATTTCCCTCGATTCTTGCAGGGGCTTCACGTCAATACATCTAAATGGCAAGTGTGGTTTTGAGCATGTCCCTTGGTGGTGTGGGTGAAGCGCTATACAGACTCTTTTCTTATCGCCAGTTTTTCTCCATAAAATGAATTAGTCGATGTGATATTAGTGAAATATGCCTTTGTAGATGTTAGACTGACAGCAACATCTTGACTTGTCGGTATTTACAGATTATTCATTATCTACCATACCAAATTACCAATCTAACCAACATTGGGTTTGCAATATTACAATACATTTCTTAACAATTGTGACTAACTAAACTCTTTATTCCTTTCCTAATACTTGTCTACATACTTCTAACACTAACTCCATGAACTCCAACTAACAGAACCAAACTCCCTCACTTACTGATGATGTCCCTGCTTGTATCTTTATCAGAAACTTTGGTCTTGGCACATCGTCGTCTTTCTCAAGAATAGGAGGAATGATCGCACCGTTTTCCAGTCTACTGGTGAGCATAGTTTTCAAACATTTTGAGTCACGTTTTATATGTTCTATGAACAGGGTCCTATTTAATTAATGTAAATTGGTTACTTAAAAAATAATAATTCAGAAAATGTCCCTTTTGTGTTCTAATGAATGAGGAGTCATCTGACATTTTGTTACTTGGTCGTGTACTTCCATGTGTTTTCAGCAAGGTACACATGCAAAGAATATATCGAGACAGGTTTCTAGATAAGTTTGTACAGTCATGGTTCAGGCCATACAAAATACGATGCGTTGCCTCAACAAGATGTAGTGCTTGTAATGCTGATAGAAACAATATCTAGTATTCGTTTGTCTTCCACTTGAACATGCCTGGAGTCAACGTCATCAAGTTTCAAGTGTTTGCCAGATGCATTTCAAATATTTGTATATGCAAGTATTATGTCTTTGGTAGGTGTCTTGTGTAACCGATAATTCTGCAGTGACCTTTGTGCTGTTGAACTCAAATATGTGCCTTCAGGATACCAACAGCAGTTGAACATGTCTGTTGAATAAACCTAAATATAAGTTGTTCCACTCGGGTAATGGTATAACGTCAGCACCACATTCAATTGTTGAAATGGTTATTGGAGTCAGTATAGTGGTTTCATACCGTAGTTACAGACAATGAACAGCACATATAAACTGAGCATGGCAACTGTAATGGAATATTTCCTTACGATCAAGCGCATTTTTAAAAAACAATAATTTACGTCAGTGACTCATATAAACATGAATTCAAAAACAACCAACATAGGTCTTTTGAAATATACACAAAGAAAAAAGTTAAGCACCCCCTGATATTTGTGATGATATCTTTTCGAGAATATTTTAAATATTTAAACAAGGGATCCGTTCCATAAGCTGAGCGAGCGCTGATAATCGCTCATTGATCGCTCAATGTAGCGCTCAATGTAGCGGATTCTCTCCTGAACGTCACAGTGCGATTCCTCGAGGTTTGCTCGCTTTGCTACGTACTGCTACATTGAGCAATCGCGTTCAATAGAGGTTTTAAAGTAATCGCTCATTTAAGCGATTACTTTGAAACCTCTCTTGAACATGACCAAGGTTCATTTATGAGAAGTGTAGTGTTTGTGCTATACGTTCCAACTAGTGATGCGTGACAGTCGAGCCTACACGTTCGGGACATGCACGTGCAACATGCTACGCTCGAGGATCACAACAAGCAGTATGGCCCAACTGCATTTGGTGGTATGTAACGTTGCTTTCCATAGTCATTCAAGCATATCTATTGAACATGGCACGAAGACAATTGTCAATGGATCTGAGAAATCGAATTATTGGTATATGCACCCTGCAGGAATGTCCTTTAAGACGATAGGACGAACTTGTGGCTACCATTACACTGTTGTTAGTCGTTTCGTCTGGAAGCATGTGCAGACAGGAAGTGCAATGGACCGTCCAAGGTCTGGAAGACCTACTGCCACTACACCTCGAGAGGACTGGCACCTTCTTCGACATATACACCGAGAACCCTTCCTGACAAGTCCTCAGCTGAAACGTCTGTGGTTACCAAATCGAAACATCAGCACCAGAACAGTCAGAAATCGCCTCAAATCGGCAGGACTAAAGGCAAGAAGGGTAATAAAACGCCCCATGTTGAGAGACCATCATAAACTTGCACGTTTGGCATGGTGTTTGGACAGACAACACTGGAATCTGAGGACCTGGCGGAAAATCCATTGGTCTGACGAGAGTCTATTCTTGCTCCATGTTACTGATGCTGATGGGCGTGCACGTGTTTGGAGAAGAATACAGCTTATACCCCAGGAACATCCAGCCAACTGTTGCGTATGTAGGTGGCTCTGTTATGGTATAGTTGCCTGCCTAGTTGTATGGTTACCTGTCTCATGACTGCAAGCTGGATTTGGTCACCACCAGGGGCAACTTAACGGGAGCTCAATACATCCGGGACGTGCTACAGCCGGTCCTTGTTCCTCATTGTGATAACCATGCACCTGCTACACGACCACAGTGTGTCTGGATCAACAAGGTTTTTGAGCAAATTTGGTTTTCTTACAATAAAATTTTATTTAATGGTGTGTATTAATTAACTTTTTTATTATAATTACGTTTATTGAATCATAATCAAAAGAAATAGTGATAAAGTTTCAGTTAGTATTTGCTAACTTTTCACAAATTCAGAAAAAGACCTCCATGTAACCCCAAATACCGGTAGTTTTGATTACTTGACATTAGAACAAGGATATTTTCTGGATATCAACTTCTTTAATGTGAAAATTCAATACAATTTTTTGAGTATATACTTATTCCACCACCAGGTGAAATGTTAGAAATAACAAAATGGTATACATTTATATAGTAAAGGAACCAATGGCGAGGAAACTCAATCAGATAGATTAAATCGAGTTTTTAAGATAAATTTCCCATGAGACTGGTATATATATATTTTGAGGATTTGTGATACAAACATGAGGAACATTAATAGTTGATTGCTAAATCAGCAATGGTCTGTGGGCTTTATTGAAGTAGTGATTGGACAACAAATACAAATTGGTAAAAGGAAGATGCAGAAGACGCGGTGATTGAGAGTATTAGGAGATGCCATTGATTGTGGCCGGGGTGTGAAGTGGTTGGATGGTGAATGGTTCTGATAGGTGTAGACTCCTCGGATAAGCTCTCACAAGAGTGAATGGAGGGTAGGGTGGTTGATCCTCGGATTTGCCTCCGAAAGAATATAGATGTTCGAGATGAGTGAATTGCCGAGTACACGTTTGGAAGATGCTTTGGTCGCGGTTTATTCCAGGTTGTTCCCTTGTAATGTCAATCGCTTATTGAAGTTTTCTTTGGCGCCAGTTGTTTTTTGTTGACTAGACTGTGGTAGCTTACCAATTGATAGCGTGATCCTGTTCAGAGTATGCTCAGATAGGGAGGATTTCTGATCAAGTGTGTTGACATACACTTTATGTTCCTTGATCCTTGTGTTGATAGGCTGCAGCATTTCTCTGATGTACTCTTGTCCACAGTGGCAAGGAATTTTGTAGATGCATCCTCCGTGTTGTGTTGTGTTGGAGCTTGTAGTTCTGGTTCCTCTGATGTTGGCTTTTAGTAGCTGATTGAGGGTCTTGCAGAGGAATATGTCACATCAATGCTGATTTTGTTCTTGATGAGACGGGCGATCTTGTAGCTGAGATAGCCGATGTATTTAGGGAATTGTTACTTGAATTGGTGACGGTTCAGGCTTGTTGGTGGTATCTCTTATGGTGAGTGTTTTCATGATAGTCTTGACGACTAAGCTTGCTGGATATCCATTGAATAGGGTATGTGTCCTTTCGATATTTAGTTCTTTATTGAGAGCGTCAGTTTGACAGATTGATTTTATCATATCTTGTGAGTGTGGCTATGCTTGATTAGTGGATGATAACAGGAACTGTATTGGGTGTGTGTGTTGGCGTGCGATAGACAGATGTTCTCAGTTCATGCCCAGTAGATTGCAACGAGACATATGAGAAAGGGAGATGGTGGTCAGTTTCTGTTTCCATGGTCAACCTTATACTTGGATGCTTGGCGTTGAGATGTTGTAGGAGATGATGGCTATGGTGGTGAAGCTGTCATCAACCTTGTGGAACCAATAAAGCGACTGAAAAGGAGCATTAGAGAGTGCTGGTTCTTGGAAGGATAAGGAAGATAGTTGTGAACCCATTGGAAGTCCGTGGATCTTTTCAGTGAAGCTAAAATAGAAGTACACCATTTCGAAGCAGCTGATGGGTAAGTTGGTGTCGAGCTGTTCAATTCGGATGTGGAACATGGTGACTTCTAGAGTTTTCTATTGAGGGATAGGTTGGTGAAGAAATCGACAACATCGTAGCTGACCATGGTGTCTGTGAGACAAGTCCTACATCATTGACTCACCATCTTGTGTCAACCGTGCTGCACAAATTGACCCTTTGGACATTAATTTATACTTGCAATCAACTTGCATCCGCAGCAATGTAAATCACTCAATGCTCCGTTGATTCGACAGAAAGTGCAGTATTCTTTAAAATGAAACACATTATTGTCCGTACAACTGCGTAATTTCTTTGGAGAAGCCGAGTAACTGTTTTTGGTTTATTGTTTAGCTGTCTCTGTTATCCTTGCCTTTGCTGCTTTGCAGAGACCTGACCTTTGACCTAGCTATGACCTAGCTATGACCTATGAAATAACAAGGTGTTTGATGTTCCTGATTCAAAAATGTGTTGCAACGTCTCTTCTACACCATTAGTGTTATCTGAATAAGGGTTTGAATATGTGCACGCTCACACTTTTAAATGCCACTTTTCAGGTCATTGCAGTTATACATTCTAGCGTTTTCTTCAATCGAGACTACTCTTGTCAACCAATAACTTATCCTCCAAATTGCCCAATTTCAGTGCCCGCGTCGTGTTCGAATCTTGGGTCTAAACTTTGAAATTGACTATTTCGTGTTTTTGTCTTTTGCAAATTAACTCTTTGTGATAAATGTGTTGCTTGGTGAATTAAAAAAATCGTTTCAATACAAAATAAAAATGTAAATTGTGTTTTTTTAAAAACACCATAAAATCGCAAAAAATCAGCATTTCCTCACCACATGGAGTGACATGGTTACACGAAGACCTAAATCAGAATTTGGCTAAAGTAAAAACTATAAATATTCACTGAAACTTTATCACTATTTCTTTTGATTATAATTCAATACTCGTAATTATAATCAAAAGTAAATTATTACACCATTAAATCAAATTTTACTGAAAGAAAACCAAATTTGCTCAGAAACCTCGTTTATCCAGACACATTAACAACATTTTGGCTTTCGTTTTTTTCCACAAAAAAGTGAACTTATTTTCATAATACTAATAGACAACAATTGATATATAACTGTCTTAATTTTATTTCATTTTTGTGAACATTAAAATATAATTACATGAAATTACTGAAATCACGAGTGTACCTTATCTAATTAAAACATCAATTATTCAAATGCTCAATGATGACAAAGTGTCATCATTCAGTTTCCTATAGTATATACCCACAAGGTTCAATATCTGTAAAAACATTTTCTATGGACGCACTTTCCAACCTAGGGTGAAAATCGGGGTTTGGCTGCCGGACTAATATTGGCTTATCCCAGTTTTTATGTCATGACACAGCTATTCCAAATAGATATTAGGTTCCGATACGTTTTCATACGATTTTTGTTTGTTGACTGTTGATCACATGTCGTATATAATACCTCGAATTGTAGTCAGGATCATGGAAAAGTACTTGACAGTCATATCACTAAAGCATGTGAAGCTCTCAACAATTGACGTTATCGGATATCAAACGCAACTATGTATAAAAAGAACCCATGGCGAATTCAGGGGATATTTGCAACGCGGTTTTGGACAATATTTCGAGTCTCCGGTTAGTTTGAGAAGTTGAAGATTGTTTGATAGAGATTATACGTGTTGCGCCCTCAATTGTAGACCTAATTGTAGTGAGAGGTAAAAGTAGACGAGAGGCGATCAACATATGTCACTTCTTTATTTAGAGAACGTCTAACGAACGACACCGTCTAAGGGAGGTAATCCCGACAAGCGTATGGCAAGCGCATACCGCTACAATACGGTCAGGTTCATGACATATCAACATTCCAAATAGTCACAATTTTCTCAAGATGGTTCCGGTAACTGTTCAATGCCCAATGTACGAAGTATTAATGACTATGCTTGTTTTCGAAATGCTGAGCTATTTAAGACCCCTATACACAGAGCCACGTCCTTGGTACGATCCTTGAGCGACCATAAACACGGACAGGACGCTCAATGGTTGGCTGAATTCGCGAAATTATGTTTCCGTGTAAATGCTCCTTCAATCTTCGTGCGTCCTTTGTACGACCTTGAATGGAAATTACGGGAAGTTTCATGACGATCTTTGAACAACCTGCTCGTATACGGAGCCTCCTGTCTGCCTTCGCTGGGCGTTCACTGTGTAACCTAACAGCATTTCAGCATCGAGGACGATCCTCGTACAACCCGTCAGCCTCCTCTGTGCCTCCCTTGTGCTTCCTCTGTGCCTTCTCAGTGCCACCATTGACGACTATGGCGACAGTTGGCCGACAATGCAGTGACATTTCTGCGAACAATCCTTCAGTGATTCCCGGAGAGTGTTCAGCAACCTGGGGAGACTGAGTTTATAATAAGCTGCATTTGTGTGCATTTGTTTCAGTCCAATTCCAACAGCCAAAATAAACAACCAATTAGTTTTCAGCTGAAATACAAAGAAACAGGCTCTACTGCTGAACAACATGGTCATTGTTGTTTGCAATATAATATGATATTTTAAAATAAATTAATTAAATAAATATACAAAAATACATTGATATTATTAAATCCACGGGTAATTAGCAACCATTCTGCCTCCCTTGAGCGTCCAACGGCGATGTATCAGGTATGTTGGTCGCACAGAGGACGCACAAAGATCTTTATGCCGACAGTGTGTAAAATGGCCTTAGGGTTGTGCTTATTTTCCAGGTGGAGCACGTCCCCTGGGGTCCTGGAGCAATATTTGGAGGTTGTTGTCTCTTGGTGACTGTGTTGATCAACCTCCTGCCAGAAACAATGGGACGAGAGTTGCCCGAGACTCTGGACGAAATCAGTGGATGGTACAAGAAGGGGGAGCAACCAGTAGAAGACCTCAATGAGAAAGATGATGCGTTGCAAAACACACGGTTTTAAAATCTTTTCTTGGAAGAAAGGCGTGATTGAAAAAGTATCTCGTTTTGTGTAAATAGATGTTTGTAAATAACTTGATATTGAATGTTATTTCAACTAAAGGTAAACTATAACATTATTACATTTATTTCAGAAGAGAAATATTTCAGACCAGGATGACATATACTCCGTCAATAAAATCAACTTCAACTTTGCACTCTTGTTTTGTGTATATTCTATATCCAGGTTCTTTTAAACTCAACAAAAAGTGTGCTTCCAATGTCTCCGGAATCTACATAGTAGAACATATCACATGAACACATTGACACCACGCTTCAACTTACGTAAAGCCAGGTGATTATTCCACAAAAGTTGAGAAGATATATGTTTGTATTGACACAGGGTGAAAGATGTGATAACCTTGATCCCGACTCACCCTTCGTGCCTTCATGGAAGATGTACAGATATGAACGTATTTGTTCATCTTACTCGAGTGTTTGTTTAACCCACTTATCATATGATATGGACATCGTGAGACCATGCTGGAGACACACTGAACTCCTCAAATATAAGTCACAGAGGAACAGGGACCTATTGATTGTCACCGTATATACTGATCGTGACGATAAGGTTATGTAAATTTATCTTTTGAAAGGTGGCAGTATGTGTAAGGTTTTTTTTCAAATTTTGTATTTTCAAATTTTAACAAGGTTTTCTGGCTTAGTTGCTTTTAGCATGTTGAAAAATAGAACGAACGTATGTTTATTATCAACATACAGATCGTTACTTTATGTTAATTTATTTATCAGGATCAGTTGCAGACGCTCTATGCAGTTGATAAGTATATATACTGTTTACTTACAGATTATAAATGTTTATGTTACAACTTGTATCATGATAGTCAGTATAACATTGCAATCATAGTGTCACTATAGCTATATATAGTAACGATCAACACACTAGAGAATAAGGAAGTGTTTTGAATTAAATTATGGATTATTGTGATTGATTTACAGGATGCAGTTACCATTTTGGTGAACGTCGGGTGCTAGCACGTCACCTCGTGCCGCAACCGCAAAACAGTAAAAGAAACTTCGCCATCCAAATACAAGATAATTTCGTTTTACAAAATGAATAAAATTATAAAAAAAGACTGAAACAAATATGCATTATGTCTTCAGGGGTCACAGAAACTAAATTTGCAATTTCAAAAATTACTTCTTCATATTTCCGAGAAACACACGTTTAAGAAATTTAAAAAATCGTCGTTTTGGAATCTCGTTTACGAGACCAGATCGGAGAGTAAAACGGGCTTTTTTGGCTTGATTTATGACATCCTACTGTTGAGAATCAACAATTTAAGTCCAACATCTTATTTTATTTAAATTCCTACATTTTATGAATGTGTAAGTTAACTACCAAACATTCTGACTATAAAACCATTTTAAAAAGCGATGTAAACATCCCAAGTGCACTTGAACAACCGTAAGAATTAAAATTATACTCTGATATATGAAATTGCGGGTTTCCTATTTACAAATCATGTCCCTATAACAAACATTTAAAATCCACTTTCTCCTGCAGCAGTAGTTCGTTTTGTAAACTGTGAAAATGTGGTCACGTTTCTTGGCGAGGTTTGGTTCAATGTGAAAGTCGTGTACGGGTTCTGATTAAATGCCTATAGGTAGCACCAGGAAACCAAGCTTCATGTTTACAAATTCCACAGTGACGTATCAATTGATCCCAGTAATCAATCAGTCCTTAAATGTTAGATATTGATGCTAGTTCATCCAGAGACATGTTGTTTCATAGAAAATTAGAATTGCTGAGTTACTATTGGAACTGGTTATCAAAACACGGGGTCAAAAGCTACATATTAAAAATATATCAGGGAAGTATTGTGTTTTTATTAGTGTACTAGGTAGACTTGTTTCAGGTTTGATATCACTTCTTTGTTGTCGGAAATGAATGAAAGCCAGGGCTAGAATTTACATTGCAAGATTACTTATCAAGCGGGTTCATTTAGAGAGACCTGGTGTAACCTACCGGCTGACAGCTGCACCAGACACAGTAAACAATCGCGATTGGCTAGATTAAATTCCTATTCTTTAAATTGGGACATTACTTATCGCATGTGACTTGCAGCAACAAGCACAACTGTACAGATAAAATAAATTCGAGACTATCCTTTCACGCGAAAACTTCAGCGTTAAGGTAACGTAAGTGACTACTAGTCAATTTTAACTAGACATAACCGTAAGTTTTGGACCCTAAATCTATTTAAATAAGTGTGGTAGTCTCCCGTGAAGCGTGCTGGATATAATACGCGAGGTCACCGTAAACTTCATACTTTTCTGTCTTGCTGAAAACGGAAGTAAACTTTGTGTGGTTTGTACCGTTGAAACATAACGTTTCCGTGCAGGGTTATTGGTTGTGGAATCGGTGATGTTCCCTCGAGATACGACAAGTAACACGTTGGAATTCACACTGTTGAAATATTCGTTCTGATTCAATGTAGGATTCGCAAGATATTGTATGTAATGCCATTTTAATATTCTTTGTTTGACCTCATTGCGTTGCATTTGGAATGACAATGGTTAAACTAAACAGGAATTAAGTTTGAACTTTTTAATTGACAAGGTGGACCCGGTACAGTTTGACGCATGTATGTCACTGTAAACACTTCAGTCTTTATATAAGGTTTAGATTACACACCTGTTCTGAAGGTTCACCTTGAACAAACATGGTTTCAGATATAACCACAAGTAAACACGTGCTCTGATGGTGTTTATCCGCACATGGCTGTGAATATTATTTTGCGGAATAAAACACAAATATGAAAGACGTGCTTGTTGTGGTCTTTCTCCTTTTGGCACGAACTTTTTCAAATCTTAAAAGATATTATTTCAATATTTGTACAGTAGGTTTATGATATATGGGGTGACTCTCGATACTGATGGTTAGGCCATGTGCAAACTTCACGAACAATCGGCATCCTGACATTATCTCAAAAAGAATGGTAAGGGTTTCCATAGTGTTCAAACTTGCAGGAGAGAGAGTTCCCAGAAAACAAATTGGCTTCTAAAACAAATCTGTTCTGCGTCCAATCTTTCCCTAAATCTAATCTGTAAGGTTAAAAGGATGCCAGATTACTTTGTGTAATGTTGTTTATTGTTACATTGGTGTATTGTTAAAAATGGTACTCCGGTTACCGTTTAGAATGTTGTTATTGTGTCCTTGGTGCAATGTTAAAACATGGTACTCCGGTTACCGTTTAGAATGCCGTTATTGTTACATTGATGCAATGTTAAAACATAGTACTCCGGTTACCTTTTAGAATATGTTATTTTGTCCTTGGGTGCAGTGTTAAAACATGGTACTGCGGTTACCGTTTAGAATGTCGTTATTGTTACATTGGTGCAATGTTAAAACATAGTACTCCGGTTACCTTTTCGAATATGTTATTTTGTCCTTGGTGCAGTGTTAAAACATGGTACTGCGGTTACCGTTTAGAATGCCGTTATTGTTACATTGGTGCAATGTTAAAACATAGTACTCCGGTAACCTTTTAGAATATGTTATTTTGTCCTTGGTGCAGTGTTAAAACATGGTACTGCGGTTACCGTTTAGAATGTCGTTATTGTTACATTGGTGCAATGTTAAAACATAGTACTCCGGTTACCTTTTAGAATATGTTATTTTGTCCTTGGTGCAGTGTTAAAACATGGTACTGCGGTTACCGTTTAGAATGTCGTTATTGTTACATTGGTGCAATGTTAAAACATAGTACTCCGGTTACCTTTTAGAATATGTTATTTTGTCCTTGGTGCAGTGTTAAAACATGGTACTGCGGTTACCGTTTAGAATGTCGTTATTGTTACATTGGTGCAGTGTTAAAACATGGTACTGCAGTAACAGTTTAGAATGTTGTTAGTTTGTCCTTGGTGCAGTGTTAAAACATGGTACTGCGGTTACCTTTTAGAATGTCGTTATTGTTACATTGGTGCAGTGTTAAAACATGGTACTGCGGTTACCGTTTAGAATGTCGTTATTGTTACATTGGTGCAGTGTTAAAACATGGTACTGCAGTTACAGTTTAGAATGTTGTTAGTTTGTCATTGGTGCAGTGTTAAACATGGTACTGCTGTTACCGTTTAGAATTTTGGTATTGTTACATTGGTGCAGTGTTAAAACATGGTACTGCGGTTACCGTTTAGAATGTCGTTATTTTGTCATTGGTGCAGTGTTTAAGCATGGTACTGCTGTTACCGTTTGGAATGTGTTATTTTGTCCTTGGTGCAGTGTTAAAACATGGTACTGCGGTTACCGTTTAGAATGTGTTATTTTGTCCTTGGTGCAGTGTTAAAACATCGTACTGCGGTTACCGTTTAGAATGTGTTAGTTTGTCCTTGGTGCAGTGTTAAAACATGGTACTGCGGTTACCGTTTAGAATGTGTTATTTTGTCCTTGGTGCAGTGTTAAAACATGGTACTGCGGTTACCGTTTAGAATGTTGTTATTGTTACATTGGTGCAGTGTTAAAATATGGTACTGCAGTTACAGTTTAGAATGTTGTTAGTTTGTCATTGGGGCAGTGTTAAAACATGGTACTGCTGTTACCGTTTGGAATGTGTTATTTTGTCCTTGGTGCAGTGTTAAAACATGGTACTGCGGTTACCGTTTAGAATATGTTAGTTTGTCATTGGTGCAGTGTTAAAACATTGTACTGCGGTTACCGTTTAGAATGTGTTAGTTTGTCATTGGTATAGTGTTAAAACATGGTACTGCGGTTACCGTTTAGAATGTTGTTAGTGTTTCCGTTCGTGCAGTGTTAAAACATGGTACTCCGGTTACCGTTTAGAATGTTGTTAGTTTTTCCTTGGTGCAATGTTAAAACATGGTACTGCGGTTACCGTTTAGAATGTTGTTAGTTTTTCCTTGGTGCAGTGTTAAAACATGGTACTGTGGTTACCGTTTAGAATGTTGTTAGTTTGTCATTGGTGCAGTGTTAAAACATGGTACTGCGGTTACCGTTTAGAATGTTGTTAGTTTGTCATTGGTACAGTGTTAAAACATGGTACTCCGGTTACCGTTTAGAATGTTGTTATTGTAACATTGGTGCAGTGTTAAAACATGGTAATGTGGTTACTGTTAGAATGTTGTTATTTTGTCCTTGGTACAATGTTATAACATGGTACTGCGGTTACCGTTAAGAATGTTGTTATTTTATCCTTGGTTCAGTGTTAAAACATGGTACTGCGGATACCGTTTAGAATGTTGTTATTTTGTCCTTGGTACAATGTTATAACATGATATTGCGGTTACCGCTTAGAATGTTGTTATTTTGTCATTGGCTCAGTGTTAAAACATGCCAGTAAAGTTACCGTTATTAATGTTGCCTATAATAACATTGGTCATCCTCCTCTATCAGGGTATATTTATACCCATGGCTCCAACACACCCCTGTTTGTGTCTAACCCCATTTCTTCTCTCAGCAGATAGTGACATTAAAAATCAGTACAAACTGATTGCAGTTGTTAACCTCAGAAGAGATGATAAGAAAGGTTTATTTAGTTATAACTGTGTACTGTCCTTGGATAAGGCACGGGGCTCATCCACATTGCACTCCGTCTACCAAGCTGTACAAATGGGTACCTGGAATAACGGCTGTACGGACATACATGGTTTCGTGTAGAGCTTATGACAGCTCCGAGAGTACAATTCCGACAGGGTATGCCTATCCATGTACATAAACGCAAATAGGGAGACTTTAGTGCTATACGAGATCTATTCATTAAGTATCATTATTAACTAAAATTATTAAATATCTGTTAAATATTTTTTTACTTTTGCAACTAACTATTTTTGGGGGATCCCGGGTTTGAATTTGAATACTCGAATATCCCTTTTCCCGTCTACCCCTTCCTTCTGCCAATGGTCCAGTAAGCTGAAATGTTGTGTGCAGACTCCATAAACAATGGGGATTCTAAATTGTAGTTTTGATGACCCTGTGGTCCCAAATATGGGTCAAAGGGACCATGACCATTTGTGGGCCACAGTGGTCACAATCTAAAAACCTATTTTCATTTTCTTATCCATGCCATATACCTTTGATAATTACTTCTGTAAAAATTACAATTTGAAACCTATTTAGTTAATTGTTTTAAAAATGATGAGATCCAGAGCCCATGGCTCAATTATTAATCAACGTAAACACACTGACTCGCCTCAATTTTAAAAGAAATTAATGTGCATGCTGATATCACATATGGTTTTGATTTATATTCATATGCAAGGCCTTAAAATAAATAATTATCATTAATTTTATCTGTAATAGAACTAGATGCCATCCTTGTATTGTTGGGAAAACAAGATCATTCATCCACAACGACACCTAGTGTTTTTCAACTGTACCTCTCTCCTTTACACTTACTCAATCAACTTGGAGCTGACATGTTCGACTATCCTGACACGTAGGTAAACTCAAAGCAAATAACACCAAACTCGCTTACTCATATATCGCGAATTTATTGTGTATATTTTTCATTTTCAATTTTAACGTTTTAATCCAGGAACTTGCATCGACGGAAGCAGATGTATGACATCAGAATTGAGAGTTTATAATAAATGTAAACACTGATACCACACCATGAGACACCAGTAAGGTAGAATGAGACAGACCTCGCACCAATCACAAGGAGTATAGCCCTACACGTGTGACTATTAACCCAAATCCTTGTGTTCCTACCTCGAATACCAGCAAGACCGAGGTCGTCCACGAGAAATAGTATATCTCCAGCAAACACATACTGTTTACTCGTCAAGCCCTTTATGATAATGGCCACGTTATGAGACTGCCACATAATATAACCAGTGTCACTAGTGGGTTAAGTCAGTCTCTACAAGATCACGGCAACAGCAGGATACAATACCTTCTTTGGGTTGTGGCAGGCTACACTTGGGGCGAATGGGCTAAGGCGGGTTAACCTTTTGGCTAAGGCGGGTTAATTTTGGGCTTGAAGCAGATTATTCTTTGGGTTGAGGGAAATTATTTGTTGAGTTGAGGAAAGTCTTTTATTTGAGCCAGATCCCTTTGGTCAAGGTGAATTTTTTTGGAACTTGTCTTGGGTTGAGACGGGCGAAGGTCATTTAATATTTTGTCTGAGACTGGGAGGTCTTTGAGTTTAAACCGTGTTATCTCTTTTCTGAAAGGGATTAATCTTCGAGTAAGAGGTTGGTTAATCGTTGGGTTGAAATAGATCTTCCTCAGGTTAAGGCGGTTGTGTCTTTTGGCTAATGCAGTTTATGGGCTGATTAACCTCTGAAGTGACGAGCTATCTCTGATTGGCGCCATGACGAAGGTGGACGGTATCCTCGAGGCTATAGGAGGAGCGGGCAAGTATCAGAGGATACACTACACCCTCTCCATCATCTCATCCGTGTCCGCAGCCTTCCAGCTCCTCAACTTCGTCTTCGTAGGTACGTATACACTTTCAACTTCATTTAGAGGAGTTTATTTGGTGTTGATGTTTTCGTCAATCATATCAGCAGCCTCCCCCTGTTCAACTTTCCCCTGCCCCTATTGTGGATACACATGGCTCTAAAGGTACGGCGCGACAGAGGTGGAAACGAAATATTGAATGAATAATGTTGTCCATCATCTAATCTACCGAGTTCCATATATCCTGCTGAAGATTGTTTTCCCTGGGTACGTGGGTGTCCATAAAACCTTCATGGAATTGTGATATGTTTTCTTATAGGATTCGTTCCACTATATATAGAGGATATTTGACATTTCTTGTCGAATACCATGTGTATCTCATCGAGTGAAGTAGCCACGAGTGTAAATATATTTTTCTGCTTCACGAGATGAGATAAACATGGTATTCGACGAGAAATATCAAATGTTCTATCTATTAGATTGAACAAATTATGCATAGTTCGTAAATGAAGTTAATTTTATGAATGGGTCATCCATGATCGCCTTGCTGTACCACGGTCATTTTATGACGTCATCCTATTGTTACGATGACGTCATGTGATTGAAATTTTTTGTTATTTCACTCAGTAGAATAACATGTTATTTCACTCTGTGAAAATACGGATTTTATCTTAACCGATAAACTCCGTATTTCACCATTGGAAATCTAATAAAATCTTGTATTTAATCTTATTTCAATAACATTACGTCATTTCATTTTCATTTTCGTTTTCAGTGTTACCAGTCATTGATTTCAATTGTTATTCATATTTATATGTTTTATCATATTTATTATATAATTAGTGTTATTAGTTCTGATCGTGTTTACAGTTAAATAGTATATTGTTCTATCTATTTGAACACGCCGAGAGTTACGTCACCGGTCCAGTTATCGTGAATGAACAGTGTCGATTGTACCTGTGTCAGCAACCTACTCGACGTGTCATTGTAGGTTCATAACAAGTTTGGAAGATTGTTTTTATCAACGTGACCTTGTTGATAATAGCTGTTGTCGTAATTTGTCATTACAGAATTTCCATTATCTCTCGGACCGTATCTGTCCACTTATAATAATCTTGTTTGTCTGGATAGAAATAGCTTCTCAAATGCTGCATCTTAAGTGAGCATGGTATTCCCTATTGTCAAAACCCTATGGACAGTACTCGTGGGCATGTTTTATGGAATCGAAATTGGGATTATCCGTATTTTTTAATTGTAACATAAAGGGAAATAACTTAATAACCACAAAACACTCCGATTGCGTTAGCTTAACGTAAAACGGTGTGCCGAACTTGTACAACTTCGCAAAGGATCGTAAACAATCGGGTTATTATTCGTAAACACATCTCCGTGGTCGCCATCGAGGCCGCCGCTTTCGTTGTGAAGATGATGTCTACGTATGTGAGATAATTTCCGAATAAGTATTAATTGTTGCCCATTTATGGGTTATCATTCGAATGTGGGTAGTAAAACATGCCATTGACATATGCAGGACAAAATATTTGATCAGTATGTCAATGTCAAGATCATTATTCATAACTTCAAAAATTGCATACTAACCCTAAAAGTTTGCATACTACCGTATCGCTAATTATTAATTAACTATCAACGTTTTGGCACGTATACGGCATTTACGGCCTAGAACATATGATTTGACAACTGGGCCAATACGGGGAAACTGGGCCAATACGGGAAAAACTGGGCCAATACGAGACAAACTGGGCCAATATGAGTCTGAGCATGCGCAGTTGCAAATTTGGTGAAAGCCCGAAACGGTCGCTTCACAACTTTGACCCGTGCTATTTGTTCACCATTCTTGTTTATAATTATTATTTCAATATAATTGAGATTTCTAGTGTTGTGCAAATAGAATGAAAAGAAGTTAATTAATAAAATTGTCATTAATTATATAATAAGTATTTCCGTATTGGCCGAGTTACAGGTCCTCGGTCCGTTGTATTGGCCCTCGACTTCGTCTCGGGCCAATACAACGGACCTCGGACCTGTAACTGGGCCAATACGAAAATACTTAATTAATAACATTTTTTAGTTTTTAAAATTTAAAAATGTTTTTCTCTAATTTAAAAAAGAAAAATACAAAATGTCGAACCCCTGAATCCCCACTACCCAATTACCACTCTGGATAAGCTTATGAGTTAATTATATAATTAGGATGACTATTGAGCAATGGAGCAAACATATAGTCAATAAAGTTGCTGAAATCAGTCTAGCGTGAGTTGCCATGACAGCAGGAAATCACGTGACCCTTTCCGCCTTCGGTTGCACCATCGGCGGATGTTCGAAAATCTTTGTGTGTTAAAAAACTTCCGAACCCGCGTGCGAATCTTCATTTTCGTGGTCAGCCCGTGTCTCAATCTTTCCCTTCGCACGACCATCGAGATGCAATCTTGTTACTTCTTTTCATTATCGTACTCTCATCGTCTGTCCATCGGTACCATCGCCAAAATATTAAACACTTTGCTCCTCGATTGTCACAAGAAGGCAACGCGACTATCTTCAATCCTCGTGATTACCTGCGTATAACCATCGTTTAGCATTACGATGCTATCACGATGGAACTTAAGTAAGAATATATTCATTACACACACATACATATATATATATATATATAATACATATATTTATTTATATACGATACCTATATGAATACATTCCATGTTTAATATAATGCATGCTTATACATGTACGTAATGAGTTTTTTATAGTACAGATACATTTTCCAGATGCATGTATACCTAAGTGGTAAATATAAGGTACTATATATTTCATACTCATTGTGATATATAGAGGTATTGTTACATATATTACACAGGTTATAATATGTAATATTTATATCATTACATGTCTCATATTGACATAAACCTTTTGATGTAGTAAATGCCCTCGTAACCTAGTCAATACGACATGGTATAATCACCGTGTGCATTCTTGCAAGGTATGATCGCAGTCGCGTTGTCTTCTTATGACTTCGGTCATCTTCGTGTTACATTCGCAAGGCCTTCGCTTGTGAAATATGCCCTATGGTTCCGATGGACAGGCGAAGGCAAATACGATGATGATACGAATCATACGATGTCATCTCGATAGACATACGAAGGGCACGATGAGGACACGAATGCACCACGAAACTAACATGTCAAATATTTTGCTCGCTCTCCCGATGTTGCCGCCGAATAGAGAAGAATTCCGCCGATGACCAAACGAATGCTTAAGATGCGTTTACGAATGGCCCGATTGCTTACGATCCTTTGCGAATTTGAACATTTTCAAATTCGTGTTTCCATCTTTTGTCAAATTCGGAACAGTGTGAACCGGCCTTAAACATGACGATACAAATTTAGTTAAGTTGGATATATCAGCATACTATCAATTGTAATGTATATCATTATATTTTTTAAATGGCTCGTCAATGTCAATAAATAATTAATTGCGTCGATTGTCGACTACTGGTGTAATTAATGTAATCGGACATTCTCATAATTGTCGACCAAATGTCATGTCATGTTAGCCGATATAATACGTAATACCTAATCTTTTCAAAGAAGGACTGATGATTCAACATGATTATATATGATCATATGAACATTTGGCTGACATTTAGTAAATTGGCCAGCTGTTGATAAATGAAATACGAGAAACATGTTCAACGTGTATAACAAATGTTTGAATTTGTTTTTTGGTACTTGCAGTAAGTTCTATGTGACTGTTGAAAATCGGACAGTAGAAATTTCCGGGCTGGTAACTTAATACAGTTACCAGTCCGGTTGTCTGGCTTGGATATTCGTGAGTTTTCTACACTTAAAATCGGATCACCTTCGTGCGAAATTCCATCATGCTTTTCAATATGGCTGTGTAGCTAGTTTTCAATATAGTTTCAATATATATTTTTTCAAATTCTTTTATTATTGATGAACATTGAAATAACATGACAGTTATCTAGAAACAAAACTGGAGAATGGAAAATAATATATGCAATATTTGGAAAATTAAAACGAACGGAACGTATGTTGTATTACTTGACAAGACTTGAATTGGGAAAAGATTGGCAATGGCCACCCATGGATATATGTATGGTTTCTTTTTAAAAAAAACTGTGTTTAACTATATTTGATGTCGAAAATTTGAGCGACCTATTAATCTAGTGTTTAACTTTGCACACAGCGAAACAGATGCGATTACACCATCGTCTCTGGGAAATTTGAATTTTTAATCTTTTCTGTTTACATACGTGCTGACATGCCGTTCGGTCGACTTTGACAGTTTTTTTCTTTGAACTTCAGTATACATTTCGGCGGGCAGATTGTTGTAACCCTAATAGTCCTGCGTAGGTATTTGATATTACGTACAACGGACGTCATAAGTGTTATTACCATTATTGTGGATTTGTTAGAAACACGAGATAACATTTTGTACACATGTAAACGTGAATCATGTGATGCATCTAATGCTTCGTGTCCTTTAAAATGTCAATGGTTCCATTTGTTCACTAACGACTTGTCTGTCTCAATTCCGGTTTGGTATTTCTTATGTTAATTAAAACACGATTATGTTATTTAATCGATTGATTATTTATTGATTCTAATTGACTTATTTGAAAAAAAGGCTGTTATTTGAAATCCCAAAAATAAGCTTGGAAGACTCACTTCAAAAGGCAGTCTGATTAAAACCGACGGTATTCCGCGGAAAATATGTGCAAAAAAGTGCATTTACCGGGTTACGAACTCATATCGTTAGGAGGTTTCCACGCCCAACCGTCTGGTAACAGCCCGTAGACTTTCATGTTCTGACGCAATTCAGTAAACCAATCACAAGACGTCCAACAAAAGCTTTCGGTCCGAGAAGCTAGGGGCAGATAACTCCAAACAGCTATCCTTTTGTCTGTTCCGAATGCTTTCAAAACAGCAACCGTTTAAAAACTATGATATGATTGGTCAGCTATTTGACTTGGCTTTGGCTGCGCTAAACTGGTTCGGAACACGCGCCAATACGGGGTGTTGTCAGACCTTGTGGCGAGGAATCTGCAGAACCTGATCGTATCCCGGTAGATATATTATTTTTGCAAATTGTATTCCTCGGAACAATGTCGATTTTAATCAGACTGCTTCAAAAGGATACATTTTGTTCACGGACCAATCAGATCATTCGAATAGGTATCGACTGGGGACTAGCGTTCACAAGAGAGGTTTCTGTGTTCGATCGCGATTTTCGAGTTTGAAGAGCTATTTAGTATTTAAGTTATCCTATCCATATGGTGAAAATCAGCCGGGTTTTGCGGGAAAATTTATAGTGGATAAGTACGTGCGTTCATTTGTGGATGTCACCAATTCTTAGAGTAAATTATTACCTTATTTTGAATGGACCCTTAGATCGGCAATATGGCTGGCCTTGCTCTTTTATTCTATGTAATATAGGTTGTAGGTTTTTTCCCCGAGGTTTTACCTACGTTTTAATTACGACATTTACTTCGTGTGGTATACACCCATGAAGTATACACATGATCCATAATCCTAGAGTATACGTCTGTACGTTACAATGTTATTTGCTGTATTACAGGTAGGAACATCCCTCACGTGTGTCAACAACCAGCCAATATCTCAGATATCTACGACCATATTGACCATGAGTTCATCAACATCAACAACAGCATCGTCTACTTCGAGAAATGCAATATTCGCGTGCAAGGAAACGTGTCCGGTGAGACCTACAGCAGTGAGCTCCCTTGTCTGTATGGATATCAGTATGAGGAAAGGAAGGACGACTCGCTCACATCTGACGTAAGTTAGCTTTTCCGGGAGTTCATCTTTGGACAATACTAAACTGTTAACTCAATCGAATATAACAGTTTCTAAACCAACTGAACTAACGATTCAAAGGCTTTAAATATGTCTTAATGTTGCACATTTTACATGAGTTTACTTTCGTACATTCTCTTCCCACAGAGGTTACTCCCTTCAGCTTTCCGATCCTACCCTCGAGGGTAGGATCGGAAATCTGAAGGGAGTAACCTTTGTGGGAAGAGAATGACTTTCGTAAATTAGAACCCTATTAACTAAAGAAATTCCGATTCCTCCAGATCACACCAAACTGATTGAGTACATCGTATCTTGACTTGTTGTAATTGGGTGTGACAAGACTCTTGTTTGGAGGCAAGTTGTTGCGTTTTTGTCCAGCTCATAATTAACATATTTCTTTCAGATGGACATCGTGTGTGACAAAGCTCCATTGCGGAGTCTGGGTCAGACTCTGTTGATCGTTGGTCAAGGTATTGGAGCCAGCACTCTCACCTGGTTCTCGGACCGATACGGACGTCGCACAATCCTCGTCCTCTCTCACGCCATCTTCCTCTGTCTCGGGGTCGGGATCGCCTTCGTACCAACATATACATTCTTCCTCGTGCTCAGAGTCTTTCTGGGGATGTGTCAGCAGGTGCGTTGGTGGTATTGATACTCCAGAACTTCCATAGTAATCGCAACTGACGTGTTCCGTAGTGATAATTGTATTATGCCTACGTCAAAGGCAAGGCATAGTTGCATAGGTAGTCATAGACTTACATTTAGACTCTGAAATGAATGTTTTTCATGAATTTCAAAATTTGAAAAAATAAAAGGAGCCCCTGAGGTGTGTTCATTGGCCTCTGTAGAGTGTCTCGTTGTAGATTTGCCTCGGCTCTTAAAACAATAAGGGGTCTGGATGACAGACTAAGGTAGTCATAGTCGAAGCCGCAGTTGCAGAAAACCCATAGCTGCTGTGGCAGTATTAGTCGTTTGTGCATTGATAATCGTGGGTACTCAAATTATTCGTTAGAGGAGCAGACCGAGATGTTCTCTTTGCAACAGTCGCATTTACAGTCAAAATCACGTACTTAACCTCTGCCATACCAGTAGACACAAACTGACCAGTCATAGCTGTATTCATACCCGATGTTGCAGCCACTGACCTTGATATCACTGTAGCCATAGCTGTTCTCATCCCTGAGGTTCCGAAGTTTTAGTCATCCTCTTGTCCTTGTCCAGTCCTAGCTTTTTGTGTAACGTCTTGTTTGACATGTGCTCATCGTTGCTTGGAGTATGGTCCTAGTTTTAGTCATCTCTAAGTTTTAATTATTATTATTCCTTCAGTCCTAGTCCTCCTGACAGTCCCAGTTCGATTTCGTATGCATGGTCCTATTCGTCTTGGCAGTCATAGTCATGTTATGCTTGCGGACGACAATAAGTGTAGTTGCAGACAGAGTTGCACGCAGAGCTGCAGTCGTAATAATGGACACGTATCAAAGCAGTAGCTACACGTAATTTGGTCTCAATCCATGTTGTAAATACTAAACTAGCTAACGCAATTTTTTTTAAATCTAAATTGCTTATGCTCGTTCATACCAAAATCATTACTTTGATTAATAGAAAGAGTATATAGATACCGGTTTAGTACCCTTATTTTATTTAGATCCTGCCAATAATTAGAAACTGGACGCATACATCAAAATGACGCTTCAACGTGTATGATCATGACTATAAGAAATAACTGAAAATTTTGAATAATTCCTTTCATATATTATACTCCAGGGTATCGTGCTGGGTTATTCTACTATCAATGTGGAAGCGTTCTCGACCCGATACCGGAAGTTTGGTGGCGCGATTGGTAACCTCGTGTGGAGCGTTTCCGCCTGTCTAATCCCCCTGGTGGCCTTCTTGATGCGAGACTACTCCTGGAGATACAAACAGTTGGCTTACTGTACAGTGTCGCTCTACGTCATCATCCAGTTCTTGTGAGTAGTGTGTGTGATTGATGTACCTACATCGCTAACTGGACATAATCAAATATATGTGAGTGAAAGGTTTTGGTTTCGATATCGTAGCAAACAAGGTTACACCTTGCCTTGTTTTAAGATAATTAATTGGAGAAGTTGAGTGTTGATACCAATTCTTAGTCAGTTATTGGTGTATTTAAGACAAATCTGCTTTAGGTTTGTTGACTAGTAAATATGCAAACGTTTAAAACTCAGTGGCGGTCCAGCCGGGGTTTCAGAGGGTTCAACCCCTCCACCGCAACCGCAATTTGTACAATGTTTACATAAATGATGACAAGCCACCAAGGTGCCCCCGCTATAATATGTACCTCTTGGAAAATACCTAGATCCGCCTATGACACTGATAATATTTTAGAGCGCTTGTGTCAATGAAACCATTTCAGCTTCCTGCACGAGTCTCTACCATGGCTGATCATCAACCGACGGGTGAAGCAGGTGGAGAAGCACCTGACGAAGGCGGCACGGATGGAGGGGCGAGATGAGAAGGAAGCGCTGGAGCAGTACCGGTTGTACAGGGAGAGGGACGAGAAGGAGAGGGAGGTGAGGGCAGAGGCTAAGGCTGCAGCAGAAGCTAAAGCTAAGGAAGATGGCAAAAAGAAGAAGCAGAAGGACGTTACAAAACCATCTTTACTGGATTTATTCAGGAGAAAACGTATGGCATTCACAGTCGCCATATTGTGGTTTACATGGTGAGAAGTATTTTGTAATCTTGCTATTCCATTCCAGAACGCCTACAGGTTTGTTTAGTGGCGATTTAATCTAATTAAATAAAAAATACTACGTGTGCTATATTTGAATATATAAAATCAACTGAAAGTATATGACTTTTAAACGTAAGTTTATGATGCATAGATCATGACGACGATACTCTTGAACATGTACTCACTCTTGTCACAATCACAGGTGTAAAAGTAATTTTCGGCCAGTAAGAGACTCTCGCTGCAGGACAAGATTTAGCCACTTCCGGTGACAATCACACGTTTCATTATGGCGCTGACTGTGTGAAATAGTGGTAGAGTCTTGGTCAGGGGTAAATTCACAAAAATATCAGAATTCTCTATGTTCGTGTAACATATCATAAGAGACGTGTCTACTCTTCGAAATGTTTAAAAGTATACAATGCCATGGTCACTTCAATTCTATGTACTTGTCTGCAGTATAAAAATAACCTGCTTCTGAACATGTAACACAAACTAGTAAATGCGTCTTATTTACTTCATCTGTAGCGGCGGGGGACATGGGATTTAACATGTCACGCATTGAGAATATACCAAGGTTTCCTTTACTGTATTCTAGTTTTTCACGTTCACCACAATGGTAATTTATTCTAATTGATTTAATCTACATGTCTGCAATGCTTCTGAACAACATGCTGCACATATGTGTCCTCGTGAAATTAATAATAAATTAATTTTTAAATGAATGAATATAAGTATGATGATTAAAGTCAAATCAGTTTTGCTGCAAATTATGCCAAAAGTATCTGACATTTTCTACGTTATAAAATATATTACATTATATATTAAAATATATATTTATCAAGAATGGAGAAGAAATTAAGCAAAATACTCAATGGAACTTTTCCAGATTAAATAATTTCAGTATTATATTAGTAAGTATTATAGAATATTGGTTAACTTATCCTGTTTTATCTATTCAGGTATTTTGTATAATGCACATACATGTACAAGCAGACTACATAGCTGTACACACGAAAGGCCTGTTGTCAATTTATGATT